>JAUTXW010000794.1:975000-1647500 GCA_030620095.1 Kuschelorhynchus macadamiae
GTCAATTTTTCAATGCGTTTTTTAATTTCCCGAGTAAAAGTGTTTTGTTTTTTCATTAAGATTGTCGGAAAAATATTTACATTTTTTCATATTTAATTTTTTTTTCGGTTTCAAAAAAGTTTATGTTATTGTTTATTGAAATACTGTAGGCTTTTCGATAATCTTAACGAATAAATAATATACTTTTACTCCGGACATTTTTTTCCTTTTATGGTATATAAGACTGAAAAATCGACTCAATTTTTTCTCAGTCTCTTGTAATTGGCTGAACAACCGACTCGTTTGCTGTTTGTTTTATGTACAGCAGTAGAATGGAAAATATAAATTCACTCAAATACCCTCTTCACGATTCGAAATATGAATTACGATAACTTATCTTTATTGATTGGTTTTATTTTTATTATTACTTTTGAAAATTATTTATAGGACAAATTTTAAATAAGTTTTTGGCTTCTATTATTCAAATGTCGGGATTAAATCAAGCTGACAATAGATTAAATTATTTATATTTGCAGAAATGCCGTTTAACAAATTGTATATGATATCAAAACAACATTTTTTGCATAAAATGTTTAAGCATATAAAAATTCGCACCACTTCTAAAAACGTATATAATTTTTCTTGAACCTTCTGTTACCAGAACATCTCATTTTAATATTACTTTTTACCTAAATAGTAAGTAAATTTGCATTAAAAAAACTTTTCTAAAATTATAATAGTCTGAATACTTATAATAAAAGCTTACGAAAACACAATACGTACTGCAGTTATCACAACATAACACAAATTGCCCTCAACCGTTTTCCTGTTCCACATTCAAAAGCACCTATAACGTGTCACTGAACTAATATTGTACAGAAGGGTATAACGTAATTTATGTTTATCTTTCGAAAGGTTGTTGATAACTGCCTTAAAAAGTACGCAGTATTTTTAACTGAATAATAGATAAACTACTTGTAAGCGGTAGCACCGTTAATAAATGTGGGCCAAGTGCATATACGATCATCGAGTAGGTTTAACCATAATTATTATGAGGACAGGATTACATCATTTTCAATGATTCGAACAATTAACTCTTAAAAAAAAATCTTTAGATATAGAGTGGAATAAAATCTATAGAGCAGTGGGGCCTAAGACTAAATATATATTCTTATAAAATTTTAATTTAAATCCGTGATAAATACAGGTCAGGGACAATTTGTCTCTGCCAGATGCCTTGTAAATAACAGTGGTTTAGTTTCGTGTTTTGTCGGTTTAAAACTTTCTTCTTAAACCCGTCATTTTTTGCTTATTTCTGGAAAATTTGAGAAACATAAAGGTCGGGACACACATTTCCGAGACGTGTCCGAGCCGAGAACCGGTCGAGTGTCGGCCATCACCCGGAAGTAAAACTGAACCGTACCGTTCACATATCGTCGTACCGTGTATGGAAACCGATACGAGAGGGATCCGAGACCGAAAGCGAAGTAATTATGTTTACTTTTCGACGTTGACAGCCCGGTCCCCCGGTGTTTTAGAAACCACACTTGTCCAACCCTTGGAATTCGTGGTCCTAACGTGGCTCATTGTTGACAAAATGCTAATTTTCCTAACAGTAAATTAGGGATTAATGCACTCGTGTTAGTTCTTCCATACTCGATCTTTGTATACCGAATTTTTGTATTTCTCGTTGCTATGGTCATAAAGTACCGGGAATTTTGTAATTTCTTCAATATCCCTATTCTTACTTGCACTCGACCGACATTCGGCTGGGACACGTCTCGGAATTGTGTGTCCCAATCTTAAACATTTACAAATATAATATGGTTTTAGAAGGCATTCACTTAAACAAATTTCTCAAACAAGTACCAAAATGTATTCTAGGTAATTATTAACCATAAAATAATATAAAAAATGCTAAAAACGATTTTGTGTAAAAACAAGGAACAAGAAAAAAGCGGTTATTAATTTTTCTTCCTTTTCGAAGTCTACGGAAAAAACACCCTCCGAGATTTTTTCAAATCTTTACATATCAAGGTCTTTAGATGCCGAAAAACATTTTTCTCAATTCCGTCTGTCTGTTTGTCGGTCTGTTCGTCTTTCTGTCCGCGGCATAGCTAAAAAGCTACTTACCCGATCGACTTTGGTCAACATTTAAAGGTCACATGGGGATGACCTGGTAATATTTTGGTAAAAATCCAATGTGGCGGCCTAGTAAAATATTAAAAAATTATTGCTAAAAGACGATTTATCCAGATTAACTGAAATTTTGCACAAAAATCAAATATTACCTAAGAATAAACGGGTAAAATTTTAGTACGAATTCAAGATGGCGAAACAAAATGGCGACTAAAATATTTAAAAATTCAGTCTATTTAATAGATTGAGGACAATTGTGGTACAAATCCATGGCGTAACAAACCATATTAATAAATCGCCCTCGCAGGGTTTTACATATTTTCACGTTTTAGCGTCCCTAGATGCCAAAAACAAGTTTTCTCAATCCCGTCAGTCTGTCTGTCTATCATTTCTTGACGGGGCTAAAAATCCAATTACCCGATTGACTTCTAATTTTTGGTTAAAAATTAAGGTTCATATGGGGAGAACCTGGTAATATTTTGGTAAAAATTTAATGTGTCAGAACAAAATGGCGGCCTATTGTTACACAGGAATTAATTGGTAACATTTTGGTAAGAATCCAAGATAGCAGAACAAAATGACAAGCATTAAGTGTGACATAGAGGTAGTAGGTACAATTTTAAGATGGCGGAACAAAATTGCTGCCAAATAAGATGTTTGAAAAAAATCAAGGAGAAAAAATGTTCTTATTCAAATGACTTCAGATTTTGCAGGAAAATTAAACGTGATTAAGAATAAACTGGTACGAATTCAATATATCGAATCAAAATAGAGGTCTTGAAAATCAGTGTAAAAACTTCTTTTCCAATTTATTTTAAATTATGCCCAAAAATCAATTGTGGTATAATTAGAAAGTGGTAAAATATTGGTACGAATCCAATATAAAGAAACAAATTGGCACCCAATAAAAATATTTGAAGACACTATTGTATATGTGTTACTAAATGATTATGTGTGGACCTAAATTGGGTCACATTTCAATATTCCTAATAAAGAAAAAAATTGTAACTAGGAAAGTTCTAGGTAAACGAAATTTACATCATAATAAACTTTATATTTTTCCGAACTGAACTGTTTTTTTCTTTACTTTTTCTTCTCAAGTAAAAGAATAGCCTTTTTTAATACTTATCTAAGTGTCGCTACTGTTGCGGACTGTTTTTCTGGATTGACCCGTGATTAAAAGTATCCTCAGCTTATTCTGTTTAACAATCACACCAACAGATTCCTTGTACTTTGTTTAATTCACCTAACATTGGAGTTGTGCGGATTAATAAATATTTTATTCTAGTTATTTTTTTCTCAAATGAAAAAATAAAAATCTAATCCTAAGGCTCTTTAGCTTAGAAAAGCCTAAGTACCAGTATTTCATAATACATAAGGCATAATATTTTAAATGATCTGTTCAGAAGCCAGAGGTAAATAATTTTAATAATGTTTCCAAAAGAACCGGACTGACGACTTCTAAAGGCATATTCTTGCTGTGTCTTGTCTTCACTTCAACTTTGTAAAAAACATCTATTATGATTTGTCTTTTGTTTCAAAGGGTTTACCAAATTCATAATTAATAGAGGTGATCAGTACTTTGTAAAATTATCGTTGATTTTTAAACGATTTTTAGAGAGAAATTTGATTTTAAAAAAAAATACAAAAAGCGCATAATTAATAATCAAAGCGTAATTATTGTATTAAGTAAATAGTAAGAAGAACGCCAGAATTTCATCCAAAAATGAACATTTGCCATAAGAACTACCAGAGGCTTAAAAATCGCACGTGATCTATGGCCTGGAGCTAGTGTTAAAATTATCTATAGAAGCAAAGAAAATGCTTAAGACAGAAATCCCAGCTAATCATTTGAATAGACAGTTGGTTTGCGTATAAAAGGATATCTAGCGTCTAAAATAATCATTATATATAAATATATTTTCTAAATTGATATACCAAAAATAGATCTGAGCAGAACATTTCAATAAAATAAGAAACATGGGCGTTGTACTATTTTCATAAACTCCAATACTGAGGTAATTTTAACCGTACTAACGTTTAACTGTAATTAAGGTAAGTCAAGACGATCATCGTCTAGGTGACGTAGCGGTGAGAAGGAGAATATGAGCTCATTGATAAAGAGGTTGAATGGGATAGTGAAGGGCCAACGCTGAACTCTGTGGGACTTTTACATTGAGAGCTACAATAAAAGAGCTTCGATTGACAAGCACTCCATCCGCAGGGTTTTGTATATTTAAAAAGCAAAAAGCGATGTTTTGTAATGGAACTCAAAATATTTGTTTAAATTGTGAGCAGCAAGTGTAAAAAGCTTCAATGGCGCAAGCTGTATTACAAGTCATAGATTAGCTTATACGCCTTAAAGTTATTTGAAAGATCGAAGGGATGTATTCCTAATAATTGAATGCGTTGGTATGAGATCCCGAAATGAAAAAAAAATCTAGTAGGGTGAATTAAATAATTATTTTCTTCTACAAAGTATAATAATACATATAACGAAAACATTTGATGTAGAAATGAGAAAGCAAGATTTCTGTTAAGTGAAAAAAAAAACTCAAAGAGTTTCAAATAAGAAAGTAACTTTAGAACATTTTTGGGAAGGATAACGATTATTGCTTTCTAATAATATTTGTTGAAACTGAAATTCTCTCGGATCCATGTCTATATTTTTAGGTTAAATAACTCATAGATACTTTTTAAAACATGGATAAATAGTTAATCATATTTAACGTCACTACAATACCTGAACGACAAAAGTTGTTTTTATTATAAAGGAATTAGTAATTATTTTTATATGCGGTCAAAGTTTTAAAATGAAATATACAAAAATGAACTGAAGATCTAAAATGAAGAACTTTTTTAACAGAAGATTATTTAATAAGAGGGAGATAGGTACTTTATTTGTGTCGATGTGTTATACATACAATTAGAACTCAATAAAGAAAACTTATTA
Organism: Kuschelorhynchus macadamiae; assembly: GCA_030620095.1. NCBI lineage: Eukaryota > Metazoa > Arthropoda > Insecta > Coleoptera > Curculionidae > Kuschelorhynchus > Kuschelorhynchus macadamiae. Next base: position 980,072 of record JAUTXW010000794.1, read on the forward strand.
CAGCATAATGGTTAATAGAAAATAGGTGAAATCAGCACTGTGCGATTTTTTTAATGAATCAAACCAGAAATATATCTGGTTATGAAGCTTTTATGTTTTTTGTTTATATTAGTATCCCTTCCCTGTTTCTCATTTTTCTCTCCTTCAATATTGAGGGAGTTTATCTGCTAAGCATCCGCCCAAAAAAGAAAGACGTCCATTCCGCCCCTCGCTTTACCCCGCATTCCATCCACCGCACCGTCGTCATTATTGACGTCCAAGCCAGGTATGCCAACATTGTAATTTTTACCGCTCCCGATAACGCAAAAAGAACAAAAGCATTTTACAGAATCTTGCTTTGGAATGCCAGCCTGAGAACAGTACATTGTCGGCCAGGGATGGACTTCTTGAACAGGAAGTACGAAGTATATGTAGGAAAGCTATAAATGTTTAACAAATTATACGTTATTATTTTAAGTTTAAAAAGCCATGGATCTCGTAAAGTATAATACATAAAGATACAAAAAAAAGTTAAGAAACTAAAATAGATTTGTTTTTTAAGTTGCAGGAAGAACAAAAAATTTTACCTAGTATACCTATTCGAAAAAAAAGCAATAACTATAATATTACATAGGTATATTTTATTATTTGAAAACAGAAAGTGACAATAAGAAAAAAGATTATTTTTACTTTCCTCGTAATAGAGATGTAATCGAAAAAATCACCTTTGCATTTTTTTTTCTTCAGATATTCACGTTTCAGGATTACTAGATGATAAAGAACATTTATTTCCAATTATGTAGGTCTGTGCCGTGATTGATAAAAGACCCGAACTTCAAATCTTGCTCAAAAATTATGGATCATATGGGGATAAACTGGCAACATTTTGGTAAATATACAATATGTTGAAACAAAATAGCGACCTTATTAGGATACTGAAGTAACTCTAAAAAGCTGCGACTTTTTAACACCTTATTAACTGACGAAGAAAAAAAATATCTATGCAAAATATGTTTTTCTTTTTTAAGATTATCAGAAAGTCAGTATTTTTCATATTTTATTTTTTTTGAATTTTGGAAATTTTTTTATATTGAAAAACTATAGACCTTAAAATAGACCTATGGATTAGATATTATGTTATATATAAATCTTATGTAAATTATTAAATTCGGGCGGAAATATAAATAAAGTGCTGGTGTGAATGAAGTATGGAGGAACAAAATGGCGACCTAATAAATAGACTTCGAATTTTGTCCAAAAATTAAGTGTGAAACAGGTATAAACTAATAATATTTTGGGGCGAATCCAATATAATATGAAAATAGTTTATTTGCTTGTGCAATACTACAAGACGATAATAGCGCTTAAAAATCATATTTTGCATCTAAATATTAAAAAATATATATCTTATCAAAAACAGATAATAATCCGCATAGACGATCTATCAAATGTTAAATGAAACACCCCATTAATGGATCCCAACGTTCCATTGACACGAACTATTAAAAGTGGTGAATTTATTGTATATCCGATTGACCTTCTACGCGAAGCATAATCGGTCTTTGACCTCAACTCTGTATAATAATGAATAAAATTGGTTTGCACGGCAGTAGCCATCAGAATTATTAAGGAAAGGATAGTATGTCATCAACTTCTTAAAAAAAAATATATTTTTTAAAATCGCCACCTTAATACAATAATATTTATTTATTGTGTATTTTGGTGTATTAATGTATTATAATGTCATCTGATCTTCAGTCTCTAAATGAGTAGGCAGAACAACAGCCCAATTATAATATACAATTGCGAAATTGTATACTGATTGCCTTTATATCCTGACGAACGAAAAGGCACTTAGACGAACTGGTATTACCTCCCACAGTCTTTATTCTATCACTGCAGTAACCAGTGCCTTATTCAAGCAGCCCATATCAAAGTAACTCGAAAAATTTTTACTTCCCTCGTAAAAGAGCACTATTATAACCATATAAAAGTCACCCTACGAGATTTTTTCAGATATTCACATTTCAGGATCCGTAATTTTTTTTTATCTGTGAGCAGACCACGAAGGCCAAGAGCCTGAATGGCCTGGTTGCTTTAACTGAAGAGAGGTGAAGTTTATTGATTCGGAATATAAAGACTTGGAAATTAGGACAAGAGGGAAAGGTTTCTGCTGTTAACATATTCCATAACCGGGACACTCTGGAAATAAAGAAGCAAATAAGATGGGAGATCCTTGGTCTTTGCGGTGGACAGTGAAGGAATTCCTGGCATGAATGACTAAGGAAGGTATAATGGATGACAGTTCATCGGATTAAAGTCCGTGTAGTATCTATAAAATCGATGCAGATCGCCCATGATGATTATGATCTACTGATCCAAGCTTCGTTGTGATGTTTGGATCATTGATCAGGCGAATAGCTCTTCTTTGGACAGTAGTCAATGATGTTAAGGATTGGAGGAGATGCTGCTCCCGAATTCTGCGAGTAATTCTTAAAGGGTTTGTTCTGATTGGCAAAGTATAAAACATGTACAAGTTGGCAAACTACCCTACCTACCTACTCTAACCAGAGACCCATAACCCTTCTCCCTAATTATAAGGCAATGAAGAAGTATATTAATAATGTTCTTTTAAATTACCTTGAAAATTATAAACTTAGACACGACAGGCAATGCGGCTTCCTCCGCCAAAGATTCACAACGAATCTTCTTACCATCGTAACATACAACTGGAGTAAGTCTATCGAATTTCACAAAGAAGCTTAAATTAGTGCCCTCGACATATCCAAAGTACTTGATCAAGTCTCGCATGACGCACTTCTTAACAAATTCCCTGCCTATGGTCTTCCTCCAAAACTTTGTACTTGGATTTCTAGTTTTCTTTCCAACAGAAGTATTTCGATTGCACATTCCACTCCATTTTCCCAATACTGTCTGCAAGAATGAAATTCATGATAGGTATAGAGTAATGACTTTATCCCTAATCAAGGACCTTATTACAATCGTAGAATGGGGAGCAAAGAACCTTGTCCAGTTTAAAGCCATAAAGACACAATCTTGTTTACTATCTCACAAATCATCTCTCAGTACCCACACCATTCAAATGAAAATCAAATGCTTGAAGCCAAAGATCCCTCTGGCCTAGTAGGTATCAATTTCCAAAAAGATCTTCGCTGGCATGATCACATAACCTCAATTGTCACAGCAGCCGCGGAGAAATTGGGATTGTTTTTCTGCCAACATGTTTACCCTTTACACTTCGCAAATCAAACCTTGCCTTGAGTATTGCTCGCACATATGGGAAGCAACCTCTCCTTCAATCCTTAATATTCTTGACTCTGTCTGAATGATCATCAACCTCACAAGGAAGCTTGCATCGTCGAATTGAGGGCGATTGGCCTCTGTTTTACAGATACTACCAAGGATTCTGTTCTGATGAAATATCAACCATTATGACCTCCTTAATTATTCCTGGCAGGGAGGCACGAGCATCGACCCGCGTGCATCCCTTCACGGTTCAACTACAAAGACCAAGAACCTCCCACTTGTTCGCTCTTTCATTCCCAGTGTGCAGATTATGGAATTTGTTATCCTTCTTCTCCTAATCTGTAAGTCTTTAAATCCTACATCAATAAACTTTCGCTGTCTTTATTTAAAGCAACCACTGTACTTAGGCCTTCGGCCTTCATGGTCTGCTCATAGACCAAAAAAAAACAGCGCGGATCTCTATTTTCAACATTAAATTAAAATTATTAATAATAGAGAGAGATCCGGCAGCCCACTTTTTTATTGGAAATGTCCATGACCCATAACCCTTCTCCCTAATTATAAGGCAATGAAGAGGTATATTAATAATGTTCTTTTAAATTACCTTGAAAATTATAAACTTAGACACGACAGGCAATGCGGCTTCCTCCGCCAAAGATTCACAACGAATCTTCTTACCATCGTAACATACAACTGGAGTAAGTCTATCGAATTTCACAAAGAAGCTTAAATTAGGGCCCTCGACATATCCAAAGTACTTGATCAAGTCTCGCATGACGCACTTCTTAACAAATTCCCTGCCTATGGTCTTCCTCCAAAACTTTGTACTTGGATTTCTAGTTTCCTTTCCAACAGAAGTATTTCGATTGCACATTCAACTCCATTTTCCCAATACTGTCTGCAAGAATGAAATTCATGATAGGTATAGAGTAATGACTTTATCCCTAATCAAGGACCTTATTACAATCGTAGAATGGGGAGCAAAGAACCTTGTCCAGTTTAAAGCCATAAAGACACAATCTTGTTTACTATCTCACAAATCATCTCTCAGTACCCACACCATTCAAATGAAAATCAAATGCTTGAAGCCAAAGATCCCTCTGGCCTAGTAGGTATCAATTTCCAAAAAGATCTTCGCTGGCATGATCACATAACCTCAATTGTCACAGCAGCCGCGGAGAAATTGGGATTGTTTTTCTGCCAACATGTTTACCCTTTACACTTCGCAAATCAAACCTTGCCTTGAGTATTGCTCGCACATATGGGAAGCAACCTCTCCTTCAATCCTTAATATTCTTGACTCTGTCTGAATGATCATCAACCTCACAAGGAAGCTTGCATCGTCGAATTGAGGGCTATTGGCCTCTGTTTTACAGATACTACCAAGGATTCTGTTCTGATGAAATATCAACCATTATGACCTCCTTAATTATTCCTGGCAGGGAGGCACGAGCATCGACCCGCGTGCATCCCTTCACGGTTCAACTACAAAGACCAAGAACCTCCCACTTGTTCGCTCTTTCATTCCCAGTGTGCAGATTATGGAATTTGTTATCCTTCTTCTCCTAATCTGTAAGTCTTTAAATCCTACATCAATAAACTTTCGCTGTCTTTATTTAAAGCAACCACTGTACTTAGGCCTTCGGCCTTCATGGTCTGCTCATAGACCAAAAAAAAACAGCGCGGATCTCTATTTTCAACATTAAATTAAAATTATTAATAATAGAGAGAGATCCGGCAGCCCACTTTTTTATTGGAAATGTCTTGCTTCTTTTTAAAATTTCTTATTTTTTCTGTTAATAGTTTTCGAGTTATTTGCAAAGAACTAGACAGCTTTTTTTTAAATGTTAATGTGTTACTAACTTTTGCACATTTTTGTAGACGTCACGAATCCAGTGAGCCCTAACTCATAATTTTACTAGCAATAGCAAGAATTAACACCATTTTGAGTTTTTGAACTAGACTATGCACCCACATTACTAACCAAAGTATGTTTCATAGTTTAGGCGTTTTAACAGATGTATCTAGAATTTATTTTATTAGTCCTAGTTGTAATTACTACCTATTACCTTGTTAAACATATTTTTAGGAAGTTATTTAGATACCAAATTTTTGGAACGAACTTTCTGCTTCTGTTTTTTCTTAAGTTTAGTTTACAAAATGTACTTTCTTTCATTCTTACATAGGTATTGTTATTGCTTGAAAACAATTAGTTTTACTAGATATAAGACATATTTATATTACTAAAATATTTTAATGCATGTAATATAGACATTTTACAAAAAAATTAAATTAAATAATGTAAAATTTAAATCAACTCTTTTGAGGTATAAAGTAGGAAGATATTGTTATATTGGAAACATAAACACTCAAGTCACCAGATTAAAAAAATATAGTGTGTAAATGTCCTTAGTTCGTTAGAATCTAGGACACTTTGCCGCTGATATGTGAATATCTTTAGGGGATTCAACATTCTGATTTTGAAAAGCATCAGAAACGGTATTAGTAAATATCTAAGAGTTGGCATAAATATTTTGATTTTCTTGAGTAGGGGATGAAGTCCGGCATTACCCGACCTCAGCTTAAATTTACCCGACCAAGAAAAGACATATTAAAATACTTTAATACTTTATATTTTGTTTTAATATAAGAATTATATCAATATCGAAGTCAGATTTTTTTAAATAAAATCAAAATAACGGCGAAAGCTTTCAAATGGAAACTAACTAGTAATTCTCCAATTCTGTAATTTTAACTCGATTTTTCCTCGAACCCTTAAATTTATTATTTCAAATATTATTTTAAAATTCCAAGCCCCATAAAGAGATTTCTGTATAAACAAGAGCTTATGATTGCTGTTTTTCTATTTATAGGCTGTTTAATAGACATTACTGATTTAGGAAAATGTAAGGCACAACCCAGATGTTATGCGACAGAGGCTAGAAGCTTTTAATGTGTCGAGATCCAAATTAACTATATATGATTTTAAGCATAACGTCAACGTTGCTGACTTAATTTCCAGCATGAAATTTGCAATTCGTTTTACCCATGATTTTCGATACAGGAGTCAACATAAAGGACCTCACAGAATGGACACAACGCTTTTAATCGCCCAACTTTTGTTATATTTTTGTATTATCGTATTATACCAGTCTTTATATTTGTATTTATTATGTTACAGGGTAGGCATTATATAAAGGTTCTTTGTAGTCATAGTCAGAAAATCCTTTTATATTTTCGATAGACTTATACGGTTTTCAAGTTGATTTTCTGTAGCATTTTGTCAGAAAATCCTTTAGAATAATTAAAACAATTATGATAGAATCAAGATGGGGATCATCTACAATACGAAAGAGATATCCGCTCCGAAATCAATGATTTGTTGGGTAGCCACCGAAGAGTCCTGACCTTACTCTTTTGTCAACTACATTTCGAAGGTTTCCTCAACTACGTTTATGCGGTAAAATACCCTAAATATTAAAGGTTTATTTAAAAATCGGAACGTTTGGTCAACTGCAACTGAAACAGAACAATTACAATTTGGATATTTGTTATAAGTTTTAGTTGACAATTATTATTTGTTTTTACATAACGTTTACGTTACCCTTAAATAAATCTAATAAATTATTTGGTAAAGCCACCCAAAACTTATTACTTTGTAATAAAAACAGATTATTTCTAACTGTGCTAGCCGAATTTAAAAAAATGTAAATTTCAATTTGGTGATTTTTTTCACACCGAAACATCAATTTATTAGTTCATTAGTATGGGTTTAAGATTTTCGTATTCAAAGAGGTTAAAAAACTCCATGTTTGTATTTAAAAAATTGACTTCATAATACCTTAAAATTAAACGGTTGTTTTGTAAAACAGAGTATGCTTCTAAATTTTTGTTGAAATATGCCTCATTTAGTTTTTCAAAATCTGTACAAATAGAACGACAAAATCCAACAAACATTAACCGATAGAAAATAATGTTAAATACAGAAATTAAAGATTTTTGTCTGAACCCGCTAAACAAATAAATCGAATTTGTTATTTTAAATGAAAACCCCCGTCTAATATGGTTTTATTAAATGAGTCTCCTCATTTAATCTCTCCTGAGTATAAATATGTCAGATTTGGTATCTTAAAACATGTATGAGAAAATTGATGTGTCAGAAAGACACATAACATTCTAACTACATATAGGGATACATCGCTTTTTATGGCAGGACTTTTGTCAGTTTCCTCGATTATCTTTTAAGAGAAAGATATCAAACTTGAAATATTTATAATTAGCAAGGAGAGACGCATGTAATAAATTGATATTATGCAGGCCGTTCATAACATAACAAAGTTGACACTTATATTTTCCCATTCCAATTTTTATTCGCTTATCGTTTTTGAAAACCTTGTCGGTTCAGATAAAACTTTAAAACTCTTGTATTTAACATTTTATTCTAGCTTTAAAAATAAAGCTTGCAGAGTATATTAAAAACACAAGCAGAAACCCTGTACAACGGGTGGTACAAGTATTTATACATGAAATTATAAACAAGGTGTTTCTTGTGTTTTCAGAAAATAACAAAACAGGAAGAAGTGGTATTGCCAATACCTTTCTTAAAACTAAAATTATGTTACAAAACATCAATAAGGCAAACTGCAGAAAAAATTGCGATTGTACAGGTAGTTTTTTATATTTTGACGTGAATTTTCACGTTTTATTTTTTGAGAAAAAAAAAAGTGTAAATATAAAAGTTCTAGATCTTGATGTGTGATATCTGTATGATGAGATAAAAAAACAAAAGAGTAACGAAAAGCTGCAAAAACTACACAACTTATGGTTAAATGGCCCACCCTGTATATTATTAGGTATTTAAAAAGATCTTTTCTTGCCGATTTCAAAAATATATGATATAATATGATAAATATAACAAATGTGCTCATATTTCTTAGTTACTATGGCACCTGAAATATTTTATTTTGACCTTTTATGTGATGTTTCTAAAATGTTAAAATAGTATTTAAAAATAGGTTATTCAGGTAATGAAAAACTAGAAATTATACAATTATATTACTCGAACAATTCAAATACTGTTCTAGATCAAGGCAATATAATCAGTTACGTCCTGGCCGAGGAGTTAGTAATAGAAATATAATTAAAAACATTGTCAGAGACCAAGTCAGTTAAAAAGAGAGTCAGAAAGGATGAAAATTTAGATTTGAGTATATTGCTTAATTTTGAAAATATGTTATTAAATTAATATTATTTAAACTAAACTCTGTCATCCATATTCACTAAAGAGGTTTAAATTTAGACCTAAGTCAAACTTGACAGTTGTAGGTTTAAGATGACATTTTCAACAATTGAACAAATAATTTTTCTAAATGTCACAATTACAAAATGACAGTGACTTAAGCGAAACATAACTGGCTAACTAAGAGTTTCAAGTACCATGGCAACTAGACCTGGTCTATCTCTTAAACCTTTTTAGTGAATACGTGGGTATATGTTTTTTTTCTTTGCAGAACATTCAGAAGAGTCCACAAAAAATGTTGCAAGAAGAATAGATAAATCTGTCTACAAAATTAAAATTGTTTCATAAATATCATCCTTATAGATATTTACCCGTCCAGGATTTGAAGTTGTTGCAAAGAGTATATTTTTGTCAAGAAATATTGCGGTTTTTGAACGAAGACAGAAACTTTTTAAATCTTATTATCATTACGGATGAAGCCACATTTATCACTTGAGGAGTGTATAAGCGTAAAAATAAACATTATTGGGCTACCGATAATCCGAGACACCAAGCTGTCCATGTGTGGTGCGGCATTTTAAAAACCGTATAATAGGACCAATATTCTTTAATCTAAATGTAAATGGGGCAAGATATCTGCATTTTATACAATACGAAATTAAAGATATGTTAGATAAGTTGCCAGTTCGTGAATATAATAATCTTGTTTGACAGCAAGACGCATAACATCCAAGAAGTAACTAATTTTTTGAATGAAAGGTATAACTTTGGATCGGAAGATATGGGACTCTTAGGTGGCCTACCAATAGTCCAGATTTAACACCTCTGGATACATTTTTATGGAGATATTTAAAAAATATGGTCTATTACGATATACCACATAACATCGAAACCATACAAAATAGGATAATAGAAGAAACACACCTTTTAAATACCGAAAAGCAGATTTCTATTTAAGCAGATTTTTAGGTAACGTAAATAAATGTATTCAGCAACAAGGTGGACACCTAAAATAGTTATAAACGTATAACGATTTTTGAAGTTACTTTAGAATTCAAATTTTGTACGTAAATTTTTTACCTTTTTTTAATATCGGTATATTAAAGTTCTTACTCCGTAAAATTCATTTGACAGAAGAAATGTCACATAAAGATGTCAAAATATAGCACTTCGGGTGCCATAGTAAATATAATCTCGTTTGCTTCGTGGCAATGATACCAAATTCTGTAAAAGCCTCGGTAAAAGCCAACATATAATTCCATAAAATGGTGTCATATTTTTGGAACAGCTAAAGCGAATGCCATCATATCATATATTTTTGAAATCGACAAGAAAAGATATTTTTAAATACCAATAATATACAGGGTCTCCCATTTAAAAAGACATAAGTTGTGTAGTTTTCGCAGCTTTTCGATACTCTTTTATTTTTTTTCTCATCACCAAAATATCACACGTTAATTTTGTATTTACGCATTTTAGGGTACTTTGCTTTACTTTATAGGGTGAAAATGTATGTAAAAATATAAAAAAACACCCTGTACCACTTCCGGTATAAGTCGGAGCGAACAAGTTAATAAATAATTAATTGTATCTATATCCCTTCAGAGTTTTTGCAGATTTTGATAAAGTGTTTTAGAAACCAATATTATATGTATATTAGGTGGTCATATTTCTTACGTGACCCCGTTTATTATAACTTTTTGAGCTTCTCGTATCATTTAAATAAATTATTTCCTATTCGATTGCACAAAAAACTTTTTATATTTTTTTCAATATTAAAATTGCAGTGCACCGAATTGCAAGATAATATGTTCTTTCCTGTTCGATGATCTTAACCGTAGCATTTAAACAAAAAATCATATTAACGTCAACGTTCCAGCATGAAAATTGCAATTCGTTTTACCCATGATTTTCGATACAGGAGTCAACATAAAGGACCTCACAGAATGGACACAACGCTTTTAATCGCCCAACTTTTGTTATAGTTTTTGTATTATCCTATTATACCAGTCTTTATATTTGTATTTATTATGTTACAGGGTAGGCATTGTATAAAGGTTCTTTGTATTATAGTCAGAAAATCCTTTTATATTTTCGATAGACTTATATGGTTTTCAAGTTGATTTTCTGTAGAGGCATTGACGAGTTCATCTTCCGTTCTAAACAGGCTTCGTTCGCATATCCGCTAGTATGTTGCATTTTGATATCGGAAAAATGGCACATTTTATTTTGGTTTATGCACTCGTACATCATGATATGTTTACGAAAGAAACCTAAGCTATTATAACGACCAAACACAAATAAATCAATTTCTATTCGCCCCCGAGATAGAACCGACAAAGCAAGTGGTCTCGCCCTCTAATTACCTCTACATTGATTAAACAGAGAGGCTGTCACCCCGAGCTACTCGTGAAGAGTCTCTATAGGACTTTTTTAAGTCTTCTTAACGTTATTAGACCCTTTGTAGGAATGTACCGACTGCATATAGATTTTAATGTATGTGAGGTAACCGTGATATCGAATATGTTGTGGAGACATTAATTCAATGAGGTGTGAAAATTGGGCTTACAATGGAGAACATTTTATATTCAGTTTTATTACGTAATCTACTTTTATTTTGTAAAATGGGCGCACAACGGTCATTATAAATATCTAATATGAGAGTAAAATAATGCAGATATATTATTGAGACTAATTTTATGTATAAAAATAAGTTTAAACTACGGTAAGCAACGCTGGAAGTGAACATTTAAAAATTTTAGGTAAATTCAATGAGGTGTAATTTTTCGTTTCTTAAAGAAATAAGAAAAGCCTTTTCGCAGGTCATAGATGGCATCAAGTGGATCAAAAGCGTACAAAACGTGAATATTTAAATCGACCTACGGTTTTTCTATAATAATTTGAATTTCTATATCATTTGTTTTTAAATACCTTATACTGACATCCCCAGATGTATTTTGAATTTTGTTGGTAGCTATATTGCCAAAAGTTATATACATATCTTAACCATAAAGGATTTATTTGTGTATTATTAGAGAAATCATTAACACCCTTCTCTTTAGTATACCTAGTTGTATATATATACATATATATAATTATATATATATATATATATATATATATATATATATATATATATATATATATATATATATATATATATATATATATATATATATATATATATATATATATATATATATATATATATATATATATATATATATATATATATATAAATAAATATATATATACATATATATATATATATATATATATATATATATATATATATATATATATATATATATATATATATATATATATATATATATATATATATATATATATATATATATATATATATATATATATATATATATATATATATATATATATATATATATACATATAAATATATATATATACAGGGTGGCCCATCGAAAACGTACCGCAAGGCATAACGGCCAGGGTAATTTTTTTTTTCAAAAAATCCAAAAACACATCAATTTTGTTTGTGAGGGGGACAACTTTTGCCCTTAAAATGATCGCAAAATTTTCAACCCTCTAAGCGGGGGTGTCATCCCCCAAACTTTTTCAAATGGGAAGAGGGGTCAAGTGGTACCGCAATGAAAAGGGCTTTCTATTCTCTATACATTCCCGCTTTGGTTTTGAAAATCGGTCAAGTCATTTAGAAAATATGAAGGATTGAAATTTGAAAAATACATTTTTCAAAAAACGCATAAATTGAATTAAATAAAAAAAAACTTACCGTATTAATGAAGCAAATGCTGAAAATGTTGCCCGTCGACCTCCATACAGTAATACAAATTAGCTTCAAATCGTTCTCGAACATTCTGAAGAACTTGAGGGGTCACTTCGCGACAAACGTCAATAATTCGTGTTCGCAGATCTTCTAATAAGGCAAGTGGAGTGCTATACACTTTACTTTTTATGTGTCCCCATAGAAAAAAGTCTAGAGGAGTCAAGTCGGGTGACCGGGGAGGCCACTCAATGGCACCCCTTCGTCCTATCCACCGCCCGGGAAAGTTAGTGCTTAAATAATTACGCACATTTTGAGAGTAATGTGGAGGTGCACCGTCTTGTTGAAATATCAGTTCCGCTTCAACGTATCCAGGATTATTTTCGATGATGTCAGTTAGGGCTGGGTCGATGGTATTTTCCAGTAAATCTAAGTACATATCACCTGTTAGAGTTCCAGGAAGAAAAAAAGGACCCACAATAGAATTTCCAAAAATACCAGCCCACACGTTCAATTTCTGAGGATGTTGTGTGTGCACCTCGTGAAATACCCTGGGGTTGTTCTCAGCCCAGTACCGACAGTTATGCCGATTAACTACACCGTTCAAAAAGAAAGTGCACTCATCCGAAAAACACACATTGAATAGAAAATTATTATTATTGGCCACTCTTTCACTAATAGTTTCACAAAATTGCAAGCGGCGATCAAAATCGTCTTCGTTGAGTTCTTGTACCAACTGAATTTTATACGGGTGGAAATGGTGTTTTTTCAATATTCTTTGGACACTTGTACGATTCACGCCGGTCTCATTGGCTAATTTTCTTGTACTCAGCGTACTATCCATGGCAACTTGGCCCAATACAAAGACCTCCATAGCTTCATTTACTACAGGATTTTCCATCTGCCTCTTTTTATTTATAAGGGATCCAGTTTCGCGAAATTTTGCTACTAACTCGCGAACAATTTTGCCGGAAAGGTGTTTTTCAGGATGTCGTTCATTAAATATCTGCGCAACCCGATTGCCACATTCATTATTTTTAAAATAAAGTTCGATTATTTCCACTTTTTCTGCAAGTGAGTACACCATAATTATTGATAAAAAATTTAATGATATTGAGAAATTTAAACGCACAAGTTACAGAACAGCTATCTAGCAACTACCGCACCTGATCGTTGTGGCATGTCAAATCACTAAAATCAGCAGTAAACATCTAAAATAACAGGACAAAAATAGCGAATTGGTCGAAGGAATTTATCCTTATCATTTACTCTGATAATTTGTAAATAAACATTTTAAATTTCAATCCTTCATCTTTTCTAAATGACTTGACCGATTTTCAAAACCAAAGCGGGAATGTATAGAGAATAGAAAGCCCTTTTCATTGCGGTACCACTTGACCCCTCTTCCCATTTGAAAAAGTTTGGGGGATGACACCCCCGCTTAGAGGGTTGAAAATTTTGCGATCATTTTAAGGGCAAAAATTTTCCCCCTCACAAACAAAATTGACGTGTTTTTGGATTTTTTGAAAAAAAAATTACCCTGGCCGTTATGCCTTGCGGTACGTTTTCGATGGGCCACCCTGTATATATATATATATATATATATATATATATATATATATATATTTATATATATATATATATATATATATATATTCTGTTCTGAAAAAACAGTTTTGTACCCGGGGCCGAAGGTTGTATCTGAGCGACCGTTGATCGTTATTTATGTTTTCCGTATGGTGATGTTATTGTTACGTTAATTGCGCTTGATTTTGTAAGATTTTAGATTTGTCGATTATTGTCTTCCATACTATTGATAGTTTTATTGACTCGTTCCTTTTATTCAAATCACCCTGTTTATCAATTTCTATGGCTTCTCGGATTATTCTGGTCTTATATTATGTTCTATATAGGCAATCTCCTTACACCTATCGCAATTTATTTTCCGGTTTTCTGATGTAGGAATAGAGCTGAGGTTGTTTGTTTCTGGGTTTATGTTCGTCCACTCGTGCTGATATTTGCCTGTTAGCTTGTCCCACAACATACAACTTTTCACAGTCCTGTCACGGAATGCTGTATACTCCGTGGTTTTCCAATTTGATTTTATCTTTTGGGTTTCCAAGTAGTTTACCTATAGTTGTTTGTGGCTTGTGTATTATTTGTATGTTGTGTTTCTTAAGAATTCGTCCGATTCTCTCTTTTGTACTTTTTACATATAGTAAGACTACTTGTTGCTTTCCCGGTTCATAAATTTTGTTATTCATTATTCGGAAACCCTGTGCAATAATAGATTTCTCTATGGTGCGATTTGTGTAGCCATTTTTCTTTAAAACACTAGATATTATATTAAGTTCGTTTTGTCTCGGCTGTGTTTAAGTTATTCGCATGGATCTGAATATTCGGGTATTGACCACAGTTTGAATTTGTCCTGGGTGATGATATGATCTTACATTTAAATATCTGTCTGTATGTGTTGGTTTTCTATACACGGTGTATTCGAAATGTCTGTTATGCAATTTTGTGACCAGAACATCTAAAAATGGGAGTTTATTGTTCTCTTCTAATGAACATTTAAAAATGAAAGTTTGTTGTTCTCTTGAAACTCTAGAGTAAATTGTATTCTGGGGTGGATCGAATTTACGGGAGTCAGAAAATTTCAAGCTCTATATGACCATATTGCCATATAGTAAATGTGTCATCCACATAACGAATCCATAATTTGGGCTTTAAACTTGCTTTCTCAAGAGCTTCTTTCTCGAAGTATATCATAAATAAATTTGCGACTACTGGTATAGCGAGGACCCCATTGGACCCGATCTATTTATTTACCGTTAAAGGCAATGCTCCGAGAGTTGTAGTATATATGTACAATGATTTGACATCTAGGCTTGCTATGATATCGTCTTTTTCAAGAACGATATCTCGTATATTTCGAGTGAAATGCTCCGAGTTTTTTACATTATGAATCAGTTTTTTCGACAGCTGGTTGCATAATTTCAGCAAGATATTTTTCCAGTTTTTGTAGCGGTGAATTAGCAGTACTAACTATAGGTCTGATGGACGCCTCGGATTTGTGTATTTTTGGTAAACAATCGAGTTTAGGACATCTACTCGACTTTTGCTGTGGTATGATTTTTTGTTGAATTTCGGGGTTTATTGATGAACTTTTTATTTTATTTTCTAGGTACGTAGTCGGGTCTCTTGGAACAGACTTATAACAATTGTCTTGTAGGGTATCCTGCATTTTTGTGTTTTGGGTATTCATAACCACTTCATAACCTTTATCTGCTGGAAGAATTGTGATGTCTTTATTTTTTCGAAGGTTTGTTAGGGCTCTTTGTTCAGTAGCATTTAGGTTTTGCTCTGAAGGTTTGCTTCATCTTAAAATTTTCTTTTCATATAAATATATATATAATATTATATAAATTAAAATCATTGTTGAAAAACCGTAGATCGGTTAAAATATTCACCTTTTGCACGCCTTTTAAAAACATGCTGTATACAGATCATTTTGCATTTTAACAAATTCACAATAAAATTAATGTTATTATCACCTGCCAAAAGGTTTTTTTCCTCTTTTAGAAAAATAAAAAAGTGAACCCCATTGAATTTGGCTCTGGCTATTGAATCCACTTCGAGCGTTGCTTACTATAGGTTAATAATAAAATAAACTCAAATTGTCCCCTAGCGTCAATTACACTATTATTGTATAATAATCTTGTTACCTGCCTTAATTTTATCTATCAGTGGAAATGAAACAGGGTATAAAACCAGGGTCACTTGTGATAAAAAGGTATAATGCAAAGCATAAAGACTAAGCATTTATATTTTATAAAAAGTTACACAGTTTACTCTAAATTTAATGTCAATAGCCACTTTAATAGTTCTTTTGACTTCATGTTGTTGAATGTTGCTACGTGTCCCATAAACTGGCCCTTATTGATAGTAACTGAGTAACTGCCTGTGTAAATGATACAAACTTCTTTTTCCATACTTCATATTGGTTTAACACTTATTCTCCATCTATTAGAGCAGTACTCTGGGCTGTATATCCATTAGAAAACATTTATAGTCTATAAGAGCTGCGTTACTTTATTTATACCGCTACAACTAGCCAAGCGCCGATCTCTCATTAGGCTGAATTTATTTTCCTTAAATAAAAATTAATAAAACTAGATATTTTTGATATCGAAATCATTTACGCCATTCATAAATAGGTCATATCTTTGATTCATTAACAGGGCTTAAGTTATGACCATCACAGCTTATAACAGTGTATGTGATGATGGCCACTACATCGGCAGTTTTTTTTATTACATAGAATAAACTATTATGAGGAATTTGATTACCCTTTTAACGACTTAAAAAAATTCCACATTGATTTTTTTTAATATATGGAGATAAGTATATCTATTTTTAATTATGTTATAGAAAATCAAAAGAGTACATTATTTTAGGAAAGCCTGATTATTTTCATTTAAAGTAGTACATGACTTACATACTAGAAATGCTAAAACATACTAAAACATACTTAATATATATTTTGAATGCAACCTAGGAGTACGTAGTAAAACATATTACAAGATTTTCTCGTACTTTTTTACTGTATGCAGTTTATTTGAATCGGTAATTATACATAATATAATTTTTTATATTATGTACTAATTACTTTTTTAACCCTTTCATAATACTTTTTCATATTCTTTTCTATTGTTTGACAGGGTTTTGCCATTTCCTTTTATAATGTATATAAGAAAATACTTTTATAATAATGTGTATTTTTATTTAAAATTGTTTCTCTTACAAACAGGCAAATAATTAATTTTTCCTTATGTGCGGTGTGCAATGCGCCGCTGTCGTTGCACGCTAAGAAGTCCTGTATACTGCTTGTGATTAGTTGATATCCTTATGAATCTATGCGTTCGCTGGAATTACGTTTCCTGTTTCTCATACGCATTTATAGTAACATACAAATACAATATATAATATTTTATCGTTCTTTTATTCAAAAATATTTCGCTATGAATTGTTGTGGCTACCTACACAGAAATATCACTATAGCCCAAAGCTCAGAGCCCGAATAAGTAGGTACGAATAAAATAGTTCTTTTTGCTTAACAACGTAATGTTTTTATCCACTTAGAGTAGCAAAAATAATTTGTGCGGTAGTTAAGATTCATTCTCCGTGTTGCCGAAATGTACGTTTTGAAATATCGGTCATTCAATGGTTCAATATATTTTTTAATATCGCGACTATTTTATAATAGTTTGCAACCCTTGCTCTGCTTTATAACCGTAGGGTGCAACATTACTACGCTCTTATTTTTTTAAATAATAAAATAAATATTTTATTTTATTAATTTACTGAAATAAAAAAAAATCGCAAAGTTAATTTTAAAAAAAAGCAAAAGTATCAAGAGACAAGCTCGTGGTCAACAGAGCGTGCAATATCAATGCCCTAAGCACGTTTATCCCGGAGAGTGGTAGTGGGAAAAAAATTTAAAAGTTAAAAAAAATAAAAAGCTGAGCGCCACCAATTTATTACGGCCTAAATTGGAAAGCCCCTGGATGTGTTCGGCACTCACTTGTTCCTGATCCTTAAAAAAAAATTGTAATTTAAATTAAGAAGTTATTTTAAAAAATCTGAAAAAGAAGAGGAAATGTGAACAAAACAAAACACATTATAAAACAATAAAATCTATTTAATAAAAGTTGGTTTTTGGAAATGCCTATACAAAAAAATACAAAGAAAAAAATACACTAGTATGAAATAAAAAGGTTCACCAATTGTATAAGCGTCTCAGCGTGATACGTCACTGCAACCGGTGTAAGGTGTACCAGTAGACAAGACCTTAGAAACTGTAGGGCGGAACGTTACTCGTTCACGTCAAAGGGAGTCTTAAAGCTCCGTACTAGGACCTTAGTCAATTAATAAAAATATTTAAAATTTAAATTTTATTCGATATGTAAGAAAATAATCTAAAAAAAAATTACCCAATTGAATCAAAATATAACAATAAAATTTCAAACCATTAATTAATTTTTAAATTGAGCACAAATTAAAATTCTGAGAAAAAGATATTTTATTTTACTTAAAGTCTCGAGACCTTGCGTTTACTAAATTTTCGTATCACAGAAAGAAGCCCGAATACATTAAAATATTTAGTATTAAAAAAAAGTAGTCAAATATATGTTCAATAATTACTAATTAATCAAAACGAAAACAAAAATGTAAATTAACTGATGAATACCAACATTCAGTCGAAACGTCGTGTCGCAAAAATAAATTAACAAATAAAACCTTAGAAGTGAACTGAGATCGAGAAAGAAAATCTTAGATATTTTCAATTAGAATTGCTTCATTCAATATCAAAATACAGCATTACGTAAGCATTTACATTAAAATAAATACCAATACTAAGTCTGGTTAATTCAAAATAAAAATAAAAATCATACTAGAAATTAGCAACATCTTACAGGAACCCTAGAGACCCTGATGAATACTATAATATAAGCGAAATTGTTTAAAAAAAATCAGCATAATATTAAAGGCCATTTGTAATAAAAGATATTATAGAAATTGAATTTTATTTAAAAAAAAGTCAACCATAATAGAATATTAAACAACAATTTACATATCAATAAATATAAAGTGTACTGATTTCGGTCAATCTAAATCAAAAAATGCAAAAAATAATGACACCTA
The DNA here is from genome assembly GCA_030620095.1 of Kuschelorhynchus macadamiae. Taxonomy (NCBI): domain Eukaryota; kingdom Metazoa; phylum Arthropoda; class Insecta; order Coleoptera; family Curculionidae; genus Kuschelorhynchus; species Kuschelorhynchus macadamiae. Next base: position 999,025 of record JAUTXW010000794.1, read on the forward strand.
CGTACCTGAAGAATACCCATATATATATATATATATATATATATATATATATATATATATATATATATATATATATATATATATATATCAGTCAGTATATATAGTCAGCAAAACTGTTCTTTTCAGAACGACAGTAGTGAACGGATGTACACCCGGAATGAAAACACGCGCACATATCAATTATTAAAAATTGACACTAAAATAGTAAGTACATTATAAATATTAAACTCAAAGATTAAACTATATAACAAAATTAGAGTGTTATAAGTTATAATTAATAATGATGTAATTAATAGATTTGGATAATAAAATGAATAAAATATTTATTAAATTTCTTAGTTTACACGGTTGTAGAAGTTTTGTTGACCTAGTTTTAATAACAAACATAGAAAAAGACTACAAGTCTCGGTCTCAGTAAATTAAAATTAAAATTATAATTTACTGAGACTGAGACTTGGAGTCTTTTTCTATGTTTGTTATTAATCATCATAAATATGATGAGCTGGAAGACCGTTTTGAATTTGTATTTTTCGCAATTGAAACGTTTGATCCTTGAGTTAATGAGGCAAAAAAGCTTCTTAATGAAATAAGCACAAAAAGATCTTGCAAGGAAGCAAAAAGCTTCATTACCCAAAAGATCAGGCTCTCTATTCAAAGAGGAAATGGGGCTTTTGTGTTAGGGACTATCGAGAATGGAATTGGAATTGGATGAAATTTTTTATATTTCATTTTTTAAATTTCATTTTATTTTTAGTATTGTATAAATCTAATAAATGATCATTGTAATTTATTAAATTAAATCTCTATAAACCGTTTTCTGAAGAAAGGAGAAAGATATTTCAATGCAATCTGAAAGACACCGTTTTCTTAAATGCTCTTCTTGCGCTTGCACAATTTAAAATTTATGATAATAAATCTATTGGATTTACATACCTAACATTTATTTAAGTTGGAACGAATAAACACTTCTTATTTCCTCACCTTTTATTTGTGGAAATGTTTAAATCCAGATCGAACATTCATACCTACATGCACACATTCATTTACATATCATACCTACTCAAATAAATCCACTGGATATATTCCTGTATGCTTTTTTATTAGTTTTTTTCTCTGGTTCTCTTTTTTAAATTTATTATTTTTAATTTAATTGTTTTTATTATTTTTTACTTTCGTATTATTTAACAAAAAATAAATTATTTCGTTTATTATTTTCTTCCATAAAAAAAGTTTTATTGATTTTTCATAATGCTGTCGTAGTATTTAACAAAAAATAAATTATGTTTTATTATTTTCCTCCATAAAAAAAGTTTTATTGCAGAAAATGGAATTTTACCGAAGTTTTAAACAGTTTTATGGCTCGCCATTTTATTTTTACATACGGGATTTGCACTAAAATTTACACAATTAATCCTTGCGTATGGAGCTCAATTGGATAAGTGGTTTTTTATTATGGTTTTCTTTTTAAATTTTGAAACAAATCGAATCTAAGCGGCCTACAGACAGACAGACCCACGAAAATGAGAGAACATGTTTTTTGGGGTCCAGGGACCCTAAAATGCGAACATCTTGGAGGATGATTTTTTCACGACTGCAATACTTTTCTCTTACGAGGAAGGTACAAATTGCAGAACACGCACAGAAAGCATCTTTTAACCAAGGAAATAAAGTGCCATTGTGACAGTTAATGAAACTGATCTAATGTCAGAAACTTATTATTCCTCGTCTGGATAGTCACTGTTAAATTTTTAATCATGGGACGAAACTTTATTATAACCAAGAAGCGTTTTCCTCCCGATAAGCACAAAAAATCAGAGGAAGGGTTTGTGATGATCATGCAGTATTTGCAATTTTATAGTATTTTGAAAAAAATCTATTTGGTACGCCTCGCGCCGGTCTTGCTCTAAATTTAAAAAAGGCCTTTATGCAACGTATTTTGATAGCAAATTGTTATCATTATTGCATAATTTGGAATATCTGATACAGAAACACATGGAGCTAAGAAACAATTTTGTTATGCAAATACTGTTACACCTAGAAATTACTTTCTGTTATCAGTTTTTTAATCATATCATTTGAAAAGCAGATTTGTAAGCAACGGTAAAAGTGAACATTATTGCCGTACAGAAAATGCACATTTCCTTAGCGAAATTGAAAATTAGCCCCTGACTTTGAATTGAATTTTGGTATAAATATTTGGTGTGGTATAATTGGCCACATTTAATTAAGCCTTTCTTTTCAGAAGATTTGCTGGATGGAACGAGGTATCTGCAATTCTTACAGAAAGATCTGCCAGGACTGATCGAAGACGTTTCAATGGAACTACGAACGGCAATGTGATCAGCACGAATACATAAACCAAGAGTAGTAAACGAATACTTAGGTAAGCCCTATGGCTAAAGATGGATATGAATTAATGGTCCAACGCAGGGGGCCCTCGAAGTCGCCAGATTTAATGCCCCTTGATTTTTTTATGAGACATTCTGAAAATTTTGGTTTTTAAAACTAAAAAAGAAAAGGACATATCTAGTAAATTCAAGCCATAGAAAAATGTTTGGAATTCGCAGTTATTAAGAATTAGGTTAGGTATTTTTTTTTACTCGCTTATCAACTATTATTGGGAAATAAATTGTTAAATTAAAATTTTAAAATATTCAAACGAAGAACAGTGAAAGTTTCTGGCAGAAACTTCAGTTTCATTAACTATTACTATGGCACTTCATTTCCATGGATTACTCGAATTTTGGTTAACCAAAAGTTCTTATATATTTTCGTATATTTTCAGATACTTTTTCTTATGACCTTTGAATCAAGAGAGTTAGAGAATTTCTTTCAAACAAAATTACTCAGAAAATAACGTATTCTCCTGAAAAAATATATGAATGACGTCACAACCGCTATTTTGACAACTCTAACTTTTTCTACATTAAAAATATACCTTAGTAGTATTCATTTAAAACCCTCTATCCATATTTTCATTTTATTCATATTTCACACTTCCCGTTTTATTAAGCCAGGGGCATCGAGTTTGGGGCACCTTATATATTTAGTTACCAAAATAAATCTTTAAAAGCTAAATTACTATTTATACATAATTTTTAATTTTTTTAAATTAAGAAATCGAATTTCTAATTAAAAAAAAACTTTATTGCCTATTTGAAGAGAATTGAAACCTAGATTAAAAAATCAAATATTCAAACATTCGATTTAGCTGGTTTAAATCGCAGTTTTTAACCGTTATAATACGTAAAAAGATCTATAATTGATATACTTATATAGAGGTATAGAACCTGCGCAGGTTTGTCGGAAATTTAAAAATTAAAAATCGTTGTGCAAAACAAAAATTCAGGATGCCGTTTCTTTATGATCCCATCAACATTTTTATACAAAAACTTCGAAGGGAAGAACAGTTCTTTTTTCGTGTATTTCCAGTTGATTGACTATATGCTAAAAGTCCAGTGGCGTAGCTACAAGTTCTAAGGGTTACTCTGCCACCCCCCTTGCCTTCCTTAGATAGTGCCTTTTTTGGTAAATCCCCTCCCCCTTTCAGTAAGCAATACTTGGTTTTCAATAAATAGAGCGTGATAACTTTTTTTTATAGTCCTCACTTGTAGACGTAATTTTGTATGGCACCAAAACGCCGTAATGACTTTTTTTTAATCGCCAGTTTTTTTTTTGCTAGGCTTTATTTTGCATCTTTGGTCTTCGCAAAAAAAAATATTTTACTATTGCTTACCATATTAGAATGAAGGTATAACAAGGATTTAAAAAAAAAAACGTTCTAAATCGTATAAATTTCACAATACAGAAATAATCCCGAGCATAAATTTTCGAGGTCGATGTTGCTGAGAACAAATAGAGATAGATTTGTTATAATAAATCTTGTGGATGGACGAGTCGAGCTTATCAACAAGTACTTAGTCAGGAAAGCAAAATTTCAGATACCAGACTAGTGAAAATCCAGAGTTTGTGAGGCAGATCCGTTTTTAAGACCGCCAAACAATAAACGTATATATGTTGTGGTATACCCGATAATAAAATTATAGGCCCACATTCCACGAGAAATTAACTGTAAATTGTTTCATCTCTTAAGGAAAACTTACACGTATACACTGGTACCACAGCGCTGGCATGGTAGTGGCACCGTGCAAACACTTTTTCGTGAGAGTCCAGCGTTGTCCGCCAGCGCTGGACCGAATAGAATGCCCGTCTATTTTTCGTGCCAGTGGCAGTCTAAACGCATCGTGCAAGTCGCGGGCGTACCTGCGTATTGATGCCAGCCGGTGTCTTACTTCCGTATAGTCCGTATGATATGATTGGTGTGAATATACTAATAAATTATTATATTTTCCCTGTAAAATGACTCAAAAACTTAGTGAAAACGAAAAGAGAGCAGGAATGTTTATGGAATTTCAGAAGCGACGTATATAAAAACAAACAAATGCTCACATCGGTGCTATAAAAAAATCAGGACGGAATGGATATAAGACTTAGTATTGATGATGTAAAATCAATTAAGAGTATTCGAAGTACATACTACTTAGAATTAGATAAAATTGAAATATTCACAAGATCTGGTGCTGTTGAAAACATTTAAAAGCCGGTTTTTTTCCGAATTAATTTTTTAAATGACACAAACGAATTGGAAACTCACGATTGACTGGACTCATATAAACAATTTGGTCTAGTACTGCGCCAACCAAGAGCTGGCGTACTAGTCAGACTGGCGCCAGCTACTGAATACTTGTAAACCAATGAGTCCGGCGCCAGCTACTGGATACTTGTAAACCAATGAGTCCGGCGCCAGCTACTGGATACTTGTCCTTTGATGAAACGAATGCATAGTTGTTTGGCCGGATACCGGATACCGAATATTCGGCGAGCTGTGAGGCCGAATGCCCGAATATCCGGCCATCACGATTATCTCGGCCCGAGAGATCATGTGTGGCGCGTGAAGCGGTGATTGCATATTGTTTAGCGAAATTAGTTTACTTGCTGCGTAGTTTGAGTGCAATTGTTTGGTTATATTACTAGTTTTATTTTTTAAAAAAATCATTGGAACATGTCATCAGTGAAAAAAAGATCGTTAATTTGGCAATATTTCGACATTAATAGTAAAAATAACAAATTTGCTGATCGTTTGCTGTGCAGGATTCAAATTTCTCCTGGTGGTGAAGGGAAAAAGGCAGGTAGCTTGGTGGTTGGCTAACTCAAAACTTCGTCAAATTGGGATAGTCAATTTGACGAAGTTTATCAAAATATACTCTATAGCTACTTCCAGCAGTGTTTTTAGTGAGTTTTCCGAAGCTGGTTTGGTTTACTAAAACAACGAAATCGTCTGTTGCTGGCATACACTGAAAATTTGCTTTTTATTCACCATAATTTGTCATTTGTTAATTTTGAAAAAGAACAAGGGGCAAATTTTGAGAATCCCTTTGTATTTTTTTGTTTTTTGTGTATTATTGTGACGATTGATTATTTATGTCACTAATTGAAGTTTTTAGTTTTAGTTGAAATATTTTTCAGTATAGTGAATAATGAATATTTTTACTTTTTTGGGAGGTTTTGGTAAATTTTTCAGCTTTAAATAAAAGCCGTCATAACTGTAAGTCCATTATTTTTTGTTATTTACGTTACTTTTCCGGCCGGATAGTAAATTTAGGTCGGATAGACCGGATACCAGTTAATTACTGGATATTCATTTCATCTCTATATATACCTTAATTTGTTTACAAAACGTGTTAGGTGATTTATTAAGAAATATACTAGTTAGTCAATTTCAAAACTTAATTTTGAATCTAGATGTAGCTTCGCCACATCCAGTTCGACCAGCGCGAAATTTGTTGAATTAGAACTACTAAGTATAGATTGGGAGGTACGGGACTATTGTATGGCCCCGAAATTGTCCGGATCCGGTCCTAACGCCACTTGATCTGTTTTTTGGCAACACCTAAAAAATAAAACTTGTAAAGATATATTTTAGTAGTATTTCATTAGACAAGAAATAAATTAATTAATTCTGGAACATAATAATTTTATACAATGAATGTTAAATGTAGAATGAAATAAATATTTTAATGGGCAACTAAACGCAACCCTTTTAGTTAGATTGAATAAAAAAAGAATCGCAATTAAGTTTTACTTTCGACCTTGGCTAATCGTAAGCATCCGAAGCCATATGCGTATATCTTGTATCGTTTTTGCGATGCGGTGTCGTCTCATTAAAAATTAAGCACGTTAGCACTCTCTCGACCGAACAAAAACAAACTCGAGCTAATTGCTCGTCGAAGTTTTTCTCTCGCAAATCGATGTCAACCAATTAATTATTATTGGGCAGTTTTAACACTGCGCACTTTTTTATAGTTAGGTCGGTACTTTCCATAAAGTGACTAAATTGAATCGACAACCACCCGACAGTCATATTAACTGATTCATTTTGCACAAATATTACGGAGTAAGAAATGACATATTATTTAAAAAAAAAAAATTTTTTGCAGGATATTTCTTATATTATTACCACGCGCTAATGGGCTTCTTTCCTCTGTATGTTTGTATATTGGTCTGGTTTGAATATTGTAAGAGATTTTTCTCTTAGTTCCACATAACCGATTAACTTCAAATTTAGAATGTGTACACACTTCAGTTATGTCATCGGAATTAAACAGTTGCCAATCTAGAATCTAGTTACTAAACGTGTACACCATTCAGATGAAAATTGTTTATTTTTTTCGTATGAGCGTGCAAGGAGTAGCTATTCTTCCTGCAAGTATAATAAATAAAACCCTATATACTAAATTTATTATTTATTATTTTGTCTTACTTATTTATTTGTAATTATTACACCACAGGATATATAAATTCTAACTGAAATACATAAAAACATGCATAAAATTAAAAGTTCTTACAAAATCCCCAAATTATTTCAATTATGTTATTCTGCCAATGTAGAAATAGTTTGTTTAACAATCCCGTTTTAAAAAAATGTTGGCGTTCATTGTCTTATGGTAGTCCTGGTCATTGTTACTTAAATTTAGAAGAAAATCACACCCATTTAATAAGCCTATTGCCTTTTATATCAGAAAGACGAACGGTCCATCAAAAAATTCCGGGTCTTCGCTATTCATCTCATTTTCGGTAAGCAGAATTTTGCAATCTTCATATACATCTTCATCCTTAGTATACGAAATACTGTTTAAGCGGTTTTTATGGCAGTTGTGGCATACAGTTTATACCAGTCTTTTTATAACTGTATTATGCAACACCGCAGCTTTGATTTATTTACGGAATATCAGACTCAAAACTGCTTCTGGGTCTTTTAGGTCTGTAGTGGATTGGAGTCCTGATCTAGTTTCAGGGGATCGGGGTTTAACATTTCACCCACAAAGTTCTGGGAAAAACTTGTTATCCAACCAGGCTTAGACAATATAAATAGATAGCATAGCTCGGAAGCTATGATGCTTTACTACCCCTTTAACAGGTGAAATAGCTGGTTTCATGGTAGAATCAGTACCGAAATAAGTTAACATCATACCACCGAAATCTCCTTTGGGGGTAATGAAACCTACAACCAGCTTCTAAAATCGTCTTCTTTTGTACAACTTTACAAAATTGACCTTTCATTTTAGACACCACGTTCCTTACATCGTATCACATCTTGTGAAAGCATGGAGAAAGAGGATGTGCCAGAGACAAGTTGTTGCGGTTCCTTTGATGCATATGTTTAGGGTTGACGTAGATGATTTCTGGAGTTTCTGGTATTAATGCATTTAAGAGCCCATCTCCGCCAATCATCGTAACATTTGATGATGTTTTGGACTTCTCTGTAGGGGTAGAAAAATTTTTGTTTCCATTCGTCTGAAACCTCTTCTTGCAAATAACGAATAACTTTGGATATTATGGCAGGAATTTACTTTCCTATCTATATCTATATATATATATATATATATATATATATATATATATATATATATATGTATATATATAACATTTAAAAGCATTCTTTAAGATGCACAATGTCTAAATTTGTGCATGTGGAAATATCGTTCGACAATCTCAAAACTACTTATACGCGTATGCATCCTCGGCAATTTATCTATTAGTGCTGAACAAATTGGGTAATATCATTTTGCGGAGGTGACCGAATGTGCGCTCTAATTAACTTAAAAATACTGGAGGAATGAGAAATTAATTGCCCGATGAAAATTAAGCAAATAAACTACTTTAATGATCTGTAATTTTGATTCTATATTTAAACATTGATGTTGATGTTGTTGGTGGAAAAACAACTTAACAGTACTAATCCCAACAATTTTTTTTTAAGACTAAACAACCCGTGACTTCTACTGTATAATCCTATCTAGCTTTTAAACTAACTCTCCTCAGAACCAACTCTCACTCTTCTGTTCATACAAAAAGAGCAAACTGGAGTTTATTTGATAATGTAATTTAATGACATAAATCGGCGAAGCCGGCCGCCACTTGGGAATTGCTCCGTTTTTTGACCGCAAACGATAAAAAGTTGTATACGTATATATAAATATCTAAAAATATTTTTAATAAACATAACCTGATGCTTTAAAAATTATATTAATAACATGGATTTCCTTTTTATGAAATCTTTTAAGGTAATTGGTATTTGACTTTAGTGGGATAATATGTACTTCTGCGATGCCTAATAAAAACATTTGACAATAATTGCGTACAATATTAGAAACCTTTTCACCATATAAGAAATGTTTATCCGCAAGGAAACCTCTCAACCATGAAATGTATTATTATTCAAAACCCGGCTATAGTATCTGTCTAGGGAATTATCTGAAGACAAAAATGTTTATAGCGTATAAGTCCTCTTCTTGTTAAAATAAAGCTTAGCTTTCTGGACTCTCTGCAAATGGACGCCACTTTCGCCATTTTTGTTTACTTCTACGAAAACAGCTAAGAACTCACGCAGGATACAAGCATATAAAAACATATTACTATTTTGATTGACCATAGAAAATATCTGCCAGTACACACAACAATATCTATTCTACAGCGAAGGAAGAGTTAGTCAGTGATAAGATACATAGATGAAATAAGACTAGTACGGTTGAAGCCAAACTTTAGCTGAGATATGCGGATGACACATTTATTACTGTGAAATATATTTTTAGAAATATTTATAATCAACAGCAAAAGTTATGGTACGAGCGGTGATCGTACCCGCACCTCGGGACGCGATATCGTACTACTGATAAGCAATTCGTTAGAACTTGTACATATTCAAACCCACCAGTATCGTAACCATTGTTGATCCTGCCAAATATTGTAACCTTATGGCGCGGCGTTCTTGACTGGATGTCAAATCTGACATCGCTATTAGGTACTGTCCAAATTAGTAAATTTATAATTTTACGTTATGCTCGTATAATCCAAACTTTGAAATTCCCGCTCGTACCATATCTTTTGCTGTTAATTATAAATATTTCTAGAAAGATGGAATATTACGAAATTTTATTATACGATACTTCATAAACAGGAAAATATAAAGGATTCTCTTTCCGGATATAACTACCAAAAACCCCAAGTCTGAGCTATCTTCTGGTTTCCTCAACATTCTCTACAATAAGAATAAAGGAGGATCCGAAAAAAAATAGAATGATCGTTAAAGAACTGAACATTAGAACCGCATTTAAGTCAAACGGAACTCTAAAAAGTTTTCTCACAAAAATAAAACCTGAAGAAAGATGCAGTGGCAGCAACAGCAAGGACTGAATGTACCACGTCTCCTGTGAGTCCGGATATTCTTACAATGGAAAAACGAAAAAACCTCTCGTAACAAAGATGTCTGAATAAAAAGAGCACACTTAACTAGAAAAATCATCTAAATTGGGGATGATAACAGGGCATGTATAGTTTCATTTCAATTCATTGACACCAAAATGGCAGAAAGTCTAGGCGATTTTAGATAATCAAGTATAGGCAGGTAGTTTAAACTTCACACCCCAGCGCACCTGTCAATATTACTCGTCGCCGCACACACATAGTATATAAGATAGTAGTATATATTGGAATAATAACTTAATAATAGTTGGAGATACTTGCGATCCAAACATTATCGTTAAGTATCTGTTAAAGATAATAAATAGAATTATTTTTCTTAAACGAGGTTCTCTAATAACTACTCGTCCATGCATAGTTCACTAATGCAGATGTGTGCAGTCCATGGAAGTAAGGGAAGCAGTGCTTGCCCAAAAAAAATTACAAAACACCTTCTAAAATGTAATTTTTGAAATAGGAAACCATTAATTTAGTTTATATTAAAAATGCTAAAATATTATCTTAATTATCAAAAATTAATAATTAATAAGTGCGGCCTTGACTCCGACCGAGCGACAATAGAAAATGGAATAGAACCTAATCGGCCGCTAGCTTCCCTGCAGCCAAGTCCTGTATGCTTGAATGTAAAGAATGTAACGTATTTTTGGTTACTTTAAGTTGCATGGCTGCTTTTTTTGCGATTGCCCAAAGTAGCTCCTACTAGGTGGAACTATAATTGAAGACTTGTGTTAACAGCATCTGAAAATCGTGAATCACTGATTGAACTATTTGACAATATAATAGAAAATAATGAAACATGGGACTCAGAAGCAATAAATAGTTCGAGGGGGTTTTTGGACTGTTTGAAACGAGATTTTAATTTTAATTATTTGTTGAACATATTTTCAGAAATATTTCCATTCTCGGACAATGGACCTTTTTAATATATTACAAACTAAAACAAATGATATTGCTTTTTGCCTAAAAAAAGTAGATGATTTTGAGTCCATGTTAAGCCAAAAAAGAGATGACTTTGACCTATTTTGAGAGAAAACGATGACGTTAAATGTAGAGCTATAAGCCAAACGTCTTGGAACAGACAAGGTGGGAGATGTTCAAACATCATAAAGACGCCTCTTTTATGAAATAATCGATCAAATTCAGCAACAAATAAACTATAGATTTAACGGTTTAAATGATTTTAAATTCCTCGAGCTCTGCAATTTTGATGCATTTAAAGGAAAAACTTTTCCAGAAGATACGTTTAAATCTCTTCTTCTTCATTATGGCCAGGTCTTCGACCGAGTGTTACTGCGATCTGAACTAAAAGTGATTTACGAAAATGATGACATTAGCGCAAAAAATAACGCTAAGTAACTAATGCAATTTTTAAAAGACAAGGAGCTGGTAGATGCCTACACCGAAGTGTCGAAATTGTGTGAATTAGTATTGACAATACCTGCTACAAGTTCATCAGTAGAACGCCATTTTTCAGCACTTAAGCGTATACAAAATTTCGTGAGAAATTCAGCGGGGCAGGAGAGACTTTCGCATACATCGCTGTTGTCCATTGAAAATAAACTTCTCCAAAATATGTCGAAGCATCGACGTTTTTGTGATGACGTCATTGACGAAATTGCAAAAAATGATCGAAGAATCGAATTACATTACAAATAGATAAGTTTATAAAAATTGCTTCCTTTTTTTAAAATTCCAAAATTTTCTAACATAAAAGTGGCAGGCTTATTTCTAAAATACATGTACAATTGTTTCTGTGTCCATGTTGTCCAAATCTGCAGACTCAGAATCCAATTATTCATTAACCATGCAACATATCTGCCAGCGCACACAACATTATATGTTTTTCACTTTCACTATAGAAAGAAGAGTTAGTCTAAGCGGCGGTGATAGTATGACAGGGGTCATAGGGTACATAGATCAAATAGGCATAAAAAGTTGCTTTTTAGGTAGACAAATAAAATGGCTCTAATGATAATTGTTGTTTCCTGTTACAAGTCCGAATATACAATGCTTACGTATATGCACGTAGTGCCGTTTTAAGAACATACAATATGTGCGATATAAAATGAAAGGTAATTGTATAACTTTTCAGAAAATTTTTGATTAATTAAAATCCCATTGCCACGATCCGAGAAATCGAGATAACGAAGTAACAAGTCTATATTTTTTAAATATGGCTTAAATAATAAAAACGATAATAAAAGCCCAGATAGGACAATTTTAGGTTATTTGGAAAAAATTAATTTTTCGATTCCGCCTGCATGTGACAGTACTACAATACAGATATTCCGACGCTTGTGAAGCACGTCCAGACAGTGCCATTTTAAGAATATATATTGCACGTGGTATAAAATGGGAGATAATGGAGAGAGGACATTTTTACAATTACTGTTACAATAATTAAAAATATCAATTTAATTTTTTGATATGTCGTAAATCTGATAATACACTGACACAATCCAAGCGCTTGTGGAGCACATTCAAGTAGCGCCATTTTAAGAACATACACTGCATGTAATATGAAATAAAAGATAATAATAAAACTTTCGATTCATAAAAATCCCATTGCCAGGAGTCGAGAAATAGAGAATTAATTATTTTATATCGCGTCGCATGGTCTTAAAATTGTATCACATTGATAATTTTTTGTGTGTCTAATGAGTCTTATCTGTCAAGGAAATATCAAATATTCAGACTCGTAATAGGTAACAGTAATTTTCATTAAAGCCATTTTGTTTGTGTAACTTATGACCCTTTTGCTGTGGTTATCTCTCTGCTTAAGTAGTTTCTTAGAACCACAGCCATTAGACCACACTGTATCTTTTGTACATCCTTCCTGGACACACTATCTGTAGGCCATTAGCCAGCCAATTCTTATGAATTGGGTTTGTTTGGTTTTGTTTGTTCCCTTGAACTTACGACGGTAGACCAGGGCTTTTTTGCAATGGTTTCTCTATTGCTGAGTCAGTTGGACACTTGCATAATAATTGTTTTGTATCTATTTGTTATGCTTCAAGATGTAAGGATATTTTCTTAGCTGATAGTGCCCAATCAGATTTCGTCTAGACTCCAGGCTGGAATATCTTCAAATATCCTTAACAAATTTACCTCTATCAATTACATAACAACTTCTTATTGACTGAGGCACCTTCCTTGCCATATTATGTAAAAAATGCCTTTTAACCCAGGAAGTGGTAACATGTAATTATTTAAGTGGGCTAATGCTTCTTGAGATTCCCTTGGAGATACTGTTGCTACTTTAAGCTTTTTAGAGCTAGCGACGCCTACTGTCTGTAGATTCTGAAAATTTTGCACGCTATGCCCTAGCGGGTATGCCAACCATGTAGGCAAATTTAATCTCAACTACTGCAGTTCAAATTCAAATTCAAATTTATTTCATAACAGAGTTAATTATGACAACATTTTATAACAATCTATTATTTGATTAAATATCCAGGAACTATCGACTTGCAGCTAGGTGAGTTAGCGCCCGTACGTACATAAATTCCAGGTTAATTTATATTATTTCTTTACAATAAAATTCTACTTCAAGATACTAAATATAACAATATAAACAAAATAAAAAATAACAATAACGGTAGATATAGTTGGCGCATTACCTTTCTGGAATGACGTCACGCTGGTTTCAAATAACGTATTTCTTATATTATTTATATTTCAGCGATGATTCCTAACCTAAACGTATGCAGTGATGTAGATAGGAGGGGTGCGTTCAGCACTGACTAAAGCGAATTTAAAATTGGCATTTTCTGTACAGAAAGCGCTGCAACTTGTCGAAAATGGCTGGCAAAAAATTAACACTCTCATTGCCATAAAAAAACCCTCATTTTGCACACTTAATACAAAAATAACTATTATAACTTCAAAAACTAAAATTATTTGGCAAATAAGACTTTACTAATATGAATTCTTTCATCTTAGTCTTATTATTTGTTTGCAATGTAATAAATTGACGCCAGTTACCCATTTTCATCAAAATTATTCTAATTCTCAATTACAGACAATACTGAAAAAATATTAAGAAAGGGGGAATAACGAACGATGAATCCTTTACCTCCAGAATGTTTCAAAAACAAAAAGAGGTAAAAACAAAAATCACAGATTACTTAAAGAACAAAATAAGAGATATGATCTATTGCGTGTATGCTAAAAATGAATATGTTACAATGCAGACTTTGCCTTAAAAACTAAAAGAGAGAAATTAATGTATAACTAACTAAATTTAAAAATAAAAACTACTCCCCTTCACTGTCTTCAGAATCAGAACTAAATTCTTCATCGTCACTGCTGTCTTCGTCGGTACTAATTACAAGTGGTGCAATGTCTGAAGCATCACATATCTGTATTGTCTTCCAAGCTTCTTGGATTACCCTTTCTGTGTGGCTGACATAATTTTTCCAATGCTCTGAAGATACTTCATTTATCGCTTTTTCCCACATGGCCAAAACTTCCGATGGTGTCCCCTTCAGACTAGCAATGTATTGGTCGTATTTCCTCTTACACTCAGACCATACCATTTCAATAGCATTAAATTGACAATGGTATGGAGGAAGTCTTAGTATTTTGTGGCCCAAAGGTTTCACATATTCGTCAAGGTAGAATGTTTTTTCAATGTTACAATTTTTTTCTACAATGCTCCATATTTCATCCTTCATGGCCCTCTCTGGGAAGTCAATGTTCTTTTCTTTTAACCATCCAATCAATCTTTGCTTTGTCCATGATTTTCTTGGAATATCCTCTAAAAGGCCGGAATGATAGCTTGCGTTGTCCATCACTATCAAACTTTTTGGAGGAAGATTTGGTACCAGCTGATTTTTAAACCAATTTTCAAAATTTTGCTTGTTCATATTGTCATGATAATCTCCGCTTTTTAGTCCACTTTTAAATATTAAACTGGCCCCCTTAATAAATCCTTCCTTTGATCCAGCGTGAACTACAATATATCGATGACCTTCACTAGCTTTTTTAGAACTTGTAGATATAGTGTTATCCTGCCAGCTGTTTCTAAACGAACCTTTACTAAAAATCCAAGTCTCATCAATAAATACGGTGGTATAAGCATCTTGTCCTAGATTTTGATTTTTGACATATTCCCTCAAGAAATTGATTCTCTTGTGGACGATGTGGGGCAAATCCATCAGGTATTTTCTATTATTTGATTTCTTCCACTTAAAACCAATATTTTTTACGTATTTTCTTAGCGAGGTGATGGAAAAATTAAAATATTCATTTATCTCTTTTAGTTTTTTAAGCAAAGTCTGCATTGTAACATATTCATTTTTCGCATACATGCAGTAGATCGTATCTCTTATTTTGTTCTTTAAGTAATCTGTAATTTTTGTTTTTACCTCTTTTTGCTTTTGAGACATTCTGGAGGTAAAGGATTCATCGCTCGTTATTCCTCTTTTCTTAATATTTATGATTGTTGTATGGCTAAGTTTTGTTGCATCTGAAGCTCGTTCAATTATATTATCAGTTTGCGGAAGGATTCCATTTTTAGCTTGCTCTTTTTCCAATTGAAAAAAAGCCAAGATATTCAAAACTATTAGCTGTGATTGCTGATTATATCTTCGCGGCATCTTTAAAAAGAATCACAACAAATCAATGTCAATTTTGACGAATATATTCTGAAAGACACATAACCAAAACCGGCATTGACTGTTGTAAAGAAACGACAATGAGTTTTTTCAAAATGTTTTTGTCACTGTCAGTTAACATAAATCAAACAAAAATAACCAAAAATGACGTCATTCCAGAAAGGTAATGCGCCAACTATATAATACTATTGAAAAAAACTGAACTTATTAATATTATTGAAAATAAAGTTTCGACATCGCTTGCTAAATTGTTTAATATTTACAATTTCTTTAATTCCGTTTGGAATGACATTATAAAATTTAGGAGCCATATAATATATGAATCGATGAACAACATTCCTGTTTGTATACGGTATTGTCAAAAGTTTATTTGTTCTACTTCTAGTTTCATATGTATGGTTATTATATGATTTTGAATTTGCGTTCCTATGAATATAGACACACGTAAACATTATGTACAATGAACGAATATTAAATATGTCCTCCGAATAAAGTAGCGTTGTTGAATATCTTTTTCTTTTTCTGTGAATAATTTTTAAAATATAGTTTTGAGTAACATTAAGTTGTTTTAACGAATTCCTGTACAAACCCTCCCCCCCCCACACAATAATACCATACCTTATCAGAGACTCAACCAATGACTTATAAGTAAAAGATTCCTGTTCAATATATCCCTCAATAAGTAAAATCTATAGATTAACTTCCTGATATTTGCCGTTAATTTTACAATAATGTTTGTCCCACTTTAAACTATACCAAGACATTTAGTAGATCCAACTTCTTTAATCGGGAATGTATCGAGCCCAATTTCACTAAATTCTGGACGATTTGCAGATGTTATAGAGAATGCTATGTAGTTAGACTTATCCGTATTCAAGGTAAGTTTGAATGAGTCCAGCCAATTCTTTATCTTTTTAAACCACACTGCGCCGGCGCCGTCTCTCTGGTTTGAACCCATGTTCTATCTTTCAAAACGAGGTTTGTAAGGGAGTTAATATAGGTTATAAAAAGAATTTGACCCAGAACGGTTCCTTGTGAAATAAATACTAAGATTTGCATCCAGGATTTGATTTTTGTAGACAAGCTCTTTAATCAGGCGCTGACCTTAATAAACAATTTTAATAATTTACTTTTATACGGCATTGCGCCAACCAAAAAAAGGATGTTAGAGGGAAAACGGAACACAATCTACCATTACCTGCATATAGCAATTTTTTTGAAAATCAGGCCAAAATTGTTAATTAATAATATTCAAACCTAACCCGGAGTATTATTTATGGGAAAGGAAGCATTCGAATGCATCGTAAACATATGGACACTCAAAGAGTATCTGGCGTAGGTCTGTAAATGAGCAAAGTATCGAAATAATAGCTGTTCTAATTTTTATATAGTTGTTGGTTATGTTAACGGCTTTTTAGACAAAGGTATTCAAATTAAAATACAGTTAACTTGCGTTGATGGGCGTTTAAATCCACTCCTTAGCCCTAACCTTAATAATCGACTTCGGCAATTTAAGTTATTGATACAATGGTATTATATTTACACGGTATACAAGCTTTCCGCAGCTTAGGGTGTTACAAAGGATTGGAAGCACGACCATGGGTAATTAATCATTAAGATCTATTTATCTTTAGCTTTTTTAATTTGAGTGTTGTACAGAATGTAGTTAGCATACGGAAAATATATAAAAATGAAGTACAGATAATTAATACAATAATAACTTAAAATAAAATGCTTTACTCCGAACTTCCCTTTTATTAAGAATACTGAAGTGTGACCCCAGTTTAGTTTATTTAGAACAAACTCATCTAGTAAGACACACACACAAACACACACATATATATATTTTTTTATATATATATATATATATATATATATATATATATATTTATTATTTTCTTGGGCATAGGTCAACTCATTGAGAAGTAAAACTATAATTCAATCGACGTTTCGCTCATTATATAAATTTCGAAAATTTAAAATAAGAAAAAACCTTTGAAGTATACTAAAGCACACAATCAAACAAAATTTACAAATTTAGTTTCTCATATACCACATAATGACAAAAAAATAAATACAATCGGAAATCAATTCGCGCTAATGGTGTAAACGTTTTAACAAACCATAATCTTAAAATAAAACATAAAAAAATAAAGTATTCAATCTTCCAAAAAAACATACAGAAAAAAATTAACAAAACCAAACAATTCGTAAAGGAGAACCCTCAAATTACAATCCTTAAACCTGATAAATCAAATAAAACTGTGATAATGAACTCTTACGACTAAAATACAAAAATTAAAGAATTACTTAGTGACGTAAATACTCACAAAGAAATAAAAAGTGATTTAATGACCTCTTATCAAACAAAAAAATAACATGTTCATAAAAAAATTGTTAAATAAAAAAGTTATTACTGTTAAAGAAGCAAAAAACCTATTGATACTCAACGCAGTAGCACCCAAAATATACGGTCTTCCTAAGTTGCATAAAGCTAATATAACTTTAAGGCCCATTGTATCATGTATCTGAAGACAAACACAAAATTAACCCCTTCGCTACCAGAGCGATTTCGCTATCTACGATATTATACCAGATTTGACAAAAAATTAAAAATTTATTTTTTTGGGTTTTTGTTTTTTTTTATTAACTTACAATGCAAAAACATATTTTAAATGAAAAAATATTTATTTAAAATGAAAAAAAAAAAGACTGAAATAAACAAAGAAATGAACAATAAAATAAACAAATTTTAAACAAAACAAGAACAAGATGTATAAAACTTAGAATAAAACATCAATTACAAAAACAGGAGAAGCTCAGTTTTCGTTTAAAATTAAAAAATACAAATAAAAAATAAAGAAATTGTATAAACAAAAAAACGCAAAAACAAACTGTAAACAAAACAAAAACTCTTATATAATAACAGAATCTAAATTAACATTTACGAACAAAGTACAAATAAAAAATAAACAAAAAAAGAAATAAATGAATAAACAAACTTTATTCAAAAACTCCTAAAAAGAAAATTTAAATTCGCGTTCAAAATAAAACAAACTCTGAAAAAAAACCAGAACTCTTATAAAACAACAGGATCTATATTTGCGTTCACAATGAAAGTACAAATAAAAAATTAAACAAATAAATGAATAACAAATTGTAAACAAAACAAGAACTCTTATATAATAACAGGATCTAAATTAGCATTTACGATCAAAGTACAAATAAAAAATAAACAAACAAACAAATATATGATTAAACAAACTTGAATCAAAAACTCCTATATAAGAAACAAACTAAATTCGCGTTCAAAATAAAACAAACTCTGAACAACACATGAACTTCTAAAACACAACATAAAACTAAATTTGGCTTAAAAAAATTAAATAAAACAATTGTACGAAAACATTGAGTTAGTAACCATGGTACCGATCAAAGTGTTCTTTAGAACATAAATAAATTGGAGCGTTGGGACAACGATTGCAGACATTACTTGTGAACATTCTTTTTTTATTGACGCTGTAACAGATTCTGCAAGTTCCTCTTTTCCTACGGATTCCTGGTTCTCTGGGTACTGACTGTCAAATGTGCTTTATTTTTTCCTCCCTTTATTTATTATTTTTTTTATTGTTAGATTTCAATTTTTTGTAGCCGTCAGAAAACTCAAATAATAGTTCATCAATTAGGAGTTTTGTAAAATCTAATACGTTAGTATTCTTTCCACTTGAATGGCAATACATCACTCGAGAATTTAGTACCATTCGTTGTATGATATGCATTCCTATTTTTTTAAACCAACTGTAGCTTTTTCTGGTACAGATGTAAGGTTCTATATCCTGGTCCACGGCGTCCACAGCTCCCATATTCATATTATAATGATCAATAGTTGATGGTTTTTGAATTGTAATATTGGAAGAAGAAGCTGTTTGGTAGCGAGATTTTTCAACAAATCCGCTTGTATGTTTGGTGCTCAATAAGTAGACATCTCGTTTATCTTTATACCTCGTTACTAATACGTCTCCCTTTCTCGCAAAACATGTCTGAAATGTTTGTAAAGGTACTTCAGTTAATTCTTTAGGCACACCTCTATTGGATCGAATAGTACCAGTAACATACGTGTTTTGAGTTAGTAGAAACTCTGCTAATCTTAGAGACATGTACCAGTTATCGATTACTAACTCTCTCCCTTCATTTAAGAAGTTCTGAGACAAAAACACAACTATTCTTTCAGAGAGACTCAACAAATTTCCGTCTGGGACGTGATCAACTTTATATATGTCTTTCCCAAAGTATAAAGTAAAATTGTAGGTATAGCCCCGCAAAGAAGGGTCACTCGGGCAGACACAAAATAACTTCATCCCACAGCGTGATCGTTTCGTTTTTATAAACTGCTTAAAATGCAGCCTGCCCTTATACAAGACTAAACATTCGTCAAGAGCGATAATTTCCCCCGGATCCACAAGGGTCATACAGTTTTCCTTGATGTACGCAAAGAACATAGCTAATCGCGTAATTGGTCTTCCTTGGACAAAAGCCTTCGAATCACTAAATCTCAAAAATTTCAGAATCGAAAAAAATCTTGATCTGCTCATGACCTCTGCGCAAAATATATGTGGTCCACCGAAGAGGAAATCTCGACTCCAATAATCTGTGATTTTTGGATAACGTACAATGCCCATATATAAATTCATAGCAAGAAACGTATACATATAAGGAGTCGTAACATCCTTCCATAAAATTCCGTTTACCTTTTGAGTTCCATTTTCAACTAAAAACATACCTGCTCGTTCATTTGTCCATTGGCACATATCCTGTACAATTTTCTCAGACATAAACGCTTGAAAGCATTCCAAAGGGGTCTTTATGTTCTCCAAATTTACAGCAGGATGAAACCCTTGAAAACTGCATGTAAACGGAAATTTTCTAGACTGTCTAGTGTCCTGTAAACAAGATATTTTTTTTAGCAAATTGTACAAACACCAATTCAAAAAATATTTACCGAAAATGGGTCTGTAACCACAGAAAAATCGCCCATCATTACGGGTTCCCCGTCAGAATAATCGGATATGCTGGAGAGACTGTTATCGTCATCATCCTCATCCGTGTCTGGCACGTATTCAGAGCCAGAGTCCTGAAAAGGCTCGCTATCGCTTGAACTAGACATTTTTTAGAGCAAACGACTACACCCCAAGAAAGCAACAATTATACTGAACAAAAATCGGGTAGCGTCCGGGCGATTGGTTTTGATTTGCACACACGCCGCTGGCGTGACCTTGAAAGGACCAATCAGAAATTGACTCCTCCTATAAAATTTTGCTATACCACGGCTAAAACACTATCAACGAAACTATACTGACCCGTAAAATAAATAATAGTGCGACTAAAAAACGTGTAGCCATAGTGGCAACATGGTATATTTGAGAATATACATTTGTTGTCACTATGGCTACATGGTAGTGAAGGGGTTAATCATGGTATCATAGAAACTGAAGACAAAAACAAAATTAATTTCCTAGACTTAACCCTAATTAGAAATAAGAACGATCAAAATATAAAAACCAAGTAGTATACAAAAAAAAACAATTCAAAATCATTGCATGTCCTTGTTGGTACTCCAAAAATGCTACATCTTTGCAGTAGTCTTCCTATCCTTGTCTGTGGAATTTCAATTCCTACTGTACAGTCCGAAAAAGATCTGGGAGTTATTGATTCTAATCTGAAATTTGACAAGCATGTCAGTTCTATATGCCAAAAGGCATATCTTAGCCTCAAACAACCTCTCCCTTTTAAATATATTCTTGATATTGAAACTAAAAAAATGCTTGTGGTTTCATTAGTGATGTCCCAGTTTAGTTACTGTGACATTGTGTATGGTCCATGTATCAATTGTGCGGCTCGTCATCAGCTGCATAAAATGATGAATGACGCTGTTCGTTTTATAACTCCTGTACTCCGATTTTCTTAAATTACTCACTACATCCGTGAACTCGGTATGCTTAAGCTTAATAAATTGCGTTTCATTCATTTTGCATGCTGTGTGGTAAAGATTTTAAATACTGGTATTCCTCCTTATTTAAGGACAAAATTAACTTGTCGCACCGAAGTTCATTTGAGAGAATTGAGGGGAATACCATTTTAGTTTGAATAATACCTTTTAATGATAGGATAACATAATTGTGACTTTAGTCTAATTGAATTTTATTAGTAGTATTTAGTTTTGCTTTTGCAATCTGGTTTATTATCTTTATTGTTTTTTGTTTGTATTCTATTTTAATTGTTTGTATTTTAATTTAATTGTTTGTATTCTATTTTAATTCTTTAAGAAAATTGTATGTTATTTGTACATTTACTTTGTCAGATAATAGGGCGAGGTAGGTCGAAATCTTTTAAAATGTATCCTGCCCTTTTGTGTTCTTTTTTGTCACAATAAATATTTTTTTGAATTTGATAACTTCCATATATCTGGGGAGCAGTGGTATCTTTAGGTCTTATTAGAGATAAAGGAAGAGAAGAGATAATATTTTTCCAATAGCGTAAATGTTAAGTGGCATTACTGGATTTCCATAATTTGCCGCTTTCATCAGATTTTATTATTTTATCTCATGCAATAACAAGCGTGTTTAACCATACCACGTTATTTTTTTTAATCTAAAAATTGGTAAGTGCTTTTAACGTTCAATTATATACCTGATTTCTCGTATAACAAAATTAAATTGATACTGTTTACTTCAGCACTTAAATGACAGCTATTAAATAAAAATGTTACTGTTATTTCCTAACTATGGACTTAAACAGTTTTGAAAAGTAATTGAAGTTAAACGCATGCTTCATTAGTGTCTAGTCTTTTGCTTTTTAAGGAATTCGGTTTGTTTTACCTATATAAGAAGATGCAGGGTCGTACTTTTTATTTAGTAAGTAAACGTGATAGGTGGATAAAGCGATGACGGCAATAGTTATCGAACATTTTTAAAAACCTGAAATTGAACTTGATTATTCTCTCCTATGCCAAAAAAAAATGTTTCACTCTCTATTCCTAATTTTATTTTTTACAAACACTATCTTAAATGATTTCTCATTGGAATACATAGGAACATACCACAGTATATTTTTATTTACAATAATTTTAACTATTCACGTCATAGAGTTAATGATTTTAATGTTCACATGTAATCATTACATCAATTCAATTACTTTTTTCATTTACACTTTTAAATTGACAGCGAGTCTGGATAATTTATAATAATAATAAGATATAGCAAAAGTTATTGTAAAAAATTCTTTTACAGTTTTCTATTGAAAGGTAAAAAATGAGCATTATACATATGTTATAATATTATTTCGAGAAATGGGCGTCTTCTTGCTGATTATAAAAGTGCCAGGTTTAATAGCTTTATCTTTAAAGACAACCGAAAAAATTAACAAGAACCCTGCCATAACCTGCAGTGTATTCCTTTGTAATGACTGCAACATATTGCCCCCTATTGCTGAGTTTTGGTGAAATTTTTCGATTGTCTTTAGAGATAAAGGTATCAAACTTGGTATTTTTATAATCAGGAAAAAGAAAAAGTTAAGCTTGTAGACCCCGTTTAGAATATAACCATCAGTAAAAATTTAATTCTTCGTTTTGTTTCCTTCAGAGCTTTTGCGATGCGATGTAGTCTTTTTATCTACAATGTATGGAGATGCGAAGAACACCATTTGTTCAGTAATTCTTCGAAACTTTTATTTTTGATGATAATTGTTCACCTGAACGGAAATCATTATTTAAATATATATAAGTTTGTGAAACATTTAATGGTAAATATCCTATTCGAAATCCAATAGCAAAGTCTGTTGTCTGCAAAATTTTGACACAATTCGATGTAACAGGACATGTGAAGAATGTTGCGATGCCTGGTCGCTCTAAAACAGCGACAGATGCATATGTTAGTTAGTTTACAGGAGAATCCCCGGTCTAAGCCAGGACATATCCGACATGTTCGTGCATTGACTACTACATGCCAAAAAAGTCCACCCCTATAAAATAACACTAGTGCAAGGACTTCATGATGGTGATTACGATAAATGGAGCCGTCAGTCGAAATAAGGGGGGGTGGGAAAATCCTAACTGGATACGAAAACATCGCACCCAATTTCCACAAAAACTTAATGTTTGGGCTGACATAATAGGTCTGAGGATAATTGGGCTCTTTTTCTTAGAGGTGATTTTTCTCCTTTGAGTGCCGTCTTCTACCGAAAGTTGGCTATCATTCTGGCTATTTGTATCTTGGAGACAGCTGCACGAAAAAGAGGTCTAATACTTTTACCGTACCATTCCCTCACGTTTTTAAGCCACGATGTGCGTCTTCGACGTCATTGGTGCTAGTTATTTGCAAAAATTAAGAATTGAAATTGTACCGGCTTAGACACAATTGTTTCCTAGTCCACGTAAATTCTTTTTTACTACTGTAAAATATTTGTATGAATACTTTTTAGATAACAATGCAGTAACTACCAAATAATGGCATCTGGTTGCAGCAGGATGGTGCGCATCCATACTATGCTCGGGAAGATCGGGAATACCTTGACAAGAGGTGGATATGGGAAAGGGGCGATATTGAATGGCCAGCTTGGTCCCCAAACTTGACGCACCTCGATCATTTTTTGTGGGGACACCTCAAGAATGCTATTTTCAAAGCAAAACCGTTAAACTTGGAAGATCTGAGGTGACGAATCGAAAATATCTGTAGAAATATCACTTTAAGCACTTTATATGAGTTGATGAGTTGATCAAATACCTGTTTCCGTTCAAGTAAACAATTAACATTAATATTATTTACACAAAAATCATTGAATTTAGGAATTAACTCTATCTTAGGAAACATCTTTAGAATAATTAGTAAAATTGGCAAATGTAACTAAATATAGAGTATTCCATTTAAAAAATAAGAGTTCTTATCAATTAGTGAAAATCGAGAGAAAAAGAGGAATTCACAATCTTTACATTATACTGCGCTTATCGTCTTTTGTGTAGGTACGTGGACGTTCAACAGCACTGTGCGCTTACTGCCCTATATGACCAGTTTGCAGGTAAAAACGAATTATAACATATTGTAGCCACGGATTCCCCCTTTCTATTCCATTTTTAAACATCAAAAAATAATAATTTTTGGTGAAATTATTACAAATTTGGTCCCACGATGCGTTCACAATTTTAAGAACTTGACAGGAGATGGCGCGGCCGGCGGTGCGTGGGAGAAAATTAACTATAGACCCGATAGATTTATTCATTTTTAACATTTCCATAATTGCTCTATCTACAATATTTTGATAGATATTGGCAAAATAATAATATTGAATCTTTCTTCATTAGCCAAAAGATTTAAGAACACCAAATTTACATAAAAAATAGGGAATTTCAAAATTCAAACATTTGCCAACATGCACTAGATAACAATTATAAAATTAATTGGAATGCTTTTAGTATTTTGGCAAAAAAGCCATTAATATTGTTAAATAAAGATAATTGTGTAGCAGCTAATTTTAATAACACTTGGTTAAATTTGTTAAATACTGAAGTAAAAAAAGGACACCCCAAGATGCACTAAATTAAAATGAACATACTCTAGGTACACATATTTTTTCACCTTATTTTAACAATTCAATTAGCCATTCCGGTTAAATTTCTGATACAAAACATAAGTAATATACTGCTTAGTTTTTTATTTTTAGTTTGACTGAAGACGGCGGTAGACTTTCTTCCGAAAGGTCCCAAAAGATAGATATTTTTCAGTGTTATTCCTTGGGTACCTTCATAGTGGTTCCAGAACTAAAGACTGCAGATTAAAATTTAAGGTAATGAGATAAAATTCAGTTAATATTTTAATTTTGTATTATAATTTAGGCGAAAAACACGAAAATAGTTTTTTTCTTAATTATTTAGCGTCTAGCTTTTTAGCAAACGGTAAAACATGTCAAATTTCTTCTTTTTTTGTATATAAATCAATTTTCTCCCAATATGCCTGGTTGCCCTATAGATGAAGCAGATCCCAGAAAACAAAAATATATATTTTTAAAGCGATTAGTTAAAATAAAAAAGTAAATAAAACATTTTTTCACATGGTACCCCTGAATAAAGATGTTTTTTTTTATTTTCATAACCCTTAGCTTTTTAAAAAAACTGTAAAACAGGGCAAATTTAGTTCTTTATGCATAAAAATGATTTTTTTTATATAGGGCTATAGCTCCCTAAAAAAAATAAATTTTAAGTTCTTTGCTTAAAGGATGGAAGATGCTAGATATGTTTTATTTTCTATAAATAATTTTTTAGACTGCACAAGGGGATCCCAGGGGGATAAAACAGCTTTTTAAAATCGAAAAGAATTATTTAATTCGGAAACTAGTATATATTTACATGTAAATCTCAACTTCAGAAAACCATTGACCATATATTTGCCAAAACACATTTTTAATTTAATGATTATTTTTAGAAGTAATTGTGCCCAGGTCTATTTACATTGTTCACAGATTTGTAAATAATTATTTAATTTCCCTTATATGTTCGTATCCGATCAACCCTTAAATTCCTCCCTTCCCAGTCTGTTATCCCCTCCACGACGATCTAATCCTCCCCGATCCACGTGCCCGAGACAAACCCATCGGTCTTCTTCAAAGCGCGCCGACAACGCCGATTCCATAATTCTCGTGTGTCTTTGACGATGACTCCGAAGTCACCGTATCATCGAGACGATTTTACATTTCCGGGTACCGGACTTGAAAGCGAAAATTCCGGTGTAGTTG
This sequence comes from Kuschelorhynchus macadamiae, assembly GCA_030620095.1. Classification (NCBI taxonomy): domain Eukaryota; kingdom Metazoa; phylum Arthropoda; class Insecta; order Coleoptera; family Curculionidae; genus Kuschelorhynchus; species Kuschelorhynchus macadamiae. Next base: position 1,025,241 of record JAUTXW010000794.1, read on the forward strand.
GTTATTTCCTCTGCGAATTTTGACACGATACCGGTCTTTATTTAGGCATTTATATATTTTTTACTTACTTCCTAAAATTTTATTTACAATATAAAAATTTTAATAATAATATATGAAACGTTACTAATAAATCAATAAATTAATATCTTCAATTTTATTTAAAACTCTAAATAGTAATTCGAGTTCTCGGTAGTAATGAATGCAGATGTATCAATTATTGTCTCTTCTGTTTTTGATTTTACGAACTTGCCGAATTTAAGAAACTTCAATAATCGTTAAGTGATCTGTGATTTAAGTATGGTGTTGAGACTAGAGCTGAATTATCATCTGTTAGTAATTTTTGTCATTCTGTTATTTTTTCGGTAAGTAGGATTAATGAAGCTTTTAATATTATTTGCGCTCTGTCTTTCTGAAAATCCTTAAAGATACACTTTTTGTAAACAGATGTAAATATATCACTTTAACTTGCTGCATATAAAAGACATTTATTTTTATGCCTATAATGTTTCCTAACGAAATATTCATTATTTCTGATTTATTAATTCTGAAAATTCTTTAATCTGAAAATTCATGGTTAGTATTAGTATATCATTTAATTTCCAAATCGAAGCAATTTATCTAAAAAACTCATTATTTCAGCTTACTTACACTCTTGATTTTCACTTTTGAAACATAGTCTGTCTATTCTAAATAAACTTATTTTAATTTATAAAATACCCAGGCCCCAGGTCTTTATTTTTTTTATTTGATAGGCATTAAATTGCCAGCAAATGCCTGTTTCTAGAGAAGATAAATTACTGGGAGATCCTTATCAGCTAAGAAATAGTATATAATATTCTGGTCATTCGTTAAATGGCATCTACACAGAGACAACTTTACATTTCCGGAATCCGGAGTTGAAACGAAAATTCTGATGTATTTGGTTGTTTCCTCTACAAATTTTGACAGATTGATACCAGTCTTTATTTAGGCATTTTTATACAATTTACTTCCTCCTTCAAATTATATTCAATTGAACATTTCAATAATAATACATGATTCGTTATTTTAACTTCTAAATAATAATTCGAGTTCTCAGTAGTAATGAATGCAGATATATCATTTATTGTATCTTCTGCTCTTGATTTTATGAACTTGCCGAATTAATGAACTTTGATCATCGTTAAGTGATCTGTGATTTAGATATGGTGTTGAAATAAAAACTGAATTATTATCTGCTAATAAATTTTGCCATTTATTCGACTGAGTTGGCTGTTACTTGATAGAAATCCATATTACAATTTTAAACATCAAAAAAATTGTAGCTTTCCACTATTACCTTTAAAATTCCACTTTACACCTTAACAATTGTTTCGATACACAGTTCCTTCACCAGTTTTTGTCATTCTGTTATTTTTACGGTAGTTATTTTTCGCGCTCTACCTTTCCGAAAATCCTTAAAGCAAAAGTTACGCAAACAGGTGTAAATGTACCCGTTTATTTTGCTGCTTATAAAAATTTTACTTATTTTAAATTTTAGAATATTTCTTAGATATTACAAAATAATCGTGAGCTTTGATTGAAAGCAGCTTATTAATTCTGTAAATTCTTTGGTTGGGAAATATTGTATCATACATTTCTGCAATAAATTCTTTATCAAAAAGGAATTCTTTTAGTTTTAGTATATAATATTTTTTTCTGGATAAACTACTAACAACTTTTCCTATAGCAGTTCATAAAAATAAAAGTAATCTTATCCTTTCACCTAAAATAAATTATACTAGTGTTATTTTTTTTGTTCGACAGGCATTAAATTTGCCTTCAAATATCTCCCTCTGGATAAGATAAAATATTGAGAAACTCTAATCAGCTAATTTTTCCTTAAATCATTCGCCTTACAACATTGGTGTTTTAGCCACTAATCAGCTAAAAACTAGAATATATTATTCAAGTTATTCGATCAATGACGACACTGTCTAATAACGCGACAAAAGTATTACTCAAACATTTACATACGTGTCCATCTACAGGCCCACCCTACTTTTAAAATAGAGACAGAGGGTCGTCAAGTAAGAAAGAAGTATTTAGTTTCATGTAATAATTGGAAGCAAGTTATGTTTGTATAATTTAATTCAAAAGCATTGTTCAAATTAAGTGAAGTAAAATGACAAAATTTTATCAAATAATAATTTTTAGAAATGTCTAACTTGTCTAAATGTTTAACACTTCTAAAATATTTGTTATAATAAAAAGTACGCCATATCTTTTATTAATCTGCAGACTCGAAATATCCGGTCTATTCTACTTTTCACCAACACATATCTTCCTTTTCATAATTCATTTCATGTACGGCTTTCATTTAACTTAAAAGTCCTATATGGTTGGTAATAATTAAAAGGAAACTTAACAAAACATGAAAGTGGTTTTAATATGTTTTAAAAATATGTAATTTGACCGTAATGAACACAATAAGATCATAATATGCAAACTTAATAAGATAATAAATAAGTATATACATTTGTAAAAAGAATAATGTTTATATTTATTGAGAAAATATCTCTTCGGAGCAGATTTAGATTAACTTTAAGTATCCCAAGATTTAATTTCCCCAAATAGCTGATTGAAAAAGTACAGATATCTATGTTTTCGCTCCTTTGCATCCAATAGAAACTATGTTCAATATTTTTTTAATAATTAAAATAAGAGAATTAAAACGAAAAGAATCTTAAAAAGTATAGTTCGTTATACCTTTTAAGATGTAACAATATACCGCTGGCTACTACTATTTCATATTTAATTAACTATCTTTTTTTTTTTTGGTTAGTTCGACTGTCTCTATGGCCTGCTAAAATGTTTGATCAATATCAGTAAAGGGCAAATTATGTCTACCCAGCTTTTTAATGTTAAACCTCTTTTTAAGGTAAAAAAAACTGTTTTTTACTTTAAAAAGGGAAGTAGGTATTGTATGTTGAAAAAATCACCCTCAGATCTTCACGTTGTAGGGTCCCTAAATGCCAAAAAACAGGTTTTCTTAATTCCGTCGGTCTGTCTGTACGCGGTGCATATTTTGGTAAACATCGAATATGGAGGAAAAAAAATGGAGGTCTAGTGAAATGTTAAAAAATCATTACTAAAAAAACTATTTATTCAATTTACCTGAAATTATGCACGAAAGTGAAGTATCACGTGGAAATCAATTTGGTGCGAATCGAAGATGGTGAAACAAAATGGCAGCCTGAAAAACTACTGATTTGATTAATTTTAAATGTTGTATAAGGGTAAAGTGTGATGTAGAGATGAATTGGTAAAATTGTGGTAAATAATGTATGGTTGGTAATAATTAAAAGGGAACTTAACAAAACATGAAAGTGGTTTTAATATGTTTTAAACTTATGTAATTTGACCGTAATGAACACAATAAGATCATAATATGCAAACTTAATAACATAATAAATAAGTATATACTTTTTAAAAAAGAATAATGTTTATATTTATTGAGAAAATATCTCTTCGGAGCAGATTTAGATTAACTTTAAGTGTCCCAAGATTTAATTTCCCCAAATAGCTGATTGAAAAAGTACAGATATCTATATTTTCGCCCCCTTTGCATCCAATAGAAACTATGTTCAATATTTCTTTAATAATTGAAATAAGAGAATTAAAACGAAAAGAATCTTAAAAAGTATAGTTCGTTATACCTTTTAAGATGTAACAATATACCGCTGGCTACTACTATTTCATATTTAATTAAGTATCATTTTTTTTGGTTAGTTCGACTGTCTCTATGGCCCGCTAAAATGTTTGATCAATATCAGTAAAGGGCAAATTATGTCTACCCAGCTTTTTAATGTTAAACCTCTTTTTAAGGTAAAAAAAACTATTTTTTACTTTAAAAAGGGAAGTAGGTATTGTATGTTGAAAAAATCGCCCTCAGATCTTTACGTTGTAGGGTCCCTAAATGCCAAAAAACAGGTTTTCTTAATTCCATCGGTCTGTCTGTACGCGGTACATATTTTGGTAAACATCGAATATGGATGGCAGTCTAGTGAAATGTTAAAAAATCATTACTAAAATAACTATTTATTCAATTTACCTGAAATTATGCACGAAAGTGAAGTATCACGTGGAAATCAATTTGGTACGAATCGAAGAAGGTGAAACAAAATGGCAGCCTGAAAAAACTACTGATTTGATTGATTTTAAATGTTGTATAAGGTAACATTTTAGTATGAATCCATCATGACGGCCTAATAAAATATTTAATAAGTCACTACTTATTAGATCGGTGTCAAATTTTGTGCGAGCATTAAGTATGATATAGAGATAAAGAAGTTAAATTGTCGTACGAATTCAAAATGATGGAACAAAATGGCGACCAAATAAAATATTTAAAACATCAACGTAGAAAAATTCGTATTCAATTGACTTCAAATTCTTCACAAAATAGGAATAATCTGGTACGAATTAACAAAATGGCGGTCTTAAAAAATCTGTGTAAAAATCACTTATTCAATTTACTTTATATTATGCTACAAAATATGGCATAGGTATAAACTGGTAAAATATTGGTACGAATCCAATACAGTGGAACAAAAGGGCGCCCAATAAAAATGTTAATAAAGACAGTATATAAATACGTGTCACTAAATGACTATATGCGGAACTAAATTGAATCACAGGTCACTATTCCTAATAAATGAAAAGATTCATAACGTGGGAAGTTCCGGGTAAAAGAAATTGGTTTTCGTCAAAATGTTCTTTCCATCTTAAATGCAGTAAACATTTGTAAAAAGGTTTAGTTGGGGTCTACGACGATTTAACTTCGCAATAAGATAAATATTACATGGGCATTATGCGTTTAATTTATAATATTAAGGTTTATCCTTTTTATATTTAAGGGATTTAGTTTATCTTTATAGGAAAACCTTCTTATAGCGAGTGAAATTTTTGCAGCTTTTCTTTGGATACTTTCAAAGAAATCGATACCCTTCCTGAAATATCCAAACGACCACAGCATATTTCAATAATGATTTTATATAGGTTTTGTATAATCGCTGAAATGCAAGAAATCTCTGAAACAATTACAAAATGCGACAGTATTACAAAAGTGACATAAACCAAAAACTAACTGGCAAACTAAAAGTTGCCATGGTAACTAGATTTGGTTTAACTCTTAAATCTATTTAGTGAAACAGAGGGTTAAAGTCATTTCATTCCATAGTTACCTACTTTTCTTAATAAGTTTTCATTGGTGTAGCACTGACTGATTTAAAACATTCAGCTCTAATAACAATTCTTTAGTCTATTTTTCTCACTTTAATTAACTAACCTAATAAATTAGGTTAGCTTAGGTTTAGTTTGACAAATAGGCACGAACGGACCCGCCATGTATTTTAAAGTTATTTAATGTTTTAAAAATTTCCAGAGGGATTGTCTCATTTTAAAATAGAGATATGTCACATCTTTTGGATAAGGTTGACAGCTACTGAATGTCTTTTGAGAATTCTGAGCTGGTTGTAAAAAAGCCATTCTCAATGTTAAACATATACTCTAATGTCATCAGAACTGATTATATAATGAATCTGAAGAATTCAGCAGAATATATCTACCCGTTTATATATGGAAGTAACAACAAAACGCCTCTAGAGATCTGACCCAGTATATAAGATTGATAGTATAAGATTCCTTAATTCTCATTGTCATTTTTGATGTATGGCTTTTTATCGCATCACTTTTTAAATACAGAGTTACGAAACTTGACATATGTAGCATCAGAAAAAAAAACAATTCCTTAATAAAGGTTAAAAGTTAAAAGAATATTTCAGTCTGGGTAAAAACATTTTATCTCAAAGAAAAAACAGCTTATGACCTTATTAATGAATTTGAAATTTTGATATAATATATATTAAAGAATGGCCCAACTTACTACAAGCTCTACAAGTCACAAATTATTAAATACATTAATTTAGTATACATTTCACGTTAACTATACATACAGTATACGTTAACGGGTAATAGTCTTTCTCTCTATTTCTATCTAACACATAAAAAAATGTTGTCATAGGTGACTGGATTTGTCTCTAAAAATAATAGATTTATTAATATTTCCTGTGCGACTCCACATTCCACTCCCTTCACTTTGTTTGCATAACTGTGAAAACACACAAATGAAGAAAGATGCAATAAATACTGAGGATAATTAGTTTTATGGTCGATTCTTCCGAATAAAACATTCTTAACCAATAAAAAAAAACTTTAGGCACATCGATGAAAAACCTATATATGTGTCCTAAGATATTAATACCTTTAATCGTACTTTATCTAGATTTAAGGTCCATTCTTAACCGTTTAATTAGTTTAGACATCCCAATGATTTGTTAGCATGACGAGCATCGTTCCCACGTTGTTTTTGTTTTAACCCGTGGATGGTATTCTCTGAGAGATACCGTGGTATGTCGAATATGCTCGTTTCTATATGAACGATGACGCTACTGATTTTTTGAAATTATCATCGTGAATCCAAAAATTCCAAATTTAATTTGACCATTATTTTTATTATTATACTAACTGACAACAAGAAAACGTATTTGACACTTTGCCTTCTTTCTTTTTAGTATTTTCTTTGTTATTCTTGCTGGTTTGCCATTTTGAACCATGATGAAAGGATTGTCTACCTAAACGAAATGAAAACTCGTCTTTCTTTTAACAACGATCAGTGTCGGCTGTTTAATTTAGTGTGTTAAAAGTGTTACGTTTAATGATTTAAAAAATGAGTTCAAAGGACTTGTTACTCCAAGTCCTTTAAACTACTATTCTTCTCAAAATGTGTACACGAAGAAGAAATAAAACTATGACGAAAGTTTGGTCAAAATGTTTTACATAAAATGTAGATAATGACATTTCCTAGCCGAATTCCTCGTGATTTTAGGTTGTAAATCTGCACGGCTGTGAATCAAATATCAGAAATTGTGTGTTTGACTAATTTGATTACAATATCTTTAGGTACACAACATTAAAAAAATACTTTATATATTAAACTAGTTAAATTTTGATTTACCTCAACGAGGCCTCACTCGTCTATTAAAAGTTAAAATAAATCAGACTTTTTGGTAAACACATATTGTTAAACTAGCCCTAAAACTCACAAGATAGGTATTTATAAGAGATATGATTATAATGACAATGACCGAAATACATAAAGAAAAGTTCACAATGAACAAAAAAACCGACATTGAAAACTTAAGTTCCATTTATTCTTATATAATAAATTTGAACCACTACTAATTCCTTAAAAATCATAAATATTTCTTGTTCTAATTACCTCCAATATTTTGTTCCATATACTGTATAACATATTATTTAGTTTTAAAACATTTTTGAACATAGCCTTCTCTATATTATACATTTAACATATTTAACCTATTTCTGTCATTATTATTTGCTAGAAAAACAGACGGTTTTAAATTGTTTGTTTGTTGTCAAATGATGTCAAAATTTTAGTAGTTAAAATCTATCCAATTTTATATTTTATATTTTCTGAAAATTCCTTCAAAATTGTCTTTGCATTTTAATTAGTGCAAGTACTTTTTAATTGTAAAAAAGTCCTAAATTTTCTGATAATTATGTTATTATAGAGCCCTGAAGAAGAAATGAATTATTTTGAAAGCTGGCTGTCAGAAAATAAATGTAGCATATACTTTTTAGCAGAATCATCTTTATTTCTTTATACTATTGGCAGTATACGTCCGTTACCTCCAAGCACATATATATATATATATATATATATATATATATATATATATATATATATATATATATATATATATATATATTATCAGTGCTTGATCTATTGACGTTTTGTTATAAATGAGGGAAGTCATTATTGATTTCCTATCATGTCACCTCAATGTTTTTGGTATGGTCCACTTCTTACAGTTTCTGTTTCATCATCATATTGGCTTTGTTTTTTTTTTGGCGTATATCCTCATTTTTACTATTAAGTACAACACAATGCCACTTAGTTATATTATTTTTATTGCTAATTGGAAACCTATTCGACTGTTTCTTGTATTTATTTCCAAAAAGTATTCAAGTTTTTCTTTCTTGAGTTCGTTTTCCATCCGTGATAGCCGATTACAGTTTCAACATATTCTCTTCTGAGTTTTTCCGTCTTTTCATCAAGATATTGTATTTGTAAAAATCATTTTCTTTGTGCTATAATAAATATTTTGTATCAATTACTAAAAATGTTTTCATATAAACTGCACTTATGTCTAAATAATTCAATAATTGATCTTGACCAAAATATATTGTGTTGTTGTTTTAACCCGTCCTCTAACCAATATTAGTTGAGCCTATGGTTTTTACCGAGTTTTTACCTCCCTCGTCAAAGAGAAGTGTTGTAATCGTTTTAGGCCTGTAGATGTCAAAAAACATATTTTTTTAATTCTGTCGGTCTTCCTGTCTGTCTGATTGTTCGCGGCATAGCTAAAAAAACTACTTACCCGATTGACTTCTATTGTTGGTCTAAACTAATAGAAATATGTGAATAACCTAGTAACATTTTAAAAAAAATCCAATATGACGAAACAAAATGCCGGCTTAATAACCTCAATTTTTTCATAAAAACGAAGGATTACGTAGGAATCAGATGATAAAGTTATGGTTCGAATTCGATACAACAAAACAAAATGACAATCTTAAAAAATCAATGTAAAAAATACTGTACGACTAAAACCAAGGTATTTGGGGATTCAAAAATTTGGTTTTTTTGTAGAAACTATTATAAAGTGTGGGTATTTTCTCCAGGATTTCCTGCGATTTCTGCTTGGTTATTGTACAGTTATTTATGCATTTGTAGATCAATATTTTCATTAAACATTTTTTCAGTTTATGGAATATATTCAAATGGTACTTTCTGTCAATATTTAAATATTGATATAAAAGCTCTTTGCCTGCCCGTTATTTGAGTGTCAGTTGTTTTGCATGAATACTGAAGATTTCGTTAATTGGCTAATTCTATTCATCCGTTAAAATGATTACTAATTTTGAAAAAATGTTATCAAGCCTCATATATTTGCTAAATCTATCGTTCATGTAGAAATGAAGTTTTTCTTTGTTATTGTATTGTATATTCGCGAGACCAGCTGTGCGTTTCTTTTGTAATAAATATCAACAATTACAACTTCCTGATTTTTTTAAACTCCCTGTTTCGTTTTTCTTACTGCACGCTGGTATAACATGCCAATCTTCGTGCAAAATAAACAAAATTGTTTATTTTGTACTTAATACTTCTATATAACAAATAAAACACTATAGTTTTTGTCTCTGTTGAGGTTAAATTTCAAAATAATTTTGTTATAGTGTAAATTGGTCCTTAAGATTATTACTAAAATAAATGTCTTGACTATTAAACCAATTTTTAATATCCATATTAAAATCCGACACCAAATCGCAAACACACACTAATTAATTACAAAATCGTGGAACATTTTGTAATTGATTGCAGCGGTAGGTATGCATTAATGCGACGATCGCCGATGCGGTCCCACTTACGAATACGAACGAACAACATCGCACGCATAAGAATAAATATGCGTACATTTGTTTCAATGTTCGTCATTTTGACCTCTACATTTAGCGAACGTATGCGTGGGGTGGACATAAATTTATACACACTTGACAGCGTGCAACGCTTTTTCGCTTTGAAGTAACGACAACCGAGCGATGCATACATTCGTCGTCGCTATTCCTGAAAGGTTTGTCCTAGTAATTTAACCAATGAAAAGGCTCTAGTTTAAATTGTATGTTTAAAATTAACCAGGGCAATATTTAACTGAGAATTTTCGTTATTGGCCATTGATATTAGTTAAAAAATAGCGTAATAGAAAAAGAATTATTCAGTTTTGCCACTTGGGAATTAAGCTTCTCAAGCAGCGTACTTTCAAAATCAAAAGAGTTCCCAAGGATCAAGTGGGAGCTTCATCCCTTAAACTCACCTCCAATCTGCAATTTGGCAGTTTTTTGCGATTTTCTCGAAAACCGTACGTTTCACAACAAAAACTATACTTACAATAAGTGTTTGCTATAAAATTTTGCATAGGAAAGGTTTTATTACCAAAACTGTTTAGAATAGGGGTTTTGGAGAAATCTGGGGGTGAGTTAGCGAACACGGTTTAATCACGTATTTTGGGTATGATTTCGGAACTCCGTGATTTCATTAGGGTTGAATTATAGTAAAGAAGTGTTTTATAAAAAGTTTTGCAGCTTTTACAAGTTCTATAAAAAAATTTTACACCACCACTGATGTAGAGTTAGGCGCCTTGATGTTTTTTCCTTAAGTTCTTATCGACTAAATCAAAAAGGATTCATAAAAACCACTTGTAGAGTATCTACAGTATTTGTATTGATGCTCTATAAATCTAAACTACTAGAAGACAGTCTAAGTGAGCAAAGATTTAATTATTTTAATAAATTTGTTGCCCAAGCGGACAGTACAACAGCAATCCTGTCGTAGTTGCCTTCGAGTGCAAATATGGTGCGGACAACATTTGCAGCCGGAACTATGGGACTAAAAAAAAAATCATGATGCTCTGTCACCTGTCTATACCACTGAGCCACCCGCCCCAGCTTCTGTTTTAAAATTAATAACCTGTTGTTACAAAGGTTGTGGAAAGAAGTGCAGCTGTACTAAGGTAGGCTTACGTTGTACAACTATGTGCAGAAATTGCCGCGTTCAGACCTATACCAATACAGATTTTACAGATATTGTAGATACTACAGAAGACGATTTATATATTTTACTCGACTTAATTTATTAGTTCTCTAAGAGAAACCACTCTAAAAAAACGCGCCGATAACTCTACCTCAGTGGTGGTGTGTAAAACTTCTTTTTACTCCTAGCCGGAGAACCGATCATTATTAGAGATTTTAGAAACATAAGAAGAAGTAACTTTTTGCTCCCTAGGTAGAAAAAATTCTAGATATCTTATTTTTTTTCTGAGAAGTATCACTTGCCCTTGTTCATTATATAATACACGCAAAACAAAACTGTCAGATAATTTAAATATGACATCACCTGCAACTTTGAAAAATGTATTACAAACAAAATAATGGTAGGTACATATTTATTTTTACTAGCGCTAGTAGTGGAAAAGAAATGTATAAAACACGGTGGCGAAGATCTTTGATAACTTAGCACTTTGTATCTCCCCATACATTCGGGATGCATGGCCAATAAAGGCCACCTTCTCTACCTTAACTAATAATATACTATTATAAAGCCCTTCTTCCATAATCTAACAAAATCTAATGGAATCACAACGTACCGAAACCATACCTAAGATACGTAATATCCCGTGTTCGTTAACTCACCCCCAACTTTAACACCTGATTTCTCGTAATAGAACTTTTTATATTTATCGTGAGTATAGTTTTTTCTGAAGGATGAACGGTTTTTGAGAAAAATGCAAAAAACTGCCAAATTGCACGTTGGGGGTGAATTTAAGGGATGAAGTTCCCATTTGCTGCTTGTAAACTCTTTTGATTTTGAAAGTACACCTCTAGACAAGTTTAATTCCCAAATGGCAAAACTTTATATTGTTTTTGTCTATTTACGCTAATATGAATGGACTACATGTGGTGCTTTCACCAAATGAATGAGAAGTACCTTAAGAAGTGCCGCCTAGGTAATATGCGAATTTGAAAATTCACCTCTAGTAACATCGGTACTTAAAACTGTATATTGTTATAATTTTATTTAATTTTTCTGCGCGAAGTGACTACTTTGCGCCCTCATTTGCATGCGCAAAGTTGAACTTTGCACACACTTTCTTATTCGCAGAATTATCGTCTTTAAACAGGACTTTTAGATATTTTATTGTTTTCAGCCAAAATATATTTTGGCACGAGCTTGTCACTGTCGATTCAAAAAATGAAGATTTATCGTTTTTTGTTAGGCTTGTAGAGAATTTAATATCAAATAAGACAACAATAAATTTTCTTTGCCACCTTGCAATTGGACAATTTCAATCTTTTTGCTGTCAACCAAAATACAAACATTCAATCAATTGAAAGAAAGCTTGAAAAAAAGTAATTCTGCTTAAAATGGATAGTTCGATTGAAGAAAGAAATACCAGAAGAGGTACTAAAAGCCGCGGAATCAGCAAATTTGGAGCTATTGCCAGTAAAATCGAAACAGAACTATAAAAAGCAATACAACATTTCCCAAAATGGCCCAAAGGAAAAGATGTGAAAACGGGTAAAGAAGAGGTATTATTAGCTTATTTTCTTAAATTAAGCAAAGAATTTAGACCAAATTCTTTGTGGGCTAAATACTCAACGCTTAAGAGCGTTTTAAAAGTTTAAAAAAATATAGATATAAGCAAATTCTACAAATGAACTGCTTTCATCAAAAAACAAAATGTTGGCTTCAAACCCAAAAAAAGCAAATATGTTTACAAAAGAAAACATGTCGGATTTCATATATAAGGCGCCAGATGATATATATATATATATATATATATATATATATATATATATATATATATATATATATTTTGTTGATAGTTGCGACTATTTTTGGGCTTGCAGATGCCTGCAGAAGAGAGGAATTAGCAAAACTAACAACAGTTGACATTAAAGACAAGGGAAATCTAATTGTAATAATTCAGGATTTAAAAAATTACACTTTTTGATTATATCCGACGAAATTAACAATGGAAATTATCTACTATTTTATAGAAAATATACAGTCTTAGGACCACCATAAACAACGAATCAACGTTTTTTTTATAAATTATAAAGGAGGAGTGTCTTTCCGGCACTTAAAGCTTATTACTCCGCTACGCGTCGTTTGTCTAACTGCTTTTACATGCGGGAAAGTATCATTTTACGCACTTGTTAGGAGAATAACTAATTTGACCCTCCAAAATATATTTTGGCACGAGCTTGTCTCTGTCGATTAAAGTTAAATTACTTAAACGTCATGTGGTCGTGTTCGTTCCTTTAAATCGGTGGGTTCTGCACCGAACTTGATTTCTGCCTAAAAACTAACCAAGCTTTTTTATTGTTGTTTCGAAAACTTTTTCCTCTTTTTTCGAATTCGGGCTATTTTTGTCTTAAAACAACAAACGAAATAAACTTATACGATTCAAAAGCAACACCCTATTACTATGATGCGATTGTTATAAAAATGTATGGCGAGGCTATTTGGTGAACGACATTTACGACAAAATCACAAGCCCCATATGAACGACGGAATTGTTAAAACATATTTCTTGACATCTACGGACGCTAAAACGTTAAGATATGTAAAACCTATCTCTATAACACAATTAGTTATGGTACAAAATTTGAAATCAATTCATTAAACTGTTTTTTTAGGCTGAATTTTTACATATTTTACGAAGCCGCCATTTTGTGCGGCCATCTTGGATTCGTAACAAAATTTTACCAGTTGATTCCTACATAATACTTGATTTTTGTGCAAAATTTGAGATAAATTAGATAAGCTTTTTTCTAGTGTCAGTGTCAGTGTCAAGTGTCACTAAGTCATCCTCATACGACTCTTAATTTTGACCAAAATTTGAAGTCAATCGGATAAGTAGTTTTTAGCTATGCCGCGAACAGCAGATTGATAGACAGACAGGCCGCCTAGGAACCCTGAAACGTAAAGATCTAAAAAATCTCAGAGGGTAATTTTTTGACGATTACAATACATCCCTTTTACGAGGGTAGTAACAAGAGAAACATTTTGCTAGGCAAAATTTTCTCTCTAATGATATTCGACATTACCACTTCAAGAGAAAATCAAATTAAACATTTTTTTTATTACTATGGAAATAATTAAAAATAACCTAATCCATCAAAAATTTGTCACTATAACCACACCATTTTAATTTCGTCAAGGTGAGTCGTTTTCCCTGTAAAAAAACCGCTCCTTGTCATGGAATTTTGTCGATATAAAACACTATGTGAAAACTGTCACACAGTGAAACTGTCTCCGAAAATAACCCTACCATGACAACTAAGATACAAAGAATAGTGATTGGAATGATCGGACAAAATGTTTAGTCCAAATACTAGCGACAAAAAATCTCTCAAGAAGAAAGGCTGCTGTAAGCGAAATGGCAAATAGTAAGGTACAAGAGCAACAATTAATTTAGATTACTAGTTATAATAATCAAATTCAATAAAACCGTATATTTTTTGGGACTAACACCATAAATACAATAACTTGTTTTATTTTATTAAAAATTATTATCTCTCCGAAGAGCCCCCAAACATTAATAAACCATCATTATTGTGACACAATTTTCTCAAGCTTATTGCTTACAGGAAACAATGAAGGATATCAAAATTACCTCGTTCATTGATTCCGAAAATTTTAGAACAGCTATAATCTTTAAAATACAACAGGCTTCACTCAAATGTTGCACAAAATACTTCACATTATGATAGTAATGTTATAAAGAAAAAACCCATCACAGGGTTTTAAAAGAAAGGAGTTTTAAGTTTTAAACAATATAGTTTTCGTTCGTGTGAGTTATATCTAATGCTTACCAATCAGTGAGATGAGAAAGCAAAAAGTAAATTATAAATGAAGGTCAGTACAGTAATAGTTAAAACACAATATTCCCTCTTGACGCACTTTATGGTAATTACCGAAATAATGGTCGGTAATTAGCTGGTAAATTATATTCTCGTATAGCTCTTAGAACGAATTATGGAAATTTAATTAGGAATCACACCCCTTTGCATGCAGTCGCGGCGGTCAGAGTGCGTGACACTGGCAAACGAACTTTTTTATTTAGATAAAATTTTTAAGAGCTCTTCGAAATTCTGAAGTTATTTTTAGCGGACGAATGGAGAGAATAGAATGAAATAAAAACCGGTTAATTTATACATACAAAATTGTGAAGTAGCATGAAAAATAAACTATTTATATTTCCCAAAAAGGGGCTGGATTGAAAATATAATAAAATGTATCGCCATTTGTATTGCATCAAACAATCTTTCCAAAAATATAAATAAGAATAAAAATATAATGCAAGAAAAAAGTTACATCTTGAAGTCTGTACAAAATAACAACTCCTAGTGACAAAAAGAGTGATATTATGAGAAATTATGGTTATTCATAATTCGATAGTCTTCAAATACTGACGGTAAATTATAAAAACAAGTTACTGTATATAAAACTATATATATATATATATATATATATATATATATATATATATATATATATATATATATATATATATATATATGTATATATGTATATATATATATATATATATATATATATATATATATATATACATAAATTTTATTGGTTTAATTTTTCTTTGACCAGTTTGAGTATATATTTTTATTTCAATTTTCTTGAATTAAGGTCAATTTAAAAACTTTACACATATACTTTAAATCATATATTTGCCCATAAACATGATGTAGTTAGATAACGTTTCGACCGCACTTCGGTCTTTTTCAAATCTAAAAATGGAGAAGGGCGTAATATTTAAATTTAGTATTTTTACATTTAATATTTTATTTTGTTAGTATTACCTTAGAACGTAAACTATTAAGGAAAGTACATTTATTTTTAATTTTATGAAAATGGAAAGTGAATATTTTCCTTCTTACCTCAATACGTAGGATTATTCAAAACGGCACAAGATGTCACATTTCCACATATATACATACACATCGATACAATTAAAACACACATATTATGTTAAAACATTAAGACATCACAGTGGTTATTCCAGTATTGAAATATAAAATTTACTCAGGTTGTTGACGTCCTTCTTATCGTTGATGGCATTTTTACTTTTTTGCATTTTGACCATCTCAAAAAATTCTTTGGCAGATCGCGCCATCATGCTCTCAGATCCTGAATACCGGAAGTAAGCCTTAGAAAAAGCCAGAAATGCTCTAAAAATAAATAATTATCCCGAACATCTTATAAATAAAACCATTAAAAGTAGAATCCAGAAATTTTATAACTCGAACGACATAAAAAATAATCAGACTCCAAACACAAAAAAAATTATATCTTTACCCTTTATAAACGGCTTATCCCAACCACTTCAAAAATTATTTAAACAATATAATATTCAAACTTGTCACAAGGCTTCCAATCTACTATCAAATAATTTTTACAGATTAAAATCCAAAATCCCAAAAAACAAAAAAAGTAATGTTATTTATGAAATACCCTGCAAAGATTGCAACAGTGTGTACATAGGTCAAACTAGCCAATACTTGGAAAACCGACTGAAGGGTCACAAGTATGACAAAAAAAACGCGACGGCTCTAACAAATCATGAAAATTCAAAAAAACATACCTTTGATTATAGTAACACCAAAATCTTAAAATCCGGACCGCAAACTAAAAAAAGAGAATTTTTTGAGATGGTCAAAATACAAAAAAGTAAAAATGCCATCAACGATAAGAAGGACGTCAACAACCTGAGTAAATTTTATATTTCAATACTGGAATAACCACTGTGATGTCTTAATGTTTTAACATAATATGTGTGTTTTAATTGTATCGATGTGTATGTATATATGTGGAAATGTGACATCTTGTGCCGTTTTGAATAATCCTACGTATTGAGGTAAGAAGGAAAATATTCACTTTCCATTTTTATAAAATTAAAAATAAATGTACTTTCCTTAATAGTTTACGTTCTAAGGTAATACTAACAAAATAAAATATTAAATGTAAAAATACTAAATTAAAATTCTACGCCCTTCTCCATTTTTAGATTTGAAAAAGACCGAAGTGCGGTCGAAACGTTATCTAACTACATCATGTTTATGGGCAAATATATGATTTAAAGTATATGTGTAAAATTTTTAAATTGACCTTAAATCAAAAAAAAAAAAATATATATATATATATATATATATATATATATATATACATATATATTTGACATAACAATTATGCGCCGGAAAAGCAGGCATTTCTCGCTGCAAATATTTTTTTTGTACCACCATCGCAAAACTTGAAAGTACTTTTTTAACCGACTTCAAAAAAGGAGGAAATTCTCAGTTCAACCCGATGTATTTTTTAGAATTCCAGAATTTTTCAGAAAGTATTCTAGATAGTAATATTTTTCTGCGGAACTGTTTCCATGATACTTTTGAAATGCTCGAGACCTGTGAAGAGTATATCTGAGTGGCCGTTATTTATGTTAACCGGATATTGCTATTGTTGCTGCGCTAATTTCCTGATTTTAGATTTCTTGATTATTGTCTTCCATACTGTTGGTAGTTTTAATAATTCGTCTCTTTTATTTAAATAATTCGCCTCTTTTATTAATCGACCACACGGTTTCCTGATAATGTAGGAATAGGGCGGAGGTTGTCTGTTTGTTTCTGGGGCTGAGTTTATGCTCTTCTACTCTGATATTCACCTGTTAGTTTGCCCCACGTACTGCGTGGTTTTCCAATTTGTTTTTACCTTTCAGGTTTCCAAGTAGTTTAGCTAAGGTTGGTTGTGACTTGTATAACGTTTATATGTTATGTTTTCTAAAAATTCTTCAGATTCTGTCTGTTGTGCCCTTTACATACATAATACATACATATACAAGACTACTTGTTGCTGACCCAGTTCATAATTTTTGGTGTTCGTTGTTCGGGAACATGTGCTTTAATAGCTTTCTCTGTGATGCGATTTGTGTAGCCATTTTTCTTTAATGCACCAGATATTATATTAAGTTCGTTTTGCCTCGTCTGTGTTTCAGTTAGTTAATCGCACGGGTATAGGTATAGAATCACAGAAAATTACAATAATTAATTTTATTTTTTTTTACCAAAATCAAAAAGAGGAATTTTTTTCGGCTTACATAGAAATTAAAACATTATCCGAGATTTAAATGTCGGCATTTTAACATATTTCCATACACCACAGTTCGTTACAATTAATGCTAAAATTAAAATAATACATATATGCACATAGCACAGAACATTTAAACGTATTACAGGGTAAACAAGTATACGAACAGTTAAAATGATACTAAATTTATATTTGAGTAAGAAGCGATTCGTACTGATTTTATTTGTTTTGTTGCTTTTTTTTCCGTTTGAACCTCGAAAGAAAGGAAGTATGTGAACGTAAATTTATTTTTTTTTTTGGTTATTTTGATGATTATGTTACACAATTAAGTTGTTATATATTTTACTTAAATTTTTAATGTCAGTTTTATCGTTGATACTATTTTTGTTTTTTTTTAATATATATCATTTCCAAGAACTCCCTTTTCTGTTGGTTTTTTTCAGTTTTAAGTATCGTAGTCTCTTGAAAATTAAATGTATGTGATAATTGCTGTTCGTGATTGGTTAAGGCTGTTTTATTTTTTTTATCGTATTTGTGTCCATTTAATCTATTTTGTAAATATTGGGAGGTTTGACCAATGTAGACACTCGAGCAGTTGATACATGGAATTTCGTATATTGTATGAGATTTTTTATTTTTATTGGCTTTACATTTTGGTGAGCTGAAATTTTGTTGTAATAGATTATGACCTTTGTGACAAACTGATATATCATATTTATTAAAAAGTTTTTGTAGATTTTCAGATTTCAATGGTAAACTGAATTTTAGGGTGGTAAGAATTGAATGTTTTTAGAATAACGTCACACATGTTTTCCGGAACTGCAGTGAAACAGTCATCCACATATCGATAAAAAAATGGTAGCGGATAAGGTAGTTTTGATATCATAGTATTTTCTAGCTCCTCCAAAACCATTTGAGTAATTACGCTTGAGATGGGAGACCTCATAGCGCATCCTTCAGTTTGTTTATAGTATGTGTTATATGTTATATGTTACCTTATCCGCTACCATTTTTTTTTTATATATATATATATATATATATATATATATATATTATATATATATATATATATATATATATATATATATATATATATATATATATATATATATATATATATATATATATATTTATATATATATATATATATATATATATATATATATATATATATATATATATATATATATATATATATATATATATATATATATACACATAGCCTCCCTAGCAGTATGCTGTCATATGACAAAATTTCAATAGATACTCAAGCTACGTGCTACAATATACGTGGAAACCAATCACCACAGTGTGTCACGCATCGGTGAGATTGAATATAAATACTCTGCCCATCGGAGCTCATTCAGAATTTTGATATTGTACAGTGTAGATCCATGAACATGTCTCGTGAGTCGCAGGTGAAATATATTTATTTTGACTATTTATTCCTTAGCTTGGTAGCACCATCACTCAATACATACTTATTTTTATCAAATGGAAACCTATTTGTCTTTTGATAATTTACTTGAATCTCCCCTTACACACTGTCGACGACCTGTTTCTTCGAAGCATGATCTATTAGACGTCTTACCACTAAAAATTTTAATCTTTTTTTGTCTTTAATCAGTGGTCACGTCCTTAGTAGAAACGATACTGTGACAGCCTTTATACATCAAAACTGAAATAAAGAAAACGAACTGTTTTTAAAATATAGGCTCTCATAAAAAATAATCTGTATTATTTAAAACATTTCTAGAAATTAGTAAACCCAATTTAAATACTTTCAATATCATCAAGACCGACACGTTTTTAGACCTCATTTTGGAAGTATTCGTGTATCGATTTAATTGGCCTATTAATATACCTGAAATATCTTGAGCTTATTAATAGCTGACGGTAGATATTTTATTGATACTTAATAAAACTCTCGGTATTTCGTATTTGTAATTATCTCTAATTATATAAGAACTTTTAGCTTGTCTTACTACAGTTTTCTAAACGACTGCGTTTGTTTAAATCCATCTGTATATTTACAAATATCTTGTCTTCACGCAGTTTCACAAGCTAAAGCTATTTCCAGAATTAACGCCCTAAAACAGTTAAGTTTATATTTATTTATTAAAATTAATTAATGATAATGGGAAAATAGCTTAATTATTATTAAATTACATAAATCAGTTACTTAAACAGTTAAATTATTAACAAGAAAATAATGTTTGCTAACTTTTTTGCCAATATCCAAGAGGATGTTTATCGCAAACGTTGCTCTTCGAATAAATAGAACCTTTATTACACTGTAAGAAAGATTCGTTAAAATATTTAATGGAAGAGTTATTGTATTTCTTTAAAAATTGTATTTCTTTAAAAAAGAATTTTTAGCGGCGTGCTTAGAAAATAGCCAAATTTTCAGTAATTGAGTAAATACTGTGACCGGATATTCCCTAGTGATGATCCCTTTGTTTTATTGAAAGGAGTAAAAGATTACATAGTTTTTACATTTGTTGAAAGATTTGTCGGGATATACGGAAAATAAAAACCCCAAGGCTTAGATTCTATTGCGACGTTTCACTAAATGTATTAGCTTCTTCAGGCTAAAAAATACATATTTTCTTAAATTATATTGGAAATTAAGAAATCATGGTTCTTGGGATTAGACCGTGTCAAATAGGAATTACTATCCGACGTTTCACCTTCGATTGCACGAGGTATCTCCAGGGATCGTTACTCCACGATATAACTGAATGACCTCGAAAGGATTCAGGCGGGGTTTTATACCCGACTAGTGCTCGCCGAACCGTGATCATGTGTTAAGATCGGTTTCCACGTGTGACGTAGACCGTAACTCGTATCTCTATTGAAAATTTTTGTATGTTTAAATATTTCAATAGATATTTAGAATAGAATTTTTCGTTTATAAAATCCTGGAACCGATGCTAGAAGCTTGGTTTCCTTTACATTTATAATATGGCCAGTGTTATGCTGGTGTTCAGCTACAGCAGATTCAACAATTTGTTTCTTTTTAATACATCGTTCATGTTCCTTAAGTCTAGTTGATATTGAGCGTCCTGTTTCTCCCACATACACTTCTCCACAGAAGCAAGGAATTTTATATACTCTTTCTGTTTGGAAAGGTACAATATCTTTTGAGAATCGCAAGCATTGTCCAATCTTCTTATGTGTATTGAAAATTGTACGTAGGTTAGGCCGCTGAAGTAATCGTCCTATTTTGTCCGTAGTACCATGTATGTAAAGAAGAACAACACTACCTAACGGTGGCTTATTATTATTCTCCTTTGGCGGAGATGGATTACTATATCTTTTAATTGAACGCGTAATATCTTCAGTGCAATAGCCATTCCCTCTGAGAGCTTCGGTCAGTTTCGATGTTTCCGATGTTAGAGAATCTTGATCAGAAATCGAAATAGCTCTGAATACTACTGAGTTAGTAACCAATTTCTTTTGTACTGGATGGTGAGGGGAATTTGAATTTAAATATCTACTCAAATGCGTGGCTTTTCTATACACAGAAAGTCCTAATGTACCATTTTCCTTCCTTTGAACACATACATCTAGAAAGGGAATTGTTCCATTAGATTCATTTTCCATTGTGAACTTGATATTATGATGTTGTTGATTAAGGTGGTCCAGAAATATGAGGAGATTATCCTGTCTATGAATCCAAACAACAAAAGTATCATCTACATATCTTAACCAGTGCTTTGGTTTTAGTGGAGCGGATGTTAGAGCAATATCTTGAAGAGCTTCCATAAAGATATTCGCTACCACAGGTGATAGAGGAAATCCCATAGCTGCCCCTGAAGTTTGTTCATAAAAAGGTCCTTGAAAAATGAAATAAGTAGATGTCAAGATTATTATTATCCAGTATGTTTGATATAATGGAAATTGAACCGTTGGTATGGTATGAGTCGGAATTTTAATTTTTAATAGTCTAATGTATTGACAAAATGATTGATTGATTGGTTTTTATAGTTTTGTTATCCTATTGATTAACTTGTTTTAATATAAAAATTGCAATTGTAAAAATTACAGCAAGTAAATAGTAAAGAAAAGTATAAAATACAAATCAATCAATCGTTTTGTCAATGCACTGGTCCATTGGTTTAAAAATTAAATTTCCGGCCCATACCGTACATCAAAATCAGTGTCGATCTATATGTGATGGACTGCGGAGCTTCTCCGTTTGTTTACGTTTCGTGTTTTTTGTTGCCAACTGTTTTATCAACAAATTTTATACTGTGCCGTACAACTAGGATTATGTAATTTTTGTGTGTATTTTAAATCATATTTTCGACCAAGGATGCTTCGGTGAGTAATAACCTAATTTTACGAATTCATTCCCTTCTATTTTTCTTATTTTTTTGTTTTATTTTTTTATATTTTTTAAACTTAAATATAAGAAAATATATATAATTTTGTTATTAAGCAAGAACGTAAAACTAAACAGATTGAAACAGAAATAATTTTTCAAGTTATCATTCAGCTTCCAATATTTAAAAAAATATATTTAAGAAAATGTGTATTTTTTAGCATGAAGAAGCTAATAAATTTAACGAAACATCGCAATAGAATTTAAGCCTTAGGATTTTTATTTTCCCTATATGCTGACAATCTGTCCGCAAATTATCAAGTACATGGAACTAAATCACAGTTGAATTCATAAGTTCTCGGTAAAAAGCTAATTTACCATTTCTTTAACTAAAAGCAAGGTCTCGTCACGAATAAAGGCTGATAGTCATATTTAACATACTTTGTTAGACCGCCATTTTATTCAATCATAATGGATTCTACCAAAAATTTACTATATAATAATTAAATTAAGTTCATCTCTATACCACACTTCATTTTCGTAAAACATTTTTAAGGAATTTTATAGGACAGCTACTAAACTTGAATTCGAATTAAATTTTAATTAGATTTTTTAAACATGTTTTATGCTGCTATTTTGTTCCACCATATTCTGTCGTATTATTACCAAAATTTTCTCACTTCATCCCCATGTTACTCTTTTTTGAATTTCTATATTAAACTGAATTAAGTACATAGTTTTTTACGAAGGTTTTTTAAATATTTTGTTCCGCCATATTGAATTTGTACCAAAATTGTATCAATTCATCCTTATATCACATTCATCAAAATTGTATTATGCCGCTATTTTATTCCACCATGTTCAGTCACATTCTTACCAAAATTTTGTCACTCTATCCCTATATTACTCTTTTTGACGGTTTTTGGTTTCGTCATAATGAATTCGTACTAAACTTTTATCAATTCAAACCTATATCACATTCTATTTTTGTGTAAAATTTGAAATCAATTGAATAGGTACTTTTTTTACACAGATTTAATATATTTTTTAATAATAATTTTATTAGGCCGCAATTTGGTGTTTGTGTAAAATCGAAGGTCTATTGAGATAGTAGTTTGTTTACGCTGATTTTCTAAACGTTTTTTGAGACCACCATTTCATTCCGCCATATTTGATTTTTACCAAAATATTAGCGTTTTCTCCTCACAGGAAATTTAATGCTGAGCAAAATTTCAAGTGAATCGGATAAGCACTTATTTAGCTATGCAGCGGACAGAGAGACAGACAGACCCAAGGAAATGAGAAAATACGTGGTTCGATACCAAATGATCCCGAAATTTTGAAGGAATATTTTTTTCACTATTACAATACTTCCCTTGTACGAGGAAAAAAACTACTGATTTTTTTGCGATAGTAGAATAACTAAACTATCTTTAAAAAATAGGTTTGTTTTTAACGATTTGGTCGAACAAAAATGTATCAAACATAACTTTGTGAAATTTGCTATTTTTTATAATTTTCGGTCATTTTAGTACATTGTCTTACGTTTTTTGAGGAACAATCAAGGTATGAAGATAAAAAAAGTCTTCATAACTACACTGGTTTTCCACATACAGAGAGCTTACTTGGAGGCAACGGGAAGAATATGTCAAAATTAACAATGAGATAAAGGCAGTAGCAATTGCTCAAGTCCTGATAAAGTATAATCCAGGATTCCGGTGCTAGCTGACACAAAACAACTGGCGAAACTATTTAACAACACATATGACTCCAGAATGATCCCAGGCATTTAACGCGTTTCTCCAGACTGGAATGAACAGCAGATGTGGATCTATACAATTTGTCATCGTGAAAGTCCTGAACGTACAACGTATAACAAAAATCCTTGGGCAATGTTAAAAGTAATTCCAGATAAAAAAAAGTTAAATAATATAAGTAAATTAGATGGATAACACAGTGGTTATTGTACTGGAATTAATCAGATCAAGGTGGCATCAAGAATAATTTACTAACAGTAGTTTTTTACGTTTCAGCTGGCGATAAAATAGAAACCGTTTTTCATGGCGAGATTACGTTTAGAATAATGGGGTTCTGCGGAGAACTGGAGCCGAAAGATCTTGGATATCTACAGTCTCCATAGCCCAGCAAAATTTGTATGCGAGACATAGTATACTAATAATGCATACAACAATTTAAAATTTCCACTTATATTTAAACTTACTTTAAACATTAAAAAGTTCACTACCAGCAAGATCTAAAAAGAATAATTTCGCATGCAGTGCAAAACCATTTACTACTTCTCAAATTGGTTCGTCATTGGTCAGCTCCCGTGTGCAAAATACAGTCTACTTCATCTTGTATTTATTTAAAGATGTATATATATGCTTAGCGATGTGTGGTCTGTTTATAGTCCACTTTTCAAAGTCAATATATCAAGAATATTTTAAATATGTTTATGTAATTAAAAAATTGTCACAGATTACAGCTACCAGATGGGAGTCTGGACACAGCGCGGGACCATACGACTATTTCACCGCAATCGTGGCTTCAAGGCCACGAAATTTGATTATATGAGGAATATTACTACTCTTCCATCTGGTAGATGTATTATATGATATTATTTTGTAATAAATGGAGGGCCACAGGAAATTTAAGTGTACACTTCAAACGCTTTGTTGAAAAAATGCAGTGTACAATACGTTCGAACGTCACTTTTCACACCCATGTTACTTTTGGATTAAATTGCGAAATTCGTGTGAAGAGCTGTTTTCAAAACTTGTTATACTACATGTTGGTTTCCGATATGTAGAGCTGGTACCTTATTACTTTATCTATTATTAGTTAATTACCATTTTTACTTCACATATAAAAGGGAAGTATTGTAATCGTAAAAAAATCACCCTCACCTTTCAGGGACTCTAGATGCCGAAAAACGTATTTTCTTAATTCCGTCGGTCTGTCTGTCTGCCTGTCTTTGCCCGATTGACTACCAATGTTGGTCAAAAATTATGGGTCATATGGGGATGATCTGGTAACGTTTTGGTAAAAATCCAATATGGCAAAACAAAATGACGGCCTAGTGAATTGTTAAAAAAAATATTATTGAAAAACTACTTATCCAATTTTGCACAAACATCAAGTGTTATGTTGGAATCAACTGGTAATATTTTGATACGAATCCAAGATGGCGATCCAAAATGGCGGTTTAATAAAATATTTAAAAATTCAACCTGAAAAACTGCTTAATGGATTGATTTCAAATTGTGTGTCATAACTAATTATTTTTTTTTTTTTTAAATGTGTTCAGATTATTTGTGCTATAGGGATCAATTAGTAAACTTGTGGTACAAATTCAAGGTAACCGAACAAAAGATTTACATATCTTCAGCTTTTGGCGTCCCTAGATGCCAAAAAATATGTTTTAATAACTCCTTCGGTCCATCTGTCACTCTGTCTGTCTGTCAGTTCGCGGCATAGCTTAAAGACTGCTTATCCGATTGACTTCAAATTTCGGTCAAAAAATAAGTGTCACATAGGGATGACCTGGTAACATTTTAATAAAAATCCAATATAGCGTCAAAAAAAATATTGAAAAACTCAGCCTGAAAAACTACTTAATAAATTGATTTCAAATTGTGTGCCATAACTAACATAAGGATCAACTAGTAAAACTGTGTTACTAATTCAAGATGGCGGAACAAAATGGCGGCCAAATGAATCGTGAAAATTTCGCTCTCAGGTTTTACGTATCTTTACATTTTAGCGGATCTATATCCCAAAAAAATTGTTTTATCAATTCAGTGGGTCCATCTGTCTGTCTGTCAGTTGGCGGCATAGCTTAAAAACTACTTATCAGATGGATCTCAAATTTTAGTCAAAAATTAAAGGTCATAAGAAGATAATCTAGTAATACTTTGGTAAAAATCTAATATGGCGGAACAATGTTAAAAAATATATTACTAAAAAACTAATTATTCAATTTATCTCAAATTTTGTACAAAAATCAAGTGTAGGAATGAACTGGTAACATTTAACAAAAAAATCAGCCTGAAAACACTACTTACTAAATTAAATTCAATTTTTGTGCAAGAGTTAAGCGTGATACAAGGATAAACTGGTAAAGCGGTGGCACGAATTTAAGATGACGAAACAAAACAACGGTATGTGTCAATGTAAAAAATACTTATTGAGTTTATTTTAAATTACGCCCAAAAGTCAACTCTGACATAAGTAGAAAGAAACTGGTAAAATATATATATATATATATATATATATATATATATATTGTGTTTTCATTCCGGGTGTACATCCGTTCACTACTGTCGTTCTGAAAAGAACAGTTTTGCTGACGTTTCGCCAAAATCACATTTGACATTTTCGAAGCTTTCTTTCTCGCGTCCGAATAGAGACTGAAGTGTTGGTGACTGCGACGCTTCTTTTTATACCCCCACTCGGGGCCGAAGGTTATATCTGCGCAGGCGTTGGTCGTTATTTATGTTTTTCGGATGGTGCTGTTGTTGTTGCGCTAATTGCGCTTGAGTTTTTGCGATTTTAGATTTGTCTATTATTGTCTTCCATACTGTTGGTAGTTTTAATGATTCGTCCCTTTTATTTAAATCACCTTGCTTTTCAATTTCTATGGCTTCTCGGATTATTCTGGTCTTATAATGTTCTATATTGGCAATCTCCCTACACCCATCGAAATTTATTTTATGGCCGGTTTCCTGATGAATGAAATGGAAAAAGGAAAAGGAATGAAAACACATTGTATTTTTCCATCCGTGAAGGAGTAAAAATCAACACTATACACCTCTACGGGGAGGAGATTTTCTAGACAATCAAGATGTATGAGAGACTGAGAGGTAAGAAAACTAATCTTTTATGTGATCTAACCTTTCAAATTAAGTGTCGTGACAGCGATTTACTTCCTACTTTTACACGGTTGTCTTATCATACTAAAACTAGAAAAACTAACACCATACTTCAAAATGCTAGTAAGGCGTTATTAAAAGAACAAATCCATCAAACTAGAAAACAACTAGCCGAGACAGAGAAAGAACTTTTAAAGTTACACCTTAAACTAAGTAACATCATTCACCCTTTATTGTGGAATCGCATAGAAACTTTGGCTTTTTGGCGAACAGAAACAAATAAGAATATTAAGACAGATAAACTTTCGAAAAAGTATGACAATCTTCTAAGAAAGTTGAGTCAGCCACAAAGATCGTCAGTAGACGTCGATAAATTAGTACATAATATATCATCCTACAGTCTCTCAGAAAGTGAAAAATCCGTACTGAGTAAGGGTTTTAATTTTGCGATATCCTCTAAGGAAATCCCTAAAGAAGAAATAATAGCTGGAGTGGAAGCTGTCCTTGACTCCTCTGAAGAAACAAAAGCAGAGGAGATTCGACAAGAGGTGGCAAGAATTTTAAGATCAAGCAAAACACCAAAACAAAACCTAAATGCCACTGAACAAAGGGCCCTAATAACCCTCCGAAAAAATAAAAACATCACAATCCTTCCAGCAGATAAAGGAAACGCAACTGTGGTTATGAATACTCAAGATTACGTACAAAAAATGCAGGATATCCTACAAGACAATTGTTATAGGCCTGTTCCAAGGGACCCGACAACGTACCTAGAAAAAACAACTAAAAATAAAATAAAAAGTTCACCAATAAACCCCGAAATTCAACAAAAAATCATACCACGGGAAAAGTCGAGCAGATGTCCTAAACTCTATGGTTTACCAAAAATACACAAACCAGGCGCGCCTATCAGACCTATTGTTAGTGCTGTTAATTCGCCGCTACAAAAACTGGAGAAATACCCTTCTGAAATTATGCAACCAACTGTAGAAAAAGCTGATTCATTTGTAAAAAACTCGGAGCATTTCACTCGAATTATACGAGATATCGTCCTTGAAAAAAACGACATCATAGCAAGCCTAGATGTCAAATCGTTATATCCCAGTATTCCCATCGACGATGCATTGGACAAGATTGCTATGAACGAGGATTTCCAGGCACATATAATAGAACTCTCGGAGCATTGCCTCAAAAATACTTATTTTTCTTTCAACGGGCAAATGTATAAACAAATGGATGGTGCTCCAATGGGGTCCTCGCTATCACCAGTAGTCGCGAATTTATTTATGATATACTTCGAGAAAGAAGCTCTTGAGAAAGCAAGTTTAAAACCCAAATTATGGATTCGTTATGTGGATGACATATTTATTATATGGCAACATGGTCATGCAGAGCTCGAAAAATTTCTGACT
Source organism: Kuschelorhynchus macadamiae (assembly GCA_030620095.1). Classification (NCBI taxonomy): domain Eukaryota; kingdom Metazoa; phylum Arthropoda; class Insecta; order Coleoptera; family Curculionidae; genus Kuschelorhynchus; species Kuschelorhynchus macadamiae. The sequence continues at coordinate 1,053,678 of JAUTXW010000794.1, forward strand.
CACGTAAATTCAATCCACCCCAGAATACAATTTACTCTAGAGTTAGAGGAAAACAACAAACTACCATTTTTAGATGTTTTGGTCACAAAACTACATAACGGACATTTCGAATACACCGTGTATAGAAAACCAACACATACAGACAGATATTTAAATGCAAAATCACATCATCACCCAGCACAAATTCAAGCTGTGGCAAATACTCTAATATCTAGATCCGTGCGACTAACTAAAACACAGACGAGACAAAACGAACTTAAGGTAATATCGAGTGCTTTAAAGAAAAATGGCTACACAAATCGCACCATAGAGAAAGCTATTAATGCACAAGTTTCCCGAACAACAAACAACAAAAAATATGAACCGGGAAAGCAACGAGTAGTCTTACCATATGTAAAAGGCACAACAGACAGAATCGGAAGAATTCTGAGGAAACACAACATACAAACAATACACAAGCCACAAACAACTATAGGTAAACTACTCAGAAACCCAAAAGATAAAATCAAACTGGAAAACCACGGAGTGTACAGTATTCCGTGCCAGGACTGTGAAAAGTTGTACGTAGGGCAAACTAACAGGCGAATATCAGCAAGAGTGGAAGAGCATAAACTCAGCATCAGAAATAAACAAACAACCTCAGCTTTATTCCTACATCATCAGGAAACCGGCCATAAAATAAATTTCGATGGGTGTAGGGAGATTGCCAATATAGAACATTATAAGACCAGAATAATCCGAGAAGCCATAGAAATTGAAAAGCAAGGTGATTTAAATAAAAGGGACGAATCATTAAAACTACCAACAGTATGGAAGACAATAATAGACAAATCTAAAATCGCAAAAACTCAAGCGCAATTAGCGCAACAACAACAGCACCATCCGAAAAACATAAATAACGACCAACGCCTGCGCAGATATAACCTTCGGCCCCGAGTGGGGGTATAAAAGGAAGCGTCGCAGTCACCAACACTTCAGTCTCTATTCGGACGCGAGAAAGAAAGCTTCGAAAATGCCAAATGTGATTTTGGTGAAACGTCAGCAAAACTGTTCTTTTCAGAACGACAGTAGTGAACGGATGTACACCCGGAATGAAAACACATTGCATTTTTCCATCCGTGAAGGAGTAAAAATCAACATATATATATATATATATATATATATATATATATATATATATTTTTATTTCAATTTTCTTGATTTAAGATCAATTTAAAAACTTTACACATATACTTTAAATCATATATTTGCCCATAAACATGATGTAGTTAGATAACGTTTCGACCGCACTTCGGTCTTTTTCAAATCTAAAAATGGAGAAGGGCGTAATATTTAAGTTTAGTATTTTTACATTTAATATTTTATTTTGTTAGTATTACCTTAGAACGTAAACTATTAAGGAAAGTACATTTATTTTTAATTTTATAAAAATGGAAATAAAAGAAGAAAAATTTTTCTTCTTACCTCAATACGTAGGATTATTCAAAACGGCACAAGATGTCACATTTCCACATATATACATACACATCGATACAATTAAAACACACATATTATGTTAAAACTTTAAGACATCACAGTGGTTATTCCAGTATTGAAATATAAAATTTACTCAGGTTGTTGACGTCCTTCTTATCGTTGATGGCATTTTTACTTTTTTGTATTTTGACCATCTCAAAAAATTCTCTTTTTTAGTTTGCGGTTCGGATTTTAAGATTTTGGTGTTACTATAATCAAAGGTATGTTTTTTTAAATTTTCATGATTTGTTAGAGCCGTCGCGTTTTTTTTGTCATACTTGTGACCCTTCAGTCGGTTTTCCAAGTATTGGCTAGTTTGGCCTATGTACACACTGTTGCAATCTTTGCAGGGTATTTCATAAATAACATTACTTTTTTTGTTTTTTGGGATTTTGGATTTTAATCTGGAAAAATTATTTGATAGTAGATTGGAAGCCTTGTGACAAGTTTGAATATTATATTGTTTAAATAATTTTTGAAGTGGTTGGGATAAGCCGTTTATAAAGGGTAATGATATAATTTTTTTTGTGTTTGATGTCTGATTATTTTTTATGTCGTTCGAGTTATAAAATTTGTGGATTCTACTTTTAATGGTTTTATTTATAAGATGTTCTGGATAATTATTTATTTTTAGAGCATTTCTGGCTTTTTCTAAGGCTTGCTTCCGGTATTCAGGATCTGAGAGCATGATGGCGCGATCTGCTAAACCTACAATTACGGATTTTTTTTGGGAATTTGGGTGGTTCGATTTATAGTTTAAGTATCTAGAAGACCAAGTAGATTTTGTATACCATTCAGTTTTCATATTTTCGCCTATATGGTGTATTGTTAAGTCTAAAAAGTTAATTCTGTTATTTTTTTCGACTTCAATTGTAAATTGTAAGCTTTTATGAAATTCGTTAAATGTAGTTAAGACATTATTTACTTGATTTTCTAGTATTGTAGTAATGCAGTCATCAACATAACGGTAAAAAAATGGTATGTCAAAGTTTAGATTTTTTAAAACTTTTGTTTCCAGGTCTTCCATGACTATTTGTGCTACAACGCTTGATATGGAGGCACCCATTGCGCATCCCTCTGTTTGTTGATATAACTGATCTTCATATAAAAAATATGTGGAGTTAAGGGTTAATTCAACTGCTTTGATAAATTCCTCTTCTGGTATATCTGTATATTTTTTAATTTCTGACCACTTTCCTTTTATTACTTTTATTGCAAGTGGTATGGGTACATTTGTATATAAGGATATCACGTCTAACGAGATTAGCAGGTAGTTTTTTTGGAATTTTTATATTTTTTATTTTTTGTTTAAATTGAAATGAATCTTTTATATAATAGTTGTTTTTGTATATAATATTACTGAGGATACCTTTTAAGTAATTTGATAGAGGGGTGTATGGGGATTGTATGCAAGAAACTGAGAGATAAATTGTTTTTTTTTCCCAAAAATCAATTAGTTCGTTATTTTTTTTTGGTATTGGTTTGTGGGGTCCAATTTAATTTTTTTGTATGTTTTTGTATCATTCAATAAGGAATTCATTTTTTTGGAATACTCTGTTGCTTGCATTATTACGGTTTTGTTAGATTTATCGGCTCTAAGTATTTTAATTTCAGGGTTTTCTTTTAAGAATTTTTTAGTTTTCGTTATTTTTGAAGAAAAATTATTATTATTGTTTTTATGAGCTTTAAGTTTGTTTTTAAAATTAGTAATTATATTGCAAGTTTTTGCTCTGATTTGATCTTTTTCTTCCATTTTTAAATTGTATATACCTGTTTCTATATTACAAATTATGTTTTCTGTTGGTAATTGTTTTTCGTTATTTATTTCTACCGCAAAGTTGGGACCTAAGCTGAGTACATCCGTTGCAAAATCCGGAATATGTTTATCTGTTAAATTTTCAATCCAAGTTGTTGTTGTGATTTGAGCTGAGGACCTTTGTTTTGTGATTAGGTTAATAATTTTATTTTTATTTTTTTCTTTTATATTTTGAAAATGTTTTTCAATATTGGTCGATGTTTGATGTATGAATTTATTAAATATATTTTCCGGCAAACATCCTATTAATTGATCTTTAAGTCTATCTAATTCTCGATTGAGTTCCCTAATATGAAGGGTAGTTTCAGTTATTAGTAAGTTGATCACATTTAAGTGAAATTTTGGTAAAATATATTTTGTAAATTTACGTTCTAAGTTTACATTTTTGAATTTGATGTGTGCTGTTTTAAAGTTTAAAAAGGTTGGTGTTATTTGTTCTGATTTACACCGTAGTAGAATGAAGATCAGTTATATCAACAAACAGAGGGATGCGCAATGGGTGCCTCCATATCAAGCCTTGTAGCACAAATAGTCATGGAAGACCTGGAAACAAAAGTTTTAAAAAATCTAAACTATGACATACCATTTTTTTATCGTTATGTTGATGACTGCATTACTACAATACCAGAAAATCAAGTAAATAATGTCTTAACTACATTTAACGAATTTCATAAAAGCTTACAATTTACAATTGAAGTCAAAAAAAATAACTGAATTAACTTTTTAGACTTAACAATACACCATATAGGCGAAAATATGAAAACTAAATGGTATACAAAATCTACTTGGTCTTCTAGATACTTAAACTATAAATCGAACCACCCAAATTCCCAAAAAAAATCCGTAATTGTAGGTTTAGCAGATCGCGCCATCATGCTCTCAGATCCTGAATACCGGAAGCAAGCCTTAGAAAAAGCCAGAAATGCTCTAAAAATAAATAATTATCCAGAACATCTTATAAATAAAACCATTAAAAGTAGAATCCACAAATTTTATAACTCGAACGACATAAAAAATAATCAGACTTCAAACACAAAAAAAATTATATCATTACCCTTTATAAACGGCTTATCCCAACCACTTCAAAAATTATTTAAACAATATAATATTCAAACTTGTCACAAGGCTTCCAATCGACTATCAAATAATTTTTCCAGATTAAAATCCAAAATCCCAAAAAACAAAAAAAGTAATGTTATTTATGAAATACCCTGCAAAGATTGCAACAGTGTGTACATAGGTCAAACTAGCCAATACTTGGAAAACCGACTGAAGGGTCACAAGTATGACAAAAAAAACGCGACGGCTCTAACAAATCATGAAAATTCAAAAAAACATACCTTTGATTATAGTAACACCAAAACCTTAAAATCCGAACCGCAAACTAAGAAAAGAGAATTTTTTGAGATGGTCAAAATTCAAAAAAGTAAAAATGCCATCAACGATAAGAAGGACGTCAACAACCTGAGTAAATTTTATATTTCAATACTGGAATAACCATTGTGATGTCATAATGTTTTAACATAATATGTGTGTTTTAATTGTATTGATGTGTATGTATATATGTGGAAATGTGACATCTTGTGCCGTTTTGAATAATCCTACGTATTGAGGTAAGAAGGAAAATTTTCACTTTCCATTTTTATAAAATTAAAAATAAATGTACTTTCCTTAATAGTTTACGTTCTAAGGTAATACTAACAAAATAAAATATTAAATGTAAAAATACTAAATTTAAATATTACGCCCTTCTCCATTTTTAGATTTGAAAAAGACCTAAGTGCGGTCGAAACGTTATCTAACTACATCATGTTTATGGGCAAATATATGATTTAAAGTATATGTGTAAAGTTTTTAAATTGACCTTAAATCAAGAAAATTGAAATAAAAATATATATATATATATATATATATATATATATATATATATATATATATATATATATATATATATATATGTAGAAGAAGAACATTGATACATATACGCCTATTTAAAACAACCTTTCCCTGACAAAATATAAATTGATATCTCTGGCAGCGCGAGCGCATAGAAAATAGAGGCATATGTTCATTTACTTCCATATCGATTAGGAAACGTAAAAAAGTGGATGCTATTTATATTATATAGGTATATAGCAATATATTTATCAATATTTCCCTTACCAATTAGAGATGAAAATTAACTTAAAAGAATTTTAGGAGAACATTGTTTCTACAATATTAGAATCATCTTTTCGTAAGTTGCCTAAATATTGCTCCAATGTATTGACATATAAATATAAGAAGTGCAAAGCACTCTAATCTCAAAAACCATTTTTTTAACATTAGTCCAAAATGGTCAATTATATATCCGGTCTGTCAAAATGTTTTACTGAAAAGTAGATTTGATTTGACAAATAAACTGAAGTTATATTTTTATTATTATTTTTACGAAAGCTTCTGCCTTGTATTTTTGGTTTACTAAACTACATCCTTGCTTGAAATCATTTTAAGGACTGCAAATTTTTTTGTTGTACACATAATAGATTTTCGTTATATTACCAACAGTATTCAAGTCAAAAAATACACAGCTACATGGTTTTTTCACTGACTTAAATTTAAAAAGAAAGCAATCAAAACGCGAGTCAACTATCCTAGCTATAGTCGGTAACAGCAATAATTTTAAGCTGCTACCTAATTTTATTTCATGCTGTTATGTTAGATATTCTGTGTTCTGTGGTGGGGACGAAGCCCCTTACAACTGCAGCAGTGAGCTCTATTTGACTTCTTCTACTTCATGAGAACATCACTAATTCTGGGTCACACTATATTTATAAAATAGACAATAATATCGCATAAGGGATTTACCTTAAGGTAACGAAGAGTTATCTAAGGTAATGAAAAAATATAGAAAAAATAGATAATTGACGCGCAGATTGCTGATCTTTTTATTTTTGACGTGCTTTTTATCAGCAAGGCTCTAGCACAATTTGGGAAGATTTAACTCTAACTAATGATGTTTTATTTATTCAAGGGTAGGTATCTTAGCTGATTATTTGAGTTTATAATTGTAAATATATTTTGGTTCATTAAGCTTTAGTAAAAACGTTTTAAATAATTTTAAAGTGACAGCTATAACTTCATATTTTTTAAATCTGCTTTAAGATTATAACAACATAACGTAAGTATTAGTAGCGTAATTAAAGAGAGGCAGCTCAGTGGTTCTCTAACTGATCTTTTTATATCAGTTCAAAAATATTTAATAGAAAATTAGCAAAACTAGTCAAAATATTAAAACATAAATTCCGCGTTCCTTATCGTTTCCTTATCGTTTGAACCAAGCACCTTCAGAACTATTTACTTTATGGTATTAGACCACTGAATCTCGAGCTGATTTTTGTACCCGACTTGTTTCTGCAAAACCCATTCGTCTGTTGAAATTCTTTGAATGTTTATAATTTTCAGTAGGCTCTGTATTTTTTGCTGAAAATAATATCTTGGTAAAAGTCCAATATGGCGGAATAAAACGGTGGCCTAGTGAAATGTTAAAAGAATTATTACTAAACAACTACTTATCCAATTTATCTCACATTTTGCGCGAAAATCGAGTATTATGTAGCAAACAATTGGTAAAAATTTGGTACGAATCTAAGATGAGGGAACAATATGGCGGTTTAATAAAAGTGATAAAATCTACTTAGTGCATTGATTTAAAATTGTATGTCAAAAATAATTATGGTATAGAAATGAATTAGTAAAATTGAGATATCAATTCAATTTGACGAAACAAAATGGCTGCCAAATTAAATGTTCTTCACGTTTTAGCGTCCCTAGATGCCAAAAAAATATGTTTTATCAATTTCGTCAACCAGTCTGTCTTCTGTCTGAGACTGTTAGCGGCATGGCTTTAAAACTACTTACCAGATTGACTTCATTTTGATAAAAATCCAATATGGCGAAACAAAATGGCTGGTTATGAAAATGAATACTAAAAAACTACTTATCCAATTTATGCCAAATTTTGCACAAAAATCAAGTACTAAAGAAACAAGTGGAAAAATTTTGGTACGAATCCAAGATTGTGGAACGAAATGGCGGCTTAATGAAATTGTTAAAAATTCAGCCTTAAAAACTACTTAGTGGATTAATTTCAAATTGTGGTCATAACTAATTGTTGTAAAGACATGAACTAGAAAAATTGCGGTATTTATTGAAAATGGTTGAATAAAATGGCGGCCAAATCAAATGTTTGTAACCGTAAAAAAATGCCTTCTGAGGTTTTAACTACCATAGTTTTAAAATTTTAAAAAAATTAACATAAAAAATCTGTTTTTATATAATTCTAAGACTGGCACCAGAACCGTGGTTTTTACTACAGTTTTCCTGTTTCATTCCGAGTGGAAAGCTGGTTCGGCTAAATTGTATTTACTGCCGATCAGAATTTTAGAGGTTTTTAAATAGTAATAAGATATAACAGCTTGTCTTTGTGCCGGCAATTTCAATTGATGTTACAAACGTTCTAGTCCACTATTATGATGATGATGATTACATTTCCATTAATAATTTTGTGGTGTTGCTGGTTTAGGTGGCCTAGAAGTATGAAGAGATGTCCACTAGCACAAATGACACAAGAGTCACCTACAAGCCTGCTTTAAGCAGAAAGGATGCATTGAAGATATCTCCTAATATATTTTTTGAAATTAAATAAATATTCGGTCTCTCAGAATGTTGTAAAGCAATAGTGTTGGAATATCACAAATATTATAGACATTTAATCCTTAACAGAGATATTCATATAAAGCGTGGCACGAAAACCATAACCCTGTTGGAATTATGGTGTAAATGTTTACACAAATAATAATCATCCATTTGGCTTAATTCGTCGGTCATGTGGTATCAACCGGGCAAACATTATGATATTTAGTGGTTCGTCTCGAAGAAAATTTCTCAAGACGGGAGAGTAACGGTTGTCCAAGAACAACATCAAACTTAAAAACATTACTAATCTGGTAAATTAGGCTTGTAAAATATAAGGTTGCAGCCGGATGGAGCAATCTGACACAGAAAGAAAATTCATGGAAAATGCTCTGAAACGAGCTCGTCTCTACATTAGATTAATAAAAAAAAAGTTCATATAAGCATGCTCAACAAAGCAAATCATTTCTTTTCAATTAAGTATATATGTGTATATATATATATATATATATATATATATATATATATATATGCGTAAATTTCATCCGCTTGAACCGATCCTATATAGTCCATCCACTTGAAAATCGCGATATAGACAGCGATTAACTATTTCCATCCACTTGAACGTTTCAATTTAGTCCTGTACTTTTGGGATTGAGTTGAATTGAAGTAGATCGGAATGTATTTATCACGATAAAGACGGGGATTGGTATCGGATTGGATTATATTTTGACAGTTTTGAAGCAGATTTCTGCCTTAACCTAACTTTTTGTTGTAGTGGCAGTAGAAACTTTGTTTCTATTATGTTTTTATTCTTTTGTGTGGTTTTAATTATTGTCGATAATTAAATTAAAATGGCCACAATTTTAAAGCTTTGGTTAGAATAACAATGCTTCTAAAAATGTCGTTTTGTATCTTTTTCTACACTGCTTGTTTCATTGTAGTACAATAGTGAATTGAAGTTTTGGATTTATGCATCCAATCTAGTATTACGGAATAAATAAGGATTGCATTCAAACCTCTTTAAAACAGATCGGTTCAAATGGATGCAATTTACGCGATATATACGTACGTACGTACGTACGTACTTATTTACAAAGTAACTTCCTTAGTAAATCTTATTTAACCAAAGATTCTGTTCGATACAGTGATTGTTTCGAATTGGGAAGAAATGAAAATATCTGTATTTCTTTATTATTAGGTAATTAATTAGGATGATGATCAAACATTTGTAGTCCCTCTCTTCAACAAACGCCTATTTCTCCTTCTGCGTTCAGGACTCTCAGTACAGGCTAACTCCTGGAAGACAATGCACATCCCGTAAAAACTAACCAACAAAAATGAAACTTAAAACGGAATTACACATTTGTGGTACCAAAATGGGTGATTATTTCGATGTTGGAACTATATATAATCGTTTGTAACCTAAATTTGAAAAAATTATCTAACAAAACTGATAAAGAAAAATAACATTTGACGTAATTTGCTTTGTGTTCCACGCTTGATATTGTGTGAGATCAATCAAATTTGGACAATATATATTTGAGAAAGAGTAATTGAACATTAATCAAAATCGGATGCCAAATGACAACTTCTGACACAGCAATTGCCTTGAAAACAATATTACGTATTTAATATTGATCTCCTGTGATAGAATCATCTCCATCCGTATCTGCTTACAACTTTTTAAGTTACACATACATGGGAATATACAAGTACATAGGAATTTCAGTTGTGCGTTTATTTTTTCCGACAGTTTTGATTAAGCAAATTATTGTTGTGTTTTTAAAGTAAAATATTCAGAATGGCGACAGAATATAATTAATGCCTTCACTTTATAGTTCTTGCAATAAAACTACTATCAATAAAAATTCATTATTTCTCCTGAAACATCACTAAAACATTTTTTTAATTACTCGAGGTAATAATTACTACGATTATAGTATATATGAAAAAAAATCTAATTATTATTCAACTAATGACGACGGAAATCTCATGTAGTGATTTTATTAACTGTTTATTTCTTTTTGGAATACTCCACACTTCATCTACGGCTTAATAGGTAATAAAATCCTTGGTGCATGACTTAAGTGTTTTAGTACATTTTTCTCGAGCGGCATTAAGTTACGCAGTACATCTAATGAAGCGAATTGTCGAAAAAATTAGACTTTTTCCACGGCACGTTACAGGCTGGCTTTATAATATCAACACTTATTTTCTTTATCATTAATATCAAAAGTCCATTGAATACGAGAGATGCAATAATTATGTTTGGTATTGGAAAAATAAAAATACAAATAAACAATAGAAATACTTGAATTATTTTGTTCTTGTATTTATTTCGTTATTTCATCAGCGGAAAAAATATTATTAGGGACTCAATTAATAAATTCTAAAATAGTTATAAAAAATTATAGTGCCATGCATCTTTTTATAAGACTTCTAAAAAGGAGGAGGAGCAATGCGACGCTTTGTATTTTTGAATTTTTGTACAGCGTTTACCCACTTCGAAATGGCTTGACCAGTTTGGAAATATTTTTCAAGAAATGTTCGGGGTATCCCAGAGGTGGTCATAGTAACATCATTGAAAAAAAAAATTAAATGGCGGAAGGACGCAATTTTCGAATCTTTTTCTGCGAGGGTTTTTCCACGGTAAATTTGAAATGTTTTAACATATGGCCCCAAATAATCCTACACTAGGTTTATCTGGAACATTAACTTAAAGGGGAAGAATTTATTAATTTATTTTCTTGTAAGGTGATTTCAGTTTTTATAAATCTCAATGGATGTTGAAAACATTAAAAAAATTTATTCTTGGTACAAAAAATGTCTTGTGTCAATACATTAATTGTATGGCTGCGAAGGAGGGAGGGGCAGCAAAAGAAAAAAAGGAACGTAATCTATAAAAAAACTAGTTTAATATGGTTTCAGGATTTTTTAGGGCACTAAGTAAATTTTACAAATCTATATTGGTTTAAACGTATGGGAAACTTTTTATTACTGATTTCTCAGAAAATTGTATTCTTGATGAAAATTGATGCAGGAAGAAAAAATAGTTTAGACATTGTTTAACCTTAGACCAGATATACAAGATGTTGAGAAAAAACAAAAATCTTACATGACAGGTAAAAAGTAGGATTAGCTAACAAAATTAAATTGGAAATTAAACTAAAAATTAATTGGAAGAAGGGTTTTTAGAGGTCAAAAGTTCAATTCTACTAACAATTCTGATTATGGCATTTTGTATTGGTGATTTCGTTTTCGATTTTGTCATATCGACCAATCTGTTATTTCAGATCTCCCTGGTTACAAGCCTGTCTGACGAGGGTAGAGGCCCAGAAATCATGATCAATCGAAAGCAATTCTTCCTATAGGCGGTTTTGCACCTGCAGAAGTTATATATTTTTGCTATTCCATATATATATATTATATTATAATATATAAAAGACTTGGTTGACCGACTCACTCATCACGCTCCAGCTCAAACCGCTTAAGGTAATAATACATACATATATATATATATATATATATATATATATATATATATATATATATATATATATATCATTCTGTTCCAGTATGATTGACGTTTCTTTTTCGATTTTGTCATATCGACCAATCTGTTATTTCAGATCTCCCAGCGTACAGGCCTGTCTGACGAGGGTAGAGGCCCAGAAATCATGATCGCAAGAGGGTACCCTGTGACCTAATCGGAACCAATTCTTCCTATAGGCGGTTTTGCACCTGCAGAAATTATATATTTTTGCTATTCCACATATATATATATATATATATATATATATATATATATATATATATATATATATATATATATATATATATATATATATATATATATATATATATATATATATATATATATATATATATATATATATATATATATATATATATATATATATATATATATATATATATATATATATATATATATATATATATATATATATATATATATATATATATATATATATATATATATATATATATATATATATATATATATATATATATATATACTGTTCCAGTATGATTGACGTTTCGTTTTCGATTATCGACCATTCTGTTATTTCAGATCTCCTTGGGTACAAGCCTGTCTGACGAGGTTAGAGGCCCAGAAATCATGATCGCAAGAGGGTACCCTGTGACATAATCGAAAGCAATTCTCCATATAGGCGGTTTTGCACTATATATATATATATATATATATATATATATATATATATATATATATATATAATATAATATATAAAAGACTTGGTTGACTGACTCACTCATCACGCTCCAGCTGAAACCGCTTGAGGTAAAAAGCTGAATTTTTGGGTGTAGAGATTCGATAAGAAGGGATTTTTCAAAACTCGAATTCCAAGGGAGTGAAACCACCCCTTAAATATTACAATGTTTTTTTATTTAAAAAACGGTTAGTTTTTCGGAATAACCCTTGAACACGGGTTTTTTGATTTATCTTTTTACATAATATGTTGTATATTTTATTTTTTTACATATTTTAAAATTTTTTAAAAACCTAGACAGGGTGTCCAAGGGGCTGAAAGCACCCCTTTAATATTATATTTTTTATTTAAAAAACAATTAGTTATTCGGGAAAATACTTAAACACGTGCTTTTTATTTTATATTATTACATCTTTTAAGATTTTTTATAAATTTGTACAGGGTTTTTGAAAAAATAGTCATTAATGAATTTTTGCTATCTTTCTCAACCGTTTTGCCGTTGAAAGCCTTGTTCAAACAGCTTCATTTTAGAGTGCAGAAGTTCGATAAGAAGGGATTCTTCGAAACTCAGTTTCCAAGGGGGGGGTGAAAATACCCCTTAAATGCTTACAGTGGACTCGAAAGTTGTCAAAATAAAACCGCTTCTTGGTTTAAAGAACGAGTTATATTAACTCCAAAAAATAGCACAGCAGATGAAATAAATCTAGCTTTATTGGAAAATATTACTGCTCCACAGTTAACATACTACTCAATAGATATAGTTATAGACCAAGAAAATGCGGTTAATTATCCTGTCGAGTTCCTACACTATCTAAACCCTTCAAAAATTCCTCTTCATGAGTTAACTTTAAAAGTGGGGGCACCAGTGATGCTTATTTGAAATTTAAAAACACCAAAATTGTAGGATGGAACTCGACTACAGGTTACACAACAATGTAATACAGTCTACTATTATTTCTTGTCCTAGTCTGGGAGTAACAGTTTTTGTACCACGTATCCCTTTAAATCCCTTAATACTAATTAACAAAGCTCAAGGGCAATCCTTAAGTAGATCTGGAGTAGATTTCCACTATGTCGCATGCTCTAGAGCAAGTTCGCGTAGTAGCTTGGCTATTTTATAGCCAGAGAACGCAACAACAAACGTGGTTTATAAAGAGGTACTCAAATGAGGAGATTTAAGTACCTCTTTGCATCCCTTTCATTTTAGTCATATACGCGAACGAAGTCGCGGGTACGGGTATATATATATATATATATATATATATATATATATATATATATATATATAATGTGTTTTCATTCCGGGTGTACATCCGTTCACTACTGTCGTTCTGAAAAGAACAGTTTTGCTGACGTTTCGCCAAAATCACATTTGGCATTTTCGAAGCTTTCTTTCTCGCGTCCGAATAGAGACTGAAGTGTTGGTGACTGCGACGCTTCCTTTTATACCCCCACTCGGGGCCGAAGGTTATATCTGCGCAGGCGTTGGTCGTTATTTATGTTTTCCGGATGGTGCTGTTGTTGTTGCGCTAATTGCGCTTGAGTTTTTGCGATTTTAGATTTGTCGATTATTGTCTTCCATACTGTTGGTAGTTTTAATAATTCGTCCCTTTTATTCAAATCACCTTGTTTTTCAATTTCTATGGCTTCTCGGATTATTCTGGTCTTATAATGTTCTATATTGGCAATCTCCCTACACCCACCGAAATTTATTTTATGGCCGGTTTCCTGATGATGTAGGAATAAAGCTGAGGTTGTTTGTTTATTTCTGATGCTGAGTTTATGCTCTTCCACTCTTGCTGATATTCGCCTGTTAGTTTGCCCTACGTACAACTTTTCACAGTCCTGGCACGGAATACTGTACACTCCGTGGTTTTCCAGTTTGATTTTATCTTTTGGGTTTCCGAGTAGTTTACCTATAGTTGTTTGTGGCTTGTGTATTGTTTGTATGTTGTGTTTCCTCAGAATTCTTCGGATTCTGTCTGTTGTGCCTTTTACATATGGTAAGACTACTCGTTGCTTTCCCGGCTCATATTTTTTGTTGTTCGTTGTTCGGGAAACCTGTGCATTAATAGCTTTCTCTATGGTGCAATTTGTGTAGCCATTTTTCTTTAAAGCACTAGATATTACCTTAAGTTCGTTTTGTCTCATCTGTGTTTCAGTTAATCGCACGGATCTAGATATTAGAGTATTTGCCACAGCTTGAATTTGTGCTGGGTGATGATGTGATTTTGCATTTAAATATCTGTCTGTATGTGTTGCTTTTCTATACACGGTGTATTCGAAATGTCCGTTATGTAGTTTTGTGACCAAAACATCTAAAAATGGTAGTTTGTTGTTTTCCTCTAGCTCTAGAGTAAATTGTATTCTGCGGTGGATTGAATTTACGTGAGTCAGAAATTTTTCGAGCTCTGCATGACCATGTTGCCATATAATAAATATGTCATCCACATAACGAATCCATAATTTGGGTTTTAAACTTGCTTTCTCAAGAGCTTCTTTCTCGAAATATATCATAAATAAATTCGCGACTACTGGTGATAGCGAGGACCCCATTGGAGCACCATCCATTTGTTTATACATTTGCCCGTTGAAAAAAAAATAAGTATTTTTGAGGCAATGCTCCGAGAGTTCTATTATATGTGCCTGGAAATCCTCGTTTATAGCAATCTTGTCCAATGCTTCGTCGATGGGAATACTGGGATATAACGATTTGACATCTAGGCTTGCTATGATATCGTTTTTTTCAAAGACGATATCTCGTATAATTCGAGTGAAATGCTCCGAGTTTTTTACAAATGAATCAGCTTTTTCTACAGTTGGTTGCATAATTTCAGAAAGGTATTTCTCCAGTTTTTGTAGCGGCGAATTAACAGCACTAACAATAGGTCTGATAGGCGCCCCTGGTTTGTGTATTTTTGGTAAACCATAGAGTTTAGGACATCTGCTCGACTTTTCCCATGGTATGATTTTTTGTTGAATTTCGGGGTTTATTGGCGAACTTTTTATTTTATTTTTAGTTGTTTTTTCTAGGTACGTTGTCGGGTCCCTTCGAACAGGCCTATAACAACTGTTTTGTAGGATATCCTGCATTTTTTGTACGTAATCTTGAGTATTCATAACCACAGTTGCGTTTCGACGAAACTTAAACGAATTTAAGGTAATATCTAGTGCTTTAAAGAAAAATGGCTACACAAATCGCAGCATAGAGAAAGCTATTAATGCACAGGTTTCCCGAACAACGAACAACAAAAAATATGAGCCGGGAAAGCAACGAGTAGTCTTACCATGTAAAAGGCACAACAGATAGAATCGGAAGAATTCTGAGGAAACACAACATACAAACAATACACAAGCCACAAACAACTATAGGTAAACTACTCGGAAACCCAAAAGATAAAATCAAACTGGGAAACCACGGAGTGTACAGTATTCCGTGCCAGGACTGTGAAAAGTTGTACGTAGGGCAAACTAACAGGCGAATATCAGCAAGAGTGGAAGAGCATAAACTCAGCATCAGAAATAAACAAACAACCTCAGCTTTATTCCTACATCATCAGGAAACCGGCCATAAAATAAATTTCGATGGGTGTAGGGAGATTGCCAATATAGAACATTATAAGACCAGAATAATCCGAGAAGCCATAAAAATTGTAAAACAAGGTGATTTGAATAAAAGGGACGAATCATTAAAACTACCAACAGTATGGAAGACAATAATCGACAAATCTAAAATCGCAAAAACTCAAGCGCAATTAGCGCAACAACAACAGCACCATCCGGAAAACATAAATAACGACCAACGCCTGCGCAGATATAACCTTCGGCCCCGAGTGGGGGTATAAAAGGAAGCGTCGCAGTCACCAACACTTCAGTCTCTATTCGGACGCGAGAAAGAAAACTTCGAAAATGCCAAATGTGATTTTGGCGAAACGTCAGCAAAACTGTTCTTTTCAGAACGACAGTAGTGAACGGATGTACACCCGGAATGAAAACACATTGTATTTTTCCATCCGTCCGTGAAGGAGTAAAAATCAATATATATATATATATATATATATATATATATATATATATATATATATATATATATTGCATTGATTGCGCTTTTTATGTAATATTGGTTCCCGTGATTTTAGTAAAATTGTAAAAGCAGTGGACCACAACTGTTGTTTAATTTATGAGGGACTTCTAACATTTTAACGTTATTTTTGTCCTAGAAAACTTTGAGCTAGACGTCTTCGATAATTTTTTTTGAAATAAAACTGAAAAGGATGAAATAAAATTTTTTATAAAAATAAATCCTACTTAAAAAAACACTGAAAAGTAAAATATATTTTATTTATTTTGAAAATTTAATTTTATGAAGCATATTTTATGATGTACTGCGTAATTAGATCTTCGTTGGACGCCTACTTCAAAAGTCCAATTTTCAAAATATATTAAAATACTATTTTTTACTTTTCAGTGGTTTTTTTTTTTGAAAAGTTGTAGTTTTTGATGGTGCCATTTCAAATATAGACGAGAATAATTAGACGGTTTTACCTAAAAAGTAAACATAGAAGAAAATTGTGTATTTTATCATTACATTCTTGAACGGAAATATACATACGATTTAAAATAACACTACCTCATAGTTTTTTCGAATTAATATTCTTTAAAACAATAATCCATTAAATTGATATGTTTTAAATGCGCCACATTATGAGAGAGGATAATATCTCTTAAGAATAATAAGAAAAGCTCTGATTAACATGTGCCCGATAAAGCTTTGTCACAGAGTTACAGGATGTTTAAGATTAAGTGAAATTGTCGTTTTTTAGGGTATTATAAAACACTGATTGACCGAAAATTTTTGTAGTGTAATGACTTATAAGAAGGCTTAGTTTAAGCTATAAAGAGACATAATTGCAATAATAAGGTTTTATCAGGGTCGTCGATGCAGAGTGGTAGTAACATATAATTTGTAAATACGTGCGCCACTGATTTATATTAAATTTACAGGTATTTTTCTAATAACCACAAAAAACTTTCTCAAAAACAATATCTTCCATTTTTTTGCTAGCTGGGGTAGCAAAAAAATGTTTTATTATTAATAATAGCAAACTGTTTTGACATAATAATGAATTTAATACGGGTTATTAATTAATAATAGCAAACTGGTTTGACATAATAATGAATTTAATACCTGAAAGGTAAAAACGCTTAAAAACTAAGGCAAATGTAGTATGATATCTTTAATGTTATTCTGAAACCAAATATTTTGTTACAGAGCGCTTTAATATTAAATATATTTGTCCTTTCGTAAAATACTATATATGTTGAGAAAACAAAATTTCGCCCACAAAATCATAGAAACATTTTCCACGTTTATCGCGAATTTTCTTTTTTCAATGTTTGCTATGGGATCCTCCCGGCACTACCCTGGATACTAACCTCTAAAAGCTCAATTGAGAAAAAACGGTAAGACACATGTCTGTTGAGCCCGAAAGATCCCAACGTGGGCAATATCGCCCTTCGGCAGGAAAAAAGGTTACATTGGGAGCGATAAAAAGTTAAGGTTACTTTGGGGCTCGATTTTTTGAGTTTGGGTGTAGGGCGTACATTATACACCTTTGCGTAGCTCATTTTTGCCGATATCTCAGAAAGCCTTATATATACCTCGGCTGATTTGAAGGAAAAATGCGGATACTTGATACTAGATACTGTACTTGATTTAGATTTATTGAGTCACCTTCCAATAAAACGTTACTAATGTTCCTTTATGTCAAGGGTCAATTTAAATAGGTCACTTTTCGATGAGATCTCGAGGTCGAAAGACTTGAAAACAGGACATTGACTGATTTTTTCTTTTGTTTTTGCCCGGTACGGCATGTTTGCTCTTTTGTACGTAAAGAAGATAGTCATATTTGTTTCTCTTACCCTTTTTGGTAAAATAAAGGCCATTTTCTGGCAGAAGTTGATGGTTTCCCTAAGCTAAGGGTCCTCCCTCCGGCTACATAGAGGAGGTTCTTTACTTTGTTCTTCGTATTTTTTCCCTGAGCAGCTAGGCGTTAGCACGTTAGAATACAGACCAGTTTTTTCCATTTTTATGTAGAGTGTTCCTTTAGTATAACCTTATGAAATTTAAGATTTTCAGGCAAATTTCATGATTTAAGTTTCATTTTATAGTACTTAAATCTTCATATATATAAATTTGTTTTTGTTTATTTAAATTTATGTAGCTAGATATATCTGATAATAATCTACAACCCAATCTGATTATTACGGTTTCGAACAGTGTATACTAATCGGTTAGATAATATATAATTAGATTACTTGATCAAGGAAACGGTATATGAATGTTTTAGTTTTTCGGGTATTCTAGTTTAAGAAAGTTTCAATGCGAACAGTTTAATTTATCAGAGGTGGTAGTAAAGTATAATTTGGAATGACATTATTTCATAGTTATTGACAAAATTGTACCTTCAAAAAAATAGAAAAAGAAATAGATAAAGTAAACAGATTGGAACTTATTTCAAATTTTTTTTACCAATTCTTGTAGAGCAGCTCTATAAATATTGTGATATTTAAGCTGTGGGGCGCCTAAAATAACGTGTAAGTATTCCTACTCACTCGAACCCACTATTTCCATCTTCGCACAACAGCTATTTTAAGGACAATTTATTTACCCTACAATAGCACAAGTTACTGAAGAGATTGGGGCAATAAGAAAAAAGCTTTGACAAAAGTTTTAATTAGTGGGTTTGGGCCCAAGATGTATGTGCTAGAGGTCTGGAAGGCTAAATAGTCAAATAGATTAAGATAATTTGCGATTAAGGGAAAGAGATACACAGTATTCCAACAGAAAGTCCCTAAAATATCCCAGTCAGCGGAATTCAAATTCAAAATTCCTGAAATTCAAATTCAAAATTCTAGAATCCAGAATGGAAGTGTGTTTAAGTAGTAAGAAAGATGCAAAAGATATTTTAATTAAACGCGATGATTTCTGAAAAAATAGAACTGCTCACTGCTTACTGATGAGGTTAGTCGAAAGTTTACTGATTTACAAAGCGTCTACTGCTGATATATACTGCTTCTTTATCCTACCCAGTCTTTAATATAAATATTAAAATTTTCAAGATTTTAGAAGAAAAACATTTTGAATTCAGTAGTCAAATTTTCCAAGAAGCTCATTATTGAATTAATCTGAGATAGGCGATATAGTAGATGCAACCAATAAAATTTCATAAACATTTAGTATATTTGGAGTTCTTAGATATGAAGGCCAAGTACTGTAAATTTGTTTAGATTTAATTACGCATGGAACTTTAATTTTAGTTAGAAAAATATTGGTGAAGACCATATGAAAATTTGGTATTTTATTCCTGGATTTTTTATTTTAATGGCAGCCAGCAGTCAACATTACATTATTGATCTACCTTTTCGTAAAAGTCGCACTATAGTTTAAGCCAAGTGCAATTATGATTTGCCTGTTTTCTATATGGCTAAATAACTTGATATATGCACGTAATTAAAAACATATTCGTTTTCATGCTGGGCTTAGAACGACAACTCGGACAGTAAAATATAAAATTGTAATTATTTTTGTGAGATTACCAATAATTACATTTTTAATTAACCAGGCTCTTAGCATCTACATTTATATTTGTCATAAAAAACTTCATTGCTTTAAATGACCCAGAAAATTGGATTCTTTGCAATCTATAATAAATCTGCTTAGGATTTCTGGAGAAATTGAAACATAAAATTTTATGTTTTCCGTAGTGGATTACTTTATTTATTTGCTGTTAAAATAAACAAAAAAATAGTTGCACTAAAAATGCAACTTAATTTTTATAATTAAGCGATACATAAAGGAGTGATAGTAAATAGGTACTCCTGTTGTTAGCATGGTATTTTTTCAAAAAAAGTATTTAACTGTTTCAAATTCTTCTTGAATGTACCATCGGGATTAAAAAAAAACGGTAAATTCGCCTTTACCCACAACTTACATCGTACAGAGTCCCACTAGTTACAATACACAGTTCACATATGCATATAATTGTTTGAAAATAAGTCTATACCAATCCTATAAACTGTAATTTGTTTCAATTTTTTTTAAGTTTTTAATTTATTTATCGTCGAATTTTCCACGTGTACCGTTTTTCTATTAAAGTCTTTTGTATGTTTGAAAATTTTAATAGATTCTCTAATCTTTCGTTCATAAGATCCTGGAACCTTGGTTTCTTTTACATTTATAATATGGTCAGTGGTATGCTGGTATTCAGCTACAACAGATTGAACAATTTGTTTTTTTTTTTAATACATCGTTAATGTTCTTTAAGTCTAGTGGATATTGAGCGTCCTGTTTTACCCACATGCACTTCTCCACAGGAGCAAAAAATTTTATATACTCGTTCTGGGGGGTCGCAAACATTTTCCAATCTTCTAATGTATATTGAAGATTGAACGTATGTTACACTGTCGAAGTAATCGTCTATTTTGTTCCGTGTCCCATGTATATGTTGGGAAGAACAACACTACCCAACGATGGCTCGTTATCATTTCATCAGAGCTCAGGTCAGTTTCGCTGTTTCCGATGTTGGAGAACCTTGAAATCGAAATGACTCTAAATACTAGTGAGTTAATAACCGTTTTCTTTTGTGCTGGATGGTGGTGAAAATTTGCATTTGAGTATCTATTTGTATGTGTCGATTTTCCATACACAAAATGTCCTAATGTACCTGAAGAAATTGAAACATAAAATTTTTTTTCCTTTCAACAAATACGTACGTATAGAAAGGTAATCGTCCCATTAGATTCAATTTTCATTGTGAATTTAATGGGGCGATGTTGTTAATTAAAATAGTCCAGAAATATGCGCAGATTTTCCTATCCGTGAGGCTTTGGCCAAAAATATCATCTACATATCTGAAGCAGTGTTTTGGTTTTAGTGTAGCCTATATTAAACCATAAAGATATTGGCTACCACAGGTGATTGAGGAGAGCCTATGGCTGCCCTTGAGGTTTGTTCATAAAAAATTCCTTGAAAAATGAAATAAGTAGATATAAGGCAAGCTTCCACTGAATCTATTAAGTTATTATCAAGATTATTATATTGCAATATGTCTGATATAATGGAAATTGAGTCCTTAACAGGAACATTTGTGTATAGTGATTTTACATCGAAATTAACCAAAATATCTTCGGGATCCAAGTGGATTGTCTTAAGTTTTTTCATGAAATGTGCAGTTTTTTATAAACCAATCTGTTTTTCCAGTAAATGGATTTAAAAAAATTGAAAGATATATACCTAATTTGTATGTGGACGAGTCTATTGCATTGACGATCGGTCGAAGTGGTACGTTGTTCTTGTATATCTTGGGAAGACCGTGGAATCCGGCGATCTCGGAGCTGCTTGGCTTTAATGATTTCTTCTCCGCTGGTAGTAGGTTTGATGCGTTAATTAGATTGGTAATACGTCTTTTTATTCTACTTGTAGGGTCTGCCTGCATAACCTTATACGTACTATTGTCCACAACTTGATTTACCTTTTCCACGTATTCTGTTCTGTTTCGTTCCTTATTTTTTATAACAATATTTACGCAGTCTACAAAAAATAAATTATGTCTTTTATTATTTTCATTCATGAAAAGAAGGTTTTATTCGAATTTAATATTATTTTTATTAGGCCGCCATTTTCTTTCACCATATAGAATTCGCGATTTATCATTCTATTCCTGTTTAACGCATAATATTTGCACAAAAATTCAAGTCAATTGGAAAATAGTTTTCTGGTACTGACTTTTTAAACATTTCGCTAAACCGCCATTTTGTTCCGAGAAAATTTTACCAGTTTATCCTTATATTACACTTTCTTCACGATAAGTAGTTTCTAAATAATGATTTCCCTTATGTAGCGAAATGTGGGTTGAATTAGAAATTTTGAATTCATTTAAAACAAAAATTACGTTGGGTTTTTAACCATTTTATCTGACCGCTGTTTTGCTCCACCATCTTGAATTCGTACCAGAATTTTATCAGTTCATCTCTATATCTCAATTATTTCTTGCACAAGTCAATCGGGTAATTAGTTTTTTAGTTATGCCGCGAACTGACAGATTGACGGAATGGCGAAAACATGTTTTTTGACATCCAAGGATCCTAAAACGCAAAGTTCTGCAAAAACTTGGAAGGGTGATTGTTTCACAATTACAACCTATTTGGTATTTGGCTGCTATTTTATTCCGCCATCTTGAATTTCTACCACAATTTTACCAATTCATCTGAATAACACATTTAATTCTTGCAAAAAATGTGAAATTAATCTAAAAAGTAGTATTTTCAAGCTTCTTTTTTATATTTTATTAAGCCACCATTTTGTTTCACCATCCTGAATTCGCACCAAAATTTTGCCACTTCATTCCTACGCAATAGTAGATTTTTCTGCAAAATTTGAGGTAAATGAGGTAAGTATTTCTTTAGTAATAATTTTTTTAGCAGTTCACTAAATGTTACTAGGTCATCCCCATATAGTCCTTAATTTTTCACCCAAATTTGAAGTCAATAGGCTTAGTAGTTTTTAAGTATGCCTCGAAATGACAGACCGACGAAATTGAGAAACATGTTTTTTGACATCTAGGGACCCTAGTAGTATTAGCAAGATGGGGGGCACAAGCTCAGCAACTAGGCCTAAAAGACCCTTTTCGCTAACCCCGATCCCACCCACCTCACTCCACTTCTCCACGAAGGGAGGGTTATTTTTTTAGGAGAACAATGCTTCCCATTTACAAGGGCAGTAGAAATGATAATTTGTACTATGTATGAGAATTTACAAAAAAAACTTGGCGAATCAGAAACGGAAGAAAACGTAGCAATTGGCGCGGTCTTAGGACGCAGTCAGTCTGATTTGTCTGAGTCCAAGTAAATGCGATTTTCTGATCTCCCTATTCTAGTGCGAGTCTAGCATAGAAAAGCTCTCAAAAAATTTGTCACGAAATATGATAGTTTTTTTAATAATTCCTATTGTCATTGTTCCATTTAGGTATCTATAGATTTTTAAATACTGGTATTTTCTGTAAATATTTACAATTCCGGTATCCAAAATGTATTCTGCTTTGTGTTTGTTTTTAATAAAAATAATTTGGATAAGTTAATTTTTTAATATATAAATGAAAAATAACAAAAATTAAATTACTTCATTCAACCAGCAATATATTTTTGGGATTTTTATTTAATTAGCTATTTTATTTACGCCACACGAACTATTGAAAAATCTAGCAGCTTGGTTAATCTTCTAAATATCAATGTAATAATAACTGAAATTACTATGTATTTACCATGTTTGGTAACTGTTATGCAATATTTAGAAAAATTCTTTTCGCTTTCAGTGCTACAACCCAAAAGATTTCGCTACAGTCTGCTCAGTCTAGGAACGAAGTCGACATTTATATATATCCATCCGTTGACACATCATTCTGCAGAACCATTCCAGGATTAACCAAGTACCAAATTGAACTGTGCAACCAGCAATCTGATACAACCATGGTGGCTCTCGAAGGTAAAAAAAAACAATGTTACTAATTAAAAAATAACATTTTTTAAATAATAATTTTGAATTAATTTACTCGTCATCAAACGTATATAACGACTATATTTTAAATGAACACTTTCCACTGATAAATGCATATGAAAGCTGAATGTTTCAAGAATATTAAAACAATAACACATTTTTACTATTGCAATAACAGTGTATATACTTAAGAATATTAAGTACATCACTTTCCTCTGGAGACAACTCTGCTTTTTTAAGCTATTCTATCACAGTTGCTTTATTAAGTTAAATTGTGTTTAAAAAACTAGGGAAACTTAAGAACTGTTTAACAAGCCCTCTTCTGCTATACCATTGAATATTCGTCATTATCACTGCCTAGTTGAAATTACTCATTCAGGATATACATTACATCTTTAACATTTTTTAAAAATTTATTATCATTAGGAAACATCTTAATTTTCACACAGGTACTTGCGAAAAATAAGACTTTTTCAGAACTAGTGATAAAATCTTAAAGTCATCACCATGACAAACCACTTTAAGATATAATATTATTATAACTCGAAAGTAGTAAAAGATTAACGCTGCAAGAACTAATATATAGAAGAAACAGGATATTTTGGGATGGCCAACTATAGACACGTGTTTCTGACTTAAGTTCTTCATCAATCTTCACAGTCAACTAGTTGAAAGACGAGTACAACAAGCGCCAAAAATAATACACAAACCAC
The DNA here is from genome assembly GCA_030620095.1 of Kuschelorhynchus macadamiae. Lineage (NCBI taxonomy): Eukaryota > Metazoa > Arthropoda > Insecta > Coleoptera > Curculionidae > Kuschelorhynchus > Kuschelorhynchus macadamiae. The sequence goes on from JAUTXW010000794.1 coordinate 1,078,203, forward strand.
TCTAGAGTCACCAATAGGAGCTAAACCGACATTTCTGATTATTACCAAGAGAACATCCGAAATCTACGCCGAACTAGATATTCTATTACTACGAAGCAGCATAGGCCATCTGTAAAGAAACTCATAACCCAATTTAAAAACCTTAAGTCAGAAACATGTGTCTATAGTTGGCCAAATTTCATTGCTGATCATTCTAAAAAAATTATTTTTCTACTATATATTATTATAACTATAATACTGATAATATTATAACTATAGACATTTAGGCATTTAATAGCTCTATCTCTCTCACGCGTTGGTGTCAAGGTAAGAGTTTGCGCATGAGATTATAACAAGTAAATAAATTAGTAGTGTAAATCACATGATTGTAATAAATTATTTTGAAACGCATTTCTTGTAGTAAACAAATTTTGTACCCGCAGGCGGCGTGTCTGTCTCTCGCGCTCAAGGGTCCGGGTCGTATAAATATATATATATATATATATATATATATATATATATGCTTTCATCTTTGAATAAAATTGTATCTCCTATCCATAAAAAAAATCTGGTCTATCCGTTTTATCTCCCCTCGCCCGACGTATGATTAAAGTGGGGTTTGAACAGAAATATTTTATTTTCTTTTAAAATCGTCTGAATATGACTTTTTTCACAACTGCTAACTGGTTAGCACGATTTCTAAGGGACATCACTGGAGTTTCTCTAAGAGAATGAATACCTAAAACTGTGGCTGCATCGTTATGGTCATATTTTTTTCCTTTTAAGGTCCAAAACAGAGCCAATTCTTTAGAACTTTTTTGCTTCGTTGCAGATTGCCATCAGGGTATTCCTTAAAATGTCTTGCTAAATTGTTTCATGACGTAGCGGTATGATTGACCATCCGGATGGTCAATGGGATGCATCCCCGTAACAATTTATTAGAAAAATCCTTTGCTCAGTAGATAGTATTTTAATTTAGAACTATTTTAGATTAAATTATAATTATTTCATGCAATAAATATATTGGCAAGTACGTCGTTAAGTGTCTTAATTATTTTAAAAATTATGTTATGTGAAAAAAATCCAAAACTCATGTCCTATTTAACCAACCAAAGTTTTATTATTTGTGGAACTCTAAAAATAAAAACTATCATTGTGGTATGGTAATTCGATACACCATATTGCTTCAGTAGATTTTAGTTGCTATAGGTATACTTTTTAGATTAACTAATTACTTTTTTAGTCAAAATAAGGATGTTTTTTATAGGTTTAAATCAAGCTGTTAAAGAATGTCAAAACCAGTTTGAGGGACATAAATGGAATTGCTCGTCTCTTAGCACCAGAGGAAAGAATCCATACATTAGTGCAATGCTGCAAAGAGGTAAGAGAAAAGACAGACACCGAATAGACAATTCATCCAAAGTAAAATAAAAGACACATTAAATGGATCCCAACTCTGCTGTCTTTCGGTATAGTTGGAATCCATCCAGAGATTTCCGCGGAACTGGAGTTTATGACTAGTGGTATGTACTCTGAGCTATTATTTTTTTCCTTTTACTTTCCAATAGCATTGAAATACCCATTAAATTATTTCTAAATAAGTAGACATAAATCACGCTATTGACAGTACCGTACCAAATCTTGCTGCAGTCCAGCTAATATTTCGATTAAACAGCGTTGAAAGTCGTTGATGTGGCGAACTTATAAAAGTGCCTGATAGACTGCCTAATCAGTCTTTTTTCAAATTTCTGTTTTCCCGATTTAAGCTGGATTGTGCCTACATGTCCGATAAGTTAGCGACGCGCGACGGTTTTCGGCGACGAATTATGCAAAACGGCAATCCGCACCAAATCAAATTCACAATATTTCCGTTATTGGCTGTTTTGACTCCCTTATCCCCTACCAATTGAAAAATATTATAGACATATTCTCTTCAGGATCAACGTAACCACCACCTAAAAGATAAATGTGGTACACTATTCAAAATTTTGAGAAAATTAATAAGGTATACTGGAGCACGTTCTCATTCCTAAGTGTTATTGGCTGTTTTCTCCCGCTTTTTTCCAACCAATTGAAAAAATATTCTACACGCCTAATCTTTGAAATAAATTGAATCACCGCTAAATAATGAATGTGGTACCCCATCCAAAATTTCGAGAAAATAAATAAAATATGAAAAAGCGTGTTGTGATTCCTACATGTTATTGGCTTTTTTACCGAATTTATCCCCTAACAATTGGAAAAATATTTACTTTTTACTCATATATTCTTCAGGGCTAAGCTATTCTTCTCCTGGTAAAGAGTGTGGTACTCTACCCAAAATTTAAAAAAAATTAATAAAATAAATTGGGAAGACATATTCTGATTCCTAGTGATATTGTCCCTTGTCCTCTACCAATTGAAAAAAATATTTTACACGTATACTCTTTAGCATCAACTAAATTACTTCCGAACAGATGAGTGTGGTACTCTACCCAAAATTTTAAGAAAATAAATAAAATAAGTTGGGGCATGTACTAATTCATAAGGGTAATTCGCTGTTTATCCCCTGCCTAAAAAAATATTTTACTATACTATACTCTTCAGGATCAACGTAATCACCTCCTGAAAGATGAATGTGGTACACTTCAAAAATTTGGAGAAAATAAATAAACTAGGTTGGGGCATCTTCTGATTCCTAAGTGTTATTGGCCGTTTTCACCCTCTTATCTCCTACCAATTGAAAAAATATTTTACACCTAATCTTTGGCATCAATTGAATCATCTCCTAAAAGATGAATGTGGTATCCAAATCCAAATTTCGATATAGTATGTAGCGTGTTTTGATTCCTACATATTATTGGCTGTTTTCACTACCTTATCCTCTAACAATTGGAAACATATTTTGCACATATACTTTTTAGGACTAACCTAATAGAATCAGTTTTTGTGTTGAATTTAGAGAGATTAGTTTCAGAGGAAACATCTCTGTTGTTTCCGGTATATTCAGTAGGTGCTAGTATTTTTCCGAAGATGCTTGCAACTGTATTCATCGAAAATACTCAGATATAACTGTATACTAAGAACTCCAATTGTTCTGTGGTCACCAAAATATATTTAGCAAGTTGTATAATATACAAAGGATGACGTCAATACGTGTAACAAGAGTACAACTAGAGATAATAATTCAAATAATAATGTTCAATATGTTAATAATAATCAGCACTATTCTTAGAAAACAATAATTCTACCCTCAAGTCAGTAATCACGAATCCTTGAAAAAGACTATACCCTGATAAATTCATTAGTGCATATGCAAATTCACACGCCATGACATCCAGAAGCGTTAAGTCATCGCAAATAAGCACCATTATCTAAAATTGCTCCTTTAAAATACATAATTCGAGAAAATTGGCATTGTTCATAGACACGATTTATCCTGCCAAAGGCTAATAAACTTTGACGGAGATCATGAGAATCTATTAAGTACCGATCATCAGAACTGAAGGCGTGATATGAATTTTATAAGTATATTGATTGATACCGAGAACTTTCAATTTCTTTATTTGATCTGGGTAGTTACAAATTAACGCTTACAATCAGGATTGCTAAAGGTAAAATCGTATTGCTTTCTGTTAACAATAACTAAAAATGAAAATAGAAATATGTGAAAATTAATATTTAAAGTAATGCTGCTTTGTAAACACAACACACTTTTAGTCTGCATTTTTGATACATAAAATCAACCCTGCAAAAAAGGAGTCTTTAGATCAAGTACAAGGGATAGGGTCTGGAGCTTTACCATATATATATATATATATATATATATATATATATATATATATATATATATATATATATATATATATATATATATATATATATATATATATATATATATATATATAAAGGTAAAGCCCCAGACGCTCATTGGCGCTTGAAAGTATATTTTGCCATTGATAAGATTCAAGGACAAACCCTATCCCTTGTACTTGATCAATATATATATATATATATATATATATATATATATATATATATATATATATATATATATAAACATATACATATATATATATATATATATATATATATATATATATATATATTTATACACACACTAACATTATGATAAATTAATTATTTCAATCATAAGATAAATAAAACTAAAGCCCATGAAGGCTAACATATAACACGACCATAATTTGACTAACAGTCCAAAACTAGTTTTCATTGACATAATATATCCAAATATTTTGCTTGGCCAGGACTTTTGAACAAGAAGGTGAAAATTACTATACTTCGCGGAGAGTATTTTTGCTTTTTACATCCCTGGTAAAAGAGAAGTATTGTAATCGTGAAAAAATCACCCTCCGAAATTTTTCAGACCTTTACGTTTCAGGGTCTCTAGATGATGAAAATTGTGTTTCTCGATTTCGTCGGTCTGTCTGTTCACGGCATTTGCTACATATATGTAGAAATCAACTAATGAAATTTTGGTATGAATCCATACGGCGGAACAGAATGGCGGTTTAATCAAATATTTAAAAATTCAGTTCGAAAAACTACTTAGTGGACTGATTTCAAATTGTGTAACATAACTAATTGTGGTATATAGTAAAAACGTGGTACTTATTTAAGATGCCGGATCAAAATGGCTGGCAAATAAAATGTTTGTAATCGTGAAAAAATCACCCTTAGCGGTTTTACATATATTCAAGTTTTAGCGTCCCTTGGAGCAAAAAAATATGTTTTATCAACTCCATCGGTCCGTCTGCCGGTTTGTTTGTCTCTTTGACAGTTCGCGGCATAGTTTAAAAACTACGTATCAGATTGACTTCAAATTTTATTCAAAAATTAAGAGTCATTTGGGGATGACCTGGTAATATTTTAGTAAAAATCCAATATGCCAGAACAAGATGGCGGCCTAGTAAAATTTACCTCAAATTTTGCACAGAAAGTGTTACATAGAAATGAAATGGTAACATTTAAAAAATTAGCCTGATTTTTATTAAATTGAATTCATATTTTGTGCAAGCATTAAGTATCAAATAGAGATAAACTAGTAAAGCTGTGGTACGAATTCAAGATGGCAGGACAAAATGGCGGCCAAATATTATTTTAGTCAACGTAATAGAAATCTTATTCAATTGACTTTAATACGTTTTGCAGAAGAATTTAATATGATATAGGAATAAACTGGCACGAATTCAGCATGACGCACACAGACGAAAAATCGAGAAAAGTCGGACATAACCCCAACTGTAAAAAGTTTTTCAAATAAAATAAATCTTGGTTATTTTTGAAATTAATGCCCCATCTCTACTACCCGCAACCCATCTCTACCATCTTGCGCAAATAAACATACGCACGCGCCTCCGCAACTTGATTAAGTTGTAAAATGCGAAATTGGGTTCATTGATCGCGACAATTTTTTAAATTTATGTTTAGCGATTTTTAAAACTGTTTCGTGAAAAAAATAGCTGAAAATTTACATGTTACAATGGATTGTGTTCCAGGCGGTAAGAAAAGTTTACTTTTTGTTAATAAATTTGATATTACAATAACGGTAACAGTCATGGTCCTACGTCAAGCGTTACATTAAAAAAAAAATCATATTTTAAATTGATATTATGTAATTTAGTCAACGATACCGTCAAATCCTGGTTTGAAAATTTGATATGGCCTTAATGTGTAGTTATGTTTTTAGAATACAATATGCTTTTATGCGACCTTGCGCGACCCTTTACAAAAATGGTCTTTTTATAAAGCTATGTTTGCCAAATACTATTATAAAAGAATGATTAACTCACTTATTTATTAACAGGTCTCTAAAACCACTAGACATATAAACTTAAAATTTGGCATGTCCCTGTAGTATGCGGTCGACATGATACATAAGAAATGCTTTTTGAAAATTCGTCGTTTAAGGGGGTAAAACCGCCCCTAAAAATATCTTTAATTTTTTTTGCTTTAAAACCATCGATCAAAAAAATGGCGAAACACGTACATTTTATTTTATTTTTTTACATTTCATGCAATTTTTTCATTATTTAAAATCGCCCTTTTAAGGGGGTAAAACTACCCCTTCAAAACTTTTTTTTGTTTTAAAACAGTTGATTCCAAAAAAGAGGCGTCAAATCTGTTTTCGATTTTTACATTACATGTCAATTTTGTGGATCTTCAAATACGCAAACAAAGTCGCGGAACTTGCTTTAGAGATCAATGTTTTGTTATAGGATCCAATTCAGAAGACGTATGCATAAGCAGAAAGACTCTCATAGGCTATTACAAGGATTTTGATTCAAAAAACCATGAAAATAAAATGGCGCACCTGTTAATCAAAGTTCAAATTGCTCTACAAGTTGATAAATTATCTGTAGAAATCAAAGGTCTGTTAAGTCGATTGATCTCAGAGTATAAATCAAGGTTACTTGCAGCCCATAGAAATTATATTCGATTTTACAATAAAAACAAAGCCTGGGTCGAACATAATATCACATTTCCTGTTGTAAGACCTGTTCGAAAAAGCAGAAACGAAGGTGGAAGACCTCCTAAGCCTTTCGAGGAGTGTACGGATCGCACAAAGCGCAGGAAAACTGCAGAGGTTCGAAAACAATTAGAACCCTCACAGTTAGCATTTGCTGCTCAAGTGGAGTATAGAGCACGCGGGGAAGTGAAAATGTCAAACCTCATTAAGGATATTGTCCTTCACGGACCTGAAAATCAACCCAGAACAAAATCCCATGGAATCCTTACTGCTGAAAAAGCTCTGTCTTTAGTTATTGAAGCACAATTAACTAAATATCAGTATAATGCTCTACGGATGTCTGCCTAAGAAATCGACTGCAATATGTATCCAAATTACGAGACTATAACAGCTGCAAAAATACAATGCTATCCTAAGGACATCGTTTGCACAGAAACTAGTGCTGAAGTTTCGCTTCAAAATTTAATGGACCATACTAGTGAAAGGTTACTTTTATCGTTGTTTGACGTAATTAAATCCATTCCTAATAACCAATTAGAAAATATGTGCATCATATCGAAATGGGGCTGTGATGGGTCAGGTAGTCATTCAGTATATAAACAAAAATTTCAAAGTGAAGAACATACTGACGATGACGCATTTATGTTTATAACATCTGTGGTGCCTATACAAGTCATATCCGGTCAACTAGAATCGTCAAATAAAATCCTCATCTGGCAAAATCCTCGACCATCTTCACCAAGATATTGTCGTCCATTAAGTTTACAAATGGCTCACGAAACAACGGATCTATCAAAACGTGTATTCCAGAATTTTGAAGACCAGCTTAATACTCTTACATCTAGTAGGGTCCAAGTTAAAGATGAACATTATTTTGTAAAGCACCATATAGTAATGACGATGGTAGATGGAAAGATGGTCAATGCAATAACAGACACGACCTCTGCCCAACGTTGCTACCTGTGTGGATTAACATCAAAGGATTTCAATAAGTTGAAAATGTGTCTTGACAAGCCTATTAAGGAAGATTTCTTAACCTACGGAATCTCGTCATTGCATGCCTGGATACGGTTTACGGAGTGCATTCTTCATTTATCCTATAAGCTCAAAGTAGGCAAATGGCAAGTGAGGTCCCCAAAGGATAAAGAGATTGTTTTGGCTCAAAAGCAACGTTTTCAAAATGAATTTTGGCAGAGGCTTGGATTGCACGTTGATAAACCAAAACAGGGTGGAGGAACATCTACAGATGGTAATACGGCTCGCACTTTTTTTCAAAATGAAGATGTGGTTGCTGATATTACGGGAGTCAACTTAAACTTAATAAAGCGATTACATACAATTTTATCGACCTTGTCTTGTGGTCATACTATTAATGCCGAAAAATTTAAGACTTTTTGTCATAGAACTGCTTCAATATATGTCATGAACTATCCTTGGTATTTCATGCCCACAACACTGCATAAAATTCTAATCCATGGTCATAGAATTGTAGACAGCTTTAACGTTTTTTTTTGTAAACAATTACATCTTTTTTATTTAATTTCACAAGAATTAAATTATTACTGTAAAAAGTGAAAAATTAAATAAAATTCATGTATGTACAGGGTGGTCGAAATTGGTCTGTTTTAACAGAGAAAACCTATTTCCTGACTAGATAGAGCAAAACTGACTTAGGTGTCATGGGCTCGATTTCTGAGAAATGTTTAATGGCAAAAACCGCCTGCCGATATTTTCACTGCCAACTGAGATATAGGGCGTTTTTCAATTTTCGGCCATTTTGAAAATTGTCCATAACTTTTTTATTTTGCGGAATATTAACATTCTGCAAAGACATTCTAAAGGCACTTTTTTATGTGCAATCCAGTGGCATACTCAGATTTTTTCTATAGTTGTCCGTTTTATCATAAATAGGCAAAACTTTTTTTTTTCAAATGGAAATCATAGTTGGCTATAAATTATAAAAAATGCTCGCGTTTAGCCCTTTTCAGTGATATAAAGTTGTAGGTACTTATTTTCAAAAATAACGAAAATATTAGGTGTTTTTGGTTTACATCGAAGTAGGCTTTGATTTGTGATGACAATATCTCAATTATGTATTGTTAAGATTTATAGTTTGTTAGCAACTTAAACACAACTTTAAATAACACTAGCTAACGTTATTTTAATTATTTATTATTAATTTTTTTTATTTTTTTTTTGTTTACATAGCAAAGTTGAACAAAATTAACAAACTAAACTACTATTTACAGCTACAAGTGAAAATAAAAAATAATTATGAAAATCTAGGTATTTAGTTAGATAGGTTTCTGATAAATATATTTAGAGAAGTTGTTCAAATTGAGCCCCTCCCTGTTGAATACAAACTAAGCATCTTTTGCGTACCGAGTTGCAACTATTTATTAGTTCAACTGGGCTAATAGATGCAAAAGCTTGCCTAGTGGCCTCTTGCAATTCTTCTTTTGTGTGAAAGGTTCTTCCTTTAAATATCAAGTCCTTCAATCTTCCCCACAAAAAAAAATCTAAGGGAGTTAAGTCACAGGACCTAGCAGGCCAAGGTATGGGGCCCCACGTACCAATCCAATTTTCTCGAAATTCGAAGTTTAAAAGATCAGTTGTGATCCTTGCATTGTGCGGGGGACAACCATCTTGTTGATAGTAGATATTTCTGGCATCAGCTAAAGGTATGTCTTCCAACAAAGGGACAATATATGTGCGCAAAATATTTACATAATCATCTGCAGTTAAATTTCCATCGTAAAAATAAGGTCCCACAAATCTTCCTCGGAATATCCCCACCCATATATTGAATCCACACCGACCTTGCCGGTCTTGTTGCACAACTACGTGTGGATTTTCAGTGGACCAGTGATATGAATTATATCTATTAAATATACCAGAAGTATCTACTCTGGATTCATCACTTCAAATAATATTTAATGGAAAATTCTCATTCTCCATGAATTTTTGCTCATACCACTGACAAAATCTCAATCTTCTAGCGGCGTCCCCTTCACGGAGTTGATGAACTCTTCTCGTTCTGTACGGTTTGAATTTATGTTTTTTGAGTATTTTTAAAACGGTGGTCTTTGGAACATTCGTTATATTAGCCAATGTTCGAGAGGAGGTGCCAGGATGATCTAATACCTCACCAATTATATTTAGCTGCTGGATTTCCTTTTCTTCCTTTAGTTCATAATGCCTTGTTCTTAACTTTTTAAAACTTCCGTAATTTACTAAATTACTTTTTAATGTTTGATAAATTCGGTTATCCGGTTGACGTCGCTCGGGAAATGTATTAAAATATAATTCACTAGCTGCTTCAGGAACTTCGTTAGATAATATGTAACATTTTAACATATCATACTTTTCATAATTCTCAAACATATTTTGTCAGCAACTTAACACAACTTTATAAAGATAACACCAAAACGCAATAATTACACCAGACTACAGTAATCTGACAGCAATATATTCAAAATATTGAACGCGCGTCATTATTCCAAGGCCTACTTCGATGTAAACCAAAAACACCTAATATTTTCGTTATTTTTGAAAATAAGTACCTACAATTTTATATCACTGAAAAGGGCTAAACGCGAGCATTTTTTATAATTTATAGCCAACTATGATTTCCATTTGAAAAAAAAAAGTTTTGCCTATTTATGATAAAACGGACAACTATAGAAAAAATCTGAGTACGCCACTGGATTGCACAGAAAAAAGTGCCTTTAGAATGTCTTTGCAGAATGTTAATATTCCGCAAAATAAAAAAGTTATGGACAATTTTCAAAATGGCCGAAAATTGAAAAACGCCCTATATCTCAGTTGGCAGTGAAAATATCGGCAGGCGGTTTTTGCCATTAAACATTTCTCAGAAATCGAGCCCATGACACCTAAGTCAGTTTTGCTCTATCTAGTCAGGAAATAGGTTTTCTCTGTTAAAACAGACCAATTTCGACCACCCGGTACTGTATAGGCTTAGAATTACTGTGGGATATAATAAAAAAAGTATAATATATTATGGCATTTAAAAAAAGTTTACTTTACGCACTAGTGCGTAAAGTAAATCGCTGTCACTGTCAAGTTGTTGTTGTAATATATAGAGAAAACACCCTATATAAAATGTATTGTATTAAATTCAACTTGTTGCAATAATGGGCAACCACGCAATAACCTGTTTTGCTATGTCAGCAGGTCAACCACCTTCCCGAGCGTATATGGCAATTTGATTGCATTTTAAAAAAGATTGAGAATATACTTTGGGTAATGTTAAGGTGAACATGTAGTTTCATTTTGCTACCCTTTGTTTCAACTACTAAGTATTACATGGCGATCCTGCCACTTGACGATTTTTTTGTGAAGTTATTAAGATGGGTAATGCCAAGTCCAAAGAAGAGATTGTAATTAATCAGGCCTCCAATGGCGATGCAAGGGGTGAAATAGTTGACCAAAATAAGGGATTAAGCTTAGCAGAGATTTTGCTTATAATTTTGGTTGTGGCAACGGCAATTGTTGCAGTAGTATGGGCCATTAGACATGTTCAAAGGAAACTAAGGCAGACAATTAGAAGAGAAATTTATAAAAATGAGCTGCGAAAATCCAAGGATGATTTAAAGATGGAAGAAAATTAAAATTTTTTTTTTAGGGCGGTATTTTTCTTGTAGGAAAAAAAAAAAAAAGAAGAAAGAAAAAGTAAAGACAATTATAAATGGAGTTAGAAAATTTGTTATGTGTTAATGTAACTGAAAATGTAAATAATAATGCAGGCATGTAAGTTTAATTATTACAATATTATGTTATTGTTTTATAATTATAATGGCAAAAATATGGACCCAATTAGCAAGTTTAATAAGTGAATTAAATTTTTAATTTCATGGGAGACAAACTTATTGAAATTTTACATTCATTTAAATATATTCGAACAAATTTGGTAAAATTAAATAGCGAAAGACGAAAAAGCCCTATTGTCGAATCAAAAGTTAAAGTGGCAAAAACTTTATATTCTCAGTTAGGTAAGGAAATTACTGATTTAAACGTAAAAATAGAAAAGTCTGAAATAGACAAAGAAGATGTTTTGACTTTTAATAACATAATAACAGAAATTAAAAAACTTTATAAGGAAATTTTAGAGTTTGGAAATAAAAATATTAATAAAGATAAATTAAAAATGTCTTCTTTTGATCTAAAAATAGCTACAAACCTTTTACCGGTCATGGATGATACAGAATCTACAACTTCTAAATTAATAGAGGCTTTAGATTTTTATTCGTCAACGCTTGATAATGATAGTCAACCTTCTTTAATTAAATTTGTTTTGAAAACGCGTATTTCTAACAACGCCAAATTACGATTAGGTTTGACTTATAATTCTGTAAATAATTTAATTCTAGATATGAAAAAACATCTCTTAACTAAAAAATCAGATACGGCCCTTCAGGCACGCTTGTTCTCGGCTAAACAGGGTGAAAAATGTATAACGGATTTTGGTAAAGAGTTAGAGGATATTTTTGTAAATTTAACCATTACGCAAGCAGACGGAAATGCCAATGCTTTTGATATTCTAAGACCTATTAACGAAAAGGTTGCAATAAAAAGGTTTGCATGCGGACTTAAAAATCAAAGGCTGGGCACAATTATATCTTCCAGAAATTTTGAATTCTTAAAGGACGCAATAAGGGCAGCTCAAGATGAAGAGCTGGGTAATCAAAATAATTCAGGACACATTTTTAATTTTTCTCACAGAGGAAGGGGAAATTTTAGAAATTTTTCCAGAAGACCAAATAATAGAACAGGAAATTCTGGTAGATATAATAATTATCAGAATTTTAATAACGGAGGAAATAACAATTCAAATTGTCGACGAAACGCTTCGACTAATCACGGTAATTTTAATAATCAGCGGTTTTCTAGAAATCACGGTGGTCGTACATTTACGAGCGGTAATAGGAGAGGATCTCGGGCAGTAGGTCACCGAATGCATTTTGCGGAGCACACCGGAAATTCAGAACAATCCTCAGCTGATATACAAGATTCAACATTTTTTCGTGCCTAAAAATACTAAAAATAAACAGTTTAATAATATTTTTACCTATTCAAAAAACTACTCGAATGCTGTTTCTTTTTGTGTCAATGGTAAAAGCTTAAAATTGTTGGTAGATACGGGTGCATCATTAAGTGCCCTTAAATTAAGTTGTTTAAATTGAAAAATACAGTTACACAAAGAAAATATTGAAATTAAAGGCATAGGAGGTAATTTAATATCTGTGGGATATGTTTATTTAGATCTTGGTATAGAAAATGCGATATTTAAGCAAAAATTTTATATTTTTAATAATTTACCATGTCGAAGTGATGGCATAATTGGAGAAAATTTTTTGAAAACTTTTAAGGCTAAATTAGATTACGAAGAAAATACCTTAACTATTTTAAATCAGTATAATAAAATAAATACATTAAAATTAAATGCGGATAGTGAGAATATATTAAGTGTTCCCCCTAGGTGCGAAATTATACAGTATGTTCCTACAGGGTTAGAGGATGAATGTGTACTTATGCAAGGTGAATTATGTGAGGGTGTGTTCATGGCTGGTGTAATTGCACAACCGATAAATGGTAAAGTACCAATTAAAATTTTGAATACAAGAGAGACAGAGGTACATTTGAGAAATTTTTCGCCAAAAGCGGAAAGTTTAAGCAATTATGAGTGTCATCAATTTAACAGCCAAGAAAATTCGGCTACTCGAGTTAAAGAACTATTTAAAATTCTTAAGCTTAATCATCTAAACCGCGAGGAACGAGATTCTATAGAGCAAATTTGTGCCAAATTCTCAAATATATTTCATATGCCAGGAGATAAGCTTACAGTTACTAATTTATATAAACAGTCAATTCAAGTTAAACCAGATACTCAGCCGGTCTATAGAAAGCCATATAGGTTACCTCAAGTACATAAAAAGGAAATAAATAGGCAAATTTCTCAAATGTGTCAGGATGGAATAATTGAGAGTGCGCAGAGTGAGTGGTCTTCACCTTTGTTGCTTGTACCAAAGAAAAGCGATACGAATGAGGGAAGAGCTAGGTTAGTATTGGACTACAGATTTTTGAACCCATATATATTAGATATCAAATTTCCGATTGCGAGTGTAGTCGATATTTTAGACTCCCTAGCAGGTGCACTTTATTTTTCACATCTAGATCTTAGCCAGGGCTATTATCAGGTCGAATTAGAGGAAGAAAGCAGAACATACACAGCTTTCACTACAGATCGCGGTCAGTGGCAAATGCGAAGGTTACCAATGGGGTTAAAAATTAGCCCTAGTGCCTTTTCAAGGTTAATGACCATAGCGATGGCGGGCTTAAATTACGAAAAGTGCTTTGTTTATCTTGATGATCTTATAGTATTTGGTAGAAACCTTAATGAACACAATAAAAATCTAATAGATATTTTTTCTAGATTGCGAAAAGTAAACCTAAAATTAAATCCTGCTAAATGCGATTTTTTGAAAAAAGAAATTCTGTATCTGGGTCATATAATAAGTTCTGAAGGAATATCACCTGACCCTGATAAAATAAAAGCTTTAAAAGATTATCCTATTCCAAAAAAGGCAGATGAAGTTAAACGCTTCGTGGCTTTTGCCAATTATTATCGAAAATTTATACCACATTTTTCAGAAATTACAGTTCCTCTAAATAAATTATGTAAAAAATACGCTAGGTTTGAGTGGACGGACGAATGTGATAAAGCTTTTAATTGTCTTAAAAATTCGCTGATTAAGCATCCGGTGTTAGATTATCCCGATTTTTCGAATGAAAATGAATTTATTTTGCAAACAGATGCGTCTGCTTTTGCTATAGGAGCAGTGTTATCAAATAAAAATAATAAACCAGTGGCGTTCACTAGTCGTAGTTTAAATAAAGCAGAAATTAACTACCCTACTATACATAAAGAACTTTTAGCAATTTATTGGGCTGTAAAGCATTTTCGACCATATCTGTATGGCCGTCGTTTCAAAATTTTAACCGATCACAAACCATTAATTTATCTTTTTACGCAAAAAGACCCTGGTAGCAGATTGACAAAATTTCGTTTGTGTCTAGAAGAATATGACTTTTATATCGAATATATCAAAGGAAAAGATAATGTTACAGCCGATGCTTTATCGAGAATAATCTTGTCCTCAAACGAATTAAAAGATATGAATGAAGGTATGATTGCAGTTTTAACCAGAGCACAGAGTAAACGTAGAGACGGACAGGAAGACGAGTTAATTAAGAAAAGTACTGAAAATATTTGGCTTGATCACCCGAATATTGTGGAAATTCTTAAGCAACCCACTAACTGTACCGAATTAATTATAATACCATCCTTAAAAATTAAAAAAATTGTCAAAAGATGTCACTCAACAAGTGGGAGACTTTTATTATATTCCATTACATTTTACCTTATACTTAGACCAAAAAGCTTTATCACCATTGGCGCGAGACGAAATGGTGAAAGATTTGGTAGAAATAAGTAAAAAGGCTGAAATTAAAGAATTAGTTATTAATAAAAATAATGATAATACAGAGTTTATTAAATTTATTGGTAGTAAAATAAAAAATTATACTAATTGGAGGGGCCCCCGTATAAATGTTGTAAAAGGTATTAAAAAAGTAATGGACAAAGACGAAAAAAGAGTAATCCTTAATGATTTTCATTTACTACCAACCAGTGGTCACGCTGGAATAAATAGAATGACAAATAATATTAAAAAGTGTTATTTTTGGCCAGGTCTGGATAGTGATGTTCGAAATTTTGTAAAAAGGTGTGACATGTGTCAAAGACAAAAACATTCGAATCATTATACTAGAGAGCCAATGGTAATAACTACTACAGCTGAAACAGCTTTTCAAAAAATATATTTAGATATTGTTGGTCCACTTCCGGTAGACGTAAATGGATTTGTTTATATTTTAACACTTCAGTGTGAGTTAACAAAATATGTAGAGGCCTACCCTCTTAAAAACAAGGATTCCGTATCTGTGGCAAGATCTTTGGTGGATAACTTTATCTTAAGATATGGTATCCCTCAGGAAATTGCTTCAGATAGGGGTACCGAGTTTATTTCTCACACTATGGCAGAAACATGTAACTTGTTAGGTATAAAACAGATTCATTCTACGGCATATCATCACGAGAGTATCGGGAGTTTAGAGGCCTCTCACAAAGTTCTAGGTGCTTATTTGAGAATTCAAACTCAAAACCATGATTCTGCATGGAGCACATGGCTTCCGTACTGGTGTTTTTCTTATAATACTGCAGTACATACGGAAACCAAATACTCTCCCTTTGAACTAGTTTTTGGAAAAAAATGCCAATTACCAAATAATTTAAATAATGAAGTTGATCCTATTTATAATTTTGATAACTACCCCATTGAATTAAAATATAGGTTACAAACAGCTCAAAATGATGCAAGAAATAACTTAATACTTTCTAAATCTAAAAGAAAAGAAAATTTTGATTTAAAAGTAAACCCCATTCAGTATAAAAAGGGCGATAGAGTTTTAATCAAAAACGAAACTGGTGATAAAATTACCAGCCCTTGCTTCCTGGGGCCATATTTAGTGGTAGAAGATGTTGCACCAAATGTAAAAATAATTAAAGATAAGAAACATATTTTAGTCCATAAAAATAGAACTAAGTTGTATAATAGCTAATTAAAATTAAGTTATAATAATAAGGGCTCCATATTACTATACTATTGCATGTATTTTCTAATAACCTTTTTCTAAAATACCTATCTATTTTCTTTCCTACTTTCACTATATGACGCTATTTTCCTTCTCTTATATCTGAGTTTTTATTTTTCTTTTCATATATTTAGATAAATAAGATAATATAAAAAAAAAAAAAATGGTTTAAATAGTGTATTGTAACATTTGTCTCTAGTAATTGTATTTTATTTACGAATTTCAAATTTTGAAAATAAATTGAAATTCTTTTAATTGCCCGGGGAGGTGTAATATATAGAGAAAACACCCTATATAAAATGTATTGTATCAAATTCAACTTGTTGCAATAATGGGCAACCACGCAATAACCTGTTTTGCTATGTCAGCAGGTCAACCACCTTCCCGAGCGTATATGGCAATTTGATTGCATTTTAAAAAAGATTGAGAATATACTTTGGGTAATGTTAAGGTGAACATGTAGTTTCATTTTGCTACCCTTTGTTTCAACCCTAAGTATTACATTGTCAAGTATCAGCCATTTATTAAAAATACGTCAGATTTACGTTACGCACATGTACGTAAAGGGAATTAATTAAATTTATTTCCTGATCGATAAATTTGGTAGTAGAAAAAAATTTGTATGCTACCCGTGTGTAAAGCGTCCTTTTTTGACTCATGTGATTATCGTAAATATTCACATTCGTCAAAAAAGGGTCACTTTACATACTAGTTGCATAAATAACTATTATTAGATACTAACAATATTAATAGAAATAATTCTAACGTATCATCGTAGTCAAGCATTAAAACAAATGAGGGGACCATCGTTACAAGGCCCGCTAGTTCAGTTAAATTTAGCCAAAAATATTAAAATATTTATTTTTATTAAAATGTGTAGTCAAAACTTACTATTAAAATTATTTCATTTATTAATTAATGAACTGCAGGTTATGTCCGACTTTTCGCGATTTATCGCCTGTGTGTGACGTAACAAAATGGCAGCGTGTGTCAATGTAAAAACTACTTATTGAAGTTAATTTAAATTATGCTCAAAAGTAAGGCATAGGTCGAAACTAGTAAAATATTGATAGGAATCCAATATGATGGAATAAAATGGCGCCTAATAAAAATCTTTAAAAAGACAATATATATGTGTTACTAAAGACATGGTCACATTAGTACATGAACATGAAATTGGGGACACACTTCATTATTCGTAATAAAAGGGAAGATAGCGAGGGAAGTTCCGGATAAAGCAAATTACCGATTTTTTTATTTGCATTTCAAATAAACATGTTTAGGTAAAAAAAAGATTATTAATAAAAATATGCTTTACTCAGATTTAAAAAAATAATAAATGATAAATGTGATAGAAAATCAAAAATGATATAGATGCAATATGTAATAAGAACAAGGTGCAATTATTTTAAATGGTCCCGAAAAGGTACTCATTTCAATTTCTAATTACCAAATGCCGTATATATTCACTTGGAGACACTTTCGATGCAAAACAGCATCTCTTGTTCACGGGGACCTTGTCGAGTATCTCGCCATGCCTAATAAAGTAGTCACTTTTCCCTTGACAGAACCGTTAAAAAAATTCCCATTCGCCAGCCTGAACAATTAAAAGCCAGTGTCAGGTTAACAAAGGTTTGTTAATTAATTGGCTTACCGATTTGGTAGCAATCAGGTTAGAGAACGACGTGACTTTCGAGAAAAAAATATAATGAAAATGCCGATCTGAATGCTCAGTTAGCGAAGAATAATATCTGAATCTTGATTTCTCCTGTCAAATGCTTAAGATATTTGAACTTAAAAGACATTGCAAAAAATAAAGCAATCAAGAGAACTCAACAATGAACATTAAAAGAGTGGTTTATATATATATATATATATATATATATATACATATTGAATAATCAATATTTTTATAATATGTAATGCTTTAGCATATATAATATCATATTTACTTTCACCACTGGCTTTCGATAATTCGCAAAATATTTAATAATGCTACTGGCTAAGTCAAAACATTTTCGCAAGTCGATGGAAACAGATTGTAACTCTTTTGTTGTCAAGGTAATTTTAAAGGCAAAATTCGTTATAGCATATAAAATACTTACTGATTTTTGCATCATGGCGCTCTTGTATCACAAAGATACTTTAATTTGTACGGATTGTGTGTTGCATCCTTCTCCTTAATAATTCTTTTTAATAAGGCAAATCTTTTACTGGAATCTTGCAAGAAGTTTAACACACTATTAATCGTACCCATCATATTTCTTACATTCTGTATTTTGCAAGGACTAGATATTACCAAATTTAATTTATGTGAAGCGTCTTGAATATTAATCGCCAAAGGTTCTCTTTGCTTAAGACGAGCTTGTATACCTTTTTATTGTACTTAATATTAACTCGGTTAAGGACACGCTGTTTTTCTGTTCTGTTGGAACAGAACATTTTTTTTATTTTCGGAAAAATCATTCTATCAAGTAATCGTATGCAGAATGGCAACATTTAATAATTTTATTTTGTGTGGTTTTACTTAAAAAAGTTGCATTCTTGGAGGCTACATTTATGTAATTTCGAAGATTGTTATCACCTGATTCAATCCGCAAAGTTCGAAAGTTACTTTGAGAGGATTGTAATCTATTTTGCCATTATCACGATGACCGCGTAACGCGATATTTCGTCGCCCAGAGCGTATAACAGTTTTTATAATTAGTATCAGCCTCTTTCTATTATTTTCAATAATATTATTTCTTCTGGCATCCAAAATAATGTTTGTAGACTGTTCTCGTTTTTTCGAGTACGACTAAAATTAACAGTTTTAATTACAGCAGTTTTATAATATTCCATCAATGAATGGTTACTAAACAGTTTAGTGGCCTTTTTGTATTTCTTCAAAGGTAAGGTTACTAGAGTGCCGAGACACATATTGTGTTTTAATACATTTTCTGTCGATGCAAAATTGCACAGTGTTTGGAAAATACACCACTTAACGACATACTATATTCCAACCAAGGATATTTTTGAAGCCACTTTTTGAGGAACTTTTTTCACTTTCGGCATTACTTGGAACTCAAACCTCTCTGGTGAAATCCACTTGTAATTTAAGATATCAAATTTTTCTTCATTTGGGAGTAACTCACCAATATTACTTCCAATATCACGACCATGACCTATTTTCGCTCATACAGGTCGAATTGTCACATTCATTTCCATTATTTGATTCTGTAACAACAACGCATTTAGCCCTTTCTATAATTAGCAAATAAACTGGTCAACAAAAACATCGGCAAATTTAATTTCTAGCATCATATTCAAAGTGCTGTGGTTTAAGAAAAGTGTCAAAAAGAATTTTGACGAGGGTTTCGTATATTAAAAAGTCATTCCATGAAATATATATATATATATATATATATATATATATATATATATATATATATATATATATATATATATATATATATATATATATATATATATATATATATATATATATATATATATATATATATATATATATATATGCGCCCAAATTATTTTGACGGGACCGATTCTTGTCACTTTTACGAAGGGTATTGAATAGGCACCAAAATCAAAAACTTACTGGTGGCTGATAATTCATCCATATATTGTTTTCCGCGTCGCTCACTACTTGAAATAAAAGCCCTCTAACTTGAAAGCCCCTTTTTAAAAAAAAAACGCAATTGATGGGTCTTCTTCGAACAATGTGCCGACATTAAAAAAACATAATTTAGAGTATCCAGATTGCAGCTAGGTTTTCTGAAAAAACTAAATAAATTTAATAAACGGTCCAATACGTTTTTTATAAAATTTATTTTTGGAGAAAATATATGCAATCAGGATACTCTGCTTATGTTTCTTTTTTTAATATCGACACAAATGTGTCGCTTTAAGTTAAAAGGAGTACTTTATTCTTTACGAAATTTGCACATTTTCCAAAAAAATCCCAACAATTGTTTTTTTTTGAAAAAGAAGAGGTTTTCAAGTCAGAGGGCTTTTATTGGAAAACCACCGATATTACCTTAGTCCTTCATTTTCAAGTAATAAGCGAAGCGAAAAAATATGTACAAATTATAAGCCACCAGAAATGTTTGAATTTTTGCACGATTTTATTTAACACCCACAACATTAGTATAAGTATCTATTTGTGTGCGTCGGTTTTACACTCTATACCATACGTGGAAACCGATTTTTACTCAGGGTTAAGGTTCGGCGAGTACAAATCTAGTTCATTCAGTATTTAGATCTCGTGGAGTAAAGATCCCTAAAGATGCCTCGTGCAATGCAACGAGCGAAACGTCGGATAGTAATTCCAATTTGACACGGTCTGTTCCCTAGAACCATGGTTTTTTAATTGACCAAAGCCATGAAAGCTTCCCTTCTTTGTTAGCTAACATCTATGAGGAGGAAACCAGGACCGATGCCAAAACTTTTGGCGTTCAGCAAGATGAAGTTCTCCAACTCTGCTAGTTGGCCTTTCTCCTTAGATACCGAGATGAGGATGTAGGACCGAAATCACTACAGGTGAGACATCTCGTTACTTCTAGAACTGCTAAGAATATTTATAAGCGTGCCAGCAATGCATTAATCGGAGAAAGGATTAAGGCAATACGTCGTGATTTAGATACAAATGCCCGTAAACTAATAGACATTATTTTGAAATTAGCTTTTAGACTTAAAGGACCATATTTACAACTTTAAACAACATCACCAATGTACAGGCAGAAAAAATCCGTCAAAAAGATAAAACAACAAAAGAAGTTTGAAGCACTCCTGAACATAAAAAATGCAGTAAAACCTCCGCAGAATACAGTTATCAATTTGTCCTCGAAGCCGTTAACGCAAGCAGAACATTTCGTCCTTTCCAAAGGCCAAAATTTCGCAATAGCACCGAGTAGCATTCCGGTAGAAAACATAGTATCCTCCGCTGAAGCCGTAATCAGAAAATTACCAATGGAGCAAGCTGATGAAGTCACAGATATGAGACAGCGAAGATCATTAAGAATTCAAAGCCGAAAAAACACTCATAAAGACCTTAAATGAAAACGCAGGCGTTCGGGTCCTTTCAGCAAATAAAGGCAACGCCACACCTATAAGGTTATGCAGATAGACCCTACAAAGCGGATACAACGACGCATCGCAAATCTAATTAACGCATCCAATCTACCACAAGCGGAGAATAAATCATTAAAACCAAGCAGTTCCAAGATCTCCAGGCTCTACGATCTTCTCAAAATACACAAGAACAACGTACTACTTCGACCGATCGTCAGTGCAATAGACTTGCCTATATACAAACTAGGTAAATATCTTTCAAATTTTTCTTAACCATTTGCTTGCAAATACATTATTTTATAAAAACTCTGAACATTTCTTGGAAAAACTTAAGGCAATCGAATTAAATCCCGAAGATTTTTACGATACTTGAGATCGGCGAAAAGTGTATGTGGAAGAAATAAGACATTCAATACCAACCAGACTTAAGGAACATGAACGATGTATTAAAAAGAAACAAATTATTCAATCTGCAGATAGTAATTCCAATTTGACACGGTCTAATCCCAAGAACCATGATTTATTAATTTCTTATAATGAATGACATATTCAATCTTGTTATGCAAAGTTGCCAACAGATTTTTTCAAGGTTAGAACGTATATATTGACTATGTTCGGGACAAAGTGGAAGATCTGAAAACTTATCATGTAATTCGTGAGAAATTGTAGAAGCTTTTACATCGCTCTCATTCATTCATTTAAATCCACCGCAGATATAGTGGTTGTTTCACTTTTCAATACACAATAATTTTCTAAGTGTGGGACGCGCTTATCCAATCCCGAAAACAGGAATCTGAATGAACCTCTAAATCGAAACTTGACAAGGGACCTGGGAATATATTTTGTAAAGAAACTATGTTTCTTGTTCACAGGCAAAACACCAATATTTCCATCTGTATCAGTTAATACCTTTAGCACTAGATGCCTATCATAAAAACTAGGTTCTGGAAAACTACTGATATAACTTTCTTATTCTGATAATTGGGATTACAACTCTCACCTCGATATTTACCTATTACATGACAGTGATGACGAACTCTCGTATGATCAGATGAAAAAGGTTTCTCGCATATATGACAAAGCCTTGAACTGTGAAATTTTCTATTATCTTCGTTTAAAAATTGATTCATAGAAAGACTGTCGCTACATCTTTAGCAAAATCCAAAAGTTCTTTAACAAACCATTGCATGCAATCCTGACCGGAATATGATTTGTAAAATGATAGGGAACTATCATATGAACATTTTATATAGTAGCCAGCACTAAAAGATACATATTTTTGATATCTTTGTGTATTTTTGTTCATTTTTTTGCAATTAGTAAACATTCAGTATCTGCATATATAACATAAGGAATATTTTACTTATTTCCGAAATATTTAAATTTTAATGTGGTATGCTCTTCTGACGGAAGTTTAGTAACAACACATTCAGAGATCTTCATACAGTCATTCACATGTTATGCTTGCCTCTCTGTTCCTTCAATCTATAAACATTTATGGATAACTTATTATGTTTTTGGAAATGAATATCGCTGAAATCATAGGAACCTGAATCCCCTTTAAATTCAACACTTTCTTAGAGCCAGGATACGAAGAAGTTCTTTATACTCAGTCTGATGATACAGGATAAAGGGAAGATATGATAGCCCACACAAAACACATGTCATGTATTTTTTGTATGCCTTATATTTCGCAATATGTTTTGGAAGTTCAATGTAAGTATCTGCTCCGAGAAGATTAAATTTATTAATATTTATCATTAGGCCTAACCACTATCTTATTTCCTAAAATTCATCTAATTGGATTATAAAGAAGAATTCCTAGTATTCAGATCTTTTAATTCCACTTGCACTTTATCAGCCATATTTACCCGAAATTGGCCACAGAAAACTGCATTTATTTTCAAGGCTTCATCTTTTTTAATACATTTTCGCTCTTTGAATAGTATAGCACAGTCTTTCAAAATAGGTTTCAGGTCAGTATAACGCAAGTTGGTAATGCTACCAATGCCAATCCTAGATTCTAACGCAAAATTAACATCATCTTACTTCACACGACTAGTTGCTGTTTCGGCTCTAGACACTCCAGAATCACCTTCTACTTCTTGGTCTTTCAAAATACGCTGATATCTTTTTATTTTACCTAAACATGTTATAATATGCGACTTTTCTGCTACCATTTTTGCACGTTTTAAGAAGACATTTTAAAACAAAATCGATTAATACCTTGGGAAACACTCATAACAAGATTTCTCTAAAACACGTCTTCATAACAAGATAAATAAATAATGAACTTAAGTATGAACTGAAGCAGTATATAAAGACGAATAACAAAGGAGATAACCAACAACTTTTGCACCCGACTGTGCAAAGAATTTCAACTAATTAAGATATATGTATGGAGCTCAAATAGAACCACACATAATATGTAAACGATGATATTAAAATTTGTTAAGATCGAAAATATTATTCAAATTTCGATTTCGATACGATACAAGCAAAGAGTATATTTTCAAGCAATAAAAATAACAGTCTGATGTGGTTGGAAATATCCCTCCGTCAGAACACCCAAGAGGTATTTGAAAAAATTTTGAGCACACTAAAATAATCAATGAGTTTCTGGTTAAAAAAAAAACAAAAATCGGATTACACTAAAAGCAATATAATAGTGATAATATCAATAAAACAAAAAAATATTGTGGTAGCAATATAAAAGTTAGTACTTAATTATGGTTTCTAGAAATAGCTAGTAAATCTAGTTGAAAAGTTTGAAAAGTGTTCATTAATATATTACGTTTAACGAAGTTTAAATACTTACCCCAATTAGATTCAGTAATAAAAAATTTATATTTTATAATCAGATATTGAATTTTTGACTGACATACTAAGAAATATTAGGATGGGTAGCCCAATTATTAAGTTTCGTATTAATTCTTTAAATACACTCTAAATGTAAAAATTAATACATGGTGACATATGTAAATGAAATTATAGGTACTCATTTAATTTTGATGAAATAATTATTTTATTTCTCAAAACGAAAGATCACTATCCACCATTTGATTTAACGTTAGGTAAGAAAAATTATTCCACCCATGTGACGGCCATCCTTTACACACTTTAAATCTGTGGTGGAAGTTGTCCATGACTTTGGCTAACAGGTCTAGTTCAATTAAATGCATTTTTTTCTGTAATGTCATTTTTCAGCTCTATTAAAGTACGGGATTTATGAACATAAAGACGTTCTTTAAATACCCCATACGAAAAAATCACAGCTGGAGAAGTCCGGTTATCTTGGAGGCTAGGTCACGTCACGGAAACAAGAAAAAAAGGGTCCATGAGACCGTTTCTCACTACTTCCATAGATGCGTTTGCAGTGTGAGCTATATCACCATATTGTCGAAAATAAACAATACCTATATTTATTTATCGTCTTTCAAATTCGGGTCGAAAATAGGTACTCAACATGTAAACATAACGTTTCGAGTTCATCAGTTTATTTACCATTCAAATGGAAATGAGCTTCATCACTCACTATCAGTACTGCATTTGGGTTTTATTCAAACAACATATACACAGCGAAGTCTCGAAGTTGTGCGTAGTCCTTCACATTCAGCTGCTCAACCACTTGCATTTTGTAAGGGTGTGAGTGAGTAGAAAATGCCACGACCTAATATGGCACCAAAATTGCAAATCGGACCTTAAATTTTCTTATGGAGATTTACATGTAGAAAAGGGCTAAATTGCCGCAGTATCCCCATAGCTTAATCTACTAATGGACAGACCTAAAAAAGTAAAATATTAGTATTTTTTGATTTTTCCGTAGGAAACGTTTAAGTATAACTTTTATTTATATATTTTTAGTAGGATCTTTTTTATACTTGATTGAAAAATATAAAGAAGACTGAAACTGTGATATTACCATCAAAGATGGGCATCTACGCGTCAACAAAGATTATCCATTATTTAGTATAAACAACGCATCGACTGCGGAAAATATGTAATCTATGAAGGCAACGTGTAATTTATATAGACAAGGTGTGAACTATGTAGACAGGCAACGCGTCAATTTATGTTAGTTGGTGCTGCATTTTAGGTTATGTGACATATGCTAGGCATAGTATAATATTTTAGTATATTGTTTAAGTTATGGTAATTAAAGTCTTGTACATGTATCAAGAAATATAAAAGATCAAAGGCAGGCAAAGACTTTGAAACAATTAACCCGGTTTTTTTGGTTTTAACTTTTTTATTTAGTATATGTGAAAAAAACAAAGTCAAAAAAAGTGTATTTTTTATTAACCCTTTGAATATCTTCTTTTTCTTCTTCCATCCCGGATGTTAGAGTCCCTCATTCAAATTTCGCTTAATGTGGCACGAATTAGTCCTTAAATGTTGTCCTAAAGCTTAACTTTGAAGTCTCCCTGTGCCTGGTCCTCGTTGCCCAAATACTTTTGCTTGTAGCACGAGTCGAGTAATAGTTCGGCTATGATATTCTCAGAATGCGGCTATAGAAAAGCATCTCGAAAACTTCATTTGCTGACAGCTTCTGTTAGGGTCCAGAACTCAACCCCATATAGAAGGATAAAGAACGCATAACATAATGTTATTTATTGTTGATACTGCCAAGATATGTATTTTTGTGGACTCTCTTAACCAGTTCTTGTCCCACATAAAGTTTTCCTGTTGGTTCCAGTGGGTTCTTCGATATGATCATGAATATCTGTTTGCCATACTTAATGAAGTTTAATGTTAGCATAAGAATAAATTTTGCTTATTTTTGTTGTTATTTTGAAACTTTTAATAATTAGCAGTGAAAATATTCGCACAAGAAGCCAAATAAACTTTTCGAGATGAAGAATAATAATAAATATTTTAAAATTTGTTGTTATTTATATAGTCTACATTAGCTACATATTCTACGTAAAAAAGATACTCTTAAATATCATGTAGACGAGTAGATAATAGGCAAACATTTTATGGTCGACGACACATCCCTGGACTTACCAGGTAAATATTAAAGAACAAATATACAAAACTCGTTTTAATAATTAGAATGCAGGAAATATCTAAATTAGTGATTTTCTATTAAAATATAATAATACATGTTCATCATAACATTTGGTATATTTCCCGACTATTTCTACCTAAATAGCATTAGCATATGTCCTAGATTCCACCTTCAAATTACATTTGATTGATGCTCCTACAATCACACAAATAATAACGATTACATCTCAGGCTCACACGATAGCCACTTTTACTATTTATTTCCTGATCATTATTTAAAGATTATTAAATTACTGTGATGACTCTGAAACACAAGATGAGAACACATTAACATTAAATTAATTTGTTCTCGTGGAATTCTTAAGCCTGATTTATGGACTGACGAAATATAAGGTAAGCATATCGTAACTATAACAAATTAAAACTGTAAATCCTTGTGTAGCCTTTTAAAGGGCTTTTCGATAACTGAATTATACCGCAACGTTACCTAAGAAATGGGCCAAATTGTATCTTCTTAAGTTGCGCTACGTTTAGGACCTGAGCTCAACCAACGAGAATGCTGAGATTTGACCATAGACATAATAACGTTATCAAAATTATTACTTGTTTGGTCTACTGTATCATCCTGATTTGGTTGTTTTGAACGGGTATTATCAACTATCTTACGTAAAACAAAATCATAGACATATTAAATGTCAGTGAACAAAATTTATACTTGCTAATAATATTAAAATTAAATTTTTTAAGTTAGTTCTAATACTGTAATAATAACCTCTGTAATATTTCATTATCTAGGTATATATAAATATTATCAACATATATTTATTCAAATAACCCGCTTTTTATTTAAATATAATGCCATTATTTAAAAACCGACCACACCCTCGATTTTTTGTAAATCGCAGGATGAACGATTTTACAACAACTGACTAGTAAAATCATAAATTGAAAAAAGCGGCGTTGCTTTGCATAGGAGCATTGTTTATCGGCAATTTTTGTGAATTTTTGGCTAATTTTTGAGTGAGTTCTTAGACAATATGGTGCGTAAGGCCCGCTACTGGCTATTTGGTTCGATTCGTAGGTTCGATTCGTTCATCCGATTCACCCATCCATATGGATGAACGAATGGTCGAATCAACGAATGGACGAATATTTCATCCACAATATTCTTCAATTTTTATTTAATACATTTGCATGGATTTCATATTTGAAAATACACAAAAAAAAACAAAAGATTTGATTCGGGCGCCTAGGTCAAAGCCTACGTGATTATGCGCTCAAAAGACTGAATCGCTGCGCAACGAAACAAACGTATGAACCGGACCCTCCACACTATGCGGAGGAATGAATGAATGGACAAATAGTGAATGGAAGGCTTAAGCGTAGGATGTGTTGGACTATTTAACTCCTAACGTCCCTCTTCTCGTCAAAACAATATTGTTTTTCTGTATTAATTGGCGTATACGAGATTCTTTCTAATATTTTATAAATTTTAAGTACAGTTAATTACTTTAAGAGTTAATATGATTTATAATTGCTATTTTATCGTTCTTTAGAAAGCAAAATTAAATATCTGCACGTTTTACCCTAAGCTACATATTCATAAATTCGGAGGCAAAACGAGCCTTTTTACGCATAATGTAAAAAAGAATAGATTAGGTAAGTTATTAAATATGCCTGCTGGGATAATGGATTTTAATTTTGATTCGCAGTTAAACAATTGTTAAACAAATAGAATTCAAATTTTACTATTAC
Organism: Kuschelorhynchus macadamiae; assembly: GCA_030620095.1. Taxonomy (NCBI): domain Eukaryota; kingdom Metazoa; phylum Arthropoda; class Insecta; order Coleoptera; family Curculionidae; genus Kuschelorhynchus; species Kuschelorhynchus macadamiae. Next base: position 1,106,215 of record JAUTXW010000794.1, read on the forward strand.
TAATATTAGGGTCAAGGCCATTAACATATTAGGGCAAGAAGAAGAGAAGTATGTCATTATAACTTTACAGCATTGCCATTTGCAGGATCCGACGAGGAGGATAGATATTTTTTCTTTGTCACACTCACTTACAGTACATGTTTATTTACTTTTATCATTATATTAAAAGATGTTTAGTGTCCCTGTTATTATTTCTACAAAGTGACAAAAGTCAGATGATATATAAATACATTATTATTATTTACTTATTTTAGGAAAAACAAATGTAAAAGCAAAATTAATAAGAATGTTTTTATTTTCTTCGAACGTCAGAAGGCATCATAGGACATACTACTCGAGTCATTGCTTCCAAATGTCTTCCACACAAAGTACTGTAATGTCTTATTTCCTACAGATTTACCAGGTTCAGTAGTATCAGCACCATAGCAAGTACGCCATGGGCATTGTTGACATTCAGAGATGTCATCCGATAAATGTTCAATACACGATTCACTATATGATGAATAAGGAGCAAACTTCTTCAGTTTGGATCTAGATAGTTTAGTCTACAATCGGAACCCTTGGATTGTTCGCAATCCAAAATTTTTAAACCTAGGACACATGTTTTAAACATAAACCGAAGGATTGCAAAAATTCCAATTATAGACTAAACTATCTAGATCGAAACTGTACTAAGAAGTTTACTTCTTATCCATCATACAGTGAACCGTGTGCTGAAGATTTACCAGATGACCCCTCTAAATGTCAGCAATGCCCATGGCGTACTTGCGGTGTTGCTGATACTATTGAATCTGGTAAACATGTGGGAAATAAAAGACAGTACAGTACTTCGTGCCGAAGACATTTAGAAGCTATGACTGGAGTTGTAGTAAGTCTAATGCTGACTCCTGTACAGGGTGTCCCATTTTCGTAGGTTTTACGGGGTTTCCAGCTTATGAGTAGAGATAGAGAGATGCGGTTTTCGCGACACCGTGCTACTTTTCGATGGAACTAAAGAAGCCGCAAACAGATTTGCCCTAACCATTTTAGTTTCCGTGCTACAGGGTGATTTTGAAAATTTGTCATTTTCGGACACCCCCTGTAACTCAGCTATCGTAAAATATATTTAAAATGTTTCAACTGGTATTTATAGATTTTTTCACGTAGAATTCAGTGGCGTACTCAGATTTTTGCTGAGAGTCATAGTTTTTGACATATTGGCATAACCTACTATTTTTTAAATGGGACACCCTATATATTATTTTTTCATCTTATTCTTCGTGTCGAGAGCTTTTCAAAAACATACCATAAGTCATATTTATTTTCATAAATAACATGAAAAAATGCATTTTTCTTTAAACGGATTTATGGCATAGCAGATCAATCGAAATAAGAGAAGGTGGCTGTGGAGCCATGGAAAAAGTTAACAAATATTTATTAACGAAATAACAAAGTAACAGCATCAGAAAAAATTAGGAAGTAGGTAAAAGGTAATAATTATAATTTCATTAAAACTACAAATATTGTTCAAATTGTAGACCATTATGTGTCCTACAAGTGTGACAAACTTTAAAAATTCTTTTTAATGCATTTTCTATTGTAAATGACTGTCTTTGTAACTCTGCAAAAGCGTTTTCGGTAGTCATTCTTAGTTGTTCTAAGTTTTCGTATCGCCTTACATAAACCTTGTTTTCTAAATAACCCCACAAAAAGAAATCTAAAACTGAGAGGTCAGGGGATCGTGGTGGCCATCGAACAGGTCCGTGTGTTCCTATCCATCTTCCAGGAAAATGGTCGTTAAGCCAGTTTTGACTTATTCTGGCATTGTGGGCTGGAGCTCCGTCTTGCTGGAAATAAATCCTATTTAGTTGAGCCAAGGGAACATCATCAAAAATTCCTAATGCGTCTTCTAGGATTCGCACGTAACCAATCGAATTCAGATTTCCTTCATATATTTGGTAAACTATTTTTCGGTTGAAAATAAAACAGGAGACATTGAATCCAAATCTGCCCTGACGCTCCCTAGGAAAAATAACATGGTTGTTTTCTTGACTCCAAAATCGCGGGTTGTGTCTATTTAAAATCCCTGAACTAGTAAAATGTGCCTCGTCTGACCAAATAATCTTTTTTTCAAAATCGATATCTTCTGCCTTCATATTTATAAACCAATTGCAGAACTCCAATCTGCGCTCTGCATCACCAGGATGCAGATGATGCACAAGTTTGTATTTATAGGGTTTGAATTTGTGCTTTTTCAAAATTTTCTGCACTTTGGTTTTCGGTACACCCGCCTCTTCGTCTATTTTCCTGCAAGATGTTTCAGGAGCTGTCTGAACGAGGGCTAAAACGTTGACCTCAGATTCTTCGTTGTCTTTATTGTAAGTTCGCGATCGAGGCTTGTTAAAAGATCCATATTGGCAAAGATTATTTTTAATTTTTTGAAAAATTCTTTTTTCTGGTTGTCTTCTCTCGGGATATCTAAGATAAAATAAAGCGAACCAATAAAGTCAAAATGCAGGAAGATAAAAAAGAACTAACCTGTTCAGATAAAGCTCTGCCGCCTGATCTGCATCTTCATTAGACAATATAAAACACGCGTTCATATCATATTTCTCAAAATATTCAAATTTTTGATTCTGAGCCATATTAAAAACAATAATTATAATAGACGTCAAGAAAAATTTAAACGCAATAATGCCAAAAATGACAGCAGTAATGGCTGCCTGATCATATTTTTGTTGGCGTTGCCATGGCTACCACAGCCACCTTCTCTTATTTCGATTGATCTGCTATGCCATAAATCCGTTTAAAGAAAAATGCATTTTTTCATGTTATTTATGAAAATAAATATGACTTATGGTATGTTTTTGAAAAGCTCTCGACACTAAGAATAAGATGAAAAAATAATATATAGGGTCTCCCATTTAAAAAATAGTAGGTTATGCCAATATGTCAAAAACTATGACTCTCAGCAAAAATCTGAGTATGCCACTGAATTCTACGTGAAAAAATCTATAAATACCAGTTGAAACATTTTAAATATATTTTACGATAGCTGAGTTACAGGGGGTGTCCGAAAATGACAAATTTTCAAAATCACCCTGTAGCACGGAAACTAAAATGGTTAGGGCAAATCTGTTTGCGGCCTCTTTAGTTTCATCGAAAAGTAGCACGGTGTCGCGAAAACCGCATCTCTCTATCTCTACTCATAAGCTGGAAACCCCGTAAACCTACGAAAATGGGACACCCTGTACATGAAGTTCAAAATCATTTGTGTAGTAAAGGCAAATATGGTAATGTAACACATCCTTTCAAACAACCACCAGGGCCAATATCGAAGAAAAATGGTAAATTTTCTTTACTCGGAACTTCCCTCGATATGAATTTAGTTTAGCACATAGTAATTTAGTAACACATATATACATGTAAAGTGCGGGACACGAAAGAAAACCGGGCGGAGTCAACCGGTTTAGGAAGGTCGGCCAAGAAATCTCATTAAACCAGTGGTGTCCCGTCGTTCTTTAAATAATATGGCACTCCTTTTTGACTATACAAACTTCAGATAATTAAAAAATGTAACTATGCTTAATGAACCTTTATCTATATTTGTCTGTTTTCTTTCGTGTACCGCCCTTCTATATCTCTTTTGTGTTGCAAAAACGGCGAACTTTCGGATTTTAAAATGTTTTAATTTTGATTTTTCTTGATCGACTTACCTATAAATATATTTTTTTTGAGTTCTGTCATTAACGGTTCCCGGGCTACTGCCTACGTCCACTATTATTGAACCACCCAGTATAGTGACACACGATCTACAACTCCAGATTTTAAAAGGGCAGCCAGCATCAGATCCAGTGAACGAGATTTATCAAAATTTTAATTTATGCAGTTCGAGTTTGGGATACTCGGGTATGCCAAAAGTGGCCGTCTGTCCCGTTTGTAATATTACTTTATACAGGGGCCGTCATTGTAAAATACTATACAGGGCGTTTCCTAATCCGTCCTAAAAGTCATAAGTTTATAGATACAGGATGGTAAAGTTTAAAAAGAAAACATTTTTTTTTCATCCCAATTCTGATGCTATTAAAGATAACTGCATGACATTTGATACACGTCTTCTATGCATTCAGGATCGTATCGTAGGATTTACTCAGGTTAATTACACATGCACGCCACTGGTAGAAATTTCAAAAGTTGATTGTTAATAAAAAATGCCCTTTTATGCATAAAAGGCGTGTATCAAATTTCACACAGTTATTTATCTATAATTAGGATTTTAAAAAAAATGTTTTTTTAAAACTCTGTATCTCCAAAGTTAAGACTCTTAGGTTCATATTAAACTTTTTTCTTAAAAAGGTCCAAGAATCACCCCCCTTTAATATTAGCACGCAATTAGGAAACGCCCTGTATAGTACTTCACAATGACGCCCCCTGTTAAAAGTAATATGACAGAGGAGACAAACGGTCACTTTTGGCATACCCGAATAGCCCAAAGTCGAACTGCATAAGTTAAAATTTTGATAAATCTTGTTCACTGGAATCAGTGCTGGCTACGTTGATGTGTTAATTTTGGAAAAATATGAGTTCCGCAGTTTTTTAAATATTAATTGCAATATTAGATATTTTTTGACACCCGGTAATGAACAGAAAATTATTTATTTTGAAGCAGTTTATTGACAGCTACTTTATGAACAATTTTACAAAATATATAAAAAAAACTAAGCCATTTTTGAGGTTGACGGCTGTTATTCTAATGGTTCGATTTCTTCTAAATCGTTGTCTTCCTCTGAAAATGATAAGGTTTCATCGTCACTACTTGAAGATCCCAGTGTGATAACTAAATCACCAATAATCGTTTCAATTTTGCCATCTACTTCCCAGTATTTATCTTCAATAGAACGAACATTTTTAATATACGATTTCCAATTTTCAGCCGATATTGAGTCAATCGCTTCTAATGTTATTTTATTTAAATTTTTAATTGAAAGTTCACCGGTGTTGCGCTCTCGAATATATTTTTTTACTCCTGCCCATGCAAGTTCAATAGGGATGAGGTCGCACATGTATGGAGGCAGCCTTGAAGGTGTATGACCGAGGTTACGTAAAAGACCGTCAATTTTATATTTTTTTTCTCTAGGCTTGTTGGCTGATATTACTTCATATAATTGATATTTTCTCCATGTTGGATCACATACAAGATTGTTCGATTTAAGCCACGATATCATATGAGCTTTTGTAGAGTATTTAGTTGGCACTTAATCTACGTGAGAATGATAAGACGCATTATCCATTACCACGACTGATTTGGGAGGAATGTTAGGTAGAAGCTTCTCGAGCAACTACTTTTCAAAATTATGTCTATTCATCTATCCATGATAGTCTCTAGTCCCGAGCGAAAAACCAAAGCAGCACCTGGAACAAATCCGGCTTCTGAACCAGCATGAACTATAATAAAGCGACTATTAGAGCGGATTCCCTGAACAACACCTGTAACACTTTCACTATACTAGCATTTGTTCACTGTCATATCATTATCTACCCAAGTTTCGTCTAGATACACAATATTGCGTTCTTCTTGCCTATATTGCCTTACAGTTGATAGATATTTCACCCGCCAGTGAAAAATATTTAGTCTTTCAGTAAGCAATTTTCGTTTATTTTGGCACTTGCTCCAAACAAAATCATTTGATCGTAAAAGCCGATTTAAGGTTTTATACCCGTACGGAAAATCTATTTTGTTATTTACAGCACGAAGTAGGGGTTTGCAGGTCGGAACCTTCTTCAAGTTTATATAAAAATCCTCTATTGTTCGTCGAATTACTTGAAAATCACCATCGTCAATTTTATCTTTGTATGATAATCGGGGTCTTTTCTACCAGGAGATTTTAAAGGTGAAGTGGATCATGAGCGATCATTATATTCTCATTGAATTTTTCTTACACTACTTTCCGAAACACCAGTGTAAAATGCAGCGCGTTCTGTTCGATTTTGAATTGGAATAGTCAAACTATTATTTTCAGCTTCTCTAGTACAGGCCTCTATAATGCTCGCAATAACTTCACGTGCACCGCTTCGAATTGTTTTTCCTCTTTGGCTCTCCATCGTTACTTCGAGATAATAATTCAAATTCAACGCAACGCATTTATATAGAAATGAAAACAAATGCTCGAAATGTATAGGCGCCACTGGAAATAGCTAGAACCTTCTAGCGGCAAGTGCATGGAGACTCTAGGCACATCCCAATTACAAGTGGATCAGTGAATTTACGCTTAGCTGGCGCACTTTATAGGTGAAGCGGCAAACTATTACAACAAATAAAATAACATAAAATTTATTTGCGTACACAAATTTTACTTTTCCGCTTGCTTAAGACTATGAACCTTTGTATTAAGGACCGCCCGGTTTTATTTCGTGTCCCGCACTTTACAGTCTATTCAAACATTTGTAAAGTACGCCATTTTGTACCACCATGTTGGATTCGTACTAATATTTTACCAGTTTCTACCTATGCCATACTTAATTTTTGGACATAATTTAAAATAAATTGAATAAATAGTTTTTACATATATTTTTTAAGACCGACATTTTATTCCGTTGTTGAATTCGTATCATTTTATTCCTATATCACATTTAGTTTTTATAAATTAAATTTTGAAATCAATTGAATAGGACATTTTTTTACACTTCATTTTTGAGCAAAATTTGAAGTAATATGCATAAGTGGTTTTTTAGTGATAACTATACTGAATATTTACCAAAATATCAGCAGGTCTTCCTCATAAATCACTTAATTTTTAACCAAAATTTGAAGTCAATCGGTTAAGTAGTTTTTAGCTATGCCGCAAACTGACGGACGCATAGATCGACAAGCAGACCGATGGAATTGAGAAAACATGCTTGTTTGACACCTTGGAGGGGGGTTTTTTCCACGATTACAAAAATTTTGTTTGGCAGCCATTTTGTTCTGCTATCTTGAATTCGTACCACAGTTTTAGGACTTCATATCTATATCACACTTAATTCTTTCAGGCTGATTTTTTAAATATTTTATTAAGGCACCATTTTGTTTCGCCATCTTGGATTCGTACCAAAATTTTACCAGTTGATTTCTACTTTCTACTTGATTTTTATACAAAGTTTAAGGTAAATTGTATAAGTAGTTTTTTAGTAAGAATTTTTAAACATTTCACTAGGTCGTCATTTTTATCCGCCATATTGGATTTTATTTTTTATTTAAATTTGAAATCTATCGGATAAATAGTTTTTGAGCCATACCGTGTACAGATAGACCAACCGAATTATTTTTTGGCATATAGAGGCCATAAAACGTGAAGATATGTACAAACCTGGCAGGGTGAATTTTTTACGATTACCATACTTTCCTTTTACGAGAAAAGTAAAAATATAAACGCTATTTCTGGTTAGATAAAATCAGTGATGGAATAAAGATTTCTGAGAAACAATTGAAATACTATTATAGCATGCAATTTGCAAACTTCTTTCGGGATACATATTGGAATAGCGAAAACAGTTAAAGCTTTACACACTGACTAATAAATAATAAAGGAAAACACTTTTTACCAGAGCTCTCTAGCAAGAGATTTTTGATATAATGGATGTGTTCTTCTGTAAATTGTCAAAAAAAAAATGGCAAATTTCAGAAATTCATCACAACAGAATCCTACTAAAAAATATTGTATTTTAATATATTTTTTTTGGTATTGAAGCCTTCCTCCAAAATTAGTTAATATCGGGCAGGAAAATTGGCTTTTAGGACTTTCTGTATCTTCGAGAGGTTTGTTTAGTATTTCCACAACCCTTACTATATAATGGTGTATTGATAGTGACGCAGATCTTTTACTAACTTGGATAAAATATGGAATTTGAAAATAAAAACAGAACAGAATAAATTTATCTCGGTGGATGTTATCATACGCATTTTGATATCCATAAAAAGCCAAATAACCAGTATTTGCTGCTAGAAACCTGATACATTGCCGTGCAAGTTATATGTCGGGACGAAGGAGAAACATTTTTTAAAATAATTTTTTTTTAAAAACACACCGATTATAACAAATTTTGGAAGGAACCAATTTGAAACACGAATTTAACGATTAAATGTTTTCAGTCAAGATTACTACAGTAGTGTCCTGACTCCCGCAGTTATGTAAAACGGAACTTATCCACCCCTAGAAGAGAATATAAATTTTCATTTCCATTATTAATATTATTATTCTTATTTTGATTATATTTCATGTAAATAGGCCATCAATTTTTTGAAGGTTAAGTTCCTCTTGTAAAGAGTACAATTAAAGTTTACTTTCATTAATGGGATATTCTGAAATAAGCGTTTAGTGTTTTTATAAGCTTGTATAATGATTTTTGAACTCCAAGGAAATCTTAATTCGAACAAATATGTTCCATTAAATAGTACTTTATTTTGCGAATCTTCGTACGACTCTACTACCATGAGGTCGTTAAAGGTAACTAGTATCCAATTATTTTCGTCGATATTTTGAAGTTGCATATAAACAATATCTATGGGCATTGGATTGCAATTAGAGTTATTATGTTGATATCTTATTAGTTGTATTTCGCAAGGAGTATTGTTATAGACGTTGTCTGAATAGATAAGGGTATATAGATATTCCTTGTTAAAAATATACATACATGGTTGAATCGAGTATCCAAAATTTATTTCATTTATTGGTAAATACTCGAAATTGGGTACAATTATTTTATAGTATTTTAATATTATTTCTAGTGGATAAAGAAAACAGTTGATATACATCATAGTTGTTTTTCTCTACCAGAGGAATTTCTACAATAAATATAACTTTCTTATCTTTGATATAACTTTTTATTTGTAGCGTTTTTTCTATTTTTAAGATATTATCCACAGATGGTTCAAATGACAACTTTTTAAATCCTAATTTAGAATGTATCTATTATAATTCATGTATAAACTTTTTAGCGTTTATTACAGCACTATGAAAGGTATTTAGTTTTGCAAATATAATAGCTAATTAGATTTTTTTCTAAAATATCGTAAATATTTTGATAGTTATTTGTGTAAATATCATTTGAATTCAAAATAATTGAACAAGATGGGTTTTGTCGAGTTCGATTTTATTCATAGTTGCTATTATTTGCTTTACGTGCAATTCTAAAATGATTTGGTTATGTAACTAATATTTTCAAAATTTCGTATTGATTTAGTTAACAAAGTTGTTTGTTTAGTCAAAGCAAATTAAAAATCATGTTAATTTTTCATTAATGAGTCTATATTTTGGTCAATCCGTTCAGAGTCGTCGTGATTCATTGCCAGTTATACTTCTAATTACCCTACCTAATGGAATTTGTATGACTTAAGATAATCTCATGAGGTGTAAACTTTCTTACGCTGTTTATGGTCCCATTGTAACGAATGAGTTCTGAGGTTGATTTGTTTTTATCTTTTTGTTTTAAAATCCAAAGGTGTTCGATAAGAGTAAAATGAAAACGCTCTTCAGGGGAATTAGACTCATAATGTTTAGGCGTAGTAAAATGTATATTTATTTTCATTCCAAATTGATTTGGATTTTCGTTTTTAAAGGGTTTTAAGTTTACTAGATCTTGAAATAAACAATCTGTCGTTCGTTGATCGGAAAAAATGCTTTTTAATTAAAGGCCAGGAGATTAGTTCTGATCTAGAGACTATTAATTATGCCGCTCTACCTGTTAATTTATCGAGAATAGTATCAAGTAAACAAACATGTGTAATAGCCGTTGGATTATTATTACCTTGAAAGGCTTTCAGCAAATTTTCTACTGCCGAAATGAATCTGTTTAGAGGTTTTATATTTCCATCAAAAAGTGGAATATTATCTGATTGATATCGATGTAATTGATAAATCACTCACGTTTTGTTTTTGTTGGCAGTTGAACCAACTGACAATGAATTTAGCGAATTAATTAAATTATCTTAAGTTAGATCTATTTTAAAATCTTTTAAATTTCTGGTTACTAGTAAAAATTTTAGTTACTGCGTAACTTTCCTTTATACATAAATTACCTCTTTGTTACTACGCAAGATTATTTTTATATATAAAAAATACCAGTTTCCACGTAGTTTTGGAATGAATTCCGTTAATATATAGTCACCGGTTCTTCCAAAAGATAGTGAGCAGGAAACCTTTGATATGATATGCAGTCATCGGACATTACTGGGACATGCTATAGATCTTGAACTGTCTCGTTCTGTCTTTTAGTCTTCTTGGTTCTTTTCGAATTGATTGCTTTTCTCCAGTTACTGCCTAAGATTGGCATTGTTTGCTTTTGCGTTAAAAAGTGCCTTTTGAAATTTCCCAGATTTTTTCAGATCTTCACGTTTCGGGTCCCTCACTGCCAAAAATATATTTTCTTAATTCCGTCGGAGTGCCTATCTGTCTGAGTGTCGGTCTATTCGCGGAATAGCTGAAAAAACATAACAATAAACTACAAATCTGGGTCAAAAATTAAGGGTGATGATGGGTAGAGATGAAATGGTAATATTTTGGTAAAAATTTAATTGGGAAAAAGTCTTCAAAGTATAACTTAAAATTATCATACCCTGTAGAGGCAAGCAACTACTAGAATTACTCAGAAATAATATGGGGCTAGTTAATCTCAAATTAATTTTAGAAACTCTTAATTTAATTATAGCATTGCATACTCACTTCAAAATGAAACATGAATATTTCCAGCGTACTTTGATAGAGCATTCTATCATTAAAATGTTTTTACATAATTAGTCAGTAGATTAAATTGATTATTGATTGCTTCGAAAGCAGTGTTAGTTAAAATATACAAATTGATCACAGTAGATTTTTTAGGCCAAAATGCATGTTGTTTCTTGGAAAATAGGATATAAATATTGTTTAATATTCGTTTTTATTACATTAGCAGAAATTGAAGAAAATGAAGCTGACCCAACCAAACATTTTTTTTGGAACTTGAACTCTAGATATTCTAAACCCAACCATCATCTTCATTGGAATTTTTCTTACGGGGACCGGTTCCTAGACATCTGGTGTATGAATCTGCCCGGATGAAGTGAGAGTAAACACTCTGCAGTGTACTTCATGCACACCTAAATCTGTTGGCGACATAACATTGGAGTCAACCATCTCGAAGTAAAGTAATAATAGCCGACGAACTTCTGAATCTGTTAAACAACTTCACAAAACGTTTTAAACATTTTGTTTTCACTTGTATAATATGCGAGTTTTTTACTTTAATTCAATACAGTTTAAAAAGCTGAACAATGTATATTTAAACTACTTTGAAATTAATAAAAATCCTCTCAGTAAAAAAATTATCAAACTTTAAAATTTCCTAAATTTCTATGTGCCCGTTTTTGTCGCTGGTCAGTGTATGTTGTTAACTAATCGTTCAGTTCACCATTAGTGATCTTCAACATGCATGATATGCAAATAATAACTTCTTATGTTCAACAAAAGAGTCGAAAATAATCCCAACAACGGTATCCTTTCAATACTGAACTAACTAAAAAAATTGTCTTCAATAACCATAAACAAGCAAACGACATAGGATGGCATTTGACCGTCCATCGGACGATTTACAACAGCAGAGCACCGGCGCGTACCTCTCGCTCTTTACAATTCCCCGGTAGCCATTCAATACCCTATATAGGTCTTGTCTTCAAAATTTTTATCTCTCCTTCATACCTTGTTTGTAACCGAGGATCGAGATTTATCTCTGGTGTTCTCTCGGCCTATTTGCGAGATCTGTCTTCGCTGTGCGCGGCCATGTCACTCACTGAAATATGTTTCAGAATCGACTGATTTTAAATTAAATCCGAATAAATAAATTTTGTTGCAACACAGTTAAAGGAACACATGGATTTGAGATACTGGTGTGACATCCGCTGTACTTATAGAAAGAAAATTGTCATTACTTGTATGATGCGATAAAGATGTATGTTTCGAAAAAACGAACCCTAATATAAAGTGGGAGCTCTCACGGCTTTACGATTTATGAACAAGATACTTTATCATAGGAAAAAGAAAAATTAACTGAAGCTCTAACAGGGAATGGATGTTACAGTGAAGATATTGGAAGTCCAATTAAAAAATATTATAATTCAATCCCTTGACAGAGGAGGAGTGGTAGGGAGTACTGCTAGGAATTGTTATTTTCTTTTCATACATTTCACCATAGACACAGAAAATAGCATGGTCATTTTGGCGATCCAACATAAGTACAATCTTTGTCCAAAAGAAGAGAGACCCAGAGAGAGAACCAGGGCGCTCAGTATCGACTAAACTTGAGGAACAAGATGGATGTGTTAAAAAGAAACAAATTTTTCAGTTTTCTATAGCTAAGCAATAACATACTACTGGACATGTCATAAATGTAAAATAAACTAAAGTTCTAGAGTCAGTTCCAGGATTCTATAAACGATATATTAGATAATCTATTTATTGATTAAACATAAAATAAATTCCAATAGAGATATGGGTGACGATCTACATCACAAGTGTAATGTGATATTAACAGCGGTCGGCTGGTAATTCTAATTTGACATCTCTAATTCCCAAAATCATGATTTCTAAACCCTAATACAATGTTAAGGTTTATCAGTAACTAATTCTAGTTTCTCAAAAAAAAACGTTAAATGTACTTTCTATAAATAATTAAATTACCCTCGAAGTGGGAGTACTGGGACAACCGACTAGATCGATTACTGTTGCGGGAATATTACCTATAAATGTATACTGTTTATCATTTCATCTACTACTTACTTTACTACTCAACTTTAGATCGTCAAAAATAATTCCATTATTAGTATGTAACAATTTTTTATATCTTTTGCAGCACTTTCCCATTTTGAAGAATGGTCTCTCGCAAATTAAATAAAACATCACAATATTTTACTTTCATCGGAGGAGGGAAAAATTACTGGGTAATCATGAAAAAATCACCCGCGCATATTTTTTAGATCTCCACGTTTCGAGGTCCCTATCATTTTATCGGTTTGTCTGTCCGCGGCATAGCCAAAAAAGTACTGATCAAAAATTCAAAGTCATATGAGTATAACATGGTAATATTTTCGTAAAAATACAATATAAACTACTTATTAAATTTACCTTAAGTTTTGCACGTGTGACATGAGAATGAACTGAAATTTTGGTGTGAATCCACGATAGCGAAGCAAATTGGCTAATAATATTTTTTTTAAAAATCAGTCTGAAAAACTACTTATTCGATTGTTTTCAGATTTTGCACAAAAACCAACTGAATTGGTAAAATTTTGGTATGAGTTCAAACTGGCGGAACAAAATTGCGGTCAAATAAAATGTTAAAAGAATTACCGTAAAAAAACTCTCTTATTCAATTGACCTCAAATTTTGCACAAAAATTGGATGTTAAATCGCATCTAATAAAATAGCAAAATTTTTTTGCAAATTCAACGTATCGATGCAAAAAGGAGGCGTAATAAAATTTTGATAACATTCTAATCTAGACCACAACGCAATCCTACCACTAGTTTTTGATATACAGGGTGTTAAACTTTAACCAAATCCCATATTAAATGCACAGAGAAAACAAGATGACACAAAATAAGGTTTGTCAACATATTTAACGTATAATTCTTCCCAAAGTCAACAAAAACCGTTTTCGGATCTGAGTTCACATAAAACGTGTTTCTTATTTTGGAACGTACTATACGTTAAATACGGTGTGTCCAAGATTTGACGTTCATGGCTTGCTGTCTCGAAAACTATTATGGCTAGAAAGATAGTTAAATTAAGAAATTTGTAGAGAATTTTTTTACAAATTTGATTTTTACTGAATATAAAAATTATCTTTGGCTGTTTTTAAGGTAATTAGGAAAAATTAAAAATGTGCATTTTTAAATTTTTTCTGTATCTCACGTTATACAAGTGTGTTTCCGACATACATGTTCGAAATTTTAAATTTCTTATTGACGTCACAAAGGATTTTTGCATTGTTGAAAGAGCTCGTTTCTTTAAATTCTAAAAGCCAAAATAACTGTTTTTGAGTTTCCTTCAAATTCAGTGTTGCCAATCACCGGTTAATTACCCGAAATTCGGGTATTTTTCCCGATTGTATATTAAACCGCAAGGTAAAACAATAAAATACTATAATAACTAATATATATAGTTTTTCATTTCATCGAAAATAGGCACTAAGCTATGATTTTGAACGAAATGTTTAGGTTGGCATTAGTTGATACTTTTTGTTTGGCAATGATTTACCGCAACGCCATCTAAAATATGTTCACTCTACTTATATGAAAATTAATTAATTAATTAATTTTGAAAGTTTTATTCTACAAGCAAAATGGAGAAGTGACTAAACTCGATACACTTATCCTTGACGTCTTCAGTTGTTGCACTATGCAAAATATGAATATAATTCAAAGATTGGTTTGAGCGTTAAAAGGTACTTTTACTATAAAACTGTAATCAATGTCGAAGTGATATAACAAGTAATTAATATAAACAAATTAACAACACTCGCCATGTTTTTTTTTGGATACACCAATAATTTTTCAAGCATTCTGCATTATTATTTATATCAAGTTGGCCACTTTAAGTAGTGTAGTTTTTCCCTCTCCTTAAAGAAATGCATTTGTCGTTTATTAGTGAAATGCGTTAGGGAGCAAAATTCTTGGATGTAAGCTCCAAAAGTGTGAATTACTGAATAAAGCTTAATTATTGACATACATGCAAATACAACCTGGATGTTTTGAAGGAAACGGGTAATTTTCAGTCTCTAAACGGGTAATTTTCACAAGTTGAGTTGGCAACACTGTTCAAATTCTTTAATTTGTTTGTGTTTTCTCATTAGTTTCTAAAGTTTACTACTAGTATGACCAATACTTATTCCAAGGAAGATAAAATAAAGAAAATAATAGGACTAAGAATAGAAGTTTATTTTAATGCTAACAAGAATACGTAAGTTGCAGTACGCGAATACGAAGAACAATTTACAGAGCGACATCAACCCAATGACAGGCACTTTATATTCTTAATTACCGATTTTCTAGCTTATGATTCTTTTCCGAAACCTAAACCTAAGACCCACTTAAAAAATTACGATAAAATAGATGTAGATATCGTAGAAGCTGTCAGAAGTAACCCAGGGACATCAGTGCGGAATACTGAAGAAAAACAACTATTCACAAATCTACTGCACATTCTTTCTAGCTATAATATCTTTCGAGATAGCAATACATGTAAGTCAAATCTCAAAACTTTTTTGTTCTGTTTTCCCATGTGTTTTATGTGGGATATGGTCAAAGTTTAATCTATAGGGATATCCAAAACTAGTCGCAGGATTGAGCTGTGGTCATAAGAGCTTTTCATCAGGACGGTAAGTAATACAATATATCGAAATTTGAGAAAAATCAGTTGATCCCCGAAAGCCCATAAGTTACTTGTGATGCCCTTTTATGAATTATTATATTAAATTATCCTCCAACGCATTTAGTTGTAAGCGAATTCATAAATTTATCATTAGCTTCAGCTTGGACATTTTTTCAAGAAAATAAGGAAATAGGAAGCTACTTATAACCACAAACTTTTAAATTGGGGCATCCGATTTAAACCATTATATAAATAGGAATTATTATTACTACCATCCACACTCCTATGCTAGGAAGTATTTGGCGAAAACGATCAAGAATTTGTTGGCAGTATTGGCGGGCATCCTAGGGTAACCTCCCAAAGGGCTGAATTTATACCATTATTTTTAGACATCTAAATATTGTTCAGACTCCTGCCATTCGGAAGAAGGTGCAGGGCATAATAGAGGAGCCCTTGGACAAATACCCGATGACGACCTACACAGTAGGCATGGACTCCTGCGATAAACGGTTAAACTCAAGGATTGCTTACTTGATGCCTATGAGCTGGGCAAGCCAAGAGATAGAGGATACGTGGCGTACACGGAAATATGGTGTCAACAACGGCCTGAATATAATCATCTCTCACAACAAAGCCAAAGATATTAATTAGCTCATCTTTATCGATCTAGAACTATTAGAGCTGCTCGAATACCGGGGGAGCTAGGGTAAGAGAATACTGCTCACGAGAATCTCCCAACAGAAGTCGGGAAACAGAACACCAGCATTAAACAAGAAGCACTCCCTGAAGCGCCAGATGACCAACTCATTGAAACAAATGTAAAATTAAATTCGTATCTGATATTACAAAGGCAGATATTGCTATGAGCGGGACACCACGCTTAACAAGGCAATTTACAGGATGGCAAGCAAACTCAGGGAAAAATAGTTTCTCTGTAGTAACGAACCCAGAAAGTTGCTAGTAAGATGCAGTCAGCAAGACAACAGGCTCTCCGAATATAATGCTTGACTGACTATATACCATCAAAATGAGAAATGTGGCTGTGCGCACGTAGAAGTTAAATTGATATGTAGAGACTTTGTATTTGGTGCAAATGTCTATTAAATAAAATCATAGCAAAGCGCTCTTTTCGCTATCTTCAGTGCTACCTGAAAGCAAGGAAATGATTTTCTCTTACAAAATTCTAATAAAAAATTGGTAAAAAGGTTAAAATTTAATGGATTTAATAAAAATTATAGAAATAGAAAAAGCGTATCTAAAAATTGACAAAAATATGCTAATCAGAGAGATTTTCAATATCTTCTTAAGACTTTCCACATAAGAATTTTTTTATAAAATAGAAAACTTGGATATTTATAAATTATGTTTAAACTGAAATGTAATTTTTTTTTATAAAAAAGGCTCCAAGCAATGTAGAAAAGTCCCAAACTGCGTCATCTACTTACTTGTCAGAGAAGAACAGGTTAGTGAAATAACATCAGGCAGACCTTTCACAAACCATATCGAAATAACTACCAGAGTATTATTACAAGAATACTGCACATTAAAGAAAACAATTCTGGTCAATTTATACAGTGTTATAGATTGTATTAACTTAACATGGAATATCAAGAACAGCTTGACAAAGAAATTGAAGGGAATGCGTGGTAACACATTTCTTAAACGACCCTCTCGTTTTCTTAGGGATTCAGATCTTGTTGGTGCCAGTCTTCCGTTAAAGTGATAGAATATATCTCTCGAACCTACAACACCAGGAAGAAAATCCTATGGTGCCACAACTTCTGGTGGAGAAAATTCCCTAACACCCATTCACATCTGGCAGGGATTTTTGATTTTTGGCTAAATGGGGGTCAACCAATTTGTGAATGGGCTGTAGAGGGTAGAAGAGTAAACGAAAAAAGAAAACTTAAAGGAACTATAAAACTACCGGCCCATAACCTGCCTCAACACGTGTTTTCTTTACTCGTATCTTCTACTATAGATTATTGAGAGAAGAGAAAGCCTTCAACGGGATGTTGTATGAGTGACTATTGTACCTACTAAGAACACTTGCCGTACACGCAAAACAATACTTATATTGAATATATATGCCACTTTAAAAAATAATATCTTCCAAAGTAACTCTCTAAACAACTCTAAGCCCTTTAGAGTTCTCTATCACTCTGCTACGCATTTCGTTCTAAGTAATTTCAGTTTTTCCACCGATGCTGAAGATGCATAATCATCTCGAGCTGTGAAAATTTTAATAATATTAAAAAAGAAAAACAACAGCTACTCTCGAACGATCATGTCAGCAAGCGTCAGCATGACGTATTCTATAAAAATCAACTTGTCAGACTTGTTGTGGCCTACCTTCGGCTTTTTACGACCTGTTGAACTAAAGTTCCAGACCAAAGAATCTTTGTTAGCCTTTATTAACACCTTAGTATATCGTAGCCAGTTCTTAAATTTCCCCGACCTTATTTGGATGGTATTAAGACATCACTACGTTATAGACGAAGCGCTTTTATTACTATACACCCCAGATGGTACCGAAGCTATCTTGGAAAAGATAACTGCTCTTTTTATAAAAATTACGCTGTCCCCACTAAGTCTGATACTGTTCTGCTTTCCCTTTTTGTCCCTCCGCGTAGTGCTTGTGTGGGTCGGAGCCACAATAATAACAATAAATATCATGTTGTTTAAACAAAAACTAAGAAAGACTTCATTACTTTAATAAAATCTGTACTTTTTTTTAAAGCACCAGCCAAAAAAATTCTCTATAATTCAATAATGCAACAAAATAATCTGAATACATTTTTAAAAAATCGGTAAATACGCTTTCACCCACAATTTCCCTGGTATAGAATTTTTCTACGTACAGATAACATAATACCAATGCTATAAACACAACAACTATATCGATATATGGATTCATAAAATATATTATCTGTGTAATGAAATTCTCTACGTGGGAAGTTATGGTAAAAACAAATTTGCCGTTTCCTTTAAATTTATTTTTATATTATTGTTAGTATTCATAAAATTGTTTACATAATGCATAAAAAATAAATTATATCATTTATAACATATGTAAATAAATAAATTAATAGCTTATAAAAAAATCGGTAAATGCGAATTTACCCATTTATTTTTATAATATTGTCATTATTATTATTTTTATTATTATTACTTATTTTTCATACATTTATTTACATATTCTATACAAAATAAATTATATTATTAATTTATTCATCCTCAAAAGTAGGTTTTATCCCGGAAAGTGAAATTTTATCCAATATTTAAAGCTCTTATTAGATTGCTTTTTCCTCGCCATACAGGATTCGTATTAAAGTTTTAACATTGTATGCTACTTTATGGAAATTATAACATACTAGCAATTAAAAGTGTGTATTTCTACCAGAGTGTAATTTTTATACATCAATCTATAAGTGGAATCAGGCATTCAAATTTGGATATAGAACTCAGGAGCGAAGTTCATTAACACTTTACTCGAAACTGTAATAATATCAATTTGCAATAAGCAAAAACAGGTATAGGAAATGACTTTATGTGTTACCAAGGTGTGAGAAATTATAATAGTGTCCCACCATGAATAATGGATGCCTCCAAATAACAGCACACATTTGGAGGACAAATATCTTCGGAGTAAAGCATGACAGTTATTATTTTTAAGCCTTATTTTAAAGAGAAACTCAGATAGTTTGGAACTATTTCTAATATATTCTAAATAGAGGGAAACCAAAAAACATCTAGTTAATTAAAAACCAACGAAAAACTTAGTTTTAAAAATAACATCTAACACATTCCTTTAATTGAGGTTGAACCTTGTTCATAGCATTTTTCAATATTTCTTGTGGAATTGATCTGATTTGATTCCTTGTGTTTCAATTGTGTGGGGATTATTTTGATAGACTTTCGATTTCAAATATTACCAAAAATCACAAACTGTTAAGTCGCATGACCTAGATGGCCACGAATAACCACCGTGTCTTTAAAGACCCGGAAACATTTTTGTCGTACAATTTAAATTAAAATTCTTGCTGTGTGGGACGATGCGCCATCGTGTTGGAACCATATTGCATTTTATGGAAAATTGCGCAACTGTGATCGAAGAAATGTTTGTTACATATGCGCACATCTTTCTGCATTAATAATAACATTGACTCCATTTTCATCCTGTAAAAAATAGGGTCCTTTAATTATCTACTGATACTGCACACCAAACTGTAACTTTTTGATCCTGTGACCAATAACGATAGTACTGTTAGTTAACATAAAAACAGGGAGATGAAAATGGGCTTCATCCGACATAAACAAATTCCAGTTACGATTGGGGTATTTCTTAAATATTGCGAAATAATTTGAGAAAAATTAAGCATAGATGCAAACTGTTGAACTAAATTAATTTTGTATGGATGAAACTGTAAATCTTTATGCAATATTCGCATGTCTCCTCAATGATCGTGTGGGGCTTCTTAAAAGTCATGTTCGAATACTGTGAATATTTTGAGTAGTTCTAATAGAAACGAGTCTATCTTAGAGTTTTATCTTTAAAGCTGTCGGCCATATAAAATTGTGCATCCATCTTAAAATTATGTTTCTGTGTAGAGGATCTAAATTAAGTCGAAAATGGCGCTGAATTTCTCTTTAAAATAGAACATAAAAATTATGTTTATCATACTTTACTGCCAAAGATATTTGTCCTCCAAATGTGTGCGCACTCTTTATAAACAGATTTAAATTTGTAATTAGGGAAAACATCAAAAGGGGTGAAGGTAAGTTGTACTACCTTTTATCACTGTGGCTATGTTGGTAGAAAGGATGGTTTAAGAAAAAAGGACGACAAATTATTTGTTAATAATATGTTTTTTTCATAATTATTTATGGGTAATAACTATAGCTTGACAGAGAGTTCCTATGTAAACTTTAGGTTTAGGTTTTTTTGATTGAATAATAAATCATTTTGAATTTAAAATTTGTTTCAAACTTGATTTTCTTGCAAAATTTCAAACCAATTTATTAAGTAGTTTTTTTTGGAACTGAGTTTTTAAACCTTTTTAAAATTTTAGCAGTTTATTCCTATAACACGCTTGATTTTTATGCAATATTGGAAGTCCATTTGATAAGTAGTTTCTTAATAATAATTTCATTTTAACATTTTGTGGGCCGCCATGTTGTTTCGCCATAGTGAATCTTTGCCATAATGTTACCATTCTATCATCATATGACCTTTAATTTTTGACTAAAAGTGGAAGTTAATCGGATGAGTAGTTTTTGAAGTTTGCGGCACATAGGTAAAACGACAGATCGACGAAAATGGGAGAATATGTTTTGAGGATCTAGGGACTCTAAACCGCTAAAAATCTGCAAAATTCTGGGACGATGTTTTTTCACGATTACAATACTTCTCCCTTACGAGGGAATTAAAAATCACAGCCAATTCAATTATGTTATGACAAATTTTGTGTTTTTCTCTAAATCCATTTATATTTGAATTATTTGCATTCTATAATAGGTAGGTATACGGAATTTGCACGTATAAACCTATAGACAATTATTTGTAAATTAAGTATTTCAGAATACGCACACTGTGAGTCATAACGTCAGGATTATTTCCACTCGAGCGCAGTCATAGTCTTAATCTGGGCAACGCAATTTCTAAATCTGCCATAAACCCGGCCGTGGCGCATAATGAGCGATTTTCAGTCAATCACCACGTACGCGGTGCCATGCTGCGCGTTTTTTGCCCGCCGACTGGTCACATTTGTTGCATCTAAATTGCACATATCGTATCGGCCGTTCTTAATAGGAACGATATCGTTTCTGACTTGTCGTCGTTGACAACGACCACCGGCACAGATTGCGAAATCAAGACCATGATTGGAAACACTCGACATGTCCGGGAATTCGCAGCTTTAATACTCTTTTGTGCATTTAATATGGTAAAATATTTAGTTACTTCTGGAGCCACATTGATTAAATGAAACACATCAAACATTACATTTGTTTCAAATCTTTAACAGTTTAAATTATCTTACTTTGTCTATGTTAAATACATAACTCATATAATAACAAAAACAACATAATATAAACAATTTTCGAATTTTATTCATAAATTCACTTGGGTTTAGTGAATATGTTAATAAAAAATACTTGTGAAAAGATATATCTAATAGAACGGTTAAAAACTGTAGTATAATTTTATATTTAAATAAATAATTATAATTATTTTAATTAAATATTATTTAAAAATGTGTGTGTGTGTATATTTGTAATTTATGGCGCTGGATAAACCAACTTGCTAGAATCTATTTAAAAATTAAATATTCTCTTTTTTTTTATTTATAAGTAAATCTTTAGCTACTACTTAGTTTTACTTTCGAGAATAATTGCATTTTTCTCTATATTTAGTTATAAAAATAAATATTTAAAACATAGGAACCAAATTTTGCCAAAATATTTATTTAAAAAATTTAAATAGGAATTCTTATTTGACAAAAAATTTTTATAGCCATTTTGAAAAGAATAAAAAACATACATTTTAAAAAAATAAATTAGTGAATTTGGCTGGTTTGCTCAAAAACTATAAAACGATTACATGTTCGGTAGATTGGATCCACTATTAAGAGAGCTTTTAATAATGATGTTGATTGTTATGTGTGCTATAAAATTGATAAGGACCGTTTCCAAAATGAAATTTGTATAATACCAATCAATTCTATTTGTTCTAAATTCTTGTTTAATGATAAAAGAGCGAAAAATCACTAATATCTCTTAAAACAAATGTGTTACCTCAACAATAGTTATCAAGTTTGTAGATTATAAAATTATCTTGGAGAAGATTTTGTATAATATGCGCCCTTTCATAACCAAACTTCGAGGTAGCGAATATGACGCATTTTTGTACATATTTTTTCCTATAGATATAAACCACGATCTATTCTGATTGTTTTAATAAAATAATATTGATCATTATTCATTTTTTTTTTAAATTGGGTTGTGATTAAGCTTCAAAATATGTTTTTAGGCTCGTATTCTACTTCTTCACCTTTAAACTGCATAAATTCGATTCAAGTTCAAGATGGACTGCATGTAAACAACAAAAGTTATTGTACGTGCAATACGCCTTTAAAAATTTGCTAAAAGCTTATATCATAATTGGCGTATTGAACGCACAATAACTTTTGTTTACTTGCACTCTATCTTGAGTTTAAATAGTGTTTCCTAATGTCATAATCATTACCATATATTAATTCAACATTGGAGCAAGATTAGTCGTTGTGATAACTAAGGATTGCATATACTACAATCTGTATAACAACTATTATGATAGCAACACTTACCATTTAAGAATATTAGCAAAAAAAATTATTTTTTACCTTTGAATTATGAATACAATTTTAAGTATAAATAGTATCAAGGAGGATTTTTGATATTATTTCGTTTTTATAATGCTCTAAAGGTCTATATCAAATTTCAATTCTATGCGACTTTTTGTGAAGTTTAATTTTTATTTGCCTATTTTGACTGGACTAAAGACAAACGATACATTTTCGAATATTCACTCTCTGGATTATTTAATTTAAATACAAAAAGACTACTTGTTTGAGAACCATAATATTGGAAGAAATCTACCTTTCCAGATAAAGTGGATTAAAACGATGTGGACTGAATGCCGGTTTTCGTTCCAATGGAAATGTTCGGTAGAGATTGAATGTCAATGATCCTACAGACAGCAAACCTATTTACAGTTATGCGGATGGCATAATATTCCAACGTGCAATTTTCCAAGCATGTATACTCGAAGAAGTTCAACATTCGATGTGGAGTAATGCTACGTTAACAATAAAAAAAAATGAAAAATGATATTTACTTGAATCCCACGATTTAATCACGTTCGATAACCCAAAAATTATTTAGCACTCGTATTACCTTTCCTTAGGAGCCCATGGCGTTAAAGACCACATCGATACCAACAAAAGTAACGCTACTTGGTGATATACAATTTTCTCCTAAACTGCTCTTCTAATGACGTATTGATGTGCTCAGTTGAGGTGTTTAGAATAATTATGGAGGAAGTGTGATATAGGTATATTCTATATATTTAAAACACTAAGCCAGATTTTTCAGCAAGTTCGAGAGTTGTACTGCACTAATTTCAAAAAAATCATGTAGATTTTTTTGATATTATCGGTAATCGTTTGATTACCGAGAACCTTCCACACTCTTTTGTATTGGTTTGTTGCGTATTGTTGCTATAAAACCAATATGTTTTTCTTCAATAACATTTCTGGACGATGTGGTGAATGCCCTCAATATTCTTATAATTCCACTGGAAACTCATCGCGCCATTTAACGCAAAAGGCCGGGCAAGGTCTGCCGGGCCAGCTAGTGTAGGTACAAACTGATAAAATGTTAGTGTGAAGCCAATGAATGTTTAAACCTTCAAAAAACTACTTACTCAATTGACTTGAAATTTTGTATACAAATCAAGTGTAAAACAAGAATAAACTGACAAAAGTTTAGAACAAATCCGATACGAAAACAAAATGGCGCCCTAATAAAATGTTTAGATAATCGGAGGTAATAACTCTGGTGTAAGGACCGTAGGGCAGGATTTTTCCCTATACATGACGCTTGGCTATTTCCGTACTTTGATTAATGTTACGATCGTTACTGAGAAGCAATTTTAGGTTTCTTTTCTAGATTTTTGTCACGATGTATTCCTTATTTTAGTTTGATATTTTACCCTTCAACGTTATACTTGTAAAGTTAAGTTGGAGGAACCCCACTTTGTTGAAAGTGAAAGAAAAAAAGTATTGCTGGTTATCCGTTATAAGTATTACCGTTTTGTGGGCGTGTGTCAATAGACGCCATAGTTCTGTAAGCGTAACTACCAACAATGATGTATTCGAACGTGAAGTCCCTTAATATAAATATAACCCGAACATGGCCAAAAACAGAGTGGTAGTAGCTGTCCAAAATGCGAAAAAAATGTCGTGGTGAATTAATACCCATCGCCAACATTCCGCAAGAAGAAATTGAGTCCCTTTTAAAATCTAGATTAGAATGTATAATTAAGCCATATACATTGTATTAGGCATTGTTAAATATAAAGACCGTGAAGATATAAATCTACCAGGAAACCTTAGTATCATGTTTCTTTTGTTTCAAGAAGGATTCAAAGAAGACTTATTGTGTTTTTCCAGCAAGGCTGCTACGAAAATCATGAAAGAGTGCTCAGTTTTTGTTTGATGATAGAACCTTTAAAAACGGTTGCCCTCAGTTTGCACAACTGTATGCCATTCACGGCGACATTGGAAGCACTTCAACAAGTACGAATATTATTTCCTTTTGCTTAGCTACCAAACCGGACCGAAAAAACACCTTCTCCTTATAGAATCCAGAATATTTTAAAATAAATTACGGAATAGTAGCCATTACTTGTATTAAACAAAGTTCCCTGAAGCAAAGCTAAAGGGGTGTAATTTCCACTTTAACACAGTGCCTATGAAGAAAATGTAAAAAATAGACTTACGAAATTGTACAAGGAAGATGATGAATATATAGATGATAGAAGGGTTATATCTAATGGAAAACTGTAGCGCAAATAAGAGAAGAAATAGTAGTAGAAAAGCAATTTGATTTACATATAACATCAAAAAAGAGAATGAAAAGGTATACTAAATTGGATCAAAAAAATCAAAATACCGTTCAAGTCCAAAAATAAGTGTAGGTCAGTTCTTAAGAAACTTAAGTTACATTGTAGATTTGCAAGTGTGACATTTGTGTTATTATAATGATGTGTACATATTATGTAAATAAACGGACGAAAAGTACGGTAAATACTCTAATACATATAAATACTGACGAGTTGTTTCATTAAAATTTTAAACAACTAATATTTTGTACTTTTTTTTACCTGAACTGAACAATTTGAGTCCTATTTTCTCTTGCGTTTTCGTTTATAAGTTAGATAATTAAGCTTCTAAGACTCTCTAATTTCTACAAATATCGGCATTGATAAAAAGTTCCTTATAGATTAAATAAGAATTATTTTCCATTGATCATAATTCCATACTATAAGTATTATTATTCCATCATTATCAATGACCTCTTTTGAGGTCATATTGTTGTCAACATATCTTCCATTCGAATGTCTCCAGATGATAGACAAGTTTACTCTCGACTCGTTAGAAACCAAACACTTTGACCATCGTACGACAATCTAGTTTAAAAGAGTTTCAACCCACCCAAGACGTACACTCGGATGCTGTGGCAAAATGGACGCACTTTGCTCGTTTCGGTTTTAACAAACAAACAAATTAATTCACTGGCTTTACCCGATACATTCGTCATTATGAAATTTTTCTTTTATCATGGAAAGCGAATTGCGATCCTGTATAGTTCCGGAAGTAGATATTTGATAAAATATGTTTCTTTGATTTGTATTTCATTTATAACAGGCTTTAAGATAATCTAGGTTTGTGGTTAGTTTTTAAAAAACCTTGTAACACAAATTTAGGAAATAGGCTCTATATTGTTTACTTGACATTCCTATAGGGAATAGGCTCTATATTGTTTACTTGACTATTCCCTATAGTCCCCTCTATTGTTTACTTGACAACGATGCAGTCGGGTGCAACTATAAGTTACTTCAGTTCAGTTTATATCATCCGAAATGCTCGTCCAGAACGTAACAAGTTGTGGTGTAGTGTGGTTAGAACTCTTGTATTTTGATTTTTCTTAATTACTTTTTTTTTGTGAAAAAATTTACTGTTGCCTACGGTGACTTTTTCAAAAAACAAAAAATCTTTCCTACCCTAAATCTCTCTCAAGTTATAGATTTATTATTTTATACTACAGGAAAAATAAAAATCCAAATCTGGGTAAGTAGAAATTTATTTTACCACACTTTTAATTAATTTTTTCTCAATATAAAGGGCAGTTAGACCTGGAGAAAAATGTTTTAAAAAATTGCATGTTTTTCGAAAGAAAAAAGATATTTCTTAAAATAACAAAATTCTCTTTCATTCGTATATCGGACATAAATTATAAAAAATAACGGTATCCAGAGTTTTTAAAATATATTAAAACGTTGAAAAATATGCATAACCGATATATTTTAAATGGGTTACCCTGCATATTATTATTTCATTAAATGCGTTTCCTGTTACCGATTATAAATATACTAAGTTTAATACCTTTTGTGCCTGACTTTTATCTTTAAAGACAACTGAGAAAATTGGCAAAAATCCTGCCATCGTGTTTTCTCCTCTAATCCATAGGTTGCCTCTTATGGCACTGTTTTTGACAATTTTCTCAATTGTCTTTACAGATCGTTAGTTGTTTATTTATAATCGGTAACGAAAAACCTGACAGAGTGATTTTTTTTCACGATTACAAGCGTTTTATTTAGCCGCCATCTTGGATTCGTACCACAATTTTAGCAGTGCATCTCAATACCATACTTAATTCTTGCACAAAATTTAAACCCAATCAAAAATTTTCAGGCAAATGGATAAATGGTTTTTTAGTAGTAATGTTTTTTAACATTTCACTATGATGTCATTTTGTTACGCCTTATTGGATTTACCAAACTATTGCCGAATAATGCCCATATGACTCTTAATTTTTGACCAATATTTGAAGTAAATCCAATAAGTAGTTTTTTAACTATACCGTGAACAGACAGACAGTCCGACGAAAAGACCGACAGATAGACCGACCAACACACATATCGACAGAATTGAGAAAACGTGTTTTTTTGGCATCTAGAAGAGTCCCTAAAACGTGCACCTCTGTAAAAACCTGGGGGTATTTTTTTCACGATTACAATAATTCTCTTTTATGAGAGAAGTAAAAAAATATTTAGGGGACCAATATAATCGAAATATCAGAAAACAAATATACTGGATCAAAGAATTTGTACGTTTCTATAATTTCTTGAAGAGTAAATTACAGGAATTATTACTAATGAAGTTCTTACAAGGATCGAAAATGTCTCGACTTAATTAAGAGGGCAAAAACGTATTTATTAGCACTATTATTCTCCTATTATTTAACTCTATAAGGTGACATGTATAGAAAATATTATGAAATTAAACTTTTGCAATTGATCTAACGGATTCCGTTTCATTGTTATTTTGTTGAACTAAATTTCTAAAGGCTTAAAATAATTCATTAATGTATGCGTGGTCCTTCGGCTGAGTTACAATTACCCTCTTATCAGGATTATAGGTGCTCTATAGCATAATAAAATTTCATGAAATTTCACTGTTCATTAAAAACCCATGCGTGGACCTTTATGAATGTAGATCAATTTCTTAATTTGGTATAGATATATAAATTAATCATCAAGAAAGGGTTAATTTTTGTTATCACTATGTATTGTTAGAAAGTTGGCGCAAAGAAAGAGATTGCTAATTATGACTTTCTTAATACCGTATCATAATTTCAGAAAGTAGCCTCTTTTTAAATTAATTATAGACAGATTTGGAAATAAAAGTATTCTGAATCCTTATAACCCAGTTTTTTGACAAGTTTCAAATATAATTATTTTGCACGGTTTTATCAATTAAAATATGATTCCGGCAAATTTGAAGCAATAAAAACACTATCACATACACTGCCAATTTGAACCGTATGGATCGACCCGTACAGTTAAAAACGTGAAACACATTCGCAATGTATGGGCCCCCTTATGCAGGTCGACCCGTATATTAAAAATCTGGTCCCTTATGCATTCTTTACTCTTTAGATACAGAAACCAAGTGAATCTATAACTACTAAAAACTACGGACATGGCAATATCGTTTCTGTAACTCTGATCATATTGGATGAACGAAAACATACTTATGGATGAAAATTATTAATGTAACATTTTCAGCGACAGTGACAATGATCGTTGCTATTCAGTTATCCAGCGGTAGAGTAACGAAGCTGACTGCAACATTCTGATTTAGTTGGCAATTGCTACCTCTACATATACTTTGTGATTATTTTAGCTACCAAGAAATATATGTTGGGGAAACAATTTCAGCCCAAAGAAATCAAAATTAAAAATAAATACAAAAATGCAAAATTTAGGCATTTTTTTTTTAAGTACGTTTTACATGTTATTTAGAATAGAAAATATTTTATTTATTATAATGGAACAAATATTCAGATGATATCGAAAATATTGCTCAAAGAATTTAGAAAAAGCCAACCAGAAGATTTTTAATAAATATTTTACGACGTAGTGAAAATGGTTTTGTGTCTCAGCGACAGTATATGGTGGTCATAACTCACAAGTAAGAACCTTAGAACCCAAGGCGAATAAATAATAAATGTAAAATTATGCGGCGTTAAAAGCCCAACGGTGTTTATTAACTGACGGAAATTGACGCTAACTAGTGACATATACGCGAGTTAATTTTTAATTGCCGGAGTGTTAAAATTTTTTCAAACGTCTGATGAATGGGCACCATTCATCATTTTGGGAAAATAATCCTTAATGCTTTTGATGAGGCAATAATGATGTTCTCCGGTTACCAGTCAGGTGGGGGCGTTCTGAAATATATGATAAAAATTTGCGTATTTGAATGGCAATTAGGATGACATTTAGTATGTGTATAGTTTCCACAATATTGATATAATTGTCTTAGAAACCTGTATAACCAATTTAGAAAACAATTGTTATAATATTAAATTTATCAACTGTGAGATTATGTTATCGCGTTATGTCAAATCGTCAAAACGAATAAAATCGAGTACCGATTCTTAAAAAACAAGGAAAAAATCCCAAAATGATTCTTGAAGAAATGTTGGCTGTCTATGGGGATGATTGCCCTTCGAAATCAATTATTTGCGAGTAGTCAAAATTGTTTAAATATAGCCGAGAGTTATTGGATGATGATCCCCGCGCAGGCTGCCATACTGAAGTCATTAGTTCAGAGGTCGTTGAAAAAACAAAGTGTTTAATACTCAATGATGTAAGGCCGAAGAAGCAACAATTATCAGCAATATAAAAAGTTTCAGAAACCACGGTTTTCAGAACCTTACATGATTATCTTGATATGACAAATGTTAGTGCAGGAACAGACGCGGAAAACTGACGCAAGGTGTTTTGTTGGTGCTCGACGATGCACCAGTATAGTAAGTCGAGGCTTGCGAGAACTGCAGTTTCTGATTGTGCCTTTGAAGAAATTGATCACCCACCTATAGTATAGTCCAGACCTAGCCACCAGTGATTATTTTTTGTTTCCGAACCTCAATAAAATACTTCGAGGGAGAAAATTTAGGGACAATGACAAGCTTACAGCAGCCATCGAGGACTATTTTGAGGAGAAAATAAAAGAATATTTCTACAATGGCTTACCGTTGTTATTGAAACGTTGTTATACCTGCATTCAAAAGCAAGAGACCTATATTAAAAAATAATGTTTTGTTACGTCTCTTGGTTTGTATTCCCATCTCAGTCCGGGAATTTAAAAACGACCCTTCGTTCATACATATGATATAAATTTAAATATTTCAATTTTTTTTTATCTCTGTGTTGAACGTTGACGAATATATTAAAAGCGTCTACCTTGCATTTGGACATGGATCTGGTGCCCAAGAATGTACGCATAGTATGCTTTAGTTATGTGTTGCCAAGGTGCCCAGTTTGATCCCAAGGGAAGCTTAATTTTGTTAAATTAAATTTAATGTGCTCACACAGCATTGGTATGTGCAAGAAAAAGGGTGATATATAGCAGTGGAACAAATGTATGATGACATATTATGTGTGAAACATTATATTCTTCTTAACTCCTGTATTTGATTGATATCATGGTCCATGTAATTACGCAATATCAAAGTGGAAATTCTTTTTGCCCCCGATATCTTCATGAATCTCACCTCGACGAAATAAATCCACACGGAATTAAACCCAATAGATT
This sequence comes from Kuschelorhynchus macadamiae, assembly GCA_030620095.1. Taxonomy (NCBI): domain Eukaryota; kingdom Metazoa; phylum Arthropoda; class Insecta; order Coleoptera; family Curculionidae; genus Kuschelorhynchus; species Kuschelorhynchus macadamiae. Next base: position 1,136,498 of record JAUTXW010000794.1, read on the forward strand.
ACCCTTTCAACGCACCTTCCATAAGTCGGCTTTAAACCCACTGGTGGTAAAGAACATTTAGGATATAAATTAAATTACTCTTTTTTCCTCATCCAAGGAGGTTGCACCCCGCATTCAAAAGACTGGGAAGTCTTTACTGACGTTTTCAGCCCTGTGTATATGAGTCGATTTCCTTTATCCTTCTCTTTTCTTACTTTTCTTTTTTCTTTCTTATTTTACCCAAGCCGAAAAATGTTTTATGAAAAAATGATGATGGATATTCCTCAAGTAAAATATTTGGGAGATAAAATACCTCTTTGTTCGGATTTCTGGGTGAGAGATATTTGTAGCGCTTCACCATCGAAATGTTATTTCTCATTTAGCAATATTGGTGGCTGAAGTAAAAACCTCAACTCTGTTGACCACTATCTCCAATCCTGAAAGACTCATATTATCTTCCTAACTCAAACCAAAATATGCCGTAAGAATGCAACCAACCATTTTCTCTTTCGTGGATATGAATTTCTTCCACCATTCCGCCTGAACGATGACGTTGCGCTTACCTTCATAGTAATCTATCTTGTACAAAACTTTCCAATCTTGAATCGAACATATATCCTGTGACTCAAACTAGCCATTGAAACAATAAATGTATTTGTTGCGTCTGTCGCTCTCCTTCAGACAATTCCTTCAAGGAGCTCTTCAGAAAGAAATTCTGCTAAACAGGATTTTCTAGTCTCTGAATTCCGTTCCTCTAAAATCAATATCCTTGGCGACTTAACGTTCAAAATAAAGAATAGTTAAGGTCTACTAAAACCGATGCTCCTGCTTGCAGAGACCTTTGCATGCAGCGAGTCTCTAACCAACCTCATTACAGAACCTACTTACTTACCTTACCCACGCATCGACATATCTAGTCTAAACCCATTGGACCTCTTTCTCACCACGTACCCACAGCCATTTCAGTCTTCTATTTCTACTCCTCTGAGTTCCACTGACAATAGTCTAATTACTGTTTCCTGTCCCATACAACATGAAGTTGTAGAATCCATGTCACCTCGTACTATTTGGTACTATAATTCCGTTGATTGGGGTAGGTTGTGCAATTTTTACTCTTCTCTTGGAAAGGTATTTGATTCTCTACCAATAATACTTCTGACGTTTGTTCAAAAATCTCGGATGTATCCAATTAATTATAGAAACCTTTATACCACATTCTATTAAGAATTCAAAACCTCCCAACAATAAACCTTGGTTGTCAAAATCCTGCGATAATGACATTTTCCTTTAAATCCGTGGCAAAATGGAAGCCAATCCAAAACTGCCAAAAATATTAATTAAAACTTTTACAGAACCCTTAAATTCTGGTGATGATATCGTCACCACGCCTAAAGAAGGAGTTGAGGTTTTTGCAAAGCAAGTCGCCGCAAATTCTACTTTAAACACTCCTCTTCACTTTACATTTCATTAGGACCAGCTTTGACATACAATATGCACAAAAATTATCCTCGGGATTAAAGAGGTACGATATTATATATATATATATATATATATATATATATATATATATATATATATATATATATATATATATATATATATATATATATATACAAATTGCCCTTCAACATCAATAAGTGTAATGTTTTATCATACAATAAAAAACGAGCTTCTGTACAGTATAATTATCATATGGATGCTATTGTTCCACAACGAATTGAACTCTTTAGAGACTTAGAAATTATATTTGATAATAAGTTTTCATTCATTCATTACATTGAAGATACTGTTGCAAAGTCTTATCGAAATATAGGATTTCTTATACAATTTCGTTCAGAATTTATTTCACATGCTTGCTTTTTTATTCCCAAATTTGTAATAAATTAGAGTATCCTTCTCCTCTATTTGGCACCCTAATTATCAAGCGCATGTTGACAAATTAGAGGCAGAATAATATAGATTTTTAAGATGCATAGGTTTTAAAATGTATGAGTTTTATTCACCTGTTCATAGTTCCTGATAAAGTGTACTTTTAAGTCCTAAGTAGGATACTCTTTACAAAAAGAGGAAATATTTTTAGCTCACATTTCTGTATAAGTTAGTAAATAATAAAATATTTGCAAGTTAAATTTCACATATCCGCTAGACCCTCTGCATCATCACCATTATTTTTTCTAGCAAAGCCTTTGACAATCATCCTGCAATTCTCACCACTTCATTTCACAATCACCTGAAGGATCATTGTGATATTTTTCACTTCAGTTATCTAACATCTAAATCTATTTGTTTTAAATATTTCTAATTATATGTATTAAGTTTTTTTGACGGCGTTGCCAAATCTCCAAGTTCATTGCGGTATTTTTTTTGAAGTAAATATTTATTTTAAATGGAATACCCTGTACAGTACGCCGCACGGATCTTAAGTCGCGACGAAAGGGGGAAGTTCGTTTCTATGCTTGCATTCTTTTCATAGCCTTAAATTCGTCGCCAAACTATATATTTTATCACCAGAAAAATACCCGACTTTTCTACTTTTCAAAAATGTATACATTGTTTTATTTCTCTTGAAACTAGATAACAAAAAATGCAGTTTTCAGCGAACTAACAAAATGTTAGGAAATAATACATTATGTTTTTTTATTAATCGACGTTATGACAGTGTCACTGTTACCTTTAGAAAACCATGTTTAACTTATTTACCTTGCTAGAAAAAATACAAATACTAACCTTATATATTGAATTAAAATCAATTACTCTCACCAGAAGGCGTTTTCGGGCAATTTTTATTAGGAATCCACCTTCAAGAAGAGCTATTTTGCTATGGGCTCAAAAATTTAGAAGAAATGGCTCAATTGAGAAAAAACGTATGACAATATAGCATCCAAATCTGTTGACCTACCAGAAATTGTAGAAATTTTGGCTAATCATAACAATCAAATTTCCGTTAGAAAAATTGCAAGCGCATTAGAAATGTCAAAAAGCAAAATTCACAAATTGCTAAAAGTCTTAAAATTGAATGTGTATAAAATATAAACCCTTCAGAAGATTCCGGAGCATCGTTACGAAAAACGACAGTTTTTGTCTCAAACAATTTTAGACTTTCCGGGCATACCCGAAAACGAAACTTCAGTCAGATAAAGCTATTTTCCATTTAAGTGGGCGGGTAAATAAGCATAATAATACGACAGGTATTTGGCGAAGTCAGAATACTCGTGCTTTTAATGAATTTGTACGAGATTCACCGAAAGTGTCTGTGTGATGTGGAATTTCTTCGACAAAAATGTATGGACTGTTTGTCTTTATGGAAAACGTACAAAATAAATACACAGATATGTTAAAAAAAATTTACCCACAATAAAATTTGATTAGGATGGAATTGAAGATGTTGTTTTTCAAGAAGATGGCGCTCTAGCGCATTATTCGATTATTGCTCGAGAATCTGTCAACAGAAAATTTCCTAGCCGATGGATAAGTAGAGCTGGTCCAATAGAATGGCCACCTTATTCTCCTGATATGTCTGCCCCTGTTTTTTTTTGTAGTTATGTGAAGAAGCCATGTTATAATTCGATTCCACACACATTGCAGAAACTAATGAATAACATAAGTAATGTGATAGAAAATATTAATATATGCTGCGAAACGCATTTGATCATCTGAAAATTTTAAATGAGTGCATAAATGTTAATGGGGGCACTTCCAACAAATGATTTCTTAATTTGTGCTTTTAAGTTTAGTTAGTACATATTATTTAATTTATTTAAGTTAATTCGAAATAATAATAAATTAAAACAATGTATATATTTTTGAAAAGTAGAAAAGTCAGGCATTCTTCAGGTAATAAAATATACAGGATGCTCGGTTTAAAATATTCGAGTTGATAATATTCAATAAAATAATTACTTATTTAAAAAAAATACCACACTGATTTTGGAGATTTAGCAAAACAGCAACAAAAGAAGCTTTTATTACTTATCGCTTTTTATTACCTTTCTTAGTTTTGGAGTTATTCAGCAATATAATGTGATACCTTTGGATGGATGGTCACCCAATATATTATATTTACTACTTGCATACCCTGCGAGTCATACTTTTGTTGAAAATGTCGTTGCCTTGATTATGCCAAGTTGCTATCTTTGAAAAATTTCAATTTACCTATGACATTTTTACAACTCTAAACCAAATTAAGACATCCATAACAACGTCCCCTTGACATATTCAATCAGTAGGTGTCAATTTGCACAAAACCTCTAAAATAACATCTAAAACATATCAAAAACCTCTAGTAATTTGGCATAACTGATGTCTAATTTTCTACCCCTATTTGTGCTTCACCCCGGGACCAGATTTTAAGCCCACAGGGGTGACATAAAGACCATTTGACACGGTGGATTGATTTGTGTAAGTTGAAAAGTGCTGTCGACAGTGCGGTCATTGGCGGGTAAAATGGATAAAATATGTAGGATTTGAAGTTTGTGACGATTTAGCATTACATTTTTATACACATTTTTTAAAAAAATCAACTTCCGAGATTTTTCAAGATATTCAGAAAACCTATTTTCCCAATTACGACGCTGTTTCTGTCGATCTGCTTGTCCGTCTGCGGCATCTGAGAAACTACTTATCCAGTTAACTTCTAATTTCATGCAAAAATAAAGTGTGATGAACGGTAAAAATCTGATACGAATCCAATAATAGGCCGGAGCAAAATACCAACCTAAAAGATTGTTTAAAAAACTAGCTTCCCGTATTTTTAATTAATTAAAAGAAATAAGCAAAACGTTTTTTATTTTTAACTAAAGTTGTCAAAACATTTTTGTATAAAATGAAAATTAAGGAGAAAATTGGTAAATTGGCTTTACGTTGAAATTACCGCGTTATCGTTATGAATCCTCTGCTTTATCAGAGATCGTGAGGTATATCCTGATTTGGTTCCGCACCTTAAATCATAAAATTGTTTCCACATTTACGTCAGAGTCCTCTCCCTCCAAATGTATTTTTCTTGAATGAAAAATAAAATATGAACTTGCTCCAGCAAAAAAAAACATTATCTTCCTGCCGATTAATATTAGTGCCAAGATTATTAAAAATTAGTTGAGGTTCGAAATTGAAGACATCATTAACACAATGTAAAACTGGGCTTCTTTTAGCCCTTGTAATTTCCACTCCATCAATAGACTTTATTTTAAGTTTTTCAATAAATACAAACTTTCCTTTAATATTATTCACTCTAAACCAACACTGAAAAAATGCTTCAAAGGTTTAACATTTTTTGGTAATATTTCAATGCAGGTGGCGAAGTTTTTCAAACATTTAGATGTCTCAATTGCTTTTAACACAGTGAACTCACTTAAGAGACATCTAGTAATGACCAAAGATAAGACTGAACATCTCTCAAAATCAGGGGTGTACTCATTGGGCTGTGGAGATTGTTCTGCTGTATATATCGGACAATCAGGAAGAAAGATTTCCACTAGGGTGGAACACTGATATCACTGAGACAAAGTCGGCTTTTGCTAACCACTTGCTAACAACTGGACACCATTTTTCTATACCAAACAATGTAAAGATACTACACGAGTGTCCAAAGAGTAAAAAACTGGATTTGTTAGAGAAGATGGAAATTACAAGGGCTAAAAGAAGCCCAGTTTTACATTGTGTTAATGATGTCTTCAATTTCGAACCTCAACTAATTTTTAATAATCTTGGCACTAATATTAATTAGCAGGAAGATAATGTATAAACTTTTCATTGGACCTGCTGGTAGAGGGGTGGTCAGTATCTCGGTGTGTCATGCCGGAGGCTCGGGTTCAATTCCTGGGTATATCAGTAACTTTTTTTTATATTTTTTTTTTTGTCTTTTATTTGATTCATCTTTTATCTGCGCGTGTCAATACCTTAGTTTCTTAACCTCATCTCAGTGTGTATTTTAACATGTGACGTTATAGTTGTTTGATTTGTTCTTGTGATTTTAGTTAATGTCGAAGGTCTGTTTGAATTTTGTATATTTATAGTGATAGTTTATATTATTATATTAATTGTAGGTCTGATGATGCCTGAAAAGGCGAAACACGTGTAACCGCATTATACTCTTTTTGACTGAGACCGAGACTTTGTGTCTTATTTCTAGTTTAGTCAAATGTTTTACCAGTTTCTACTTATCCCACACTTATTTTTTGGCATGATTTAAAATAAATTGATTTTTTTACACTGACTCTTTAAGACCGCCATTTTGTATCGTCATTTTGAATTCGTACCAGTTAATTCCTTTATCACATTCAACTTTGCTGCAAAATATTAAGTCAAATGAACAAGAAGATTCTTTTACATTGAATTTTTAGACGTTTTATTTGGTTGGCATTTTGTTTCTCCGTCTTAAATTCGTACCACAATTTTAGCAGTTTATCTCTATAATACGTTTAATGGATGCCCAAAATTTAAAATTAATCTAATAAAGAGTTTTTCAGACTGATTTTTTAAATAATTTATTAGGCCGCCATTTTGTTTTGCTATCTTGGATCCATACCAAAATATTATAGGTTGATTCCTTGATGTTTGTGCAAAATATGAGACAAATTGAATAATTTGATTTTTAGTAATAATTTTTTAACAGTTCACTAGTCATATTGGATTTTTACCAAAATAATACTAGGTCATACCCACATAATTCTTTATTTTTGACCAAAATTTAAAGTCAATTGAGTAAGCAGTTTTTCGCTACTCCGCGAACTGACGGACAGAGAAATGGAATTGAGAAAGCATATTTTTTGGCATCTGATGACGCTAAAACATGAAGATATGAAAAAAAATTTTCACGATTACAAACACTTCATTTGGCCGCTTTTTATTCCGCTATCTTGAATTCGCATTACAATTTTACCAGTTTATCTCTATACCACAATTAATTCTTGAACAAAATTTTAAACTAATCTGTTAAGTAGTTTTTCAGGCTGAATTTTTAAATATTTTATTAAGCCGCCATCTTGTGTGGTCATCTTGAGTTTGTATCAAAATTTTACTGGTTAATTACTACCTAATACTTGATTGTTGTGCAAAATTTGAGGTAAATTATTTAAGTAGTTTTTTAGTAATAATATTTTTAACATTTGACTAGTCCGCCATTTTGTTTCGCCATATTAGCTTTTTATCAAAATGTTACCAGGTCATTCCCATATGACTTTTAATTAAAGGGAAGTAATAAATTCAATAAGTAGTTTTTACATTGACACAGATTGCCATTTTGTTAGGTCATTTTGAATTCGTACCAGTTTATCTCTATATTACATTTAATGTTTCTGCAAAATTTAAAATCAATTGAGTATTATATTTTTTTTTTAAATTTTGTTCGCCACTTTGTTTCGCCATTTTGAATTGGTACCATAACTTTACCAGTTTATCTCTATATCACACTTAATGCTTGTCCAAAATTTCAAATTACCTAATATAATAAGTAATAAGTGTTTTTTTCAGGGCCGTTATTTAATTATTTTATAAGAACGCCATTTTGTTTTGCTATCTTATACTCATACCAAAATCTTACCTGTTCATTCCTATGTAACACTAACACAAAATTTGAGGTAAATTTGATAATTAGTTTATTCAGTAATATTTTTTTACGTTTCACTAGTCATATTGGATTTTTACCAAAATATTATTAGGTTCTCCTCGTATAACCCTTAATTTTTGACTAAAATTTGAACTTAATCTAATAAGTAATTTTTAAGCTATGCCACGAACTGACAGGCAGACAGACAAACCAACAGACGTACCGCCGGAACATATTTTTTGGCACCTAGGACGCTAAAACATGAAGATATGTAAAATCTGAGAGAATGATTTTTTCACCGTCACAAACATTTTATTTGGCCGCCATTTTGAACTAGTATGACAGTTTTACTAGTTCATCTCTATACCACAATAAATTAGATATAGCACATTTGAAATCAGTCCGTAAATAAGTTTTTTCAGGCTTCCTTTTTAAATATTTTATTAAGCCGCCATTTTGTTCCACCATCTTGAGTTCGTACAAAAATTTTACTTACTTGATTCCTACATAATACTTGATTTTTGTGCAAAAATTGAAATAGTAGTTTTTTAGTAATAATTTAGTTTTGTAGCTATACCGCGAACAGACAGACAGACCGACGGAATTGAGAAAACATGTTTTTCGCTATTTAGGGACCCTGAAGAGTAAAGATCTGAAGAAATCTTGGAAGGTGATTTTTTTCAGATTTCACGATTACAATACTTCCATTTTACGAGGGAAGTAACAGGAAATTCCGTGAGCAAATAAATTTTCAAATGAATCATGACAAACTATCGAAGAAATTGTCCATATTGCTCAAAGAGACCTAGTTTTAATAACAAACATAGAAAAAGACTCCAAGTCTCGGTCTCATTAAATTATAATTTTACAATTCACAACAAACATGACACGTGTTTCGCCCTTTCGAGCATCATCAGACCTACAAACAACAGAGAGAACCTTAGCAAATAATCACACTCACAAATCCTAAAACAATAACTTACAAATAGAATAAAACACACTAAAGCACAACAAAACAAACAACTACTTATACATATTTGATGGACATTAAAATGAGGTTAAGTCTCACGTGAATAAACAAAATAAAATATTAAAAAATATTAAAAAAGATTCATGTCTCTAGACGGGACCGAACCCAGACCACCAGAGTGAGACACCGAAGCAACCACCCACAGACCACTGGACTAGTCCAAGAAAAGAACCAAAAACTCTCACTCTATGAATTAGTGAATGAAATGAAGGTTGCCTACAATTATTATTACATTAAATTGTTAAATATTAGGGTTGGTTCAAAATTAAAAACATCGTTAACGCAAGTGAGAATAGGACTTTTTATAGCTTTGGTTATTTCCATTTTTTTTAGAAGGTCAAGCTTTTTCCCCTTCGGAAATTCATGTAAAACATCAACGTCAGAAATGGAAAATTCATGACCTGACTCCAACAAATGATTGGCAAAAGCCGAAACAGTCTCAGTTACATCCGTATTTCTGAATTTGTTGACAAGGCTTAAATGTTCTCTCACCCTTGTGGAAATTTTTCGACCTGTTTGTCCCACATAGGTCGTGGAACATTCGCTACAATTTAAAATTTAAACCCCAGATCTGGACAATTTATCGGTTGTGTCCTTTGTCCTTACTAAATGTCTCTTGAGAGTATTTACTGTTTTGAATGAAATATTGACATTTTTAATATTTTTAAAAAATTTTGCCAATTGGAGAGAAATACTTCCGAAAAAAGTAATGCACTTGAAAAAATTTGTCTCATCGCTAAGTTTTGAATTTATGACAGTATAGGACATTTTGTACATGTTTATAAATTTGTAATATAATTTGGTGATGGACTCCAAAGGAAAACCGTTATTCATAGCAATCTGCATTATAATATCACGCTCCTTAGTAAACGCTTCCCTTGACAATGGTAAATTACACAACCGATAGAAAAAGGAGTTGAACGCGGCAAATTTATGTGTGTAAGGAGAGTTTGAAGCATACTGAATAACATTATACGTGGACGAGGTTTTCCGGTTAACCTCAAACTCTATCCTACTGTGTTTTCGAGATAGTAAAAGGTCAAGAAACGGTAGCTTTCCTTCATCTTCCATTTCCAATGTAAACTCAATTTTAGGATGCAAGGAGTTAACAAATTGTAAAAACTCTTCCAACTGATTTCTGTTGCCATTCCACACAATGCAAATATCATCCACGTATCTTTTATATGCTGTTAGAAAGGAGGCAAAATAACTATTCATTATCCTCTTTTCCAAATTGTTCATGAAAACCTCACTCAGAAATGGCGACAAACAAGAACCCATAGCCAGCCCAGACCTTTGCCTATATAACTTTTTAAAAATATTAAAAATGTCAATATTTCATTCAAAACAGTAAATACTCTCAAGAGACATTTAGTAAGGACAAAGGACACAACCGATAAATTGTCCAGATCTGGGGTTTATGCACTAAATTGTAGCGAATGTTCCACGACCTATGTGGGACAAACAGGTCGAAAAATTTCCACAAGGGTGAGAGAACATTTAAGCCTTGTCAACAAATTCAGAAATACGGATGTAACTGAGACTGTTTCGGATTTTGCCAATCATTTGTTGGAGTCAGGTCATGAATTTTCCATTTCTGACGTTGATGTTTTACATGAATGTCCGAAGGGAAAAAGCTTGACCTTCTAGAAAAAATGGAAATAACCAAAGCTATAAAAAGTCCCATTCTCACTTGCGTTAACGATGTTTTTAATTTTGAACCAACCCTAATATTTAACAATTTAATGTAATAATAATTATAGGCAACCTTCATTTCATTCACTAATTCATAGAGTGAGAGTTTTTGGTTCTTTTCTTCGACTAGTCCAGTGGTCTGTGGGTGGTTGCTTCGGTGTCTCACTCGGGTGGTCTGGGTTCGATCCCGTCTAAAGACAAGAATGTTTTTTAATATTTTATTTTGTTTATTCACTGTGGGTGGTTGCTTCGGTGTCTCACTCGGGTGGTCTGGGTTCGATCCCGTCTAAAGACAAGAATGTTTTTTAATATTTTATTTTGTTTATTCACGTGAGACTTAACCTCATTTTAATGTCCATCAAATATGTATAAGTAGTTGTTTGTTTTGTTGTGCTTTAGTGTGTTTTATTCTATTTGTAAGTTATTGTTTTAGGATTTGTGAGTGTGATTAATTACTAAGGTTCTCTCTGTTGCTTGTAGGTCTGATGATGCTCGAAAGGGCGAAACACGTGTCATGTTTGTTGTGAATTGTAAAATTATAATTTAATGAGACCGAGACTTGGAGTCTTTTTCTATGTTTGTTATTATGACAAACTATGCTATTTTGTTCAGGTTTCGAATTTTTGTTTTGTCATATTTTAAAGTACTTAAATCCAAATTAACAGCAAAACTAAACGATTTCTAACTTGTCAGACTAGCGCCTGAAAACGACCCTGATTTTCCTCTTTTTTTTATTTTCGCAGTTCCGACTATTTGGCAACAGAAATATTAGATGTACGAATTTTAAACCAACTGTATCTTGTAGAAAAGTTTATACCGAATAAATTTACGAGAATTGTTTTTTGTTTTGAAATGTATGTCTACAAAACTATATTGAAAAACAGCATTTTTGAGTATTTTTGCAGTCTCCGATTTTTCCTTCCAATCGTACAGCTTTTATCGCTGAAACAAGTTATGTAGGTTACGTCACACCACAGCCATCTCTAAGTCGTATTGGGCTTAGTTGTCGTGCCCTAATACAAAAACAGCAAGTTTTATTTCTTAACAATTACAATTTCTTGCTTATTAGACTTTCACAGTTTTCATAAATTAAATTCAACATGGAGGGTAAGTATTAACATGTATTTTATGTTAATTGACACTTTGGGGTTTTTGGGATTAAGAATTATATATTTTTAAAAAGTAATGAAAAATGTAAGATGGCGGCTTCAAGATGATGGAGAGATTTTGCCATTCACTTCATTTTATGTCAATTGAGACTGTGTAACAGAAATATTTTCAAATAACATTCGTTAAACATAATAACGTCAAATGAATACAATATTACCCCTTAAGCTTTATAAAGTTATTAAGTACAATATAAGTATATTTCTTACAAATTCGACCTATATTGAACATGTTTTCTTTTAACATTATTTTCTTATAATCTGATATTACTTCCATTTTTAAAAACATATATTTAAATAAAGTTAATTCCCAACAATTTTATAAAATTAACCGTATTCGATAATTTTCCTACACCACTGGAATGGTTGCACCTGGACATTCAATGAAGTTGAAAAAGGTATTGTTTGCAAATAGAGTGCTACTTAGTGCTTTAGTAAGGACTAATAATAGCGATTCTGTGAGTTGGGGCGTAGATAATTACTACTAATAATGTGCTATATTCTTTTTCGTACAAGGAACATTCGTTTTTTATGTCTTTTTTTCTGGCCAAAACGTGTGGTAAGGTCCCAGCGAGCTGCGCTTGATTTCTGTTTAGCGTTTTAGAAAACAAATATTTAAAAAAATGTAAAGCTTACATAGTTTAAGGTGTTTAGAGTTTTAAGCGAAAAGTTAATACATAAATGTCACAAATTCTTGAGCTCAGTTATGAAGGCAGTTATAAATCTGGAAGTAATGGGACTGTCAATTTTCTTCTGGTACAAAAAGCAAGTAATTCTATTTAATCTAAACATATGTCATTAAATAGCGTAAACTGGCAACAGAGAGGCTAAGGCATAATTATATTTGGGAAGAGTAAATTAATTAATGTTGAATTTATTATTTATCAACATAATAGAACGTAAAAATACACTGTGTGTAATAGCATTTTATAATAATATGTCATTTTGTAAATACTAAGTATCGATTTTCTAGACCAAGTAAGGTTCATAACTAGCTAAAAGTATTGTGACAATATTATTGATTTCCGTTAGACCACTGACTTAAACAATGAGACTATTAACTCTGAAAATAATAATGAAAAAAATTATTCGAATCCGATCGAAGACAAGTTAACTTTTTCAATTTTAAAAAATGTATAATAGTAAAATACAGGCATTCAAAGAGCACCAACAATTTGAAACGAATTACGTTATCGACATGAGTAAAATCACCACACCCCAAACCGTCGCGTCGGGGGACGTGGATTAAATAGTTGTATAAATCGTTCGATTTAAATACACTACTGTTTAATTTAAAATAACTCCAGTTTATTTAAAATGAATTTTCAGTTTTTTGTTTTAATTTTTGTAATTTATTGTAATTTTTAGATAAATTTATTTTATTTTCAGGTTACAAAGAAACTGCGTTCTCATACGCCATATCCTCTGCAGGAGTAGTCATAGCAGTAGCCAGAGCATGCAGTTCATCAACCCTACAAAACTGCGGCTGTGATGAAAAAATTTACAAAATGAGGAAACATAGTCAAGTATTCAAAGAAAACTACGCCAATCTAAAAAAAAAGCTTTCAGTTGTGCCAGACGAATTTGCAAAGTCTAGGGACTCTTACTCTAATGTAAGAGATGAATTTTACGCTAGAGATAGCTATTCGAAGGAAAGCAATTCGAGGTCAAATTTTCAAAATTTGCCCAACGAACAAGTGGTTTACCCAAAAGAAAGTACGGACCAAGCGATTCCATGGAAATGGGGTGGTTGCTCGCACAATTTGAAATACGGCGTAAGGTTTTCAAAAATGTTCCTAGATTCCAGGGAAAAGGCGGATGATATTCATTCTAAAACAAATTTACATAACAATCAAGTTGGAAGAATGGTAAGAACAAAGAACAGTTATTGATTATACTACAACAATCTCTTTGCCTACCTTTTTGTTGAAGTTACAAGAGTTTTTTACCAAATTATAAAAAGATTTTTAAAAGAATATAAAACTTTTAAAAAGGTTGTATCAAAAAAAATGTAACATACGTGTATTTTATATATATATATATATATATATATATATATATATATATATATATATATATATATATATATATATATATATATATATATATATATATATATATATATATATATATATATATATATATATATATGTATATATATAATATATATATATATATATATATATATATATATATATATATATATATATATATATATATATATATATATATATATATATATATATATAAATATATATCTAAATATAAGTTATTACATGAGAAATAACTTCTTCTGTAGAAAGAATACACCGAATCGGTATCTTGAATTTTTTAAAATTTGTTGTTTAAACACTTTTTGCTGGAGGACCCTGTATTTTTCTTTAATTTTGATTGAAACCGCCGTAATGGGTTCCTTAAAAAAGATAAATATTTCTCTCGTCTTTACACCTAGATTTCGATGATTTATTTTCTCCTACTGACACTGAGGCCCACCTTTACGAACCGAAATATTTTCACACAAAAGGCATCCGGGGGCCCCGCCCCATATCTTCGGCCATCGCGTTTTGGTCCTTGGTTATTATTATGGGATTATTATGAAGACCACACGCGCGATCGGTGCTATTGTTTTTGGGGCCTCAAGGTGAGAAAGATGCAGGGTTGGCTTCAGCAGATTATTTTTTAAAACGAATCTATTGCTAGTGTTGCCTCCCAGGCGAGAAATGTTCATCTCTTGTCTGGTATCGTCACGTCTTGACGAGAAGAGTGAAGAATGTTCTTTCTTCATGAAAGACGAAACGAAACGTGGTCTTCATCGAGAATGTCTCGTTTTTCAAAAAAGGTTAATACATACAACACATTTTAAAAATCAAAATTGTTTTTTATTTTTATTTAGTAGCAAAAAAAAAAGACAAAAGAGATTGTTTTTGTAATTCACGATAAGGTCGCCAATTATTCCTACCTGAAACATTTCCCTTTTTTGCATAAAAATAACCTGACAACCAGGAAAGAGGAATGAAAATTAATATGGCGACAAAAAAACTTTCAATACCCGGAAGTACTGAATGATTACATCTCCACGTGAGTTCAAGGAAAACATATTTTTAAAAAACCTTATGTAGTTTAATTTACAGGTTTTTATGTGCATGTTTTTTTACAGAAATATATTTATATGAAAATGAAAACAATTTTGTTTGTTGACAAGAGGCCAACACGACAACAAGGATTAGAAGATTATCTAGCATTATTTAAATAATTATTTATTTGATCGTCTTCTTCCCCTACATAAAATACCTAAGGAATGTTTTAAATTTTAGTATGAGAATTATCAAACAAAATGTTTTATTATTTTTAAGGTCGAGAAATTACATTTCAATTCCAATTTGATCTTCTAGTTTTTAGATTTAAGTAGTTAAAATCAGTGGCGGCTTCTCCTAAGGGTCATTTGGTCAATGACCTACCAAAATTATCTGATTCATAATTCAAACATATTTCAGCTTATTGCAATTTTCAAAAAATCAAATGTGTCTGGCATTCCCCAAAATTAGACGGATGGTAAGTTAAAACATGTCTGTCAACCATAGCCTGCCATGGATTTGTTTACTTGCTTTCATTTGTTTCAATGAGACGTCAAAGTCGTAGCTTTCCGAATATGAAAGTGACATAGCTAAATTTTATGTTAACAAATCAAAAAAATTGTGGTTCTAGTGCTCCTTTTGCGTTTAGATTATTGTTTTGATTTAAAATGGTACAGCAAGCTGCAGGTATGTATTGTATAAAAATGTATTATTTATCATGAAATTCTCTAAACTTCTGTTTTTTTTTTGGAATTAAAGGTACAGCATTCAGAAAATTAACTCACATTTATGACCTTTCTATTATATTTAGAGATTTAGTTAACTATTTCGCAGAATTCACCATATTGTCTATATACGTTTTACTCAGTAAACATTAGGTTTTTATACAGTAAAATAAAATTCTGCGACTTCTTGCGACCTTGCTGATAAATGAGGATAACATTATCGGAAATAACCGAAATTTCAAAAAATCGTTTTAGTTTTCTGCCTGAATTAATTTCAAGAGATATATTGACATAAATGTTACTCCATCATTACAGCCACTTCTTTCCCTCTACAAAATGACGTTATTAAATTTGAGATCCAACGTTTCGTCTCCGAGCCATCATCAGTAACTTAATTTTTTTTAAAAGAGATCTGAATTTTTATTTCATTTTTTTTAAGCATATGGTAGATCAAGGTATTCTGGAGGTCATAAACTTAAAAGTTAAATAAAATATCCAAACATTTTACTTTGATGTTCAAAAGAAAAAACAACATCGCAGATATTAATCAGAAATTTAGCGAATGACTCATACATTTTAACTGTATGAGATGTTTCCTTTTACAGCGGCTGACCAAAATGTCATCAGAATTAGAAGAGATGATTTATTTAATCGCATCGGGCAACTAAATAATGATAGAGACTTTGAAGACCTACGAACGTACGTTCAAAATGCAACAAACTGTCCAAACGAAGATCTACCATCTCTAACTGAAAAATTGAAACTCTTCAAGTTTAGACTTAGACAAAAATGGGCCAAGTCTTTTAGAAATAGAACCAAATTTCTACAGAAGAATCGGCAATGGCTTCAAAGTTTTATGGAGTTTAAATTATACCCTAACAATATTCAATCGAAACGAGGTCGTCCAACTCTGAGTTTCGAAGAAAGTTCGGAGTGTGTCAAAAGGAGAAAAACAGCTTTGTTGAGGGAGCACTCTGTTGATAAATTGGCTTACTCGACTCAAATGAATTTGAGACTATCAGGTGACATAGCGGCATCCAAAATCGTCAAAGACATTTCAAGTGATCCTACGAGAGCAAAATTTTATAGCGAAGCAGTTAAAAAACATGGTAAAAAAACATCGCAAATTAGCACGGAAGAAGCTCTTTCTTTGATTACCGAGGCAAATTTGTCTAGGCATCAATACAACTTAATACAGCAGCATGCGAAAGATAGATTTCCATCTTATTCAAAAGTTCAAACGGCAAAAAAAGATTGCTATCCAGGTGATGAATACATTTCAGTAAATGATATTTGTAGCAAAGTCACCCTACAAAGTTTATTAGATCACACAACTACGAGAATGATGGAAACGATTAAAAGTGTTTTAGAAAGTAGACACAAGACTATCTTTAGGAATCTCCAGTTAGTTTCAAAATGGGGCATTGATGGTACAAATGCCACTGAATATAAACAGCGTTTTCAAAGTGAGAATAGCAGTGATAAAAGCATACTTTTCACATCGGTTGTACCGATACAATTGTACCCCACTGAAGAAAAGAACACTATTCTATGGCAAAATCCTAGGCCAAGCTCTACCAGATACTGTCGACCGATTCGTTTTTGTTTCGAGCACGAGTCGGTCGACAGTACCAAGGTAGAAAAAGAAAGAGTCGAAAGTGAGATTAAATCCCTTACTCCCTCAACTTTTCATCTTAATGGTCAGCAATATAATATACATCATATCTTACTTTTCACGATGATAGATGGTAAAATTTGCAATGCCATCACGGACACTAAATCAACGCAGCGTTGTTATATATGCGACTTGACAACAAAAGATTTCAACAATATTCAAAAGTGCTTGCAGATTACCATCAAAAAAGAAACTTTTGAATTCGGCTTGAGTGTTTTGCATGCCTGGATTAGGTTTATGGAATGTTTACTTCATCTTTCCTACAAAATGGAACTAAAAAAATATCAGGCTCGTACACAGCACGAAAAATGTGTAGTTGCACTGCGTAAGAGCGAAATTCAAGCCGAATTCAAAAGAACGTTGAGTCTGTGGGTAGATAAGCCTAAGCAAGGATTTGGGAATACTAATGACGGTAATACGGCCAGACGCTTTTTCGAGAACGAAGAAGAGTCTGCCCGTATTACCAGCATTGACTTAAACCTAATACATAGATTTCATGTAATTTTACAAACGATATCATCTGGTTTTGATGTAGATACCGAAAAATTTCAGAAATACTGTCAGGAAACTGCGTTATTATATGTCGAAAAATATTATTGGTATTTGATGCCGCCTACTGTACACAAAATTCTTATACATGGCGCGCAAATCATTGATACTGCTTTACTACCCATAGGCCAACTGAGCGAAGAAGCCCAAGAGGCTCGTAATAAGGATCTTAAGCGATACAGAGAAGGTCGCTCCAGAAAATTCTCTCGTGAAAATACCAATAGAGACATTTTAAATAATTTACTCATCTCTTCGGATCCTCTTATTACCAGCCTCAGAAAATTGCCTCCAAAAAAATTCAAAAAGTTTCCTTAAGAAGTCTTGAGTTTACTTAAACCTCCGAAAGAATCACCAGGATCTAGTTTTGAATCAGAAAGTCCATCGTCAGACTCTGAATAATTTCACCATTCAGAACGAACGACTACATTAAGGGTCTGAGTCTCGCACAAATTATACGTGTTCTAGACACATTTTCTGGAAGATATTACAGCTAAACCTAACGATATTTCTTAACAAATTAAAAACAGTATTTAAGATAAATGTCTAAACTAGTAATCGTCTTGTGTAAGGTGTTTTTATTCATTTGATTAATTCCCAAAAATGGCAGTCAAAAGTCCTAAAAAACAACCTGTTTTTAGGTTTAGTTAGTTGTTATATCTTCCAGAAAATGTGTCTAAAACACGTATAAATTTTTTAAATAATAGTCATTTATCTACAACTGTCATATAATGACTATGATTTGACACTCACTATCGCACTATTTCGTTAGCTTTCTCCACATGGATCCGTGATTGCGGATCCGTATTAATCACATGAGCATTAACAACCAATCAGGTATCAAAGTCAATTTTGTCATCGAACGTTTACATGACTGGTTGTTGATGACCATGTGATGAATACGTATTCGTAATCACGGATCCATGTGGAGTAAGGCTTAGAGATGGCAGATACGATATTGACAATGAGAAATAATTTAGTGACAATGGCATTTGCCATTTATGCCAGGTAACAAAAATTCTTATAGGTAAACACTAACTTGTATTCTATAGTTCATTTATAACTAATTTCCACTCAAATAGTCATCATCTTTAAGAGTTGTAGATTAAACGTTGTACAGTGACGAGCATTAAAAACTCAGACACTCAAGTTCATGTTAAAAAATTAAAACGTGAATTAGGCCTAGTTTTTATCTCTTTTTTTGATTGCATCATAGTGACAAAGAATTAAGTCTAGTTTACAGCAAATTTTCTGTCATTTTCAATGACCTTGAATGTCTGAGTTTTTAATGCTTGTCACTGTACGTAACACGTAGGATACTACATTATTACCGCGCTTATGTGATTGCAGTCTTGTAACGTGATAATTTCGGACTTATAGCATGCTAATAATAATATTAAACTATTTAAATAATTATATAATAAACAAATTTTTAGATAATAATACTACTAAATATTAATCATTTTTGAATTTACAATTTTGCTTTCCTATCACGTTTGTCTTTTAAAACTACGAAAACTTCTTTTAATGCACTATGGATTTAATATGTTAATGATTATTCTTGTGCGATTCTGCCGTTTCGATTTTTAGAGAACAGAATTTTGAATTCAGTTAGTGCGAACTGAAATAAAACAAGTATATTAGAATTACACTGTATAGGTCCGCGCAACTGATCGATGTGTCACGACATCTCCAGGTCTCGTTTATCAATAGCCTGGCTTACGGTTCGATTATCGATTTTTCTGTCGTTAATTTTGGAAAGGTACCGCGGTGGAAGTGGACGGTCGGGGCAGTTTCCTCGGTCTCCTGCACACATCGCAGTATTCTATCAGGCGCATTTGGTCGTATCGTAGGTTCCTACAAAAGAGGGCGCTACATTGTCAATTTTGGGAAAGAATTATTCAGATGAGTCGGATGCATTATGGCAGGTCTAGATTTTGTTATTATTTTCGAGGGCTTACAATGGTGTAATTTGAGGTTCTTTTGGAATGCCCAAGTATAGTTTTGTGAGTGATTTTTTATGATAAGTTTTCCGGTAATATTGCCCTCCGTGATGCCGACGTATTTCTAGTCATTTCTAGTTTTATCGACCGGTTCCTGTGGTTACAACAGCAATCTGTGACCGTAGTTGCCGGATCATGAATAAGTTTCCGATCCCGTGACTGCAGAATTTTTATATCGGATGTGACATTTTACCTGACTGTGGCTCTGAAACAATGAATTTTATATATTGTTTCTATTTCTCGGATTTGACCTTTGGATATTTAATTGACGGATATTTGCTGTGCCTTTGGTGTTAAGTATGACTGGTTGCTTATTGATAAAGAATTGAAGTCTTAACTAGGATTTTATGAGTGGAATCGTGGCAACATGGCGAGACATTTTGGACCTGTTGCTCCAAAAATTTGTTCCTGCTTGGTGAGTCTCAAGTCAGCAGTGTGGTGCGCGGTCCATTTTCTGATGCCTTCATCATAATTTTCAAGTAGAGCCTGGCTTGATCGTATTTACGAGATTTATTGATGAGCATCTTTTGCGAAATAGTTCCTGTTTGGATTTGAAAGTTCTAAAGTTGTTATTCGGGCACTTTGGGGTTTTTTTTTGGACAGAGGAAGTTCGCACCCACGAGGGAGAATTGTGAAAATGGCCGCCACACTCTAAAATCCTCGTTCCACCATCTTTAGAGGATATCCTCCTGCTGACTTGCCATATTGGCACCTGGAATAGCAGATTCCGGTGAGTTTTTGTATATTTGATTATTTAATAATATGATAATGCCCGTGTATGGTTCTTAGTGGCCATTTCCATGACCATACGCCATTTTGTTGAACATCTTCGGTCTGGGTTGACATTTTATTTCTTTAAATTTAGAGTCAAGACTTCGTAAGAAGCCCACTGCACTTGTCCAGACCATCGACAACCACTCGTTGATTCCGTTTTTAGCATTAGGCAACTGCTAGACCCAGACTCCATTTTGGTTAGAAAACCCTCAGAAGGAGGTAATATTATTTTATTTGCATATTTTATTTAATTTTTGTTTACATTTTGGGCTATATTTGGATATGGTTTAATGTTTGCTAAGGGATGTTTTCTCTTTAGGGTTTTTTTTGGTTTGGATATTATTCCAAGGGATTTCCGTCACGACGACGATCAAGTCCTGGAATTTGGATTTTCTTTGGATCAGTTATTGGGATTGCCAACTTGCCTGACCAGGCAAAAGACTCACTTTCAGCATCGGAACTGGTGCTGCTCCCACCTGTATACGCCTGAGTCCAGGTGACATTTCTTCGCCTGAAGGTCTGAACAGCTAACGGCCACAGCTATTGGAGGACGTCCAGATAAGTAACCGTAGCAAATAATTAAAATTTCAACTATTATATCTTTTGCAAGCTAAATTCCTCGATACAGTCAATTAGCCAATTTATTAATTTGTTCTTCATATTTACAAATTCAAATTTAAATTAATTTTTCTCACTAAAAATCAAAATCTATTTACTAATTTTAAACTAAACTTTTTACCTTATTATTGAGCTGACTGGCTTATCGAGTGGCCTTTAATAACTTGTTTTGATTCTATTTATAATTTTTGATGTATTTCACTGACTTGTATTTGATTTTGCACTCACGATTTATGGCGTCATAATATCGACCGTGGTACTATATTTTTATATATTCCTGCATACTGTTGACCATTGTCATATTTATATTTTTTTTATTATTCATTTTCTTGTGTACAATATCGATTTCTCTTAAGCTGCAGGTAATTTTAATAATTAAGATTAGAAGCTTAGTACATATTATAGCTGTATCGCTGTTGGCCCGCGTTTGGACCATACCTACATATACTATTATTGTACTTGAAATAACTCTTGAAAAAAAAAACAAAAAGAACAACTTATTTGATATTAGTATATGATTTCAAACAAAATTTTGCGTTTTACTGCTGCTACCTACCTACAAGTGAGACCCTCATATCTTAATTAATTATTTGGTATTCTGTGAAGGTAAGCTCATTGGTATAAGATAATATTTTGGTTTTTCGTTGCTTGGAATCGCTAGAGTTGTGCAACACTGGGCGATAATTCGTAATTATTATCGGCCTAGTACTTCATTAATTTATTTGATAAAGTAGAGTAATAATTAATTACGTGGCGCAAAATATTTAGATCTTAACCCAGCCCTTCTCCACTGTTGCTGTCGGCCTCTACTATTATTCTCCCCAGCTTGTTCCAACTCTTAGGGTCTCCAACGCCTTGATGAATTCGAAATTCAGTATACTTTATTGATCATTAAATAAATATCCGGTAAGTGAAAATTTTTGTGCCATAGTCTTTACTCTTACGTAACTAGTGCGAAAAGTAATTCTTTCTCGCAAGTGACTGCCATTGGAGTTCGGCCAAGCCGGCAAATTCTGAAAAGAACTTTCCACAAAACTTAAGATTTAAGATTTTTCTATACTATGCTACTTTGAGGGTGAATTTGATAACTGAAGGCTAATATCAAGACATATAGCAACGTTTTTGTAAATTAAGTAGGGGTTGCCAAAGTAAATATAAATAAATAGCTTTTTCAATTTAGTAAAAAAAAAGTTAAACGTATTTAAGCAAAATACGATAGGTTAGGACAATCAAGTTAATTTCTTTTTACTCAAAGTTGTTGAAAAGAGTTTTTTATTGTTCGATTGATAATGTTTCTTCAGTTATTTGCTAATTATCAATTCAATTAACATTAATAGTTCATTTTAGTTTAAATAAATTTTCTTTATGTACTTTTCGTATCTCTTTATCAATTGTAACCGTTTACAAAAATAAAGGATAATCTATTTATGTTTCTTATTTAAATTAGATAGTTCTTTAATAATGTATTTATTGAAGAAATGAAAAATACGCTATACGATGTTTTATTTTTTTTGCATAAAAACCGCGCCCCATGGGAAAAAAAGGCAAGAGCGATTTTTTGTCTCAAATTAAACGAGGAATTCAAAAAAAAATTATTTTCAAATTTCTCAGTGACGTACTATTTTTTTATTAAAAAAAATTCGATCATTACCCGTATGCGCGCCAATGATGAATATAAAATTTTCAGTTGCATGTCAAAAATGCGCAATAACTACCTCTCAAAACCCACCAAATTTGATTGGCATATCTCGAGCGGTTTTCGAGCAATAAATAAATAATCAGATTTTTAGAAAAAGTTCAACACCCTGTATCTCGGAAACGAATCATTTGCGGACATACATTTATATAGAAAACAGTCATTATTTTTTTATACAGAATCACCCCCGAAGTTTGTTCCACTTATTTACTAACACCCTGTATAATTTTTT
The DNA here is from genome assembly GCA_030620095.1 of Kuschelorhynchus macadamiae. Lineage (NCBI taxonomy): Eukaryota > Metazoa > Arthropoda > Insecta > Coleoptera > Curculionidae > Kuschelorhynchus > Kuschelorhynchus macadamiae. The sequence goes on from JAUTXW010000794.1 coordinate 1,159,254, forward strand.
CTATGACCCTGTATAACATGTTTAGGAAGATTTCCAGATCTACGTTCATCGAAAAAAAGTCACATTTTGTTGTGTGGAATCACCCCTTTTCATTATTTAGGGATTGTTCGTGGACACCCTGTATTAAAGATTTCGATCAACTATCGATGTCAAATACCCCACTGTGCGCCAGCCGGCGCGCGCCCCTTCCCTAATATTATAACTAAATTCTTAGCCATTACATCGCCGCCCGTACTAATATTTCCAAGACGACCGCGACGTGACGTGACTACTGCTGCATGATGCCTGGGACTGGCTGGGTCAGGCTGAGAAATAGTCCCCAATAGTTTTAATGGCTTATGGAGATCTAACGACAAAGAAAACAGAGAGGTAAATATAGGCTTTTTTAAGTAGGAGCGAGAGTGAAAATCGTTTTTAAAAGATGCATTGAAGACGACGACGCGGTCAGTCGGACTGGATCGATAGTATTCGATTTTTCAGTTCGAAGTTCGGGATACGTAATCTTATGGCATGTTGCGTTTGTTTTGTTTACGTTACCGAGTGTTACAGGTTACAGTGTTAGATTATTTTATTATTCAAAGCAAAATAAAAATATGTCTGTTACGCAAAATATGTTGTCTCTGAAAACAGCTGGGGTTTTTAATCATGCACGCCCCATTGAATTTAAAGAAAGTGGAAGGCCTGTTCCAAACTTAAATATCAAGCAAACGTCCAAGGACCGGGGAAAGGATATTGACACTGTTGCTATGGCAACGCAATGGTGAATATCGGTAAGCCAAATAAAGATAGGAGCGGTATAAAACTGCTGCTGCAGGCGCTTGTTCCCTTGTTATAGAATTAATGTAAATTAGTGCGTTCGGATAATCGGAGGCGGAAGCAGTTCTTTGTTTAGTGTCTTTGATTTTTTCGGATGACTCCGAGGTGTGTAAAATATAATAATTAGTAAATTAGGTGTATATATATATGTATATATATATATATATATATATATATATATATATATATATATATATATATATATATATATATATATATATATATATATATATATATATATATATATATATATATATATATATATATATATATATATATATATATATATATATATATATATATATATATATATATATATATATATATATATATATATATATATATATATATATATATATATATATATATATATATATATATATATATATATATATATATATATATATATATATATATATATATATATATATATATATATATATATATATATATATATATATATATATATATATATATATATATATATATATATATATATATATATATATATATATATATATATATATATATATATATATATATATATATATATATATATATATATATATATATATATATATATATATATATATATATATATATATATATATATATATATATATATATATATATATATATATATATATATATATATATATATATATATATATATATATATATATATATATATATATATATATATATATATATATATATATATATATATATATATATATATATATATATATATATATATATATATATATATATATATATATATATATATATATATATATATAGATATATATATATATATATATATATATATATATATATATATATTGATCCCCCTGAAAAAGTAACCATGAGCCGCCACTGGTAATTAATGTCTTGCCTCATATGTTAAAATTATTTTTAATAAGTTCGTAGTTTCTTTTGTAATGTTTTCAAAATAAATTACTTTTCGCTATTTTTAATACGCATTTTTGTGTTTAGGCTTTAATGATGGGTGTAGTTCCTTGCTGTAGCGGTCCGGTTCCCAACCCGTTTTTAACTTGTTAGAGATCCACCTAGGGACACCTGTTCACCTAGAAAATATACATAACAAACTGTTTCAAAAACTGATTCCTACTTTGTAATAAAAAGAGTGTTTTGGCAAACATAGTACTTCCTCGTATATACATGTACGTAAATGGTTTTCTCAAATTGAGGTCTATATGCAATAAAATATGATTAGTTTGGCGTATTTCGATGTTTTCTAGCAATCATTTGACGTTTTCTAAAATAGTTTCTGAAATTAACAAAAACTTGAAATTTTAATTTTGTTTTAGGAAGCTGTTTCACCCCCTTAGAGTACTCTTAGAGTAACCCTATATAAAGAAAAATGCTTTTATATGTAAAAAACCAAATAAGCCGTTTTATCATGTTCTAAAAAAGTTATGCGTTATGGAAATAAAAAATATTTGTTTTTTTAATGGATGTTTTTATCCTTTTGGGCTACCCTGATTAATGAAGTCCTGAATAATGAGAAAAAACATTTTACGTACAGGGCTTTTCACGTAAGGGAGTCACTCGACTCTACTCCGTTATGGTCTAGCTGAAATTAAAATTCAAAAACTTAAAAGATTTTTCCGGGCTATCGGATTAGGATATAAAAAAACAATTGAAGGTCTGTATATTATTATTATTTTGACAGTTGTGGTGATACGAAATATTTTTGTGCATTTGGTTTTTAAATTTCACTACCGGTTTAACCGGAATCGATATCCGTAGCAAGTTTTTAATGCAGCACAAATCGATAGAGCTTTCGAAATATTCGCGTTTGACTATTATGGTAATTAAATGAGGTTTTATTTTTAATTTATATATTTTATATCATATATAAAATAATATTTTATATTTATAGAAATAAAAGAAATTTGCATTGTTTCACCGTTTTTCTAAATATTATGTTTTTTTTTAGTATAAATACTCAAAAAAATCGTGTATCTAATCCAATAACTTCTACAATGTTTCGGTGTCTTCAGTTATTTCTGATTCCGATATGACTGATATCGGTTGCCGCGTTGCCAAAATATATTTTTTTAGGTTTTTTTCGCCCCTTAAAATATCGAAGAATTACTGCCATGACAATTAAATTCCCGCGAGAAATTGACCTAGACTGTTTTGAGTGCAAGTTTGAAACGAATCGGTTTAATCATTCTTATGTTATCGTTTGGGCATCTATTTAAAACCTAAGAGGATGATTTTTCAGGACTACAATATTTAAAATACAATATAAGAAAAACTGAATGATTACCAAGAAAGTTGGGAGTAAAATCATTATTGTCAGAAATGTTCGATGTTTAATGAAACATTATGTAAATAATATACTTTTAATGTTTGTATTTAATATTTTCTATTATTTTAGGCAGTCAAGCATAACATGATTGTGAGATGTAAATGCCATGGCATCTCTGGAAGTTGCCAAATGAAAACTTGTTGGAGATCAACTCCAGAGTTAAAAACCGTCGGACAAATTTTGAAGGATAAATTTAAATCAGCCATATTGGTTGATCAATCAAATTTAGGCAGCAAAAACTTAAGAAAGTTTAATATGTGAGTTATTTTTTGTTGCTCTTTTGTAGATAATACAAAAGGTTTGTGGCGTGAAATGTACAAATTGTAAGAAACAATTATGTTTTTTAGAGCAAACCCAAAATTAGGAAACAAAAAACCACGACCAACGAAACAGTGGATTCCAAAGAAGAATAAAAAGAAACGTGATTTATCGTTTGATCTTCTGTATTACGAAAAATCTCCGAACTTTTGTGATAAAAATGCTTCGTTGGATGTATCTGGAACTAGCGGCAGACTTTGCAACAGGTAAATTCACTGATGGACTTGTGAAACGACTCAAGCAGGACCTGACTCAAGTTTGAACAAGTATATCTTCTAAACTAGTTGACGGATTTGAGTGATTCTTGAGAAATTTCAAGGGGTTAACCCTGACCTATCTACGGAGTCTTCAAATGTTTTTTTCCTAGCAGCCTCCGAAATATACCGGTTTGAACATATAGTAGTGTTTTTTTTTCTAGTAAATATTAAACTGTTTTCTGTTTTTTTTTTTTGAAAAACGATCAAATGTCAATAATAATAACAAAAAATGCACCTTTTTTCAAAATTTTATTGTTGTTCATTGCTTTTTTGATTTTTTATAATAGAATAAAGTATACAGTAAATGTTTATCATAATACGGGGTAACGTCAACAAAATCCATATCAAGGAAATTTTGATAGCTAAATGTAGACTGATTTTTTTGGTAAGAAATGTACAGTGTGGTATATTTATATTTAAAGAAGTTATTGTAGATGGAGAAATTGATATCAACAACAAAATATGTCATTAAAGTATTTTATTAAACTTTTAAATATTTAAAATACATACAAACATACAAAAATAAATACGGATACAAAATTATAAAATAAACATATTCACTCAAGAAAAACAAATCACTAATAAATTAACAAATATATCTAAATAAAGAAAAAAAAATGACCTAATACCTTTTTGGCTCTACTCTAGCCCCACAACGCCTGGGCGTAATTAAAGTGCAATTATTAATTTTTTCTTGGGCAATTAGCAAATATTCTTCACTAAGTGCTTCGGAAAACTGATTCAAATTTTCAAACTCCGGAAGGACTTTAATTCTTCTACCCAACATGTTCCACGGGCAGGGGCGTGCAGTTCATGGAAGCAAGGAAAGCAGTGCTTCCCCAAAAAAATTACAAAATATCTTCTAAAATGTAATTTTTGAAATAGAAAACCATTAATTTAGTTTATATTAAAAATGCTAAAATATTATCTTAATTATCATGCCCATAATGAATGCGGTCTTGACTCCGACCGAGCCACAATAGAAATCGAATAAAAACTATGCGGGCCGCTAGCTTCTCTGCACTCAAGTACTGTATGCTTGATTTCCTGTGAATCGAGCTGGAGGTTATTGAACTTTCCACCGGCTGTTTGCAATTTTTGCATTTCAGTCGGGTGCTTTAAGTGGGGGCGGAAGCTATTGTTGGAGTAGGTTCTTTGTTTGAACGGCTATCCGTGTGTTGTATGATATGTACGTCGCGTCGTGCATGGTGCGATATGGAAGACAATAATACGGTCGTGGATATGGAGAAACCGTCAACTTCGGCTGTCGTAATAACCTTAAAAATGTTGGAGAATTTAGTAAGAAGAGTGTATGTGAATGTGTGGTGTATATCTTAATAATAAAGGGATTTTCAACGTTAAACTCCTCTGATAAGCTTCAAATAATTTCCAAAGGAAGGACAAAACCGCCTATAAAAAATTTAACCACAAAAATGAAAAACTGTATTAGACATTTTTATCCGGAAAAATAATACGAACAATTTAAATGGCTAACAGGGTGTGAAAATATAAGTAAATTATATTGTTGCCCATGTTTACTTTTTGAAAATGAAAAAGGTCTCTGGAATAAACTGGTTTTTCCGATTTAAACAATTTCCATAAAGCTGTAAAAGGACACATTATGTGCGAAGCGCATTTGCCTGCCGTCATAAAAGAAAAAGTCTTAGGCAAAACCAGAATTGAACACGCCCTTAATAAATAGTTTGAAATTAGTCACCGTCAACACAATGAATTAGTCGATAAAAATAGGCAAATATTAGGAAGACTTATCGATGTTGTTTGTTTTCTCGGACAGCACGAATTGGGATTTAGAGGTCATGACGAAACAAGGGTTTCTTCAAATAAAGGAAATTTTAAGATTTACTTAGTTTAATGGCTAAATATGATGACTGCTTAAAAAAATCATTTAGAGCAGTCTAGCGTCTTTCGCGGAACGTCGAATCGAATCCAGAATGATTTAATTTCCGCTGTTGCAACCATTATTCTAAAAATAATTAAGCAGGAGATAGGCGAGGCGCGGTTCATTGCTATTGTTCTGGACGACACAACTGATATCACTAATTTTAGCCAATTATCTATAGTAATACGCTACGTTAAAACAAGCGGAAGTATTGAAGAGCGATTTTTAGGTTTTAAGAATGTGTCCGAAAATCGTACAGCAGATGCATTATATACCGTAGTGTATAACGTTACTAAAGAAATTAATGGAGAGAAAAAATTAGTTGCTCAAAGCTATGATGGAGCTGCAGTGATGGCACGACAATTAGGGGGTCTGCAAGCTAAGGTCGATAAACTTTACCAAGTTCGGGGTTTGTCCATTGTTTTGCGCATAAATTAAATTTAGTTTTATCCCAGTCCATCAATCACATTAAAGAGTGTAAAGTATTTTTCGTTACTTTAAGTGGCATGGCTGCTTTTTTTCCAAGTCAACAACACATACACAAGCTTTGGACTCCATTGTCCACAAATGATTGCCCAAAGTAGCTCCTACTAGTTGGATCTATAATGGAAGACTTGTATTAACAGTATCTGAAGATCGTGAATCACTGATTGAACTATTTGAGAATATAATAAAAAATAATGAAACGTGGGACTCAGAAGCAATAAATAGTTCGAGGGGGTTTTTGGACTGTTTGAAACGAGATTTTAATTTTAATTATTTGTTGAACATATTTTCAGAAATACTTCCATTCTCGGACAATGTTTTTAATATATCACAAACTAAAACAAATGATATTGCTTTTTGCCTAAAAAAAGTGGATGATTTTAGGTCCATGTTAAGCCAAAAAAGAGATGACTTTGACCTATTTTAGGAGAAAACGATGACGTTAAATGTAGGGTCACTAGCCAAGCGTCTTCGAACAGACAAGGTCGGAGATGTTCAAAGATCATACAGACGCCTCTTTTATGAAATAATCGATCAAATTCAGCAACAAATAAACTGTAGATTTAACGGTTTAAACGATTTTAAATTCCTCGAGCTCTGCAATTTTGATGCATTTAAGGGAAAAACTTTTCCAGAAGATGCATTTAAATCTCTTCTTCATTATGGCCAGTTCTTCGACCAAGTGTTACTACGATCTGAACTAAAAGTGATTTACGAAACTGATGATATTAGCGCAAAAAATAACGCTAAGGAACTAATGCAATTTTTAAAAGACAATGAGCTGGAAGATGCCTACACCGAAGTGTCGAAATTGTATGAATTAGTATTGACATACCTGCTACAAGTTCATCAGTAGAACGCCATTTTTCAACACTTAAACGTATACAAAATTTCGTGAGAAATTCAACGGGGCAGGAGCAACTTTCGCGTACATCGCTGTTGTCCATTGAAAATAAACTTCTCCAAAATATCGTCGACGTTTTTATGATGACGTCATTGACGAATTTGCAAAAAATTATTGAAGAATCGAATTACATTACAAATAGGTAAGTTTCTAAAAATTGCTTCCCTTTCTTAAAATTTTACCGCACGCCCCTGGTCCACGGGAATTCTGTCAGAGTATATCTGAAGACCGTGCGGGCCAAACCCTTCGTCTGATATTATTCACCTCCAAGAATTCATTATTTGCCGGACTGAAGAATCCTTTCAATATAATCCTGGGCATTTACGTTTTCTCTGAAAATTGCCAGCTTCGTTCTATGTACCTTAAAAATTCTGGTCCACTCTGTATCCGTTACATACGAATTCATAAAATCTCTATGATAACGTTGGCCATACTCGAACTCCACCATCTGCGTTTCTAAGTCTGAACCTTGATTCCTGGCTATACAAGTATCTCCTCCATTCCGAATTCCAGTTTAAATGATTACGCACAAAAATGAATCGATTCTTTTTATGTTCTACATCAAGAGATATTTCGATTTAAAAGGAATCGACATCTGTAGCAAGTTTTTAATGCATAATCCAATGACATTTTAGCACAAATCGATAGAGCTTTCGAAATATTCGCGTTTGAATACTATGGTAATTAAATGAGGTTTTATTTTTATTTATATATTTTATGTTATATATAAAATAATATTTTATATTCAAAGAAATAAAAGAAATTTGCAGTGTTTCACCGTTTTTCTAAATATTATGTTTTTTTTTAATATAAATACTCGAAATAATCATGTATCTAATCCAATAACTTCTACAATGTTTCGATGTCTTTAGCTATTTCTGATTCCGATATGACTGATATCGGTTGGCGCGTTGCCAAAATATATTTTTTTTAGGTTTTTTTGCCCCTTAAAATATCGAAGAATTACTCCCATGACATTGAATTCCCGCGAGAAATTGACCTAGACTGTTTTGAGTGCAAGTTTGAAACGAATCGGTTTTATCATTCTTATGTTATCGTTTGCGCATGTATTTAAAACCTAAGAGGATGATTTTTTCAGGACTACAATATCTAAAATACAATATAAGAAAAGAATAAGAATGATTACCAAGAAAGTTGGGAGTAAAGCACTAAATCTTATAAATCTGTTCACCGCAAAAGTAGTTTTCCGATTATTTCCTCCACCGTATGTATAATTACCAGGATGCTTTTCCTAATATATCTCTAAAAGACGTAGGTACTAGGGTTTGCAATCCCGCGGGTATTTTTTTCCCGCAAGACAACAGCGGGAAATTAGCTTTTCCCGCGGGATCCCGCAGCAGTCTTATTAAATTTATATTTCATGAAAATTTCAAGGCAAATGATCTTTTAATATTTTATTTTAATTAAAACAAACAATTCCTATGCTATAGGTCAAATAGATAAATAAACAAAAATTCATTCTTATAAACATTATTCACCTATACATGTAAAAACAACTAAAATTTACTAAACTGAAAGTTAAATTTATATATGTTTTTTTAAAATAACTTATATTTTTTTCTGAAAATAAGAGCGCAAAAAACACAAAATGTCTATTGTTTTGTCCCCAAGCCTACTTCTTATCGAACTACAAATGTACCCGGCTGCAGAAAAAGCCCTTTCTGCTTCGACGCTTGTAGGAGCTATAGTATTCAAATGGTCATAAACAAGGGACAAGTATTTGCCTTTTATTCCACTATTCTCATAATTAATCATCTCAGTCTTGATAATTTTTTCGAAATTTTTGCCATGCTCATCCATATTTGACCTGCAGGTTTCATTCTTTTCTTTATGTAATTGAATTTCTAGTTCTTCTTCGAGTGATACATTTACTTCTAAGTTAATATTACCTTCTTCATCTCCCGAATTCTTAGAATTATTATCAACATCAACCTCATCATGTGTATGATCTTTTAAACTCAACACTCTCTCACAAATATTTATAATTTCGATGCGAATGCAACTCTTTTTGGGCAATGCGAATGTGTTATCTGGCGATTTTAGACAGCTCTCGTATTTCTTTGGGTTGTGAAGATAGAGATGTATTCCGGACAAATGCACCCGACGCTCTTTAATTCTCTTTTGCAGAGCAGTAGATAGTTCAGCACTGACTTCGTTTTGTTGTTTATCTAGTTTATCCAAGATGAATCGAAGAGTTGTATCAGCCGTTAAAAGCGTAGAATCTCTTCTGCACAAGACTTCAACGCCCAATTTAACTGGCTGTAAACTGAAAACCAATTCCTTGAGCTTCACCTAATCTTCATGGGAAAATTTGATTTCAGACTCTACGTCAATCAGAGCTTTGCTTGTACACCCTTTAAGTATATGAAAACGCTCCAGCATATTGAACAGGCTACTCCATCTAGTCTTGCAATCTAAGATCAGACTCAGGTTTTTTCCGAGATCTTCTCGTACATATTTTTGTAAGCAATCATCTTTAGTTGGAGATTTTCTGAAAATCTTTACAACTTTTCTTACTTTGTTGATGAGATCTTTGTAATTTGGTACTAATTCCGCGGGAAACTGTTCTAGTAAGTTAACAGTCAAAACCTGATCCTCACCTTCCCCGCTTATCTCATCATCGCGGTAATCGTTATCATCATCAAAGCAATCAGGTTCTTCTTCATTTTGGAGGGAAGGAAATACTACTGATTCCTTGCTAGGGACATTTTTGTACAAAGTATCGATAACAGCAAGTTGTATACCATGCGCGTAACATAGTTGTTGGTGGCAAGGCATCAGTCGGCCAACTTTCTTCATGACACTGGCACCGTCAGTGGTAATCGCGATAATGTCCGTATCAAGATGAAGACCAAATCTCTCTAAACGTAATTTGACTAAATCGATGCAATGTTGTGCGTCGCAAGAACCGTGGATTCGTATTAACCCGAGATTGAAATGTGTTTCTATATGATGCACGTTCACGTTCAAATATCTTTGATTTTTTATAGATGTCCACTCATCGAAAGTTAAAGAAAATTTTTGTCCCCGACTTTTAAGATTTTGTAGTTTTTTTATTATGTCATCCTTAACTGTTTTCGCAAAATTTTCTACAATGGATTTTATGGTATTAGGAGATGTAGGTAAACTGTACCCGGCTTTCAAAAATAAATATCTCAAATCTTCAGAGGTGCAGAGACAGTTGAAAGATAAGCCATCTTTTGCCACCATTCTAGATATCATGAATTCTTTAGAGTGCTCTTTCACTAAATATGTATCAATAGTATTAACTTTTTTGGCTTTTTTCTTTGGTATAATTGAATCTTCCACGTCACTTTGTCGACTGGTCATTTTGATTGAGGTATATTGTGAAGTTGATGGTCGGGGATGATCAGATGCGTGTGTTCTAGAAGTCTCCAGATCTATGAGATGTTTAGATTTTAAGTGACACTTTAAACCTTTGGTTGATCGCTGACTTATTTTCAAAATGTTATTACAAAAACAACATCTCGCACTTTCACCAGTTCTTGCAAAATAATCCCAAAGAGTTTTGTCACGTTTCCCTGTTTCGTTCGACATCTTTGTATCTGTAAAATAAGAAATATAACGTATTGAACCGCGAATTTTGAAAGTTAAAAAAAATGTATTAAATATATTTTTAAAAGTAATTCCCAAAGTTAAATAACGGGGATGATTCAGTATCATTTTTAGATGATACTTTTGGAAAATCATAAATATTTAACCCAACACTGCGAAAACTCCTTTGCGGTACCTCATCAATAGAATTTCGTCCCTTTAAAACTAACAGAAAAAATCAACAAATAAATTGCATACATTATTTAAAATTAAGATGTGTTATTATCCTCTTCTAGACCATTAATACAGATTAATGAATAAAATCTACTCTCATCAGCTTAATATCGCCACCATTTTGTCCCACACATGAAATTTATGAATTATATATTAAAAATGATGTAATGTAAACCGAATTAAAAAAATATAAAAAATATCTATAATTTTGCAATTTGCTAATAAAATTAATTAACTCAATATTATTTTTCGCGGTAATCTCTTGAATTCCATATGAATTATTATTTACTTGCATAATTAGATGTTGATATTTTATATGTTATTTTCATTCTTCTCGTTATTAATATTACAGATTCAAAAAGTAGTTAGTTTAATTGCATTAAACCAAAAGTTATTTAACCTTATATTGACCCTTAGAACTTGGCAACAGTACTTTCACTTGTCATTTAAATTACCCTCCTTTCTCAAAATAACGGTTTTCATGTGCGCGACATTTTCAAATAGAAATAATGTGATTCGTTTTTGTGAAATCCGATGCGTATATAACTGAAAAAACTTTTCTATAATACTATTTATATAAAATATGTTATATATATATATATATATATATATATATATATATATATATATATATATAAATATCGTGGTTCTTGTCAAAGTTATTCATTATGCTACTTACGTAATTAACTAGGAAAATTTTGTGCGATGTGACCGGATCCAAAGAGCAAACGGAAACAACTGAATATGAAATTATTGTGAAAGAAACACAGGCGCTGCGCTGGTGATTCGCCAGCAAACTATTATTAATCGATAAATTTCGTGCGGATCCCGCATTCCCGCACGCCTACTGCGGGAATTCCGCAGGTCTCAAAAACTAGCGGGATCCCGCGGGAAAGCGGATTCCCGCATTGCGGGATTGCAAACCCTAGTAGGTACAATACAACTTTGGGATGCATTTTTTACTAAATAGAAATCTCTGTTTTGACAACTACCTATTGCTAAGCGCCCATAATAATCGAGGTTTGAACACCTTTATTACCTTTTGACCTTTGGTAGCTATAATCAGCAATTAACTTTAAAAATACAATTGTGCTGCCATGTTATTTATGTTTATTTATTATAAAAAGATTTCGGATTTACAACTATAATTTTTTTGATGTAGTAAAAAGTAGTTAATATTATGTTGGTAAAATGTAATGCCTTAAAACGAAACTCTGTAACTTTAAAATTATTTAAGATATCAAAGTAAACTAAAATACAAAATGTCGACAAGAATAGATTGCTTTTTTCCATTATCAGCATTTTATGTAACAGGTGTTCTCCAAAAAAACACAGGACAGTTTAAAATTTTCAAAAAAAGCTTTATTACATGTTTAACGTTGTATATTTCAGAGGCTGCAAGAAAATAAAAAAATTAAGAGTTCATGTAAAGGCAAAGAATGGATCTATAAAATCCGTTAACTAGTTTAAATGATATAATTTTCCAAACTCGTTTCACCAGTGTATGTATTGTTTTATTAATTAGGTGACGCATAACCTATACGAGAAGAAAAACATAAAAAGTGTAATCTGCAAACTATTGTATATCTCAGTGATATACCATAAGAAATACCTTTTAAGTTTTTCGAAAATTTTATAGCTTTTGAAACATTTTACTTTTTGTGCAAAGTACGGAAACTTACACAAAATACAAACACTATGTTACATAACAAAAAAAACATAATCACAAAAACAATAATTAGACATGAAACTCTGGAAAATATGGTACAAGAAAACGTGTTGAAAAGTTTAACACCTTAAATTTTCTTGCCTATATCAACAATTAGGCTGATAGTTGAGTCAATCTACCGCAAATTTTCGTGAAAAAAGGACTGCTCTTCCTCTTGGATTTTTTTGTACAATTGAGCCGCTGGATCTTTACCCATGCATCATCAATCGATGAAAATATCAAAGACGTGCATTTTAAACATGGTGTTTCTCTTATCGATTGGTATTCAATAAATTAATAATAAAAGAAAAGGATGAAACATGAAATATGGTCTTCAGAATATCAATACATTTAAGATGTTAATGTTTAAAGATTGAATTACCAAAATGAAAGCCTCAAACGTCAAGGATTTGTTATTGTCATTTTACATTGTTAGTATTTGTTGCCTTGTGCCATTTAATTTTCAAATCAGTCCTTTTAGGAAGATACTTTTGTTGAAATTTTTGTTACTGGTGAATACTATTATTAGATAACAGTAATTTAATTTATAATTATTATTTATATTTATTCCTACTCCTATATGAATGTGACTTTTTTTGACACGAAATTTCGATTTAATTCATAGGAATATCAATGATGACGCATGGGGAAACATCCAACGGATCAACTGCATAAACATGTTGGTCGGATCACAGGGGCAGAAAGTTCTGAGATTTTGTATTACACAACGAGCGGACGCGATATTTTCTTACGACTTTTGTAGAAAAAATGGCATTTGGACAATTTTGTTTTAAAAAAGACAAGTATAGCGGCCTATGCTGATCCGGTCGGACCAAAAAAAAGAATTTCTTCTATTTCAATTTCCGACAAAACAGTCCTGGTTTCAGAGCTATATTTATGTATTGGATCATAACTTGCAAAACAATAAAAACCACATGACTTATTCTAAGGAGCTTTCAAATGTTCATCATAATTGAGTTTTGGTTAATAAATTTTTATAAAAACTTGTGAAACGATAGAAGTATCGGTGGTCTGTAATAAGCATACTAAATTGAATAGACTGTTTAAAAAATTCAATTAAAATTGAATCGATTGTAACTTTTACGCAAACCGGTCAAGTTAAATGTTTTATTTTTTTAAAGTGGGAGTTATTTTCTTTTCAAAATGACACTAAAAATTATTTTTTAAATAAGATATTCTATTTAATTTCTTAATTCGAAAAAAATAAAAATTATGACAAAATTTGGTTTTTTATGTTTTAAATATTTATTTTTATAAGTAAATGTAGAGAAAAATGTTGTTTTATTCAAAAGAAAAACTAAGTAATTATAAAAATTTTTTAACACTAAAAAGATATTATAATTAATATAGATTTATTTCTAAATAAAATAAATTTTATTTCATATTTAAACAATCAATAATAAATCTTTTTATTGAAAAAATATTATTTAAAAATGAAATAAAAATTATTTTATTTAAAAATAAAATATTGCAATTTATTTCTAGTAAATAGGCATCTAGGGAACCTAAAACATGAAGATCTGTAAACACATGGGAGGGCGATTTTTCACGATTGCAGTTCCTACTTCGCTTTTGCGAGGGAAGTAGAAATTAAAAACAATGTCAAAACACTATTTTTCTACACAAGTCAAAGAAATATAGCTTCCGATAGTTGTGCAATGCAAAAACTCAGAATTCCTTTCCTTTGTCATCCCTCTAACATTTCCACAAAATTTTCCAGTAAATCGACTCTACTAAAAGGAAAGATTACTAACTAGAATAAATGAAAAGATCTCTTTTTCATACTGATTTCGAAAATAAACTACTAATCAATTTCTGTCTAGAATTTGACCTGTAATGTAACAGGCGCAATGATTCATTTCAGTCAAACGATTATTGCAATTTAGCTCTCTTTAGAGCTCATCAGGCTGCCATAGACTAGCGAGCCCCCTGTAGGGCAAAGACAAAAAAATTGAATCACAGGAACAACCATTCCGATGACAAATACCCCGACCGACATTAAATTACACTGTTGATTCCTGACTTCCGTTGGGAGAAATAATGGTAATATAATTTTGTTTCACGTTACACCAACGTCACAACAAGTATACTATGATCCCAGTCCGGAACATCTCCTGCAATGCCACAGGCACAGTAACCCATTTCAGCCAAACGACGATCGCGATTTCGCTGTTTTTAGAGCTCATCGGCCATCATGGACTAGCGGGCCCCGTGTAGCGCAAAGACACAAAATGAAATCACAAAAACAACTACTCCGCTGGCTAATACTACGACCGATATTGAATTACACTGTAGATTCCTGCCTCTCGTGGGGAGAAATATTGTTAATGTATTTTTGTTTCATGTTACACCAACGTCACAACAACATACCATGATCCCTTTCTGGAACATGTCCTGCAATGCCGCAGGCGCAATAATCCATGCCAGTCAAACGGTAATCGCATTTCCGCTCTTTTTAGAGCTCATCAGGCGGCCATAGACTAGCGAGCCCAGTGTAGGGCAAAGACAAAAAATTGAATCACAGACCAAGGATTATAGTATCCTTAAGAATCGACAATGTAACTCAATAGCAGGCGTGGTATTAACCAATGGAGTAGTTGTTTCTGTGATTCCATTTTGTATAAAATGTATCTGAATTTTATAACCTAATATCGGAAAATCTAATAAAGAAAAAGATAACCTTTTTTAAAAAAAATTAAAAATACTGATTTTCCGATAATCTTAATGAAAAAAAACAATAATCTTTTACTCAGAAAATTTTGTTCTTCGTATGATAAGAAGAATAAGAAGTAGAAAAGTCGATACGTTTTAGAGTTACTCCCATATCTTTTTTAAACAAAACAATTATCTACTAATGTAAAAAATTAAAACAGAGATATTTGGCACATAGGCGTCCTCTAAAAACACTGGGTGGTGAAATTCCAGTATATTTTTTCTTTGATATTTGTTATTTTTAAATCGCTATTCCAACAACCCGAGAAAACTCCAAAGGCCTAATTTTATTTTTTAATTTCAGCACAATTAAAGTTGGTCCTGGTAGCTGCTCCTCCCTCTGTTGTGGAAGAGGCTATAACTCTGTCAAACAAATGAAACTAGAACGATGCCATTGCAAATTTATCTGGTGTTGTGAGGTTAAGTGCGACGTTTGTAATAATACAAGTTGGATAAGTGTTTGTAAATAAGCAGTGATAGGCCAGATCTGGACGAAATGTAAAATAGTGTAAAGAATTTGTCACTAGAAAGTTTTTAATTTCTTAAATAATATAGTTTTCGAAAATGTCTAAATCCAAAATACGTATAAATACAAAATTAATCGTGTAGACAAAATTTACCACTAACTTACAAAAAGAAAAAAAAATGCGTTTACTTACACCATCACTAATCATGATGCTAACAATACTCTTAAGTTAAAATATTTCACTGTTTTTCTTGAGGTCACTTTTTGTTTTCGGGTTATTTGTGTTATTTAGAATTTTTTCAAAATAGTTATTTTCTTAGAAGAATAAAGTGAGACCAAAAAGGATCAAATCAATAGAATATCACAGTAATCAGTAATTGCCATTTTTATAATAATAATGTTCCCCAGTTCTTTTTTATATAAGAATCTTACAAAATGGCATATATTATACATTCAAAATCGGGTAGGTTACGTTCTTAAAAACCTTTAATTATTTTTATTATCACTGTTGCTAAACTTTAGCCTAACACCGATCGAAAAGGAATATCTAGCTGTTTACAATCTACACATTTTCTTAAGTCAGCTAATTTGCGAAAGCATTTCTATCCTCCGTTGTTATAAAAGGTATTAAAAGATACAAATAGTTTCTCAAGTTAGCTCTGCTCATAAAGTGTGCCAATGTATTTCCACCCTTTGTTAACAGATATTCGTAAGATAGTTCATCTCAGGAAGCGTGTAAACAGCCACATTTCTACACATTTTCTTAGTCGACCTAACTAATGCTTTTATTCGCAATAATTTGACAATATTTGTCAAATTAAAATGGTTTGGAGAGGTGGATTTAAAGTAGTATCTACATTGTTTTGTATTTTAAATACAAGATAATACTTGTATGTCCTGGTCTTTAATTCGGTTATTTCTGGATTATAAAAACGTATATCAAAGATTGTGTTTTTATTTTAGATAAATTACTGAACATTTAGAAAATGACATGGTAAATGGGACTAGAGGAGGTATATTTAATAAAAATGTATAAACATACATATGTATATAGGGAGGCTGAAGAAATTACGATGAATCAAAGTTTTGCTTATCAATGGAACACACTGTATATGAATAGGTTGTATTATTTCTGAGTATGTACAGTTACTTTATAAAAACAGTTATTTCGTTTAAATATAATATTTTCCATAAGAGTTTGCTTTATACAGGTTGATCACAAATAAAAATTTGTCAAACATCCCGTATGTCTTTCAATTTCTCAACAGCTTCTTAGTTATATTGATATTAAATTTACTGCCTCTAAGTCATGCTGTTTTCTAGTTTATTAAATATTATATTATATTATATGAATTTTTATTCAGAAATTTAAAATTTTTTCAATTGTTTTAACTTCCAGCTTTTATAAACCTAAAGTTTTTGAGACTACGCGGAGAAAAAATGTCAGATTATATTAGCAAAATACAGATTTGGAGATGTATAATCAAAGAATATTAAAAGGAAAAACTCGTTCGAAGAAAGTAATAGTAAATTCCAAAAAATAAAGTAAAGTTAATAGTTTTTAAAAAAACAAATGTTTTTTTCGCGAAAATAGTCTAGTCTAGAGAACAGAAAGACTAAAAGGCTTTCAATATGATCAGGGTACAGGTATAGGGACTCCATAAAAAACATTTGGACAATTTTTTTAATATGTTCACCCTGTATAATGCCAGCTTTGGAAAATATTTTTATCGAAACGAACCCACTATCACTAATTTTTTTCGCCTTACTCGATTTGATTCAGCTGTTTTTATAAATTTGATCATGGTTACTAAGTTGAACTTATTTTTTGAGTAATGATTATTTTCTTAAATATTAACTTAGGCTCTCACAACTTTTTATTAAAATGGCAGAATCACATAATGACATTAATTTAAGGAGTTTTGTATCTCCCTTATATTTTTATGTTTTTTAGAATTTGGTCTAAAAAATATATAATATAAATATATATATAAATATATCAAAATTACTAAAATCACTTGAAGATATATAAATATGTAATGTTTTTATTTTGTCGTTTTTAAGTTTTCAAATACCATATTTGTTTATTAAAATTCTTTCTTGCCTAAAATTTATTTGAAAAAATTGTGTAATATAACCAGTAATTAACAACTTATAATAGAACCTGAATTATCTGTATATATTTTTTCACGTTGATGTATAAAGTGAGCAGCAAAAGTTTCTCTCCTCCCTCTCTTCTGTTAATTTTCATATGAACGGATGTCACTAGGTAGACAAAGAATTAAAAAAGTTGAAACGTGAAAGAGTATTGAATGATATTTAAGGGACCCTTAATTAATTGCCAAAATGTAGGGTTAATAGTATCAACAAAATGGGGGCTCATGATACATATGTTAAAACTTACATGAGTGGAGTAAGAGTTCTTCTCATGTAATTTACTCTTTAACTAAAATGTTCATGTAGGTGATATTGTATTTTCTAGTTAAAGAGAGTTTTGTCAAAAATATTTTAATTTGAGAATATAACCCACTATAACTAGAAAAATAAAAAAGTACTCTGCCAAACTTTAAGGGCCGTTTCTTATTTTATTTTAAGACAAAAAGTCCTAATAAATATAGGTCCGAAAATGAATAGTTTTCTAGATACAGGGTGTTAAAATTCTATGAAAAAAATTGTTTTTCTATGATAACTTTTATATCACTCTAGATATTTTTATCAAATCTGATGTACATCTTTTACACATGAAAGGGAATTTTTGAGGTTTTTTTTATTTCTACCAGTGGCGTCCGAACGAGGCTTGGACTGAATATTTTTTAAGAAAAAAATGGTGCGCCTACTGCTTTTTCCGAAAACAAACTATTTTTGAAATTCCCATTTAATTTGGAGCAAATTTGGTTCCTAGACTTACTTTCGTACGACGTACGGTTTTCGCTTAAAAACAAAATATTTTCAAGCATCTACTGCAATCCTAATGCAATTTTTCAATTCGTAATGCTGTGACTAGTACCCACAAAAATGAATCATTATAATTTTGAATAATCTACTGAGATATTCTTTTTTCGGGGTCATATCTCCTTTTATCGCCCGAACTTTTTTTTGCGACGACACTTATGATTTCCCATTACCATTCACAAGCTCATTTTTAGCTTTTTTTAATTTAATAAAATGTACTACTCCACCATCATTTTTGAATGTACTACTTTCTAATTCAATTAACAATTTGGTAGGAACATTTAAGAAATAAACTGCAATTTAATCCAAAGCTGAAGAGCGGTGTAGCACCATCATGCATTAACCACATAGAATTTTTGCCTTAGTGGAACATCTTCCAAAAGTTTGGGTAAAACATGTTCAATAAATTTTCTGTACTGCTCACCAGTAACCTTGCCAGGCAGAAAGTGAGGCCCGATAAGGAAATCCCCTACAACTTCAATCCAAACATTTACAGAAAACTGCTCTTGGAAATGGTTTTCAATTATGGCGTGAGGATTATCATTGGCCCACACAAACACCTGAGATAAAAACCTTGGATTTTGCACTAACTTATTTTGTATCCACAAAAAAACCACTCTTAGCGGAAAATCCCTAGGCAAAAGAGTTTGAACACGTTGCAAATAATATGATCTTTTAAAAATTACCATGCTAATACATGAGTAACGGTTAATTAGTCCGCAATTTTTCTCCTACTAGTTTTTGGGTTTTCTTCGATTGCATTTAGGACAGCTTCCTCTATCTAAACCGTTCTTACTGTTCTTGGTCTCCCTATGAGGACAATAGACCTCCTAAAACTACCCGTTTCACAAAGTCTGGAGTGAATGTTAACAAAAAAATGTCTGTTAGGTAACGGACGGTCAGGATATCTTTCTTGATACACCCGTCTTTCTTGATACATTCCATACACGAAGTGCATATCTGCCATTTTACGATTTGTGAACTGAACCACAGAAGTCCACCTTAATTAAAGGTTTTGACAACTGTAATGTTATTGTTATAAATAAATGAATTACTGTCGTTTAGCAAAGCCCACCTTGCCTCTTTGGGTTTTTTTGACTAGTGGATTAAATTGCAATTTATTTCTTAAATTTTCCTACCAAATTGTTAGTTCAATTAGAAAGTAGTACATTTAGAAATAATGGTGTAGTAGCACATTTTATTAAATTAAAAAATAATCTAAAAAGGAGCACGTAAATGGTAATGTGAAATCACAAGTGTCGTCGCAGAAAAAAGTTCGGGGGATAAAAGAGGACATGACCCCGAAAACAGAAACACTCAATAGATTATTCCAAATTATAATTATTTCTTTTAATGGGTACTAGTCACAGCATTACACGTGAGAACTTTCGAATAAGTATGTTTCATAACAAAAAACGAGGAGCATAAACATAAAATTGCCATTGCAAAATTGCATTAGAATTGCAGTCGATGCAAGAAAATGTTTTTTGTCTCGAACCAGATTGGCTCCAAATTAAATGGGGATTACAGAGATAATTTTTATTTTCAGAAAAAGCAGTGGCGTATCATTTTTTCCTTAAAAAATATTCAGTCCAAACCTCGTACGTTCGCTACTGGTAGATATTTAAAAGAAGCTTTTGCGTCAAAATTGTAATTTAATGGATAAATGATGTACACCAAATTTGATAATATCTAGAGTGATATAAAATCATGATAGAAAAACAATTTTTTTTATACAATTTTAACACACTTGTATCTTGAAAACTGTTCATTTTCGGACCTATGGTTAAATAAACTTTTTGTCATGCAAAGAATCGTCCTTTAAAGTATAGCAGCGTACTTTTTTAACACACCGTATATTTTTGTAAATTTTTAGGATTACTATTTATTAATTATCAGTATCATCTGCGAATGACCGTCATATTAACAGAGACTCCCAAACGATTCTAATCAGCCCTTATTTTTATTTAAACATTTTTTTAAATAGTACATCATAGCCGCCTTTTTGTAAAATATTGAAATCCGACTGTTTGCCCAAAAAGTATCATTTAGTTAGTGAATCGATATGGAAATTAATACGTGGAAGAGGGTGACTTTTGGCTCTGACTTGTCGATTAAACCGTACTAAAACTATGTGAAAATTGCGGATGTGTTTAGTTCCACTCGCTTTCATATTTCATTATTATTTTACACATCTGACATTATTAAAACAAATGGTATTTTTCGTTCTTTTTTTGGAGAGAATAAAATATATCCCCTTAAATATCCTGTTAAAATATTTATAGCATTAAAGCATGTACATTGAAGTGACGCAATCAGGGGGGACCCCCCTTCTTGTACATTAAGTTCATATATGAATTAATTTGTCATTCATATATGAAAGTGAGGACTTTTTTTTTGTTCATCAAAAAATTATAACACCCTCTTTTCAAACTTGGTTGCGCTAATTGTACATTGTGTTTCTTAAATATTACTTACATGCTGCAATCTGCTCTATATGATTAGCTATGAATGGAAAGTTAAATAAATAGTTTTTAAGAGCTTTACCTAGATAAGCTTTTCATTAGTATACCATCAAAGTTCTGTGTATGTTTATGTAATATATAATATGTAGCGCTACCAAAAACTTTTAAAATCGATTTTATGGAACAGGAATCCTTCCAGTTTTTCAACATATGCGTATTTCAGATTTCCTGTTTGTAGAGCCGGCGCCGTTGCCAAGTTTAAGATTCAAAATACTTAATATGTGTTTTTAATCATAGTTTTTCGAAATCTACAACACGGGGTCTCAAAGGGGGTTTTATTGAATGTTAGATGTATATTGGTAATTAAATAGTCTCAGAAAAGTTATTTTGTATTCAGCAACTATACAAAAAGTGGAGCAAAACTGAATCGTGGTTAGTTTTTTGGATATACAATCGAATTTGAATGATCAACTATATATATTACAATGGTTTTACACCGTTACCCCGGTAACACAGATGTTACTTCTGTATTTTTATTAAAGATACATTAGTGACGTCATTAAAAATATCGGAGTATAAGCAAATTTCTTTTACTTTCTGGTTTGAGATACGTAGCTCCATGGAGAAAGGGTTCACCTTGCACTGCGTAGAGATGCCTTGATTTTCTAACAGAAAAATATAATTTTATATGTAATCGTGGTTTAAATATGTATGCTTTTGGTTTGCCATGGTTAAGCCTTTTTTTGGGTTGATATAAAAAAGTGTATTTATAATAAAAAGATAGTTCTTATGTTACTTTAACCAAAAATGTAGAAGTTTGACCTCTGTTACCGGAGTGACGGCCATACTTTTATATTAGTTCATATTATACATTATAAGCAGTATTATTTTTACTTACAGATGTATATTACCTTTATTTATTTATTTATTAACTTTAAATTAATGCCATATTGATTAGTCCTAAATATATGAAATATATCATTTGTTTTGGTTTTCCTTCATTTCCTTTCCAAAGCAGTTTGAAATGTATAGGAATAGGGGAGGGTCCCTCCCATCAATATTTAATCCTGTTTGCACAATTGTATTTTGTTGGTGATGACATAATATGCAGTTCTTTATTTAAACTATTTTTTTGACTTGAGGACATTTTTGGCTAGTAATCGGTTTAAACATTTTATATTTTCATATTATTAAATAAATATTGTTTTGCTAAAGTCGAAAATTCGTTGGCTAAAGTTGACAAATCTGTTGACCGAATTGTATTACTACTATGCATTGAGTATCGTTATACCGAATTGAAATTATTTAGTTTAATAAAAAAAGCGGCCAATCAATGAATGGGAACTAGATACTATTAGAATATATTGGGGCTTACCATTTCAAAGAAGTCTTTAGAAAAAATATTGGATCTGGTTACGAACAAAAATTCTTATATAACAGAGAGTCAAAACTCAACCATTTCTGTGAAAAAAACGGTAAATATTGATCTTATTTTGTTGGAACTAAAGCAAATTGTCAAATATTTTATTAATAATTTAACTATTATCCAAGACTATTAATTGGATCATTATTAATTCAATATTCGAGGTGTTTGTTTAGAAAGTTGCAAAATTTAATAAATATTTTCAACACACGAAACAGAATGCACCTAACGGTGCAGTTTGTTTCTCTAAATTGCTATTAGGAACGAATAGGAACTGTCTATTATTTTCCTTAATAAAACAATATTATTTTAACCTATTTATACTAATGCTAATTCTTATTTATCTTCATCTTAATTTCGGACTTTAGGTTTTATCATACGATGATATTCGTGTGTGTTAGAAATTATATATAACAAATGAATATGTTTATTTGTTGTGAAGTGTGATAAAATGCACATTTAGCTGTAATAGTATATCGCGAAAGATTCCGGAAAAAAAACTACAAAACGATAAATCATTTGTGTCAGTATCATCATAGTGTACGAAAAAGAGAGAACTTTTGATTTTTGGAGTCATATGAAGGCGGTAGTGTACCGTGGTGGCAAAATTGTTGACGAGAAATATTCACCCATTTGGTTTTTAGCTGCAGCGGATCAAATAAAAACACTCCGGGTACTCTCCAAGCAGTTAGTGAAAACTTAACAGTTATTCATTATTTTTATTTATTCAAAAGTATTGGTTTCTTAATTTAAAAAATAAACGTGATTTAAGCCCAAAAACAATAATAATTATTCATAAATTTCCACAAAAATTTAAAACAATATGACAATCTCTGCAGCGCTTAGAATGTATAACAATTACATTGTTGCCAAAATTCCAAAGCCATTTAGTGTTAGCCTCCTGTTATATAGGACCGTTCCATTCTAAGTTACCAGTACTTTTGGCTCTTAAAATATTTATAATTATTTCCCTCTTACCCTTTGTACTGGGTGCCATAAATAAGTGGCTCACCCTTATAAGTTTTATCTTTGCCAAGATATTAATATGAAATTTTGGTTGAACATTTTTACCATGGTTCCCGAATTTCTGCTAATAACTTTTGATTTTTAAATAAGACCCCCGTGATTTAGAAAAACAATTAATTTACGTCCAAGAAACCTAGGGAAAATAAGATGTTCCCTGTTGCTTTAACAATTTTTTTAGAAATACCAAATTTTTTTAATGGGAAGAGGGTGGCTCGTGGGAATAGCCAGAAAGATTTTTTCCTAGTAATTTGATCACACAACAATGTGCAGTTCTTAAAGAATCAGCAAATAAAGCCGTAATATATAGATAATATAAATCCAAACAATATCTAAACACCCATGGTATACGAAGGTTCTGTTTTGACGCATGGTTAAACCTAGAATATTATGACAATTCAAAATAAGCAAACCAATGTAGGGAGTCCTGTTTAAAAAAAAAACAAAAATGTATAGCTGAAATTTGTAAATAACAGAATATAAGGTAACGCTGTTGAAGGAAAAAAATCAAAAACATGTCTTATTTAACCAACTAAAATCATTTTGGCAAAGAAAAAAGTTAAGAGGTCGATGTGGTTTTTGGATTTACCATTTTGGGGTATGGATATATATATATGATATGATTGATAGTCAAGAACGTTGTGTTTTAAAATTATACCCATTATACAGGGTGGTCTGAAAAGTTCGTGGTGAACCAAACTTGTGTTTTTTTAAATGGGACACCCGGTATATTATTATTTTCGCTGATTCTCCTATTCGTTATGATCATTTTAATATGAGGTTTGTTGGGTCTAAAATGTATACCAAGGGAATGGGACGAGGTTAAAGTGGAAAAAAGGCTTATACTCCGGCCATTTTTTGACAACAATTGAAGCAGGTATGGAAAAACCAAATATTCTATAAAATGTATTGTATCTAGGATTACAATAATCGCTTGTAAGTCGTTCAAAATTATTCACCGTTATACAGGGTGGTCAAGTTTTGCAAATTTACCTTGGATTGAACTTTTTTAAATTAAACACCCCATATATTTTACTGTCATATTAAAGATAACATCGCCAGCTTTCAGAAAATACCCTATTTGATATCTTTCTAACCAACAGTCTTTTAGTAAATTAACCGTGAAACCAAAATTTACTCATTCTAACAGAAACGGTATTATTTACGTTGCTTAAATTGACTACCTATAATATAAGGAGGCCATGATATAATCATAAATGAAAAGAAAGATTGACATTCTTGTCAAAACCGCAAAGTGTCAGAGAATTGGCATCAATTACCATTGTTTTTTGACGATAAGCCGAGAAATTGTTAAGTAACAATGAGTTTGAGTACTCCAGAGTTGATAAACATGACTTTTATGTTGGGCGAGTGTCAAAAAAACCCTTTACTAGCAAGCAGGGTTTATGCGGTACGATATCCCGATGCCGAAAAAAAACCAAGACCTGAAGCTTTTGCAAGTTTATTAGAGAAGTTTCAAGAAACAGGCAATGTTGCTTTTAAGAAACGTAAAGTAATTAATAAACCAGTTACCAATGAAGATAATGCTTTGACAGTGTTATTAACAGTGCAAGAAAATCCACACACAAGTACCAGGGAAATTGAGAGAGCTACTGATATTGAACGCACTAGTATTAAACGGATTCTGAAACAACATAAATATCATGCCTACCACATTGAATTACACCAAGAACTGTATGATCGCGATTACGTCCAATGACAAGAGTTTTCAATTTGGTTTTTAAATACAATTTGGGATAATCCAGGTTTTGTAGATAGGGTGCTGTTTTCAGATGAAGCAACTTTTAAAAGCAATGGCTTGGTTAACAAACATAATATGCACTATTATTCAACCGAAAATCCACATTGGATTCGTCAGGTGGACCATCAAAATAAATGGTCAATTAATGTTTGGGGAGGTATAATTGGCTCTCATGTTATAGGACCATATTTCTTTGAAGAGCATTTAACGGGAGAAGTCTATTTAAATTTTTTGAGAAATGAGTTGCCCGTATTGCTCGAAGACTTACCTTTAATGTTAAGAAATTCCTTACATTTCCAACATGATGGAGCACCCCCGCATTACCATAGGCATGTAAGACATTTTCTCAATAATTGGAAAGGAGAGCATTGGATTGGGCGAGGTGGACCAGTTAAGTGGCCTGCGAGGTCACCCGATTTAAGGGCACTAGATTTCTTTTTATGGGGACATGTTAAAGAAGAAGTTTATAAAGAGGTTCCAACCACAGTGGAAGATATGAAGTTGAGAATAATAAGCAGTTTTCGCAACATTTCAGACCTGACTTTGAGAAAAGTGAAACTTTCATTTATGGATAGACTCGAAATGTTCCTTCAGCAAAACGGTGGTTTAGTTGAACATCTTTTATAAGTTTTAATTACGTTGTTTTTGTTGATTTATATTAAATTTATTTTTTTGTAAAAAAAGATCTGTTATTAATACTGTCAAAGCATTATCTTCATTGGTAACTGGTTTATTAATTACTTTACGTTTTTTTGAAAGCAACATTTCCTGTTTCTTGAAATCTCTATGATAAACTTGCAAAAACTTCTATCTTGTTTTTATTGTGGCATCGCATCATCAAAGAACAATATTTATTTATTTACTGATGACAATATTCTGACACTTTGCTGTTTTGACAGGACTGTCAATCTTTTGTTCAATTTATGATGATATCATGGCCTCCTAATATTAAATTGTCAATTTTAACAACGCGAATTCAGAGTAATTCGTGTTAAAATGAAGAAATTTTGATTTCACAGCTAATTTACTGAAAAACTGTTGGTCAGAAAGGTATCAAATATAGTATTTTCTGAAAGCTAGTAATATTATCTTTAACATGAAAGTAAAATATACAGGGTGTTCCATTTAAAAAAATTCAATCCAAGGTAAATTTGCAAAACTTGACCACTCTGTATAACAGTGAATAATTTTGAACGACTTACAAGCGATTATTGTAGTCCTAGATACAATACATTTTATAGAATATTTGGTTTTTCCATACCTGCTTCAATTGTTTTCAAAAAATGGCCGGAGTATAACCCTTTTTTTCCACTTTAACCTCGTCCCATTCCCTTAGTATAAATTTTAGACCCAACTAACCTTATATTAAAATGATCGCAACGAATAGGAGAATCAACTAAAATAATAATATACCGGGTATCCCACTTAAAAAAAAACACAAGTTTGGTTCACCACGAACTTTTCAGACCACCCTGTATAATGGGTATAATTTTAAAGCACAGCGTTCTTGACTATCAATCATATCCCAATTTTTTTTTTCAAATTCCTCTCCGTTTCCCACAATCGTCCACCCCATCTTGGTTGCACCACCCAATATATATATATATATATATATATATATATATATATATATATATATATATATATATATATATATATATATATATATATATATATATATATATATATATATATATATATATATATATATATATATATATATATATATATATATATATATATATATATAAACACCTAGATCTTGCGAGGACACGAATAGGAATATTATTACATTTATTAAACATAGATAGCAAAGTAAAATATAATGTTTTAGCATCAACACCTAACATTAAGATTCGTATGTTTTATTACAGTATAGCTTTTTTAAAGCATTCACAAGACGACAGTAACCTATAAGCCATCTAGGTGTATAGATGTATTCAAAATTCAAATTAAACAGCAAAAGATGATTCCGCAAAGATTTATTGGTATTTCAGTTACAAAAACAAAATAAATACATCTCTATATGTTGCATAGTTACTGTGATATATTGTAAACGAGTACGTACCCTTCTTAAAACTTAAATTAGTATTACATGTCTAAAAACTTTCCATAAAGTAACTATAGTTATACGTATCTTATTAAATTTAACATAAAATTCTGCTCAAAAATAAAACCTAATGTAATCTAGGTTATAAACTTATGAAAATCAGAACGTAGCATGGTGTGCTTACCATCGTAGCTAATGATTACTGATCTTAATTGTCCTTACTGTATAAATAAATAGCAACGTTAATAAAGATTGGTTATTTTGCCAAAAATTTGGTCACGATAACTCTAACCTACACTTATAGCATTTGTTTTCATAGGTATCTCTGACAGAGAAAAACGAGACCTTCTAATATTAAGATCTATCATAAAATAATTATTTAATATATGAGAGCGTCCAGTAAGCGCGACCACTACAAATTTATAATAACGATGCCTCTTTTTTTCTCGGAAAATTACATTATATTATTAAACAGATCTATGTATTTTTGATTAATTTTGTCTACTATGTGTTTTATAGATTACTACTGTCTTACTATGTTATCAGTATTATAAAATGCATTATGATAACTGCAAAAAATATTAGTAATGGAACAGAGCGCTGTCCTAAAAATAACAAAAGTATGGCTATATATAAAATAAAATTATTGGACGGAATTTCCCTCATTGGCGAGCAAACATGCATTCATAGCATTTAAGGCTAAAATTACAAATCAACTTCTATCCCCTCCAGAATCAATCCAGGTATCAATTCCATGTACACAGGTCGGCTGTTCATTACCATAATGTTTTCTTCCGCGTGTTCTGCATGTTCGTCTTTGTCTGTAGTTAAAGAGAAACGTCTAACTGCCTGTAGAGCGTTTTTTATAGAATCTCTACGGGTGCTTGAAGCTTTCCTAATAGAATCTCTCTGGAAATTAGTTTTGCGAAGCATACCCTGGAAGTTGAACGGTGGGTCATCTTCGCAACCACTGTCTCTCCTTGCAAAAATAAATATTAATATTAGACGTATGTTCTAAGAACATGGTCACATCTTTGAACACATACAATCCGTTTAGCAACATTCCCCCGTTTTACTAAAAAATCGACAATTTTTTTCCTTGGAAGTCCTAAATTTTAATCTTAAGAAAAAGGTTATATTGTAAAGGTGTTACCTCTGCGCGATGTTTCTGAGTTCAGCTATTGGGTCAACATTCTTAGGCCTAGAGGTTAAATTACTTGACTTGATAAATTCAAAATCTTTATTGGCTGGTGTAGAATTATAAGTACTTTCATTTTGGTCGTATCTAAAATAAAAGCATAAAGTATAACCAATAAAGTTCGCATCATATGTGAATTTTTTTAATAACTGACCTAAGCAAAATTGGATTTTGCAGGAAGTTTTGCTTAAAAAATAATGGAAAATGGCGATAAAAAAGTTAAGCGCGTGATTTATCTTTATTGTCAAATTTGATATACTTTTCTAAAAATGGCAAAAAACTTCCTCTTTTCTCAAAATTTTGAAAAATGTCAAACAAAAATTGTGTCTTTTTTCACTTCACACCTATAAACCAAATTCCAACTCTATAGTTGAAGTAAAATTTAAAAACATAATGCTTTTTATGCTTTTTCACCTAAGTAATCGAATTTAAACAGAAAGTAAACTATCACTGCACTGTTATTAATAAATTCGTTGGATGAAGAATTTATTCATTTTTTTTTTCATTCAGGTTGCTTTATAGGCTATATCAATAATTTAATAAAAATATTCTATATATACTTTTAGAAGAAATAGAAATACAAAAATTTGGGCGATTAAATTATCAAAAATGGATATTTTAATTGAGGTTAGCTTACATTCGGAAAAGTGAAAACGCATAAGTTAAAAAAATGCGAAAATTTGAAGTCAACCGATAGAAAAAAGAACTAACTTTTCCTTGTACTATTTTTCAAACATTTTGAAAAAAAGTTGTTTTCTGCAGTTTTTTGAGAAAAATGTCAAAAACTTTTCACCATCTCAAATTTTACTTAGGTCAATTATTTTTAAAAAATCACTAAAACTTCACTGGCCATACTGTTTAAATGTTTTTAAAATTAATTCTAAACCCTGTATTTTTTATTAAAAAATAATATTTATTATTATTATCAATATTTTTATTAAAAATAGTAATAATAAGCAAGATTGCAGTTTCTTGAATTTGATAGACAATTGTCCAGTTCAACGCAACAAAGGCACCCTTATAACATTATTAGTATGTATATTATGCCGTCATCTCCACTTCACCACGGATTATCTCCCAATATCTACCTATACTTGGTGCCGCTTTTAAACAGATATTATCACACCACATCAACTGCCTATGCATCCACTAAATGCTGGGTTTCCTCTTTCTCCTGGTAACACTTTTTTACACGTCACAAATCAAACCAAGCTTTCAGTAATATCGGTATATATGTGTAGCAGCATCTTCTTTAACTTTTCTCTCTATTAAAAGGAGAGTCTTGTTAATATAATTAAGCCTCAGGAGAGCTTCGACACATTGTGGTCTTCATTTTACAGATATTATTATAGCTTCGTCTCCCTTTACTGCCATATCCGAGTCTACTTATCTTTAAACCAAGATATATATGCATTGCACTTCAATGCACTAGATTCTTTTATATGGGAATGTGATCTAGGCAGTGACTTAATATTGTCTTGTTCACATTTGTATCTTGTAGTATCTGCGTGTTAAGGAGAAGATCTTGCTACTGATTGCCGTCGAATCCAAATCTGTGGAATGGGTCTTTTTGTATTATCTCAATAATCAAACATCACGGAGCAGGCATGTCGTGAATAACGCCAATTCTTTTTGTACGACCTCGAAATTTAACGAGGGATTTTGTTGCAATGAATATATTATGCCATTTTTAGTTTCGTCTGTCAAGTCTGTCAATATCGACCTGTTTTTGGCAAAGATTACGTCCCTACTTGAGGCAATCGGCGATATCTAGGCTTTCACTCTTTGTGAACTGTCCATGCTAATCTAAGTATTGCTAATCACGTAATGTAAATTAAAGAAAAGACATTATTTCTCAAACTTCTACATGAGAAAAATGTATAATAATCAGACAATAAACATAATATTAGTAGTGTATTATTTGGGGTTAAGATGCAGTAAAAAAAAACTAACGTTTTTTTAAATTGTCGACGTTTCGCAACTTTATTATTGCATCCTCATGACACACATAGATTATATATTCTGCATGATCCCCATACTATCAGTCTTTAGCTACTCCGTTGATCAGCACATATTTCCTAGATATTAAGTTTCTAAATGGTTTTCTTTAACGATCCTCTTTTTGTTATGTTAGAGTGGTGTATTATTTGGGGTTAAGATCCAGTAAAAAAAACAAAAGTTAAGTTGTCGACGTTTCGAAAGAAAACCACACAGACAAATATATTTCTGTTTCTCTTCTATTTTTGCACAAATGTGTCGTCTTCTGCTCCAAAGTAGGTAGCGCCACTGGTTGCCTATTTGCCTCATCGACTTTCAAAGTGGAATGACATGACACCTTGTTTGTTTCAGGGAGTACATCCGTTCACTACTGTGGTTCTTAAAAGAACAGTTTTGCTGACGTTTCGTCAAAATCACATTTGGCATTTTCGAAGCTTTCTTTCTCGCGTCCGAATAGAGACTGAAAGTGTTGGTGACTGCAACGCTTCCTTTTATACCCCCACCTGGGGCCGAAGGTTATAACTGCGCGGCCGTTGGTCGTTATTTATGTTTTGCCGATGGTGCTGTTGTAGTTGCGCTTGAGTTTTTGCGATTTTAGATTTGTCGATTATTGTCTTCCATACTGTTGGTAGTTTTAATGATTCGTCCCTTTTATTCAAATCACCTCGTTTTTCAATTTCTATGGCTTCTCGGATTTTCTGGTCTTATAATGTTCTATATTGGCAATCTACTTACACCCATCCAAATATATTTTATGGCTGGTTTCTCGATTATGTAGGAATAAAGCTGAGGTTGTTTGTTTGTTTCTGATGCTGAGTTTATGCTCTTCTACTCTTGCTGATTTCGCCTGTTAGATTGCCCCACGTACAACTTTTCACAGTCCTGGCACGGAATGCTGTATACTCCGTGGTTTTCCAGTTTGGTTTTGTCTTTTGGGTTTCCAAGTAGTTTACCTATAGTTGTTTGTGGCTTGTGTATTGTTTGTATGTGCATTAAGAGCTTTTCTATGGTGCGATTTGCGTAGCCATTTTTCTTTAAAGCACTAGATATTACCTTAAGTTTCTTTTTGTCTCGTCTGTGTTTCAGTTAATCGTACGGATCTGGATATTAGGGTATTTGCTACAGCTTGAATTTGTGCTGAGTGATGATGTGATTTTGCATTTAAATATCTGTCTGTATGTGTTGGTTTTCTGTACACGGTGTATTCAAAATGTCCGTTATGCAGTTTTGTGACCAGAACATCTAAAAATAGTAGTTTGTTGTTTTCCTAACTCTATTGTAAATTTCTGACTCACGTAAATTCAATCCAACCCAGAATACATTTTAATGCTAAATATATAAAAATATTCATGACCCACCTCTCCTTAAGTTAAGGAGTGTAAACCCAAACACCGGAGACTAGGCACATGTTAACCAAATCATTGGAGGTATATGTAAAACTGTTGCTACTTGTGAAGGCCTAATTGAAATAGACTGATGACAAATTAAACATTTCATAGATCTGGCAAATAAGTGAAGGAAAAACGAAGTTTTAAAATATTTACTGTTTTGATTTTTTACCGACTGATTGTAGACAGAAATTCAGTAACTGTTGATGCAAAAAGAAAAAAATATTTTATCTGTTACAGTCAAACATTATACTTTCTCCAATCAATAAAACAACCACCACATCTTCTACTAGGTGTATCTTAGATTTTAAAAATTTAATTCAATTTTAAAAGAAGAGATTAACATTATCAAACAAAAAAATACGTACTGTCTGTTAATCCAATAATAGTTGTTATTTTATTGATATATTTTAAAATAATATCGTTTAAAAAAAAACTAATTTGTAATATAGCAATGCTTTACCTATATATATTGTCAGTTTTTCTCAGTTGCACAGAGGCAAATATTTCTTGCTTCTCCTTAAACCCGTTACGCTGTATATTTCCTCTAACTTGACTCTTATTAACTATACTAGATCTTTCATATGTTTCCTTTCTGCAAATTTTGCTTTCCTTGACTTTGTCATTTTCTTTATCTTTATAGAATTTTTCTTCAATTGGACTATTCGGCAGTATGGTCAGAGGTTCTTCTGGGTCTCTGTTATAGGGAATTGATAGAAGCTCGGTTCTGTTCTCTGACTGCTGAATATTTTGATTCAAGTTTTCCGATTGATGTATGCGCCACTGATATGGACTGTCCCAACACTCTTCTCCAATTGCACCTCTAAAATTCAGTGATAATTAGCTCAATAAAATATACAGGTATCCAATAAATATTTGTTTGTTTTCTACTTTCTTATTTTATCTAGGTATATAATTTTGTTTTAACGGGATTATTTAAGCCGAATGACTACTTGTTAGTTAATATTTTGAAGAAAATTTGCTTTAGAACGACATTTGACCATAATTACTAGTATGGAGAATTACAAGTATTACAAACAGATGTAATTCAAACATTCCAGTTGTTACATTCCATTTCCACTATTCTTCTCAAGTAAAAAACAAAAAACCCGTCAAAATAAATAAATAACAAAAAGAGTATCACATTATGTACCCTCACCCTTTGTGATATATTTTTAGCAGTACCATTAATAGGATTAGAAATTGCACAAATGGAAATTGGCTAGAATAAATATTGACGGAACCAGAAGAAAATTTAAATACAATTAAATTTTGAATGAAGTTAAAGGAAGTATATATCATGTTTGAAAATATGCAAAATAATTTCAGTTGTCATTTGATGTCGTTGAAACTGAAAAACCAGTGTCTCTAACAAAGAACACACGTCATAAAAATAAGATGTTAAATAAAATTAAATTAAGTTTTTTTTTGACAATATTGGAAAGTATTGGAAGTTATCTGAGACTAAGCATAACGGTTGACCACTGATAGCATTTGAATTATTTAAAAAATATAAAATTGCATTCGTTATTGAAAAATTTTTTTTGTTAACTAATATTATTAGCCTAGTTAAACAAAAAAATATTTTTTTCCATTTTAATGAAGACAAAAGCACCTACCCGACATTAGTCAAAAGATCACATAACGCTGAAGTATCATAAAAAGGTATTTCGCCTAATCGAAATTTCAATTTGTGTACTATTGGTTTTATTTCTCCCAGCCACAAGGTTACTTGTGCCTTCTCGTCAGTTTTATCTAAATCTACCGGAATCTGGATTTTTTGAGTCTGATAAAAAGTATTTTGATTGAAAAAGTGTACCTAAAAATAAATCACACTGAATTTTAGTTAGCAATCAATTTCAAAGGTTTGAATGGAATGGATTTATCATATAAATTTTAAAACACACATATGTCTCTGAAACAATAAGCCTCCTATAGTCTAAAATGTATGCAGATTGGCTCATTATAGCTGCAGAACCAGTGCCCTACTGAAGTTTCTTTAACGTCCTTTCTAGAAACGTTGATTGAGGATAAGGGATCCTCAATCAACACTAGGAGCATCGCTTGTGCTAGGCTAACAGCGGGCTTCCACTCTTACAAGATAAGGGACAATATTGCTTAGATTGCTTATCTTAACTGACAAAATACTCTCAAAATGGCTCAAAAATCGCTCTTCATCCACCCTAGTCTTTAGATCACTATGTGTAAAAGTAATGGTTTTGCAATCAATTACTAACAGTATTATATTGCTAAAGTTATGGCATGCACAAATTGTATTTACAGAAACATTTTGTTTTCTAGGAACTCTAAAATTTTCAGTAAACCCAAATTATATTTCTCGAAAATTTTCTTATTTAGAGTATATAGAGATAATACGTTACGTAAAAATTCGTTAAACAGCTCTTCTTTTTAATCTGGCCCACATTAAATTTCTTTTTTTTCTGTCTCTGTAGTTTAATCAAATGGGTGCACCTATTTTTTACTATTAGGCTTAACACGTTTTTTCTTCGCCTGCCTTCATCCTCCGTAATGATTTATCATTGTCAATGAAAAAATATGGGTGCCCATAATTTATCTACATGAAAACGGTTACGTATGTTCAGGACAGTAACGTCTTTTACTTTTAGTGTTACTTCATAAGCATAACTGGCATATAACGGATTTCACTGATACTGAACTAGATCGGCATTTTTACGTCAATAATGTATGTATATGGTTTACCTGTTTATTTTGACACCCACTTATAGAATTTATTATTCAGGATAGAAAAAAATGTTGAATATAAAAGTTATTTGGTTTTATCAGAACCATCAGAATCTGTCAACAAAATTGAAAAAAAAACAACTGGAAAGTAAAGAATTGAACACTGACTTTGTTATTTTAAATGAATCACCCTGTATAAAATTATTTCAATAAATGGGTATCTTCTTGTTGATTATAAATATACCAGATTTGATACCTTTAGCTTTAAAGACAACGGAGAAAATTGACAGGAACCCTGACATAAGAAGCAGTGTATTCCTTTCTAATTAATTTATTTATGTTTATGTTCTCTTTCCTTCAACCACATTGCTTCTTGTGGCAGGATTCTTGTTAATTTTCACGACTGTCTTTAAAAATAAAAGTATCAAACCTGGTATTTTTTATTATTCTGGGTGTTTAAAATTACGAAATCGATGCACATTTTTTTTCTGTCCAATTGTTTTTTGTGTGTTTTACTGACAAATTCTGATGCTTCAGGTAAAACCAATTAACTTTTATACTCAACATTTTCTTCAATTTTGAATAATAAACTCTGTAGGTGGGTGTCAAAATATACGAGAAAAGCCTGTACATAGATTTATAATTTTCCTTAACATATTTAAGTTAATAAGTAACATACAAAATATTTTACTCATTATTTCTGAGGTGAGAGGAAATAAGTTCTTTTAACAGAAATATCTTCAGTAGACAGGGCGACAAACATCAGTACAGTACAGGGTGTCCGGATTTGGTTGCAAAAGCAGGGTATCTCGCTTATTTTTAAAGATAGAACCTTGCGGTTTTCACGAACCTGAGCTAATTTTTTGTGAAACTCATGAAGCCGTAAAAAAATTTTCATAGCCTTCTTCGTTTATGAGATACAGGGCGAAATAGAAAATTTTGCATTTTGGGACCCTCGTCGTATCTCGGCTATCCTTTAACTTAACGCAAAGGGAAAAAATGCTGCTTATGCAGTTTTTTACGCTGGATCCAGTGGCGTAGTCATATTTTTTATTTGAGTTGTTATTTTTTAGATATGACCCAAAGTTGTGTTTTTTTAAATGGGACACCCTGTATATTTATCCAGAAATTTATTTGTCCTTTTAAAAGCTTCTCAAAAATATATAATAGTATGGGTCTATTTTAATAAACAACAACAAAAATCCTAATTTTTATAATTATCATCCCAAATTTTGCAGTAGGCCATGCAAAACAATGCTGCCTTTTATTTAAAGTCGTTAACATTATCTACATCCTAACTATAAATCAAAATAAATATGTAATTAAATCTATTTATCAAAATATGTATTGATAATTTCGCACCAAAAAAGTACCACCTACCTAGATTTATGTAACACAAGAACAAAACAGTAATAAATTATTATGTAACAAGCCTTTCAGCAAAAATCAACTGTCGTATAAGAACTACAGTAACCAAGGAAATCAAAAGAACTGTTCAAACTGATTTCCATTTTGTTCTATGCATGCTTCGCACATTTTTCGTATTCATTTTAGGGAATTAAACAAAATTACGGAATGATTTTGTTAATAGCGAAAAATTTCTCTTATTGCATTTCCTAAATCTTGGACATTATCATAGTGGTCTTTGTAAATTCTATTTTC
The DNA here is from genome assembly GCA_030620095.1 of Kuschelorhynchus macadamiae. Taxonomy (NCBI): domain Eukaryota; kingdom Metazoa; phylum Arthropoda; class Insecta; order Coleoptera; family Curculionidae; genus Kuschelorhynchus; species Kuschelorhynchus macadamiae. The sequence continues at coordinate 1,195,617 of JAUTXW010000794.1, forward strand.
CAGATATCCCCATAGAAAGAAATCTAAAATCGACAAATCTGGGGACCTAGGGGGCCATCTTATAGGTCCATTAGTTCCGATCCATTGATTGGTAAAATTATTGTCCAGAAATAATCTCATTCGTCATTCCAGAATTGTGTGCAGGAGCACCGTCCTGTTGAAAATAAATTTCGTTAATTTGCGCTAGAGGAACATCGTCAAGTAATTCAGGTATAGCTGCCTCTAAAATTTCTATATAGCGATTGGCTGTTAGATTTCCCTCAAATATATAAAATTTTATATGAGTTCCTAATATGAAGCAGAACACATTTTGACCAAACCTGCCCTGCTGTCTTCTGGGAAATATTTGGTGTTGATTTTCCTGGGACCAGAATCTACTATTGTGCCTATTGAGTATACCAGAATTACTGAAATGTGCTTCGTCTGACCATATAACCTTCCTGTCAAAATCCCTAACCATATCGCATCTTTCTCGAAACCAATTGCAGAAGACTACCCGACGCTCTGCATCCCCTGGCTGTAAGTGCTGCACGAGCCTAAATTTGTATGGGTGGTATTTGAGCTTTTTTAGAATTTCCTGAACTCTAGTTTGGAATCCCTATGCCCTTTTCGCTGGCTCTACAAGAGTTTGTAGGGTAAGCTTCTGCATTAGCCAAAACCGTAATTTCCTCAGCCTCCCGATTTTCTTTATTATATGTTTTCGTACGAGGTTTGATAAATAATCCGTGATTAAGTAAATTAATTCTTTTTTTTCTGATAAAAAGTGGATATATTAGGTTGCCTCCTTTCTAGATATCTAAATAAAAAGTAAGCAATAGTATTTCAACATACCTAAAAATTAACTATTTACCTGTTAAAATACATCTCAGAAGCCGCTTCAACATTTTCATTACTTAATATAAAACAAGTTAACATATCGTACTTTTCATAATCTTCGAAAGTTTGGTTTTCTTCCATCATAATACAATTATATTTTTACATAATAAATAAATACAAAAAACTAGCGCTATATTTTATATACGCGTACAAAATTGGGAAATGTCATTTGCTTCCAAGAAAACAAAAGAAAACGGCATCGTTTTGCATGGCCTACTGCAAAATTTGGGATGATAATTATAAAAATTAGGATTTTTGTTGTTGTTTATTAAAATAGACCCATACTATTATATATTTTGAGAAGCTTTTAAAAGGACAAATGAATTTCTGGACAAATATACAGGGTGTCCCATTTAAAAAAACACAACTTTGGTTCATATCTAAAAAATAACAACTCAAATGAAAAATATGACTACGCCACTGGATCCAGCGTAAAAAACTGCATAAGCAGCAATTTTTCCCTTTGCGTTAAGTTAAAGGATAACCGAGATACGAGGGGGTCCCAAAATGCAAAATTTTCTATTTCGCCCTGTATCTCAGAATCGAAGAAGGCTATGAAAATTTTGTTTACGGCTTCATGAGTTTCACAAAAAATTAGCTCAGGTTCGTGAAAACCGCAAGGTTCTATCTTTAAAAATAAGCGAGATACCCTGCTTTTGCAACCAAATCCGGACACCCTGTACATTTAAAGATGTCACAAAAGTAAATCATCCACAGAGTAAGTTGCTATACTATCTAGCAAAAAGGTAGAAGAGAAAATCTGAAAAAAGATGGCGAAATCAAAATTTAAAATCATATAATATAAGTATATTTTGATATATAAAATGCTTTTCCTTCCTTAAAGAATAGGAACGTATTCTTTTGCAGATTGGGACACAAAATTCTAGTTTTTTTTCTTCAGTCAAATACGAGTTGAGAATGTCCACCAGACAAAGAATTACTACTCCTACTACAACTTTATAGGCATGGCACATTATAATACAAGGTACGATACAATAACAAAAGAAAAGATATAACACTCGAAAAAAATTGAAAATATCGCTTTTTATTCATGAAAATGACCTGAAAATTGAATAGCATCATTAAAGGCTATAACGAGAGCTTTTTTATTATTCTTTACCTGTTGGGCAAAACAGAAAAAATCATATAATTTAACAGCGCGATACTGCATCAATACTTGGAAAATACTGTGAGTTTTCCATTTTTTTGCGTAAGGCAAAATAAATGTCCTATCTTTTTCTTCAAGCGGTGCAAAAACATCTGATACGCCCTTTTGCTTCATTGCTGATTTTCTATAAGCTGAATAAAAAAAAGTTTTTATTAGGTACAGAATATTCGCATTAAAAAAATCAATTTTTGTTTATAGTAAAACGTTACCAAATTAAAAATAAGTTTATAATTTTAATTAAGTGTACAATATTCGCAACTAGAAAAAAATTACACAAAAGAAAGGAATCATTCGAATCATTCTGACAGCATTCTACCGTATTAATTCAAAAGAATGTAAGTGATAAAGTTTTCAAAGTAATTTTATATCTAACAGAATTAGCACTACTTTTGTTTTCGTTTTAAGGGTTTTTTTGTTTATAACCAGTATAAAAAATTCAGTAATCTAGAATACTGGGAAATACCAGAGAGTATTTTATAATCAGTCTCACCATAGATAACCATAAACGTAAATAAGTAGTTGAATTATATTATTTAACAAACAAAAACCAAACAATCGATAATAAAAAAGCTGTAGGCTCTTGAAATAGTTTTTTTTTCCAGGGGGTTGCTTCAGCCTTCTATAGGGCCGCCTCGCATAAAAGAAAAAATATATTTTTATATACAAATGATAAAATAAAATACAAAACAAAACGTATTTCACTGTTTGCTAAGTAAACGAAATGCTTTTTTATTTCAGGCGGCTGTTTCATCCTGTTAGCTCTGTATAGTTTGACGTGTTTCACCGTTTTTTGATTTTTGTTTCGTTGCCAGGGGGTTGCCTTATCTTTTTGGGCTACCCTATATAATGTATAAAATTATGTTTTAAATAAAAAGTAAAATAAATTTGTTATATATATATATATATATATATATATATATATATATATATAAACACATGCAAAAATACTTCCATACAGATATCATATTTTAGATAGAAGATAGAAACTCGGAAGCGTCAAAAACATCTAACTTATATTTTTCCAAAATTTTTACTATCCAATACTTTCCCTATATAACCTACACTGGGTTATTCAAGCTCAGTGATCAATTTGAAGTTTACTTTGAAAATTTGATTCTCTCCATAGATGAATATAAACTCTCTTTTTAAAATATTTTAAATTGTACGATGTTGCGGCTTCTACTTTAAACTGATGTCAACGTCCGTTTCCTAAATGGAATGCCTGCCCTGTATATTATTGTATTTTTCTATTGTCCTAAACATTTTAAACACGTTTTGTGTTAAATTATTAATTATTAAACTGTTTTCGATATGAAAATTGGCATTTTTACCCTTTAAATCTCTGTTACTCCCAATCACCTTAATTTGCAACAAAACAAAATGGATTGCAGATTCCTATCTTAGTTTTTAGTTATCTATCTCCTGACGTCAATTTCTGCTTTGACAGAAAATGTGAAATTATGACACTTTCTGTCAAACTAGAAATTGGTGTGGGGAAATAAACAATTAAAAATTAAGAAAAGTGAAATTCATTTTGTTGCAACTTAAGTCGTTTGAGAAGCTTCAAAGAGTTAAAATTGTCAATGTCGTGCGCTCTTTCCTCGAAAATAGTTGAAATTAGGTAAAGGAAATGTAATACAAAAAGTGTTTAGAATGCTTACGACAGTAAAAAATGCAAAAATATACATATCATTCCATTTTAAAAATGGATGTTACCACTGGTTTAAGGTAGATGCGACAACGCGCATAATTTAAAATATTTTAAAAGAGAATTTATATTAATCTAAGGTCAGAGCCAAAGTTTCAAAGTAATCTACTCATTAATTCTCCAGATACTACAAACACTAAACTTATTATAAATGTTCATTATGTGTTACATATAACAATAAAAAATTATAATATTTAAACAATTAACACATTATAAAAGAAAGTAAAATATGTAATTAATTATTAAAAATGTGCTATTTTAACAGAAAATATTTCTTTGCTTCTTTTTTAAATTTTTAAATATTTCTAGCTTGCTAAATTATTGTGTATTAAAATACCATCATGTAAAATAAATATTTTGCAAAGTTACTTTTTGGTATAGTGATGTGTAAATTGTTATATTGCATTATATGCATGTCTGTAGATTTATTAAACGCTATATTAGAATGTTTTTCCATATAATTTTTAGAATAAATTAAAATACACGTTATTAACATATTTAAATTTTCAATGTCCAAATAGTTATTCGATTTATAAAGATTTTTTGTAGGTTCCAAGAATGGTAATCGGTGAATACCTTTTATTATTTTATTATGTAATATTTTTAGCGGTTTTTAAGACTCGAGGAATAAGCAGAACACCATGCTGATATAAGGTATTTCAATTTAGAATAAATCAAAGAAAAATAAAAAATTAGTCTTAAAAGAAAATAATTTCGAACCCTATATAAAATGTCAATTAACTGTATCTCTAAAATATTTAATTTGATAAATCTAACTTAAATTTTCATAGAAATATTTAATCAACAGTAAAAGTTATGGTACGAGCGGGAATCGAACCCCCACCTCTGGATCTCTAGCCCATTACTCTAACCAATTGTTCTATCGTACCACTGATAAGCAATTCGTTAGTACATATTCAAATTCACCAATATCATAACCATTGTTGATCCTGCCAAATATTCTAATATTTCTAAAAAAATAATTTATAGTTTAAAAACAAACTGATAAAATACTTCTATTTAAATTTTCATCTAAAGATATACCCAAGAATTTTATTGTCTATGACTAGTGAAAGATGATTTTTTGAAATTTAAAGATAATTTATACGATTGTAGCCAATTTAAACGTCCAACATACTTTTACCAAAATATATAAACAGCTTAATACTGCTTCCTGGTCCTATTATCGACCCTTATCGATAATAATGATAATCTGTTGAGAACTTTTACATTCTTTTAATATGCTACCTCGGCTACAGAAAAGCGTGTCGAGATAGAACACATATTATTCGAAAATTTCAATTAAAAACAATAAGCTAATAATTTAAATACAACATTTTACTTTTCAAAATTTACAAAAAAAAACATTTTTAGTAAAAAGAAATTAAACAGGCCTTTTGAATTGACACGGCAAAACTAAAATTAAGTGAGTACTGATAAGCAATGCCTAGGAATATCCACATAGAAATAACCTACCTAAAAATATATATACATCGCTATAATACAAAGGAATTGTAAAAGGGCTCAACTAACATTGTCAGTTACCTTTTTGGATAATTTCGGCAGCTTCTTCTTGAGTCATGACACTACTGCGTCGTCTTTTATTAATTTCATCAACTAAAAGAGTCAAAAATTATTACAAAACATTTTAAGTACTACGTTTTACTTATTCGGAGATACTGATGTAAAAAAAAAACATTTCAGCATAAAAGAAAGAAGAATTCGTATATATATTACTAGAAATACGTATAACACGTAAATCTGAAGACAAAGAAAACTATCAAATCAACATTTATTAAAAATTAGAACTGCAAAATACCCAAAATAGTATCGGTAAATACGATGGCAAAAAAAAAGAAAAGAATTGTATTTTTGTAAATGTTTTAATTTTAAAATAGCAGGTTCTACATGTATTTTTTTTATTATATTAAAGAATTAGTTGTTACTGTAGACTTACTGCAATGTTTTTCCTGTTTCTTTATTCGCTTATTGATTTTGCATTTAGCCAAAAATCCTCTCAGAATACTTTGAATCTTTATTATTTTTCTTACTTGGGTTTCATATAACCGTGCTAAGTATTCTTCGTTGTAATATTTAAGAAAAACTTGCGATCTTCCTATCGCCCATCCCTCCATTTTTAGCCTGATTAGTAATAAACGGCAGTTGTCCTTAGTGATGTCAACATTTTCGTCAAAATCAAATGCTAAAAATTTATACCTAAGAAAAATTAAAAATATTATTAATAGTTTTTTATTATTCTTTCTTGATACATAAGTTATTAACAAAAAATGTTGTTTTTATCTCGTTAGTAACTTTTTACCTTCTTAGAAATTCTGAAAAAGTTATTCTTTGGGGAAATCCTTTCTGTCTTATTTTAGCCGTTTCAACTATTGCTAAAGCACGAATTTGCTGTTTTACTAACTCTTTATTAAAGTTTTGAGGCTTGCCTTTGAGATCAGATCTTAGACATCTGAAATTAATCAAAATCACAAGAAAATAGTATAAATACATAGAACTCTATAAACAAATGTTACCTTACAAAATGCGTTCCACCAGAACTTCCACCAACGGAAAGTTCTTTCAATAATTCCAAGCAAATACATCGAAATATGGTTCCCGAAGTTCTCATATTCTTAATTTGAGAAAATTCGTTTACTCCTGCAATCTGGAAAAAAATAAATTGTAGATTTTAAATTACTTTTTCTCTGTTACACTTTTTCACCTTTCTATTCGTAAATCCAGTTCTATGCCTTCTAGTTCTATCAAAATTCAAGATTAAACCACCCGTCCTGTCCAATTTATTAGTAAATAAAAGCCTTATAATAGGATTTTCCGATTCCCTCATTGCTTCAATAACTTCAGGAGGAAGGAAATCTCTATTTTTGTTAGCCATTTCTTTTGCGTTGTATGGCACAATTCCTGTATAATGAGCTACAGAAAATTCCATATGCTTTGTAATCATTATTCTGCTGGTTTCTTGATTCTGTAAGTTATCTGAAATAAAGAGAATATATTTAAGAGACTGATAGTTAATGAAACCACCTCCAATGAATCGGGTTAAGTAGCATTAATTTCAGTTTTAAGAGGTCTTCAAACAAAATAAGCCAGTGGGGACAAATTCGGTGATCGTTTTTCAAATAAATCTGTTCTGTTTAGACTGTTGTTAATTTGAAGTGTATATATTTATGCCGTTTAAACTACTCTAGAGGAAGTTTTGTTTAAAATACATATTACGTGTAATATTCCAAAAAAAAATATATTAAAAAGTGTTTAATTTATAAGTTTTTAATGGCTTAATATGGTTAACGTAGATTTGTGTTTTTTTTTGGTTTGGACTGCATATTTTAGATAAATTAAGGAATATTTTAAATTTATTGTTATTATTAATTCGTATTTTGCTTTCTATTGCCAAATGGTCTGATAAAACAATTTTTTCGTGAATTTGACATATCCGGTCTATTATAAACAAAGCACAGCTGTTAGGGACGTGCTACATAAAAACTATTGTGTGTAAAACTTCAAAATTAAATTAAAAAACAAAAAGGTAGAAACTTAACGGACTTCTCGGACTTTTCTTTGTGACCTATTACATATCCGCCCTATATTCAAAGCACAGCTGTTAAGGTATTGCTACATGAAAAATAGTGTGCAAAACTTTAAACTTGAAAATTAACCTAAAGGACCTTAAGGAACTTTCATTGCTGCACGTTTTGTGTTAAATTATTAATTATTAAACTGTAAGGTTCATATTTGTTTGCATAATGTGTCGCATTAACGTAGAAAACAGAACAAGAGAATGATAACTTTAGATGTGAACTTATTAATACTCAGCCACGAATTATAACTTACAGTGACGGACATATAGGGGGTATGGGGGCGATCTCCCCCCTAATACTTTATCCTGTTGGCAAAATAGTATCTTATTAGAGGTAAGATAATATGCAGATCCTTTATTTAAGCTTTTTTCTGAACGTAGGACAAAAACCAGTACTTTTTTTAGACATTAATTTCTGTAAGTTAAACATTTTATATTTTTGTCATGAAATAAACATTGGGAAGACATTGAATAAATATTGTGTTGGCAAATCCTCCCAATATTTTCTCTCTGGTCAGTCCTTGATCACTTAAAACTTATATCTTTCTTGAAACCTAAATAAATGAGTAAAAAGTTTAGTATTCCAGTCAGTTTACTACAAATGTTAATATGTATTTATGTAATGTTTTTTTTGTATTTCCACTTACCCATAATATATTGCCCACTCAAGTTCTTTTTAGCAGCGTCATCCATAATACATAGCAAGCCCACCGGTTTACTAAGCAACTGATTCAGTGTCTTCCTATTATCAAAATAATTGTATTTTTCAAATTCTAATTCTTCGGACTGCAAGTCTTGAATTTCCCAAGAAAAGATCCTTTGTAGATAGTGATATTGCAGTTGTTCATTAAGACAGTTAACGAAAAATTGCGGCAAATGATTTTGCTTAAAGGATTCGAAGCCAAATAAGTCAAGTAATTTTACTGAATACTTGTCGCCACTGGAATAAAAAAAAATCAGAATTCAGAAAGATTTGATAACATATTAAGCAAATACATACTTACAAAATAGCTTTCCCCATTTCCAACTTGTCGTTAATAATACCTACTACATATTCCACAAAACGACAATATAAATTGTTAGCTAAAACATCTCTTGCATCTCTCGCTTCATCACAAGTATTTTTCTTTCTTATCACGTTACCTTTAGAAAAATCAATTAATATGTACTCATTTTTAAAACTTAACGATATACAACTTTTAGCCTTATCAAAGCCTGTGGTGAAATACGTTTTTATTTTTTAATATCACCTTTTCTCAACGTATCGTCAAAGAGAGATTTGTTTTTTTTTAAATAATGGCTTAAAATAAGATGAGACGCAGGAAGCCCTCCAAGTGACTTGTATGTTAGTGAATGAACTACAATAGTTGTAGTTGCCTGAATTCATTTTTGAAGTATTATTAAAATACATTATATGGATTTGATACTCTATTTAACAAAACTGGTAATGTCAACAAAAACTTGATAGTTACTTGTTTTGATTTTATCTGAGAGAATTTGAATCACCGTGAAAACACAAATATATAGTAAATTGGGCGCATTTAAGTCACTTAATCACACACCGAAACCGGAAGGGGTGTTACAAAGATTCCTATAGCAGTCAACTCTTTCTACCGATGTATTAAGAATATTATATTTTGAAATAGTTCAAAAGTACCTATTTGGACTTTACCCAAAATTATTCGCAATCAACGTGTCAGTGTAATTATATCTTGAAAAGTGGTTTCAATAATGGTTTCCTTTGACATATGTTTTAAAGTTCAACTGACCACAGGGTAGCCATTCACACTCAAAGAGCACATGGGCAAGCAATCAAAATCGGCTATCACAAACGTGGTGGTACCTGAATTTCAAGTTATGATATGTGCAGATTTTGATGTTCTTACTAATAATAGCAAACCATTTAAGGTCATCGTCCTTCCCAGCGACATAGAAGCAAATAAACGTAATGTTACCTCCAATATCAATAAATTTTATAAAGTATTAGGCTTCACTACCCCACTGACTGGACTTAAGCTGTTAAGCATGCTGGAATCAAAAGAAGTAAAATTTCACACAAGCAGTTAAAATCTACCACCCACTGAAACATTTTCTATTATACCTTGGAAACCGAACTAAGGAAATAATTAAATAGTTTAACGTTTTAGCTTGTTACGCATCAAATTCTTGGTCGAATAGAACTACTTATAAGCAACATGAATCTGCATTCGTATAGAAGGAATCCAATCTGAAAATTGCTTAGATATGAACGTGGTTTTTAGGGCAGACTTAAAAAATCTGCTATGAGTTTTCCTTCTAACAGATAGTATGTGAAATTAATTGGTGTTATTTTACGGCCAACGGTTTGTGCCAATTAAAAAATATATGTCGATAAATTTAATACTTAATATCAAAAATATAGGGACACATAACGTTATACTAAGTTTTTTTTATTTAAATTAAAAAAGTCCAATTTTTCATAGACGCATGACGTAATGATATTTTGTATATTGAAATAAATTATTTACCTTTTTTAAACAGGCAATAATTGGTTAAGGCCCAAACAAATTTCTTGTCATCTATTTCCATTAAATCTGAGAAATTTTCCGCGAATTCTTTATTTTCTAAAATAGCTGTGCCATCTTCTTCATTTTCATGGAATCTTATTTCACCTGAAACCTCAGTCGGAATATTTAAAATAGTACTTCCCATGATATTTCAATTCAATTATCATTAAATTGCTAATAAACTAACCTAAATTTAAAATGGCTGCGATTACTGAGAAGAAAGTAGTTATCTGCTCCTCCGAAAATTCAAATTCCTCCAGGTAACTAAATATTTTCTTATATTTAATTACATTTTGTTCAATGTTATCACGAGGTTTCTTATTCTCTTGGATATTTTCATCCAGAATTCTTAGATATCTGTAGGTTCTTTCGGAATGAAGTTTGTATTTTTTTGTTGCATCCGCGCGAGCCAAGCCATCATATATATAATAGAGAATATGAAAATTGGATTGATTCCTAAAATATATATTTTAAATAAGAATCACTTTATAGCGAACACGTTTATATAACTAACTGTATTTATAAAATATATTTTCAGAGTAGGAAAAGGGAGACTTCAGTTTTTTTTTCGTAGATGCTTAATTTTGATGTTAAAATAAAACAAGGTGGATGGACTTTACTAAATTTGATTTTTTTCTGTCATTGCTCATTCAAAATTGTAAATTCCGACCGAAATTGATCCCGACTAAAAGAGCTGTAAGAGAAAATAGGGTTTGCACTGAAGATTTTTGGCGATCATCTGGAAAATATAATACTGAAACTACGAGGCAGGATAATGTTAGAGAATTATCGATAAAAAGTATTGCTTATAGATGATTCCGGGGACAAAATAAAACGATTACTTTGAGGTTTAAACATACAGTGTGTATCAGCCAAATGGAATAAATTCGATAATAAATAAATGGGGGCGTGTTCGGAAAAACGCTTGGACCCGTCGATTGGTATTTTTAGTTGCTCATTTTCTCCAATAAAAACTTTTTATACAGGGTGTGTCCTGTAACAGTGGTCAATGCCAACTTTCTTATTTCAAATGCAACACCCCGGATATTATTTAATTTTTGGATTCTTTAGGAGATTCTAAACATATTTTATGTTCGATGTCCTATACCTATCTTCAACTATTTCGGCAATATTAAGTGTTTTCAAATTTATTTTTATTTTATTTATTTCGAATTTATTATTATTCAGGAAAGTGGCTCTGGTTACTGAACTATTTATTTGATTACAAAAATTCGCTACAACACACTCAATACTTATTTACCATTTAGGTCTTCATATTAAGAATATAAGCAAAAACCATTTTAGCGTTCATTTTTATTGATATGGAACAAAAAGAGCCACTTTTGTTTACTTTTAAGTTTTGTTTACTTTTGTGTAAAATGCCTGGCCTTTCTCTTTGCAAGACAGTAGTTGTCAGTGTCAGTGTCATAGTCTTTTGAATTTCGTTAACTGCATAATACCTAATATCAGAAAAATGGTTCATTTAACACAAATGCATAAAATAACAATTCTACAAATGATTGGTTATGGAGATAACACACGAACACAAGTGGAAGTTGCTCGCTTATTTCATGAAAAATTTCCAAATTTGCCGCATATATCCCAAGGGACAATTAGTAAAATAGAAAAGCAGTTTCGCGAGCTTGGACATGTGAGGCAGATAAAAAAAGCAGCTGCCAATTCAATAAATGATGATACTAAATTGGATATTATGCTTGAGTTTGAGGAAAACCCACATATTTCTAGTCGACAAGCCGCCGCAATGTTCGATATTAGCCATTCGTCGATTATTCGAACATAAAAAGAAAATAAAATGCATCCCTATAAAGTGATACCAACTCAGGAGCTCATGGAAGACGATTATGATAGGAGAACTTATGTTTGTGAATAAATGATGGCTATGTTAGATAACAATGTTATTCAATTAGAACATGTTTTGTTTTCGGATGAGTGCACCTTTACACTTCACGGTCATGTAAATCGTCAAAATTGCCGCTATTGGTCTAGGGAAAATCCTCACTGGATCAGCGAAGAACATACTCAATATCCTGAAAAGGTTTGGGCAGGAATTGTTAGGGATCATATCATAGGCCCGTTTTTCATTGACGGCAATTTGAATGGCGATAATTATTTAGCACTGCTCCAAAATAATGTCGTGCCAACTTTGACAAATTTGTATCCGGATCCAGCAAACCCACAAGTTCCAGCGAATATGATATGGTTTCAGCAAGATGGAGCACAGCCCCATTACCAAATTAATGTCCGGCAGTACCTCAACGGAATATTTCCAAATCGGTGGATAGGGAGACGAGGATCGATAGAATGGCCAGCGGGATCTCCTGATCTGACGCCATTAGACTTTTTCTTATGGGGACATATTAAAAATGTTGTATACAAAACTAAACCCCTCGACTTAGCTGACTTAAGAAGACGAATAACGCTTGCGATTAGATCGGTCACGCCTGAGATGCTAAATAACGTTAGAAGAAATTTCTATTTAAGATTAGGAATTTGCCAAGACGTTCGCGGCGAGCATATTCAACAGTTCCTAAATTAACTTTTTACTTTTGTTTATACATTATGAAGAAATAAATAATTTTATTTTTTTAATCTTAATTTTTGCAATAAATTTGAAAACACTTAATATTACCGAAATAGTTGAAGATAGGTATAGGACATTGAACATAAAATATGTTTAGAATCTCCTAAAGAATCCAAAAACTAAATAATATCCGGGGTGTTGCATTTGAAATAAGAAAGTTGGCATTGACCACTGTTACAGGACACACCCTGTATAAAAAGTTTTTATTGGAGAAAATGAGCAACTAAAAATACCAATCGACGGGTCCTAGCGTTTTTCCGAACACGCCCCCATTTATTTATTATCGAATTTATTCCATTTGGCTGATACACACTGTATGTATTCTTGCATGTTCTTAAAGGTGTAATTCCATTTTAAACATGAGTAGGGTGAAGTAAGGTAATTTCATGACAAAGGTATAGTTGGCGCATTACCTTTCTGGAATGACGTCATTTTTGGTTATTTTTGTTTGATTTATGTTAACTGACAGTGACAAAAACATTTTGAAAAAACTCATTGTCGTTTCTTTACAACAGTCAATGCCGGTTTTGGTTATGTGTCTTTCAGAATATATTCGTCAAAATTGACATTGATTTGTTGTGATTCTTTTTAAACTTTTGCAAGATGCCGCGAAGATATAATCAGCAATCACAGCTAATAGTTTTAAATATCTTGGCTTTTTTTCAATTGGAAAAAGAGCAAGCTAAAAATGGAATCCTTCCGCAAACTGATAATATAATTGAACGAGCTTCAAATGCAACAAAACTTAGCCATACAACAATCATAAATATTAAGAAAAGAGGAATAACGAGCGATGAATCCTTTACCTCCAGAATGTCTCAAAAGCAAAAAGAGGTAAAAACAAAAATTACAGATTACTTAAAGAACAAAATAAGAGATACGATCTACTGCATGTATGCGAAAAATGTATATGTTACAATGCAGACTTTGCTTAAAAAACTAAAAGAGATAAATGAATATTTTAATTTTTCCATCACCTCGCTAAGAAAATACGTAAAAAGTATTGGTTTTAAGTGGAAGAAATCAAATAATAGAAAATACCTGATGGATTTGCCCCACATCGTCCACAAGAGAATCAATTTCTTGAGGGAATATGTCAAAAATAAAAATCTAGGACAAGATGCTTATACCACCGTATTTATTGATGAGACTTGGATTTTTAGTAAAGGTTCGTTTAGAAATAGCTGGCAGGATAACACTATGTCTACAAGTTCTAAAAAAGCTAGTGAAGGTCATCGATATATTGTAGTTCACGCTGGATCAAAGGAAGGATTTATTAAGGGGGCCAGTTTAATATTTAAAAGTGGACTAAAAAGCGGAGATTATCATGACAATATGAACAAGCAAAATTTTGAAAATTGGTTTAAAAATCAGCTGGTACCAAATCTTCCTCCAAAAAGTTTGATAGTGATGGACAACGCAAGCTATCATTCCGGCCTTTTAGAGGATATTCCAAGAAAATCATGAACAAAGCAGAGATTGATTGGATGGTTAAAAGAAAAGAACATTGACTTCCCAGAGAGGGCCATGAAGGATGAAATATGGAGCATTGTAGAAAAAAATTGTAACATTGAAAAAACATTCTACCTTGACGAATATGTGAAACCTTTGGGCCACAAAATACTAAGACTTCCTCCATACCATTGTCAATTTAATGCTATTGAAATGGTATGGTCTGAGTGTAAGAGGAAATACGACCAATACATTGCTAGTCTGAAGGGGACACCATCGGAAGTTTTGGCCATGTGGGAAAAAGCGATAAATGAAGTATCTTCAGAGCATTGGAAAAATTATGTCGTCAGCCACACAGAAAGGGTAATCCAAGAAGCTTGGAAGACAATACAGATATGTGATGCTTCAGACATTGCGCCACTTGTAATTAGTACCGACGAAGACAGCAGTGACGATGAAGAATTTAGTTCTGATTCTGAAGACAGTGAAGGGGAGTAGTTTTTATTTTTAAAGTTAGTTAGTTATACATTAATTTCTCTCTTTTAGTTTTTAAAGCAAAGTCTGCATTGTAACATATTCATTTTTAGCATACACGCAATAGATCATATCTCTTATTTTGTTCTTTAAGTAATCTGTGATTTTGCTTTTACCTCTTTTTGTTTTTGAAACATTCTGGAGGTAAAGGATTCATCGTTCGTTATTCCCCTTTTCTTAATATTTTTTCAGTATTGTCTGTAATTGAGAATTGAAATAATTTTGATGAAAATGGGTAACTGGCGTCAATTTATTACATTGCAAACAAAGAATAAGACTAAGATGAAAGAATTTATATTAGTAAAGTCTTATTTGCAAAATAATTTTAGTTTTTGAAGTTATAATAGTTATTTTTGTATTAAGTGTGCAAAATGAGAGTTTTTTTATGGCAATGAGAGTGTTATTTTTTTGCCAGCCATTTTCGACAAGTTGCAGCGCTTTCTGTACAGAAAATGCCAATTTTAAATTCGCTTTAGCCAGTGCTGAACGCACCCCTCCTATCTACATCACTGCATACGTTTAGGTTAGGAATCATCGCTGAAGTATAAATAATATAAGAAATACGTTATTTGAATCCAGCGTGACGTCATTCCAGAAAGGTAATGCGCCAACTATAACGTCGCGACAATTTTTTAAATAAATATATTAACGTTACCTATCGTTGCAAATAGTTAAATGGACCGTCCCATAGATTGCGCTGGTTGCGATCTTTCCAGTGGTACAGAAGCGAAGCGTGAATCTCATATTCTAGTCTCTCTGTGGAGAAAAGTATACAACGGAGAAATTTTTGTGATATATTTTGCTGCGAGTAGTTGCTGTAGTGTTATTTCACGTTGTAATTAAGGTAAAATTTACCGTGTTAAATTGCAATTACTATCTGACAATCGATTACGCCAGGCATCTTCAGGGATCTTTACTACACTGTGTGTTCAGTGCTCAGATCTCGTTGAGTAAAGATCCCTGAAGGTGCCTCGTGCAATCAAAGGCGAAACGTCGGATAGTAATCCCACTTTGATACGGTCTAATCCCAAGAACCGTGATTACTTAATTGACCAAAGCCGTGAAAGTTCTGTTTTATAATTTATAGTGCTTTGAAGCCCATGAATTATATTCTAAAATTTCATGGCTGCTTTACTCATTTATTGATATAAATGTTTTTTTACCTTTTTTATTAAGCATAAGGGAAACTTAATGTCGAACTAAGCGGCTTAGATCTTCGGGGCATTATTCTGAAGTGAGTTTGTTACTTGAGTTATTAATTTTCTTTATCACGACATTACCGGTCCATCAAATAAATATCTCAAATTCGAATATTTCTTCCTTCTAGCGTGTTTTATTTGTGAAGAGGTGAGAATTCGAAAAACAATAAGTACGGCTAAATAATAATTCTTTAATTTTCTAAACTTTGTTTAAAACTTGCATAAACGGGTGTTCGCCCCCCTCCCCTGCCAACCACTACTCTCCCCAGACCAGAGTCCTGGAAGCGCCACTGAGAACGGCAATATGACCATGCAAATCTTCTTGAGGCAGCACGATCAGTGCGAAATGAAAATTTTAGCTTGTATCGTGCAGCTAAATTCACAAATGCTCCCTGGTCGACTTTGAGGGATTTTCTTGTTATAAACCCAGATATTAAGCATTCTATTTTGCGAACCATTTATTCTCCCTGCGGAAATAGAAATAAAACTATTGCATTACATTAATACAATGCAAGACCTAGCACTACGTACCTCAGAAAATCTTTGAGCATATAGAGCATCTATGGACAATGCAACAATGATTAATGAAAATTATTCGAAACTGGAAAACTTTCTAGCCAGATTAGATATAATGGACACACCTGATATACTGTGGAAAGTTGGTAGCACAGGCTTGACGTTTGTGGTTAGGAGTGGAAAAATTGTCAGCCAGGTTGGTATGAGGTGTATTTACAAAAGAATTTATGCTGAGAAGAGAGATACCCATACTTTATTTGGTTGTATCTGTGCGAACGGCACTTTTATTCCACTATTTGTTATTTTCAATTTTCGTTAGAATGACAACTTGTGAAAAATGTCCTCCCCAATTCTAAAACTAAATTATCTCCGAAGGGCTGGATTAATGAGCAGCTATTTAAAGAATGGTTTATAAATATTTTATTGCCTCAATCCTTTCTACTTCAGCTACTAGATGCATCTCATCTACTTCAGCTATTAGATGTCGGCGTGTATCGGCCTCTGAAAATTCACTGGAGTCAAGCTTTTAATAATTATATGCTTGCCCACTCATCTTTTGGAAAAGCCTAGTCGTTACAATTTCCATGAGATTTTCACGGAACCATTCTTATTAAGCTATAAATATAAATAACTCATTTAAAATTGCAGGAGTTAGTCCATGTAGTCTACATGCCATCCCAGCTGAAGCTTTGGGACCAACTGGTTTAACAGGACGACCGATCTACTTACTCTCAATCCGCCCACTCCTAACAGGCCCACTCAAGATACACCCGTCGCTAGATGTTCTGAAGGAATTCCACTAACTCTCAATCCGCCAACCCCTAACGGACCAACTCGAGATACACCGGTCGCTGGATGCTCTAGAAATGTAGAAGAAATCCTAGAAGTTCCCAGAGTTGAAAAAAAATAACTCGCAAAAGGAAAGGTGACTCGTCAGCCCACTTGCTAACAGCTTTTGATATTATCATCAGCATCATCATCGATGGGAACCTCCACATCTAGCGTCACTGAGGCCTTAGCTTTACCTGTAAAATTAAAGATTCTAAATCAATTGCTAAAGATGAAGACTGGACTTGTGGAAGATGTAATATGAAGTTCTCACACGATATGGTGCTAATTGGATGCAGTATTCCTTTTGCTTAAATCCTTGTCATTAAACTTGCCAAGATTGACATCAAAGACAATGAAAATTTATATATATGCAACAACTGTGAAACTCTAGGAAAGAAGAGGCATCACTAATATGGAGTGATGTCTTTTAGCTTGGTAACACCTTTACAAAAATGTATTTTATAAACAAATTGTTATAAAGTAATTTTTTATTACCCCGCCAGTATTAATCACGATATTATATTACCCATATGACTACTTTAAATAACTTATTATGATATTACCCTCATTTTCGCTGGATATAAAAATACCAACAAAAATAGTACATTTTGACCAATACAATTTCATTTTATAAAAAATGTTGGCTATCTATTGCAAAATCACATCCTCCTATTTCAGATATTGATTAATGTTTATTTCACCCAAGTAATATAAAATTTTGCCCCCAAAATATCACGACATAACCTTACCTTACCCTATATAATGTGGTGAAATAAAACTGAACCTTATATATCCACTAGAACTAAATAACGTGAACTGTGGGTCTGTATTAAATAAAATCAAATTATTTGATCTAACGTAACTGAACACCAGCATTGCAAGAAACATATCATAAACGTAAAATAAAATAAATCTAAAACAATTTTTAAAAACAAGCTTTTATTTATAAGTTATTGAACTAAAAAGTAAAAACTAATTAAACTTACATAAACACAGAACTTTTAGTTTAACAGATTATAAATGAAACCTAACAAACATAACTTTCTCCCCTCAACATGTTTTATGATTAAAAGGAATGCCACAACGATACTCACAAAAAAGAAGGTGAATGACTATTTCAACTTTTGACAGAATACGTTCGTGAATGTGAAAGAATTTGAAAGAAATGATTTTAAAATTCCTTAATAAATAAACGTGTTTTTGCCTAATCGTACAAATTATGTAAAGGTAAGGCAAAATAGCAACTAGTGCATGTATAATATTCATAAGATAAAATTTCAATTATTTTCCACATAAACCTGCAAAAAATGAACAAGGAAAGGAGTGCCCCTGTAAACAAGCTACAAAAAGAACTGTTAGTTCTAAACAAAAGGATTGAATATCCAGTATACCCGTCTAGGTAATCCGCCAATTCTTTAGCATGTCGAACATCTTCGTAAGCATGTTGATATAAAATAAGTTTTTGAACGTCCTTTTTCACTCTCTTGACGTATATCATATTATCATCATATAACTAAAACGTCATTTCGTCGGTCTCGGCATTCAGAGAAATTGTTCTCTTAGCCTAAATATACCCGAGTGGAACAGATTTTTCTCAAAATTAAGTAGATTTGAGGCCTCCTGAGTTCCAGGAATACGTGCACATATATTTTGGTAGAATGGACGTGTAAAAACTGAAAGAAAGGATTATTCTATCGATTTAAGAATTCGGGTCCAGAAGACAGACATACGAACAGGAAAGATACACATAGGAAGAAAGCAAGTTAAATATATATTAAATAAAGTTTGTAACAAGCCACGGGTCTTACGGCGGTCTAAGATTCTATAAGAGAAAGTTTGGGGAATCTATTCAGATTTATAAACAAATTTCAACCGAGATACCGGTTTTGATCTATGTCAGAAAACCCTGAATTTGCCAGGTGCGTGTTGCCCGGTATGCCCTTGACAACCTGACCAATTATGCTCTTTTACCTTCTTCAAAAAAATGTAAAATTAGAATTCAAATTAATTTATTTTTTGGTTACTCTCAAAAACATAGACTTTATTTAGTTAAATATTAGGTATTAAAATATTTTCGTCACGTTTATGTTGGACTATGTGCCCTTCTTTTCACTTTATAGACTATACAGTCGCGTAACCAGCGCCTGCTGTGCCTATTGCGTCGCGAGTCTAAAGTTTTCTGTGTCCACTCCACTATTCAATAGTGGAAAGTGAAATTATTTAAATATTTGCAGTTGCATGGAAACTTCAGACGCGTGACTACGAAAACCGGTCAATCAAAAAGAAAACAGATATAATGCGGGCAGTATTTGACATGCCTAAGCTAACAAAGTTTTTTAGGTACAAATTATTATAAATATCACATACCTCCTTATTTGATCTCCGTTTATCGACATACTCCCTTAAAATTAAAATATCAATTATCTCTATTTCAGTAAGCCGAACTTGACTTTCCGATGCCAAATTATTGTTGTCAAAGACCATTTCGAATACGGCATTGTTATGCCTTATTCATCGAAACCCCGATATCTAGAAAACTAATGAATTTAGGCATAACTTATGGTTAATAAAATATGTTCTAAATTGACTGGACGATCAAAATAAGTAATAATATATGAGTGTTCCATTTAACAAATTATAACCTTAATTTTCCACAAATTTGTGGGTGAACCCGTACATTCCAATTTATTACAGATATGTAATAAGACATTTTTTGATATTCCTGTATCTTTCGAAATAATCGACCGTTCTGGTAATTTCTCCTATAACCCTGTATATACAATCGAATAAAGAAAGGTCGTGCTTTTTGTATTACAATAATATATTTAGCAATCTTTTATACAAGATTCGGTATTGTGGATTGAAACACTAGGACGGTACGGGTTGAAACGCGGGGTCGGACTAAGCGCGGGGTTGTATGCTGTGTCCGTCTTGCCCATGCCCCACACCGACTCTTTTAAACACTGCTCTGATTTTATTTAATTTTTTCCTCTCCGGCGACGTGATCCATTTTTTCTAGAAAAATAATAAAACTTAATCGGCCATACCCGCGGAATATGGACTGGAGAAATATTTTATTTCCAGTATTCTAGTAAAAGCAAATTATGACTTCTTCACATTTAAAAATGCAATATGGCGTCATCAACACTGCAGGCATATGGGGCCTTTTAACGTCGTCTGTATTTACCGTGGTCAAAAATTCTAGATATGCCCATGTCCAAACTTTCCAAGATTATCAACTACATAAACATCAACCACTTATTTCTTGATCTTGTTAATATTTTATCTGAGATCTACTGAAAATTTCTTTGTACGTAGGAATTAATTTTATTTTGACACCTAAAAAACTACTAAAAACTACAGGTCTATTTCCTTATTGAGTTCCTTTTCTAAGATTTTTGAAAAAATTGTTTACAATCGTATTTATGACATTATTTGCAAATATAATATCTTAAACGACAGGCAACATGGTTTTCGGAGAGGCATGTCTACGGAAACTGGGTGCATTGATCTTGTACAGTATATTTCTAATAAGATGGACAAAGGTGCATTTGTAATTAGGTTGTCTTCTGACTTGACACGTGCTTTCGACACTGTTGATAAACAGTTTGTCTCTGCTAAACTAGACGCCCGAGGACTACGTGGTAATATAAACGCATTTATAGTTTCATTTTTGACTGACGGAAAATTTTCTGTAAAAATTAAAAATGTAATGTCGTCTGATTTTAATCAGAATATTGGCACACCTCAGGGAAGTATCTTAGGTCCCCTGATTTTCCTACTCTTCATTAATGATCTTCCTGACTATATAAGTCAGGGCCAGGTTTTTCTATATGCAGATGATACTACTATCGTAGTATCCGATATGTTAGAAAGTCACTTAAAAAATAAAATCAGCACTGTACTAAATGAGTTTTCTAAATGGTGCTTTGCTAATAAGCTAATGATTAACCATACCAAAACTGTAGCTATGAACTTAAGAACTATTCGTAGGGAACCTTGTGATATCAGCATTTCCTTCGATGGTCATGATCTTGAGCTTTCCTCATGTGTTAGTTTCTTGGGTTTGTCTATGGATTGCCACCTTAATTGGAACATTCAGATCGACAATGTTTGTAAGAGGCTTAATAGGGGAGCTCCGTAATTATGTTGACCGTACAACAATTATTAATGTATATTATGCTTTCATATATTCTGCAATAGCTTATAACATAGTAGTGTGGGGTCAGGCCTCAGATATAGAGTATTTATAATACAAAAAACATCTTGCAGAGAGACATTCAGGTCATATAAACTTTTGACAGTTGCTTCAATTTATCTCTTAAAATTATTACCATAAATCCATCGAAATAAAAATCTAATTCAAATGAACAGTAATTTTCGTATGATACAAGAAATAAAAATAACTTCTGCTTAGACAAGCATAACTTAAATATTTATAAAAAATCACTAATCTACGCTGGGAGTAAAATTTATAATATGTTACCTTATAACATTAAAGCAATAAATTGTCAAAATAAATTCAAAAATAAAATTAAAAGCTTACTTTTATCACAGACTTTTTACACCACAGATGAATTTTTCACTTATTTGAGGAATAACCCATCATAATATGCAAACTGAAAACTTTTTTTCCTAGTTTTGTTGGACACCGCACTGAAGAACGGATTTTAACTCGAGGAAAAAATTGTATACTATGTTTTGTGATCTATATTTAGATATATCTGTTGTTAGTTTATATTAGATACTTGTCATATGTCTATTTACATTTCTATTTGACGTGTTTCTTTCTATATAGTCCTCGAAACCAAATAAAAAATTTGAATTTGAATTTGAATTTGAATTTGAATTTGAATTTTTAATTTGAATTTTTAATTTGAATTTGAATTTGAATTTGAATTTGAATTTGAATTTGAATTTGAATTTGAATTTGAATTTAAATTTAAATTTGAATTTGAATTTGAATTTGAATTTGAATTTGAATTTGAATTTGAATTTGAATTTGAATTTAAATTTAAATTTAAATTTAAATTTGAATTTGAATTCTTATTCCATGTACAATTATATCTTCAAAATTAAAATTTGTCGTATGCAGATAGGAAAAAAATTCCGCAGAAAAAAAATCGTGCCACTTATTGCCTACACTAATTTACTAATAGACGTTAACCTTTCGTTTTCACTTGTATTAACATTATAAACTTAAATTCGCTAGTTTTTATAACATAGTATTAAACTTTGCATGTCTCCTTTCTTTTATTAACTAAACGTAAAATTATTTGTAAGAATGGATGATGAATGCTATGAATGGCCTGTTGCAACTAAAATCTTACATATGCTTCATAATTTTTATTATTTCATGACATTTTTCTCCCTTTTATACAAACTAAATCTCTCAAAAATCCACTTACATATCTACAGCGGATATTCTCCATTTTTCTAAACCCAGGGTCCTAAATGTTGCTGCGGTTAATTTTCCAGTTTGCCCGAAAGATAAGTTGGTTTTGAAAACACATCTAAAAATAAGCTTTTTATAGTTTTTTTTTGTATAAGAAAAGGGGACTTAGTTACTTCTACCTTGTAGAATAATCATTGGTTGGAGTACTCGCATGTGTTAGAGCGTGAATCAACTTAATTCCATTTTTTATTCTAAACACACTTACTGGATGTTGTTCGCCGATCGAAAACAAATGATCTATTATGTGTAAGTAGTTAGTTGTCTTCCCAGAAGCCGATTCACCTAAAATAAATGAAGAAAGAGAAATATTACATAACATCACTCAAAAATACTACTCGAAGTGAACAATACCTGTAAGGACTATTTGCTGCGGAATTTTGTGATGAAGGGCATTCTGATATGCGGTATCGGCTACAGCATAAATATGAGGAGCGTTTTCTGATCTAGACTTTTGAAAATATTTTTGATGAAACTAAAAAAAATAGAAAAGTGGTAATAAAAACAAAAATAGGGATGAAAATCTTACATTAGTATCGATATTTTAAAAATTATTAAGCATTAATTAGTTGGTTGGATATTTTTTTAAAAAAGTTGTATTACTTATACTACTTTAAAATATTGGCGATGTAATACTCATTAACAAACTTATTGCATTACGAACCTTAGATCCATAGATATCCAATTTCTCATTTGGATTAACGGCCAATAAAATATCTCCGACAAAGGTATAACACTGCTGCCTTTTGAAGCGTGCTTCTAATAATGCCAGGACAGTTTTCTCATGGATATAATCCAGGTCTGCCAAATCCTCCTCAATTATTCTCTCTAGCTTTCCGTCTGTTGAGCTTTTCAAATACTTGCCTATGACAACCGTTTCGGGAGAACTGTTGCTGTTGAGATTTGTAGCAACGTCTTCGATCAATGCTTTTATTTCTAAACTAAGCTACATAAATTAAAATTAAATAATAAATCGGCAACCAAGATATTAGGAAACTGCCAAGGTCTTATGGAACATAGCTCTCTGTCAAATAGTTTCAAGTATCAACTTCCTATTGTATAAGTTATTTCGATAAACAGGGTTGACCAAAGGACAGTAAAAACGCTTTATAACTTCGTTGTTATAAAACAGGAAAAAATGTTAAATATAAAAGTAATTGAGATTTTTATAAAGAATTTAATTTTATTTATTCCCAAAAAGCAATTAATATTAAATAAAAAAATATATAATAAGACTATGTATATTATTTTAAATACATTGACCTGTATTTTACTAAATTTTTAGAATGTAGGGAAAAAATTAGGCAACTTTTATTGAAGACATTGTATGCAAAAATATAACCGTTTATGAAATATTTGACGTAAAATCTCCAATTGTTCTTAAATTCACAGACGCGTTATGCAATATCGACACTAATAGAAACAAATGAAACCCATGTTCCTATTTTACTTTTTTATAATCTATCGAAAAGAAAGAAAAGAAAATGTTATTAAATAAATAAAAATTGTATAGTTCGTTTTTATATTTGGAGAAATATTTGTGTACATGTTGAGTTTTCACCATGTTATAAAGCAATATTCCGAGTGTTTTTAGTACCAAAAACCTTATATAAATTAAGTTACATATAACTGTAAAAATCTCATTTAAAAAATTTACTGTTCAAAAGTTCTACTAGACGTTTTTTTTACAGCTACCAAAATATTTTAACATTAAACCTTATTATTAAACAAAATAGGTAAAATCTCATTTCGACCCGGAGCAGCATGCATTTTATGTTCCTTAATGTTTCTTAATAGCTTTTTCAACCTTCTCTTTTGTGAAGTGAATTGCGTCCGGTTCGACCACACTTTTTAGGTGATAAGGTTAAAAGTTTTCCTGCTGCATCTTTAATGAAAGCTTTACTAAATTTCCTTAGCTTAAAAGAAGGTAACTAATCGAGATGAAAGTGCGTTGTTAGTATATTTGTAGAAGTTTTTTGGTCCATTATTCAACAGAATACTCTCATATACCCTTCTGATTTGAGTTCTCCTTCGATTTGATTGTTCACCCTTTTATATGCCTTGTAGTCTCCGGGACTCTTAGTTCAACAGTAAACATGTCAAAGCCTTCTTATATTAATTTTTTGATTTTTTGATGTGGTGCTTCTTAATCTATGGTTTATTGTATGACTTAGAGGGTGTTTTCTTTGGTATCAAGTTCAATCCATCTAAAGAGTTTACTCATATTCTCTTGGACTATACTGTCATCCTCTAGAGGTAGACGTATTTTATTGTAATCTGTTACCCAGTAGTTAAAATATGAGGGTTTCCTGCTGCACTGCCCATCTGTGCTGTTGCTAGGATTACCGCATTAACCCTTTTCGCAACTGGTTGATTCACTCTTGTTATCAGATGTCCAACAGAGTTCAAAAAAGTAAATCAAGCAGAGATGGTATGCCATTGCTCTATATCTTGTTGGTTCCTTAATCCGCTAGAAAAGATGAGAATCACTTAAAACATGCAGATGAGATGTTAGCTTGCGAGAGTTCCATCTTTTCCCAGTTGATGCGAGACTCGTCGGTGTTCAAAAGAGATGCATGTTGAACTGCTCTCGCTCTGACACGAAAAATTTGATCCTTTACATAAATACATGCTCACTCCTCTTCTGTCTATGTGATTATTTCCAAAAATTGGGTAATTTGAAATTGAAATGAATCAGGAATTTGGTTATTTAGCCACGTTTCTGTGAGAAAAAATATATCTGTTGTTTTACAATATATTACGATTGATAATTTATTGTCATCTGTTATGCGGAATTCTTACACGTCGGCGATTCCGCTAGGAAGACCTAATATGACCCAGCGATAAAACGGAATGACTTACTTGGCAATTTCGGTTAGAATCTTGTGATTTATAAGAGGAAGTTGTACTAGCTACTATCAGCTGAGAATAAACTTCCACAATATAAAGTAGGTAGCGCTTCTCTTGGGAATGGTTGCAAATAGACGATGACACATTAGCACATTAAATGGGTCTAGTTGATGTTGCTTTGATCAGCGAGTTTTCTTCCTTTATATATTACAAAAAATACAGAAACACGTCTTGATCAAAAGCTAATACTGCCACAAGCTTGTAAGTGAGTACTAAGATACCGTAGTAAAAGAATTATTGTATGCAAACTGAATTAAAATGCAAAGACAAACTTTAATAACATTATTTTATAGTATTAATTATCGCGTAGAAGTTTTTGATAGCTTTTGAACAATTTATGGAAAATAAGGTTTTGGAATTATACACTGAATGCCTAAAAAATACGTGTTAATATAGATTCGACGAGGCAGGTGTCTTTCTTGAACATATTTACTAAAACCATTGGGAGTCGGTCTTAGTTTTGTCTGAGTCAGAAAGGTTAAAAAGTATTTGTAATTATGAAATAATGAATTTCGGTACTGAACTGATGGATATCTCTTTAATAACTAAGACGTGGTATTGCTCTAAATTATTTACAATTTTATTTGTTTTACTGTTATACTCAACAAATTATATATGAAAAAATCGATTTTCAACTGCAGAAGTATACAAAAATTGATATTTCTATTACACAACTAGAATCGAGCGAATTTGGCAGTCGGCACTGGGGCAAGTCGAAGTGAGTCACTTGCAGAAAACACGTTACTCTAGCGTAACCATGTATAAAATATGGCATCTGACCTTAAAAACGAGTGTTCGTTGATTAAAAAAAAAACCGAAATGTGTAAAAATGTTTAAAACAAAAAATTTTAAAATAAAAAAATTCTGACTTTTCGATAATTTTTATAAAAAAAGGCGTACTTTTACGTGGAACATTATTTCTCTTGGCGCAAAACCAGACCTTGAATAAGACTTCCTGCTATATCTATATTATTTGACTATGAGCCATTTTCCATTAGAGATTGTCAGAAATGTCTACTATATTTTTGGACTTTTATCCCCGTATTCACTAAAGAGGTTTAAATTTAGACCAGGTCTAACTTGACAGTTATAGGTTTAAAATGACATAAGCAACAATTAAACAAATAATTTTTCTAAATGTCTAAACTAGAAAATGACAGTTAAATAAGCAAAACAACTGGTAAACTAACAGTTTTAGTTACCATATCAATTAGATCTGGTCTAACTCTTAAACCTTTTTAGTGAATGCGGGGGTTGGATTGGTAAGTTTGGAAAATTACCTTTGTGTGTGTCGCAGTAGATTTTGAAAACTTACATGATAGTTATTTTCAGGTATAACCTGTAGGAACGGATGATCTATTACCTCCATGATGTACGGCCTATGTTCATAATATTTTACCAAACATCTGAAAGTAATGACAAGTGTGTATATGCTGTTATCATTATGAAAAATTATGAGATAGAATAAAGAATGTTTAAATAATGTTATATCGTCATCTATTTTCTAATATCATAGTCGCAATGATATTGTAGCAATGACAATTCTTTTGTTTGCACTATATCGATTTTCGTTTAAAGACTTCTTGCTTAACCCTATTTTAGTTAAGCAGCTTACCCCTTTTCCAAATTTTTCTTTGCCGTCTTGTCTCAAATACAAAATAAGGAAGCCCTTGTATGTAGTTGCAAAATAAAATATTTAAATTATATTAAGTGAGTGTAAAATCTATGTACTTTGTGTATTCCTGAAAATGTATTAAAAAAGGTACGTACTCGCTGATAAAATCATGGAATTCTTCAGTCCAATTTGACACTTTCTCCAATCTAGGTGGAGGGTTTTTGGTAATTTGAAGAAGTACTCTGGAAGGATGCATGTTGTGAAAAGGAGCTTTTCCCTCGCTTAGTTCGATTGCTGTAATTCCAAGTCCCCACACATCAACCCTACAATACAAAATAAATTGTACCTATACCCACGGATTGTAAGGCCGTCTTAAAACTTTTTTTACTCGAAATAGAGATGGAAATGCAAAAATTATTCACGTTGTGAAAGAAATGTTTTTAAACCGCTATTCCTACTAACATATTTACTTCGTTTTAACAACATAACTCTTGAGTACTTTTCAAACATCCTGGTAAAACAAATCCCAATAAAATTGTATAGGTTTTTATGTATTTTTATCACAATTTTTGTCTTCGTAAATTGACTAAATAAAAAAAACAGTAACAAAATTTGCATCCGCTCGGAATCAAGCCAAGGACTTTGAGCGCCAAAGACAGATCTACAACCGCTTTAAAAAACCTAAAACCCACTTTAAGAAAGTTAGAATAAGAAAAATCGTGCAGAATATTTTTAACCACCACTTTATAAGACATGTTTCTCAACGCACGTTATAACGTTGCTACAAAAAAGCCACGTTAAGGTGAGGTTTCAACAGGTTTTGACAACAAATGTCCTCAAAGATCTTATGTAACGAGAGCTAAACAGTTATTGACCTTCTTGACCCTTTTATATCAAATTTATTTTATAAAATTTAACCGAAAAAGGTTTAAATTAACACAAGAACTTATAGTTAATATTAGAACAACCGCTATACCAAAAAATCCTGTAAGATGAATATAAAGCATCACTATAACTTAAATTGGCAGACTATATACAAAGGTATTAAGGATGGGAGTTTTCGAATTTGTCATAGATTACAAATATAATTTAAGTTGCAAATAAAACGAATTGAAAAGTCCAAATAAATGTTTACTCGGAACAAAAAAAAACATCGGTTTTGATATTTGATTCTCAGTCATCCCTGAAAATGCATGAAGCACCACAATCTTAAAAAGATCAAATAAATCAAAGCATTAAAGCGCCTTCAACCTAAAAATTAAAAATATGTCTAAATGCAAAACATACAATTCAATTGAGTACATTTGCTCCTTAATAGTAGTAGCATAACATTTTTTACATTAATAACATTGATGAGAAACTAGATTTCTTTTATAAAAATATTACAACATTAATGGAGATACATGTCCCTCTACAGACATGTGTTTTCAGAAAGCCGCACAATCTCGGGTTTGTTGATAATATTGCAAGATTGGATCATTAACGGGTAAAGCAAGATCTAGTATTCCAGCCAACATTTCTGATGTCAACTTAGTTAATTAACATTTTGTTTCCTCTATTCCAAATACGAATATTTGGGACTCTCTATAATAGTATTTTCTTTATCTATTAAGTTTATCTCAGAGTAAGATGTTTCAACTTCCTTGTTTTCTATAAAAACTTGTGCTGTCGGGGCAAATGTCATCTATTCTTAAATATATAGCGTATTTGGTTCATTTTTACATTGAACACTAACTTTCTCTATCTGATTGGAAAACAGCGCATATCAGTTAACCTAAGGGTTCAATGTCTTAGGCCGATAAGTATCCTGCCAGTTATGTCTAAGATACTGGAATATTCTGTCAAGCGGCAACTAGTCGAGCATATTGAAAAGTTCAGCATCCTTCCTGAAACACAGTCAGAGTTCAGGGCGGGGCACGCGACGGCATTACTTAATGTACTATCTTGGTTTTATTTCATTATTCCCAGACGTTTTATCCCTTTGATCACGCGGCTCTGGAAGTAATATTAAGGTTTAGCGAGTCTCAGCTCAGTCTGCTGTGCTTTTTTCAAAAATTATCTTAAAGACAGAAAACAAGCTGGCATGCTTAATAGCAGATCCTCTCAATACCTGTGCTCTACTAAGGATGTATCGCAAAGATCGGTTTTGGGACCGATTTTGTTTACTTTATATACTTCTATGTTGCCTACATTCATAACTAACTGTAACGTTCAAATGTAAGTTGGCGATATGCAGGTCTTTTACTTTTTTCGTCCAGATCCTGCAAAAAATAGCTGTCAACTTATAAATGCAGAATTGGATAGTATTTGCAGATTCCCTTAATCATTGCTTGAGACTAAATCCGGACAAGTGTATCAGGTAGATTCAACATTCGTGATAATGACCAGGAGATATGTTTTAAAAATCAAGCTAAAAATCTGGGACTGACGTTGCACTGTGATCTAAAGTTCAAAAAATATATTTGAAACTGTATTAGGAAGGAATTATTAGATTAAAACTTCTTTATACTTCAAGGCATATTCTTGACTTAGATTTAAAACGGATTTTCGGTAATTCTTTGGTGCTATCATTTGTTAAATATTGCGATGTTGTATACGGACCCTGCGTCTGACGCAGAGGGTACAGAGGATATAAAATTGCTGTCTCAGGTTTATATATGATAAGAAGACATCAGCCTGTAAGTCATAAACTTCTCGACTGTCGGTGGCTTAACATGAGAGAACCACTTAAGTTGCACTGTGCACTTTTGTACTATAAAATATTAACTAATAAAAAGCCAACTTTCCTTATCGTAAAGTATTATTCAAAACAGATGTTCACACTTTAAATATTAGATTTAAGGGTACTCTGACTTCTCCTACGCACAGAACAACATTGATTTTCTTACCAAATTGCTTCTGTTTGTAATGCCTCCTACCCTTGGACGTAGCTCCATGCCTTGTTTTCGGTGTAATTTTACAAAATATTTATTTAATAATTAACTTTTATCTAAAAAAAAACAACAAACAAAAAATATAATGTGAATAGAAATTCGTTTCCAATTAGATAGCTCTATTTTGCTAAAACTATTGGAAGTAGGTATTGGAACATGTCTTATTAAGGTGAACTTCACCTTTTCATTTTTTGAATAAAGTGTAAATTGCAAATATGTACGGTTTGAATAAAAAGTTCAATTATTATTATTATAATATACCCCCAAGGTGACTAGTTTGTTGTTCCTTAAAATTACATAAAAAGATAAAAATTAAAGAAAATATAAGTGTTACTATATTAACAACTGAGGCATCTCACTGAGAAGTTTAATTATTTGATTTATTTAGTTATGGACTGGAAAAACATTAATATGCAATTTGCTGAGATATTTTAAATTTTAGTAAAACACCTTATGTTTAAAATATTTTCTGTCTAAACACTAACCTATTATCATAAAAACCGTTTTCTGAATCTTCATTATTTGCACTAACAACTTCAGGGGCCATCCAACAGGGAAATCCAATACACTCAGAGAGTTTCTCTTCTCTGTCTTTCAGTTTTTTTGACAATCCAAAATCGCACAACTTTACTTCTCCTTCTTTGGTTAATAAGATATTGCTGGCTTTAATATCTCTGTGTACAATACTGTTTTCGTGAAGGTATATTATCGCCTACAATATTAATACCTATATTAATTATACAAGGTAATTTCACCTCTAAGCTATAGAAAAATAAAAAAAGTCCTGTAAATATCTTGTTAAGCTTACCCTGGTCGATTGTAATAATTTTTGGTTCGCTGACCATGAATCCAAAGTCTGTTTTCTTGGCCGACGTTTCTTTTATGCTTTATTTCTTATAACCACGTCTTCTTAAAATGTTACTATTCTTTAATAAATTGGTAGAAACATTAGTAAAACATATTTTTTAATTTGTCTTATTTAATAAAAAAATATCGCTACAACAAAGTTTTAATTCACGAAATCATTGTATATTTTTAATAATTGACACTTTTGTGAATTTTATTATTCGTATTTAATCCAAAATAGCTTGAGTATGTTTTCTACTCCTCTATCATAAAATAGGTCCAATTTATGATGTGTCCAAATATTTGTGGAAAGAGGGGAAAAATAATGAAATCATATGAGATAATTTTGATTACGAATAACTCAAGAAAGGATGGCTGCCATAAACATAGGCCAGGATAAACTTAACCAGATGGTTATCAGAAGTTTGTACTAACATAATTATTTTCAAAATATAGGATGGTAAACAATATTTCTTTTATTAATTACTCTTTAATAATTCGGGCACGCTTTGAGTTATTGCATTAAATTTTGTTGGACAGTAGTGAGGCTTCAAAATACATCTTAATGCGTCAAAATTGTTTCTATAATTACTAGTGACCTGCGTTTAAGCAAACACTAAAAAGAATTATGAAAATATGACACGTTTTTGATTTTTTGAGAATATACAACGTATTCTTACGTCCGGGGCATTACTACGGTATAACAATTTTAGAAAAAAAAGTTGCTCAAGAAACAAAATGAACATAGACTGCGACAACGAAAAGCAAAATTGAACTTCAGATAAATTTTCTTATTAATTTTCTTCTTTATTAATTAATAGAGCTTATCATACAAATTTACTTCTCCATCACTATCCGATAGATGTACGGGTGCATCCAAAAAATAATTATAACTGAAAATGGTCCTGCGGCATGCAGGATGCCTTATGTATTTCAAAATAGGTAAAGGCACTTTAACCAATTCATATAAATTTGGAATAAGTCTATTTAAATCGAAGATACTGTATTGTCATATTCTCGGTAATATCACTGATTACAGATAGTAACTTGCAGTGTTCACTAACTTCTTCAATTTCTCAGCATTCTCTTGAACTGCGTAAAAATAACGTCAGATTTAAAAGTATTAAGAAAAACGATGAAGTTTATTGAATGTTTTAAAACCGTACATTAGCGACGGCGGCAAAACAAAAATAACCATAATCTATGAGGCATAATACAAATTGTATTAACAAAATCGAATTTGTCAAGTTTCGTTGAAATAAACATTTAAAAAAAAAGATATTGCTTGCTCTTCCTTCCTCCCTCGCTCCCCGCCAGTTTGTTTAAAAAGCTAGATTAAGAAGCATGGCGGCAAAGTAATTCAGAATTTTCTGCAAATTACAAAAGTTTTTAGCGCATTCTAGCGGGCAAATTATAGAAAATTATTTTCAGCAATTTTATTTTCATTTTCACTCAAATATTTTCTACAAAAACGTGCAAAATACGATTTTGCGGTTCCAACAGAGGACGTAAAATGGCACTACTCCGAGGAGCTCAGCGGAGCGGCAACGTTAGCCAAAACGCAGCATCTTATTTGTTTGACATTAACATTCCATATTAATTTTGAATGTAGGCTTGTTTCGTAGGTTATTGTCATGACAAATTATTCTTCAGTTTTGGTTAAAAAAGACGTGCTTACATAATAACAACGTCGTCAGAAAAAATCATTTATGTGTATAATTCGAGCGCTCGGCACTCTCGCCCGATGACTCGCTCGCTACGGGTCAACTTTCTTTGTCTGAGCGGAAATGTATCACTTTGCGCTCTTAATATATAAATAGCTATTTCCGACGGCTTTACAATGAAAGATTTTTGAGATATATCCGGTTTGTTGGCCATCTATGTATCGAAGGTTAATTATTTTTAACAGTGATGCCGCGAGACGAGACGGCAGTAAGAGTTCATCTCGTCTCGTTTTGTCTCGAAATTTTTGTCGAGACGAGACAAGGTCAAGACCTTGTCCCGTCTGGACTCAAATCTCGTCTCGACTTTAAGTATATTAACCTATCCAGTTAAATAAATAAATAAATAAATAAATGCTTTATTGTCAAAAAAATTTTACAATTTTGTGGACAAAGCTGTTGTAAAAAAAAATAGTTTACAAACATCAAAATTAGCAAACAAAACAAAACAAAAACACATCATAAATATTATAGAAAAATAATATTTAAATCAAGAATTTAGAATATTAATATAATAGAATCCTAAAAGAAGTACATTAGAAATGTACTTTGTCAGTCGTACTATGTTATAAACATTTTCATAAATATAATGTAAAAAAAATAAAAAAGCAAAGTAAAAAATAAAAAATAAAAAAGTACGAAACAATTAAAAAAATACATATACAAAATTCGGTAAAAATGGTTGGTAATGGCAACTATCACACTAGGGGTTCATAAGGATAAATTTATGTGTTGTAAAACTCGTTCACGGTGTAGAAGGCGCTTTCCAGTAAGAATGACTTCAAAGCCTTGCGAAATGAAGTCAGAGATATTATGGATTTGATCTTAAATGGCAGGTGATTATGCATTTTTTTTGCATTGTAGATTACTGATCTTTTAATTAACTCTGAGTGTGGGGTTGGAAGATAGAGATCGTGCTCAGTGTTTCTGAGAGGGTAGTTGTGAGAAGGTCTCTCTAATAGAGCAGGTGCATGCTTACGAATTGAGCAAACCGATTCCAAAATGAATAAGCAAGGAAGGGTTAGTATTTTATATCTTTTAAAGAAATCTCGGCAGTGAGTTCTACTGTTAAGTCTCAGTAGGTAACGAACAGCTCTTTTTTGTAGTATAAAAATTCGATCAAATTGAGTCGCACAACATGTACCCCAGAATGGAATAGCATATCTGAGGTGCGACTCAACAAGAGCAAAATAAACAGTTCTAGAGGTAGAAAAGCTAAGCTCCTCGCAAACAGATCTTAACGCAAAGCAAGCAGAACCCAACTTCCTTGATAAAGCGTCGATATGTGGATCCCATTTTAAAGAATCATCTACAAGAAGCCCTAGAAATTTTACAGAGTTTACGACATCAATAGTGGTGCCATTAAGGTCAAAAGGTTGCAGCGTGTTTTTATAAGACAAGACTTTCGTTTTAGAGATGTTCAAACATAGGAGATTAGAATCGCACCAGGATTTAATGGTGATTAGGTCATTAGATACAATCCTATGTAGGTCCGTGACATCTGGGTGGCTCCACGTAAAGCTGGTATCGTCCGCAAAGAGACATATTTTTCCACTAATGTTTAAATTAGCCATGTCGTTTATGAACAGAAGAAACAAGATAGGGCCTAGTACCGAGCCTTGAGGCACTCCATATTCCATTGGCCTACAAGAAGACATCCTGTTGTCAACTTTCACAACTTGATTTCTGTTGCTAAGATATGACTTAAACCAATCGAGAGGAGCCCCTCTAAATCCATAGTACTGCAGCTTGTTAGTTAATATATTATGATTCACACAATCGAAAGCTTTGGAAAAATCACAGAAAATTGTTGCCGTAGCGTGATGGTTGTTTAGGCTGGAGTAAACTCTATTAAGAAGGGAAAACATGGCATCGCTTGTGCATTTGTTACTTAAAAATCCAAATTGATGTTTTGTAAGTATTTCATATCTAGACAGAAATGATAAAAGCCTTTTTTTAACCAGTCTTTCGATGATCTTAGATAGCGTAGGGAGAAGTGCAATTGGGCGATAGTTCGAAGCTTCTTCTGAAACACCACCTTTGTGAAGAGGTATGATTATTGCAGTTTTAAGGCAGCTTGGAAAAGTACCATTTTGGAAAGTCATATTTATCAAAGCAGTCAGATGCTCTAGAGTGCACTCCGGCAGACTTGAATACATTCTTAAAGTAAGCCCATCAATTCCCGAGGAAGATTTATTTTTGATATCATTAATTGTACTGCGAAGTTCTGATAAAACTACTGGTGAAAAGAAGAAACTGTGCAGGTTTACCCTATGATTAGAGAGATATGAAATTGGGTCATTAGATTGAGATACGGATTTAGTCAAATCTTTGGCTACATTTACAAAATAATTATTTAGGTCCTCAGGAGAGGTAAGGATAGTGTTGGATAAAGGAGTTTTGTTTCTTAAATCATTTACGATAGACCAGGTTTCTTTAGCTACATTTTTTGGCGTTAGAAAGTCTATTATTGTAATAAATATCTTTGGCGGCTTTAATAGTCTTATGATAAATTTTTCTGTATGATTTTACATAATTATGAAAAAAGACACTGTCCGAAAATTTCTTTAAATGAGGGTTAAAGGTTAAATAAAAATGTTCAATGAAAATGAAATTTTAGCTATAAACACTCTTTGTGTATCAGTGAACTGCGCGCGTTTATAAATTGATACTCTATCGCAAAAAGCCTTCTAACCTTTTGTTTGAGAAATTTAATTGATCACAATACGTAATTTATAAAATAATCGCATTTCTTTATCATAACATTCTAACAGTGCTGACAATAGATTTAGATTTTCTGATAAAATAATTTTTACAATCATACAAGTTTGAACGCTTTTGAGGCTACTGGCTCTAACAACGTGGTGTTTGCTATACTAAGAACTGCACTTTTACGCTAAATAATAAATGTTTCAATATCAAAAAAAATCGCAATTTTATAAATTAACCCCAATTTTCCTCCCGGGGAATAGGTAATCTTGACCAAAATAGGTTGATACCAAAGAGAAGGGTATGAACTGATACCAGAAAAAGAACTTATATATTTTTGTAACGATACCTTCAATTGCATAATACAGCAAAGCAATAAATTGCCCTTTTGCAGCGAGGACCATAAACGATTATTAGTTGATTTTTGTTTTGAAAGGTTCTTCGATTAAATTAGGATTATTCCCCTCCCCAGACTGTTCGAAAAATAAAGCAAAAATTATAACGTATTTTTCCTACAACCGTTATATATAGTGTACAAGATTTGATTCATTTCCATGCATAAAATAGCTATACCCTAAAATAATAAAAGTGCGAGAAAACTAAAAACATTAAACAAAATATTTTAAGCGGATCACAACGAACTAGAAATATTACATTAGCGGGTCATTATTTTATGGTTTGTCGCTATTAAAATATAGGCTTTGGATTTTTTTGTTTTATTTGAGCGAGTTAACATAGTACTACACCTTAACACATAAAATGTTTTTAATAGGTTTTGCGGGAATATAATATACACTTAAAATATGAATTTCAAAAATGTGTCTGAAATTTTACTTATATTGCGAACCTGTTACAAGAAAAATGCCTTCGTGAACACCAGTATTGTGATTGTGTATTGTAAGAAGTATCTAGCTTATTTTTGAGGCTTTTGGTTTATTGCCAGGTTTCCGTAAAAAATCGACCGATGTGCGGCGCTGGAGGCGACCGGCGATGATGTTATCCTGAATAAAAATTATCAAAGGTTATTACACATCTTTTTTTGTAAAATAACATGGTCGTTGAAAATATATTACATATAGCTCAAGCATTAAGGTACTTTTTTCCACTCCTGTGATTGCGGTTCAAAATTTCCAAACTTGTTAGGGCACTTGTTACATAATTTACTATTATCTGGCTAATTAGTAAAAATAAGATGGACATTAATATTGGCAAACATTTGAAATATTTGCGCTTGGTACTAATTTTTTTTGTGATTTTTCAGATGTTTTTTTTTATATTTTAATTGTAAGTACCCAAATTTCTTAAAATTATATTTTTAAATTTTAATTACAAAATTAATCTCATATAACACAAGGGTTATGGTAATTTTTAAACGCAACTCCATTTTTCAGAGCCTACCACTTTTTGCTTCAAAAGAAGAAATTTAAAAACAAATAATTCGAATATTTATTAAGAGCATTCTATGTTATTAAGTGTACAGAAAGTGTAACAAAAAGGTGCTGCGAGAAATTATTGACATTTGGTGGAGTATTATTATTACTAATTCCAGTTATATATTTATTTTTGTTCTTTATGTCTTTTTGAGACATCCTTCACCCAGAAACTATATATCCAACTTAAATATCCTCTAACAGAAAGGGAAAGACGTATGTATTTATATCTATAAGGTGAGGGTCTCTTTTATTAAAAGTCGAGGCGAGACGAGATTCTCGAGATTCAAAAATATAAATCCATCCATAGATTCTCGTCATCTCGACTGTCAGGATTGAATGGTGTCGAGACGAGCTGTGACGAAAGTACAAATTTTGTCTCGTCCCGTTGTATCACTAATTTTTAAGGAAACTTAAACTTTTTCCTTAGATGTATGTAATGTATTTTTTAGTTTTGAGCAGTTTGATAGAAAATTCTTTTAAAGGATAAGAATAGTTCTAATTATTTTCTTGAAAACAGCTCAACATGTCAAAAAAGTACAAAAGAAAACAGCTTTTGTGCATTTTCAGTTATTAGTGCATTAAAGAAGCACCAGT
Organism: Kuschelorhynchus macadamiae; assembly: GCA_030620095.1. Lineage (NCBI taxonomy): Eukaryota > Metazoa > Arthropoda > Insecta > Coleoptera > Curculionidae > Kuschelorhynchus > Kuschelorhynchus macadamiae. The sequence continues at coordinate 1,232,857 of JAUTXW010000794.1, forward strand.
TTAAGGAGAAATAGCGGCCGGGTATTTTAACAGATATTCTAAAGCTTGCCCATGATTCACTTGCAATGGAAAAAACATTTTTGACGCTTAAAAAGTCCTATTAATTTTCTACTAACTTTTAATTTCGGATTTCCTAAATTCACTTAGAGGTTGTGTAACACTTCATAAATATATTTATCCATAGTTTTTTTTCGATACTTTTTGCTTCAGAGATAAATATAAGTGCCGACAAACATATTGTTGGTACTTATAAATTACTTGATATTTAACGCTGAACTTTTATTTTAACTAAGTGAAATTCAAATTTAATCAGTCAAGGACACACTAGAATATTTTAAAAACTATTGTAGAAAAAATAATTTTGATTAGCTATGACTTCGAAAACTCCGTAAATGATTTTTCTATGTAATTTCCTGACGTTCTTAAACTACTGTGTATTTATATACCTTGGAGTTCTATTGTGACAACCGTTTCTTTCAACAATTTCTTTTCTTATATTTACAGAATCAGGATGAATGTAAAGTTCAAACCACAATTCCTTAATGCACAGAGCAAAAATGGTATATTTAATAACTTAAAACGACGTATCATACTATAAGTTTCAATTTTATTTTTAATGAGATTGTGTCATATATGTGAGAATTTATATTGACCAAAGCAGTTTGTATTGTGAGCGCCGAACGTTACAATTCGGCTAAGAGCGAGAAAGTCAATCCCGCAAGAGTGGCAATGTCAATTAGTGCTAGAAGTACACACAATTTTTTTCTACAATCGTGCATTTTTATATTAATAATTTAATAAACTTCTTAAGACGATAATAATTTCACAGACAATTCGCAATTCTTTTTTGTTTGAAGTGTTATATTAATAATTTAATAAACTTCTTAGGACGATAATAATTTCACAGACAATTCACAACTCTTTTTTTGTTTGAAGTGAAAGCTGTGACGCGTTGTCAAAGAAATGCCCAATCATTTCATTAGTCGTAGTTCAGCAGCCATAGCGAAAATACAGCACAGACAATTCGCAATTCTTTTTTGTTTGAAGTGTTTATATTAATAATTTAATAAACTTCTTAGGACGATAATAATTTCACAGACAATTCGCAATTCTTTTTCGTTTGAAGTGAAAGCTATCACGTGTTGTCAAAGAAATGCCCAATCATTTCATTAGTTCATAGTTCAGCAGCCGTAGGAAAAATACAGCCTACTTTATATTTTTGTCATAAGTCAGTGACTTTCGGTTGTCCGTTTACTGTTCGTTAGTATTCTAGTTTTCAATTTTAAAATAGCAAAAATATTTAAGTTTTTTTTTATGCCGTCAGAATTCAACTATAATAGTCCATTCATTTAAATCTCTACCATCGCGGTGTTACAAGCTTTAGCTGCATACTGCCCTCAATATCGTTAGAACGGGACCTTACCTTCACAATTTCTTTTAAAATGTAACCGATATGCTCCTCAGACATACGCCTGTTTTTGCGTAATAGCCCAGTGACTAAATCTAAGGCGGTATTACCTTCGCAGTTCTGAAAAAAACAAAAACCTATTTAATAAAATGACTCGAACAAACTGAATTTAAAAAATTTTTATATTTATCCGAAATAACTTTATGTATATGGATAGTACTTATTTGTAATAATTTGATTCACTAAAATTTCAAATCGATTATATTTATAAAGAAAATGAGAGGTTGATTAGGATTTTTTTTGTCGACCGATATATTTTCTGGTTTCACTGGTAAGCATAAAAAAATAAAAGCGCTCTTACCTCTAAAATAAACCAGACATCATTATCTTTCTTAAAAACTCCATAAAAACCGACTATGTAGATACAGTTACTCAATTCTTTAAGAATTTCGTATTCTTCTTCGATATAATCTTGATTATCCTTGTCGTAGTTTTGCACTTTAATTGCGACATTTTTATTTGATGCTTGCGTATCATATGCGTTATACCTGAACATAAAAACACAAATAAGACATAATTAAGAAAAATGTTGTTTATCTTTTTGTAGACTTTAAAAACAAAACATTGTTTGACAGAAATTTACTTACACTTTTCCAAAAACACCTTGTCCCAAAATATTTCCTAAGGTATACCTTGACCCAGGATCGGGAACACTGCTTAAGCTACTCTTCATTTTGGTATATTTGAATTTAAGAATTTCGATAAAGCTTTAATATCTGCAAGCAAATAAGTTTTTTGTTATTTTTTATTTGTATTAGTTATTTCACAATATTTTGAAAACATTTAATACAACAAAAGAAATTAATAATAAATAACAGTTATTTTCAATAACAAGTATTTTCGTTGAAGTAACCGGAACTTGGTGTCGCCACGTTCTGTTTAAGCTGAGACTACGTAGTTATCACCAAAATGGGGAACAATTTTAGGGTAACCATTTCGTGAATAACATGTAACTGTGACTTTGACTATTAAGTAGATAGTACGGAATTGTGTAGTTCCCATTAAATAGCCGAATAGTAATAATTCACCCTATTTGTTACTTCCTTATTTCTCTCTTTATTTTATACATATATATGGTTCTATTTAATACAAACAAAACAGTTATGGCGACTACAAACACTCAAATTGGAATGTCTGCCAAGTGAATTTAGTAATGTAATATGTACTGAAGAAGGCCTACAAAATAAAATTTCTTTTATGCTAATCTTTGAGAGCTTCTACCTCAAATTTAGGTGCTGAATAAAGAAAAACATACACTAAGACATGACACAATATTGCCTTTAACAGAAAAATAAAACCAATATATAATAATGTTCAATATTTAATAACTTTTCTCGGAATAAACTTAAACTTAAAACATTTACGGTCATACTCATTTACAAATTTATCGTATAAAGTCACTGTAGACCGAATCTCGTACCAGCGCCCCCTATCTCCGGATCCATAAGTTCAAGAGGTATAGTTTACTTATGGTAAATAATTACTGTAATTCTTACTTCAAAGTTGCAACAGAAGAATAATGACTGGTAATAGCCAGTTTAAAGTAACATTAGACGATAACTTTTTCCACTCTACAACGACTCGTTTTACTTGAGAGTAATACGTTATACGTTACGGAGTACAATTGAACGTAATGGAGTAGTCTCTGCAAGGTTCAGGAAGGTGCTGATACTTAAAAGTTGTAATTTAATTAACAGACTAGAAACAGTATCTTTAAATAATTACTATTATATCACGGAAAAAAATCACGTAAGTAGTTGCTTGGCAGTAGTTATTATATAATTACTTTACATGGAAAATTACTATAAAGTATTACTCGCAGTAACAAATACATACATAATACTTAAAAACGTGTAACCCAAAGTGTTTATTGATATATAGTAAGATTATTAGTTATAAATACGTAAAACCTCTTAGAGAGTAGTAGTGGAAACAGTTATAGCTACTTTAGTACCAGCTGGGATTGGCTGATTTTTTATGCATAGAAAGTTGAAGTATCAATTCTAGGTTCTGTAGGGGGGAAATGTAGCTCAATAAAAACTCAGCACCTACGTCCCTTTATAGATACTTCCTGAAAACATCGCACATACTGAACCATCAAAGAGCCTATTTTTATAAAATAGATGCATACCATAAATATCTACCATATCCAATCCATCTTAACGCGAGTACCTACCTAGATGAGATGACAGAGTAACGTGATACTGTCATAATTATGCATTGCCTGTTATCTGAATTCAGTAGTGAGAGGAAGGAGATTCATTAAAGCCACAGCCTCATTGGAGCCTTGTACATGTTCTCTGGCAACATCTGTCATCCTAGGCCATCAACTAACCTAAAATTGGTTGTGAAGTCACCTGCAGAGGACTTTCCTTAAGATAGCAGTAATAGGCTAGCGCAGCCCTCTCCTAGAATTTTCGAGTTTCTACGTTTTATGTAATAATAGACAAACTGATTTCGAAGACAGATCGTCGGTGTCAAGTTTACACGGCTACCCTAGAGAAATATAATGTTCTATTTCAATTACGTGACATTATTGTTGCTGAAGTAATAGAAAAGGGGCTCTTAATAAACAGGACCTTTTATAATTATATTGAAAAGGAAATAATAGAGGAACTAAGTAAGTATTTTATTTTCAATCTTATTCTAAAAATTAAATTATAAAAACATTGCAGTTCCAGAAAATCCCAGAACTTTATTAAGATCGTTGAAGGAGAATGAACAGCAAGGCATTTTGCTTTATGTTCAACCCAACTCCCATTTCTAATATACCAGCTGAACGATCAGGTTCGGCCTAGAAACGAACAAAAAAATCAATACCGAGCTAGTATGGGTCAGTGACATGTGAGTGGTCTGGCTTTCGTATGTTCATAAACCGATTTTACTAAGAAATTTTCATTTGAGGAAACTATTAAGTGATTTGCTCTTGCAAAGGAGAGAAAAAAAAACAAGTGGGATGGGTCTAACTGATATTGGCTAGAGCCTTCACAAATTGTCAGGTTCGTTTTTGCCTTTACACTATGCGCAAGGCATGGTCACGAATTCAAAACATTAATTTAGCTCCAGTTAGCAGAGTTCAGGAATTTATTCCGCACCTGTACTCACCGATGTAACATGTAACACATAACTCGCGTCTCCAAAATTGTATGAATCCTTGATAATTTCGATAGAATCCCTAATTTTTCTTTTATAATAATTTTACTATTTTATTAAAAAGCCTGAGGCGTGTGACGTCGTCACACTTGAAATAAAGCCTGAAGCTTTTAAGAAAATTTTCAGTTTTTAAAAGTTTTGTGTTTAAGTAAGTTTAATTATTTTTTACTTTTCAGTTCAATTGTTTATAAATAAAAGCTTTTTTTAAAAAATATTTAATTACATTTATTTTATTTACTTTTTTATAAATCTTTCATGTCTTCTATGTCTAGTAGACACAGATTGTCTAGTTTCACCTACAAATGCTTTAATTCAGAATTTTGTAAACTGCTTTTGATCGCAAAGGAATTACATATCATTGACCAATTGTTTGTGAGTATTAAAGATGGTACAGGTTAGACCTCTATAGAATTCTTGCAATTTTATCTATAGTGCACTTCTTGATGGTTGACTATCTTACTGGTTGAAGTCTGGGATTATTAAGTTATCTAATTGAGCACCTAATATATTCAAGGTAACAACCTTTTGATTTTAAAGATTCAGTCGGTTTCTCCGTTTCCTTCTAAACTGAATTTGCCTCACATATCGAAAGAGCCTTAAAGACCAATGATAAGCGATTGATTCACAATCTAAAATTTAAACAACTAGTCGTATGTGCCTCAATTCTCATAGTGAATTTTATAATTCTTCCGATTGCAAAGAAATTACATCTTTTGGTGTCCTTAAACATTGCCCAATTTTTTTGTGTGCACTAAGGATTGTGCGAATGTTGGATCTCAGCATATCTGTGGTGCCCTGAATAAAAGATAAAACTGCACTATTTAATGGTTGAGTATCCAATATTAGTTTAGGTCTGAGATTATTATAATACCTAATTGAATGTCTGATATCTTCAGTGCAATATCAGTTTGATTTTAGGCTTTAGTCAGTTTTTTCTGTTTCTTACGGAATTGAATTAGTCTCACATATTGACAAAGCCCTAAAAACTAATGAATTATTGATGGATTGTTTTTTAGATGGATGATGGTGAAAACTACAATTTCAATATCTATTCGTATGTATCAGTTTCCTGTAAATAGTATGACCTAGGGTGCCGTTTGTTTTATACTAATACATCAAGGAAGGGAATGGCACCATCTGACTCAATTTCCATGACTTTTATATTAGCATGCTGTTAGTTTAGATCAAGGGTCTTCAACCAACAGCCCTCGGGCCGCATGCGGCTCGCCTTCTAATTTCTTGCGGCTCCCAGGGGTCAAACAAAATATTGTATGGCGCTGCGCCCTCGAACGACACTTCGAGGCTAGCGCTAGCGTCCCTTAGTTAGAAGAGATCCACTCTGTGAACTCGCGATCACGACTACCCACAAGGCCACTAGATAGCGTTGCATGTCTATTGAATATTTCTAATGATTCTAGAAATGATCATTTTTTCAATACTAAAGGGACCTACTAGTCCAGTCTTGTAGCTGCTCGGAATTTCGAAAGAATCAAAGTTGACGCGCTTGGCCTATATAAAGCAGGCATCACACGGCAGCGGCCAGTTCTAATTCTAAAAGCGAACGAGGCGATGTAAGCAAAAGAGTGCCAACTAGCAGTGAAGTTGCTACCTGTGCGATAAGTGATTATAGTAAGTTGAGTATAGTGTGTTTTAACGCGTGTAAGGCGGATACTGTATTGTGGCGTGCAGTCGCGCAAGTTTAGTTTTGTCGTGGGCATTTTTATCGGAGAATTGAACTCGTTTCTTCTACCTTGTCATTAAAAATGGCTTCTACTTTGGGTAAAAAACGAAAAATTTGTGAAGAAGAGCGCTTATTTCAAGAGAAGTGGACTGAGTTGTAGTTGTTCGTTAGTGTTAATTAAAAACCTGTCTGTTTGGTGTGTCAAGAATCCCTTTCAGCTTTGAAAAAATACAACTTAAAAAGACATTACGATACAAAGCATGCCACAAAGTTTGAGACATTCAAAGGACAATTACGGCAAGATAAAGTGAGAGCTCTAAAAGTCAGCCTAAACGACAGCAAGATAGTTTTGAAAAGCAGAATTTTGAAAATGAAGCAAGCGTGAAGGTTATCTTCTCATCAATCTCATTGCACGAGCATTCAGTGTATCCGTTGAAGACATTCCAGAAAATTGTCAGATGGAGCTTATCGATTTGCAGTGTAATTCGCAACTGAAGTTCGATATGGGTCTTCTTGATTTTATTCAGAATATATCTATCAAAACTCATTTCCTGAAATCCGAAAATATGCCCAGAAAATGATGTTTCTGTTTGGGAACAGCTATGTGTGCAAGCAGCTGTTTTCTCGTATGAAGAATGTAAAGTCTAAATCAAGGTTAAGAGTTACAGACGCACATCTGAAAGGAAGTTTACGGGTTGCAACTACAAAAATAAAACCAAATATCGACACACTTATCAAAAATAAACAATTTCAAAAATCGCATTGATTCATTGACGTTTTAACCAATAAAGATTATCACACTTTAAAATTATATGTTTTTTATTTTATTGATATGGTGGTAAAGTGACGTGGACCATTGTGGCCCATCGGACGAGGTGAAATCGATTTTTAGCCCTTGCACTAAAAAAGGTTGAAGACCCTTGGTTTAGATGATCTAAAAATATAGTCAAATTTTTTTCTCCGAGGCCATATTATAAAAGAATCATCTACATATCTAAAACAACATTTAGATTGTAAAGGAGCAGAGCTTAATAAAACAATTTCCTCGAAAGCCTCCATAAAGATGTTCGCTACCATAGTGAATAGCGGAGATCCCATAGCGGCACCCGAGGTTTGTTCATAAAAGGTCCTTTGAAAAATGAAATCTGTGGACTTAAGCATTTTCTTATTAATTCAATTAAATATTTCAGAAATTATATTGGACCATCAATAAGCACATTTGTATACAGTGATTCAACATCAAAACTGACTAAAATTTAACCGGGATCTAAAGTAAAATCTTCAATAGAGACTACTGCTACATGCTACATCATGCGTGGAAACCAATCATCACAGTGAGTCACGCGCATAGACGGGCACATGTCAGGTATAAATACCTGAACTCTACTCATAAAGATCCTTAAAGATGCCTCGTGCAATCACAGGCAAAACGTCGAAAAGTAATTCCAATTTGACACGGTCTAAACCCAGGAACCATTATTTCTTAATTGTTCATATTATTATTATTTACGCTCAAAACGTCCCCTTACGAACAAAACAGAAACTGATGATCTTTTTTTGATAATCTTCGTCATCTCAAACCATTTCCCCCACCCCCAGAAGGAATGTCTATATACGCCACTGGCTTCCATAAAGATGTTCGCGACCACAAAATTTAGCGAAATTCCCATAGCCGCATTCTAGGTTTGCTCATATAAAGCACTTTGAGAAATGAACTATGAGGATGTTAAACGACGTTTTCTTTAAATGTGTCAGAAATTATTAAAAGTGAATCACGCATAGGCACATTTGCACACATGCGAAACATTGACTTTACGGTTTCTTTATTTTTAAAAAATGTGTCAAAATCAACCCGGCACAGAAATAAATCCAGTTTTTCATTGTAATTTAGAGATCAATAAACCAAACTGGAGTAAGTAAAATTAAAAGTAAACTTTATATTGTTTAAAGACCGATGCATTCCTATTGAAATAGGTTAAACGAAGTAAAATAAAATCATGTATAAATTAGTCAATTAGCTGTATAAGCAGCGCAATTAAACCATCCTATCTGTGTTAACGACGAATAGTCGCATTCTGCATATTTTCGCTTAAAAAAGGTATCGACTAATTGGCCAGCCATATTTTGAATAATTGCACCGTTTTCCTTCAATTAGCAAATTGTTTGAGAGATAATTGCGACGATTTTTCCATTAATGGAGCAGAGATGTCGATTTATCGCGAACTGCGGATTACGGTGTAAATGGAGTAGTTATCTCGTTATGTAATTTGTGGGAATTTTCTTCGTGCTTGACAACGGTGACATCGCAAACGTACACAGTGAGAAAAACTGTTTAGGAATGTATTTATTTCCGGTCTAAAGGCAACAAAAAGTTTTGTCTGAGAACAGGTCTTGTTTTATTTAATAGATCTTGCTAAGATATGTAAGGGTGAACATGGTTAAATGAGAACTTAAGCAGTACAGAACCAATGATGAGACAGTCATCATTCAATAATTTTTGTTTTATACTGTTTATTTCCGGGAAAATCCTAGTAACTCACTCTCTAACGTACCGTATCACACTTTAAGCAGATCCAAAGACAGTTCATAACGAAAGTGACTACACACATATATTCTTATCTAACGTATCATATCGCCCCTTGGAATTTTAAAAATTGGGAGCGTAAAATGAAGTGAAGCTGACCAATGTTGAACATTAAAGAGCAACAACTTCAATAAAGGATGAAAAAACGGGTGCCATTATGTACAGGGTGTCCCATTTTCGTAGGTTTTACGGGGTTTCCAGCTTATGAGTAGAGATAGAGAGATGCGGTTTTCGCGACACCGTGCTACTTTTCGATGAAACTAAAGAGGCCGCAAACAGATTTGCCCTAACCATTTTAGTTTCCGTGCTACAGGGTGATTTTGAAAATTTGTCATTTTCGGACACCCCCTGTAACTCAGCTATCGTAAAATATATTTAAAATGTTTCAACTGGTATTTATAGATTTTTTCACGTAGAATTCAGTGGCATACTCAGATTTTTGCTGAGAGTCATAGTTTTTGACATATTGGCATAACCTACTATTTTTTAAATGGGAGACCCTATATATTATTTTTTCATCTTATTCTTCGTGTCGAGAGCTTTTCAAAAACATACCATAAGTCATATTTATTTTCATAAATAACATGAAAAAATGCATTTTTCTTTAAACGGATTTATGGCATAGCAGATCAATCGAAATAAGAGAAGGTGGCTGTGGTAGCCATGGCAACGCCAACAAAAATATGATCAGGCAGCCATTACTGCTGTCATTTTTGGCATTATTGCGTTTAAATTTTTCTTGACGTCTATTATAATTATTGTTTTTAATATGGCTCAGAATCAAAAATTTGAATATTTTGAGAAATATGATATGAACGCGTGTTTTATATTGTCTAATGAAGATGCAGATCAGGCGGCAGAGCTTTATCTGAACAGGTTAGTTCTTTTTTATCTTCCTGCATTTTGACTTTATTGGTTCGCTTTATTTTATCTTAGATGTCCCGAGAGAAGACAACCAGAAAAAAGAATTTTTCAAAAAATTAAAAATAATCTTTGCCAATATGGATCTTTTAACAAGCCTCGATCGCGAACTTACAATAAAGACAACGAAGAATCTGAGGTCAACGTTTTAGCCCTCGTTCAGACAGCTCCTGAAACATCTTGCAGGAAAATAGACGAAGAGGCGGGTGTACCGAAAACCAAAGTGCAGAAAATTTTGAAAAAGCACAAATTCAAACCCTATAAATACAAACTTGTGCATCATCTGCATCCTGGTGATGCAGAGCGCAGATTGGAGTTCTGCAATTGGTTTATAAATATGAAGGCAGAAGATATCGATTTTGAAAAAAAGATTATTTGGTCAGACGAGGCACATTTTACTAGTTCAGGGATTTTAAATAGACACAACACGCGATTTTGGAGTCAAGAAAACAACCATGTTATTTTTCCTAGGGAGCGTCAGGGCAGATTTGGATTCAATGTCTCCTGTTTTATTTTCAACCGAAAAATAGTTTACCAAATATATGAAGGAAATCTGAATTCGATTGGTTTCGTGTGAATCCTAGAAGACGCATTAGGAATTTTGGATGATGTTCCCTTGGCTCAACTAAATAGGATTTATTTCCAGCAAGACGGAGCTCCAGCCCACAATGCCAGAATAAGTCAAAACTGGCTTAACGACCATTTTCCTGGAAGATGGATAGGAACACACGGACCTGTTCGATGGCCACCAGTGGCAGTGTGGGGGTTATTTAGAAAACAAGGTTTATGTAAGGCGATACGAAAACTTAGAACAACTAAGAATGGCCACCGAAAACGCTTTTGCAGAGTTACAAAGACAGTCATTTACAATAGAAAATGCATTAAAAAGAATTTTTAAAGTTTGTCACACTTGTAGGACACATAATGGTCTACAATTTGAACAATATTTGTAGTTTTAATGAAATTATAATTATTACCTTTTACCTACTTCCTAATTTTTATTGATGCTGTTACTTTGTTATTTCGTTAATAAATCATTTGTTAACTTTTTCCATGGCTCCACAGCCACCTTCTCTTATTTCGATTGATCTGCTATGCCATAAATCCGTTTAAAGAAAAATGCATTTTTTCATGTTATTTATGAAAATAAATATGACTTATGGTATGTTTTTGAAAAGCTCTCGACACGAAGAATAAGATGAAAAAATAATATATAGGATCTCCCATTTAAAAAATAGTAGGTTATGCCAATATGTCAAAAACTATGACTCTCATCAAAAATCTGAGTATGCCACTGAATTCTACGTGAAAAAATCTATAAATACCAGTTGAAACATTTTAAATATATTTTACGATAGCTGAGTTACAGGGGGTGTCCGAAAATGACAAATTTTCAAAATCACCCTGTAGCACGGAAACTAAAATGGTTAGGGCAAATCTGTTTGAGGCCTCTTTAGTTTCATCAAAAAGTAGCACGGTGTCGCGAAAACCGCATCTCTCTATCTCTACTCATAAGCTGGAAACCCCGTAAAACCTACGAAAATGGGACACCCTGTACAGTATCATGGGTATAATAATTGAACCACCCGAAGCATTTTTGTCTGAGATTAAAAAAAAATCGGTAAATTAGCTGTTACTTAGAATTTTCCTTGTAACGGATTCAACTACACACATATAACACTGTTTATCTTTACGTATAGTTATTTGGTAATATCTTTATAAACATTATATAAATATTAATATGTGTCACTTTTCTTCAGAAGAGAATCTTTTATTACGAGGAAAGTTCTGCCCAAAGGCAGAGCCGGCGCGACATTTTACGAGGCCGTGTGCAAAAAAGTTTGCGGGGCCGTAAACTTTTAAGACTATATACCTACTTCAAAGGTCTCAAATATATTTGGTTAGACTAAGTCTAATATGTCTAAGGTGACATGTTTCGCCTAATGGGCATCACCAGACCTAAAAAGAACTAATTTTAAATACGAAAATAATAAAAACATTTATATCTACAAACACTTTTAAGACTATATACCCACTTTATCAAAAAATATCTAGTATCTAAGGTGCATAAATGTCAACATAAAAATCTTAAAAGTTAATATTTTAATGTCATAAAAATACCTGGGATAACACAATAAAAAACATAACACAGAGATAAACAAATAGAATACATATTTAATATATAGCTATCTATAAACACACTTTCCTTGCCTTAATATTGGCAAAATCGTCCATTGTCAATTAGTGTATTGAAATCTATTGTATTTGCTATTTTACACTTATTTTTATGCTTCTTGAGATATGGTAGTTATCAAATAGTTTTTAATCAGTTTTAATTTTGAAAACTTTTTTCTGCTGATGTGATTACCACTGGAAGAGTTAGGATTATCTCAAGGTTATATATAATTTTGGATAAACATTATTTAATTTTTTTCATGAAGAATCTGCTGATATTATATTGTTTATAAACCGTATCTCTTTATGTAGCTCAAGTCCATACAGGTTTTGTCTATCTCCATCCTACAAACTTCATTAACTTCGTCAGTTAAGTTTATCCAATGTAATTAATAGAGAAATCCGAATTGATCTTTATGCTTTTCACATAAGGTAAACCTTTCTTTAAAAAACTCCTCGCCTTCGTCTTCAAATTGCTTTTTAACTCTCTCGGGAGAAACTGTCTCTAGGTCGTTTTCAAAGCATATTTCTTTAGCAAACTTCAAACATTTGTCATAACCAGTTACTCTAAAGTTGTTTAAAGTTTGGTGAAGTCCCTCTAATAATTTGCTAGCAACATCTATCTGCATATCCTCATTTTGTAGAAATTTGCTTACTCGATTTACAGCAACCGACAATTCATACCAAATTGCCACGGAGAGAATAAATTCAAAAGATTTTATTTCATTTAGAAAAGATTTTGGGTCGTCGGGATCAGATATGTTAGTAACTAACTGTTTCCCCATTATTGATATAACCTCATTTTGGATATAATTGATGACATAGCATTTTTGACGTGCCCTTTGAGTATAGGGTCAAATTTTGTTATTAGCTCTATTAATCCTAAAAAGTTACCATTGTTATATGTAAACAGTTTATCGGATGAACCTCGAAGGGCTAAATTACAACTGGCTAAAAATGTATAGAAATTTCAAAGTTAACTCGGGTTTCATTCCAGATATCCATAGATTTAAAGTGAGTTTTTGATACCTCCTGTTGTTTAAAACGCATAGAAATGTGTTGCCAGTCGTTCAACCCAATTGTTTCTAGTTGATCAGAAGGTTTAAAATATTTCTATAGGCTCAAATTGCCATTAATAATGGGTTATTTTGCTAATAGTTTTACTGCGTAATGTTGAAATGTATCTAATACTTAGTAAGGTGCATATCTAATATTATCAACCACTTCTACTTGCCGTACGCAGAATAATCAACCAATATGAACGAAGATCACACACGTATGCACAAATATATTATAGTAACTGATAAATCTTGGTCAAAAAATCAAAAGTTCTTAAAAACTAAAACTATTTTTTAAAACACAAGGAAAGTAAAACGCCAACGCAGTGTTGCCTTAAAACTGAGTGCTTACGCCCTACGCAGCACTATTGCGGAGAAAGCCGAAATACTGTAATACGTAAATGCGTTCGAGGATTACTGAATTAATTCACTGCATTCCACTTTTTTAAATTCAATTAGAAGGAATGCAGTTTGAGAAAAGGCAAAAATATAAACATACTTTATTTGAAAAATTATTCAGCGTTCAGGATGTGCAGTGTACAACCAGCACATGCCTCGCGCCGGCCCTGCCCAAAGGGTTTTACCTATTTTTGTACCAAAGTGCCCAGAACTGAACTTATAAAAAAGCTGTCATATTATTACAATTTATAAAATACCTATACAGCCAAATATATGTATCGTAAACATAAACTGTGGTATTTGTGGTGTGTGGTTCGTTGCGAGGGATGTTCCAGGTAAAGGCCAATTTAAGGTTTTTTTTATATATATTTTTCTGCATATTCATTTTGTATATATTTTGTACCATTTTTACTATATTTTGTATATATTTACTACCGTTTTTAATTAATTTTGTATTGTGTTTGTTAAGCCGAATAGTTCAACTGCGCATACGCAAATAAGAATTAATACTTATCTAACAATCATTCATATTGAAACAAATACACATATCTCATCTCCACAACTTTGTTTAACATTTAACTAGGCGTTAAACTGTTTTGCTTTATAGGCTTAACAAAATTTTACCAATTCATCAAGTGTTTTTTCACACTTGATGCTACTTTTGTGCAAAAACTTACTGGGTAAGTAGTTTTTGATCCTTGTATTTTAAATATTTAATTAGGCTGTCATTTTGTTTTACCTTAAGGATTCCCAGTTCATACCTATTCACAATGTTTGTGCTAAATTTGAGATAAATTAGACTGGTAGTTCTTTAATAATATTTTTTTAACATTTTCATCACTTATGAGATATATGACCCTAATTTTTGACAAAAATTCATAGTCAATCGGATAAGATTTTAGCTATGCTTTTCACGATTACAATACTTTCCTCTTATGAAGAAAGTTAGAATTGGCACCAGAGTAAAAGAAATTTCTAAGACATTTTTTTTAACTACAATATAAAATAAATATACCAAAAACCTTTAACTTTCTGTAAATTACAAACGAAAAACAACTGAAGACTAAAGGTGTATTTCCCCATATTATTTGTAACTTTCAAAATAACTGTTCTCAAAAATGTTTACCGTTATACAAGGCGTCGAAACCCTACCTAAAATAACTATTTTTAATTTTACTGTTATTATTTCTGACAAAGGCAATAATATATCCAAGGTAAAATTTTAAAATTTAGTTATGACAGCACTATATTAACGGTAGTATATTTTTTTAAGAAACCGCATTGAAAAACTCTCAGAATATATTAGATTTTATGATTAACAAAAAACTTTAGTGGACACCTGTATTTTTAAAATTTAAATGTATACAGATATACACAGATGAAAACACAATCAAGGACGACTCCAGAATAGGCCATGAAGTAGTAAATCCGACAATGGCGCTTACGAGTTTGGAATCAGCATGTAAAACGGCGGTTCTCGCGACACTTCCGATAGCGTTGCTGGGTTTGTCGTTTTGTTGTGGTTAATTTTATTTTGTTGTGAGGTGTTATATTGTTTGAATAATGTATGTGATTTATTTTGTGCTGGGTATTGAGAAGGTGGTAAATTCTTCATAATTCATAGGATTATTATGGCATAAACTTTATAACAATGGTCGGTTACCAAATGATACTTATAATGAATTGGATGGAGCACAACTGTATTGCTGGAAATAATTGTTTATTCAACATTTTAATATCCTATATACTGCCAGGTGAATTTACAACTGCAAAATTAGAAAAGTACAGAATTTTGGAGTGGTGCAATTATAATATAAGCTTTGACGAGATTATTAACAGTGCAAAAAAATTAGAAATCCAAAAACATAACGAAAAAATAGCGAAAAATGTTTATATATATTCTATCAACAGACCACGCTATTTTTTATTATGGCATGCTTTTTTATATTTTTATCATAAACCCACCCTATGTATAACTAGTACTGATTTAATAATATGTAGGTTAAGTACCAAATTCAGGTATCTAGTTGTTTTGCCCATAAAAAAAACGTAAAAACATCGATGCGAGAAACAGACCGTGGATCCACGTAATAAATCCTCTGCACTGTTGATTTCGTAGCCTCTTTTGGAGTCGGCCCTGGCTCTATATTTAAATTTTAATATACAGGGTGTCCCATTAAAAAACGTTTTCGGTTAGGTTACTGCAATCCGCTGTATAAAAGAAACACACTTCATATAAAACTTTATGTTGTACCCTATGACTTTTGTTTTTAATGTTTGTATCTATAATGTCAGATAAAAAAGTTAAAGAGGTTTCATCGTTGCATTCATAGGGAAATACCCTGCACACCTGCTAAAATATTTAAATAAATAGCTATTAAATCAAAACAGAAAATGTAATTTTTAGTATTGCTTGGTCTATTTATTTTTTATGTCAGTGTCTGTTGTTTTAAAATATAAAAACTTGAGTTGTTAAGGCTTTTATTTACTATTACTCTCTACCCTCAACAAGAGAATAGACATTATCGTGATTTTCTCTAGTAGTTACAATTCTAGTTGTCTCTTACCTATTATTATATTAATTTTTTTTTGTAACAGGAAAAAAGTTTGACATTTAACCCCTGTTGACAGATAATAAAATATCACTTTTTATTTACTTTTTTCCCGAGAAAAAAAATGAGAACTTTTTTTCCGGATATATATACACATAAGTAAAGGTGGATTTTTAATTTTAGAATATTTTATTATACAAAAGTTACATTTCTTTTATATCAAAAGCACAATTATTAAATGTGCACTGCATGAATGACATGTTCCTTGAACTATTCGGTACAACAGTCGAATTTTCTTGTATTGAAATTAAATTTTTTTTCTGCCATGGACACAACTGTCGTTGATGCACCTGGTCGCAAATCGGGTGTTATTTCAGCACTGCCACACGTTTTAAACACTTTATTAGCTATATCTGTCCTCTGTGCTACCGATTCATCAACATACCCTTCAGCGACCGTTGATGACTTCCAACCGCCATGTTTCTTTAGTGTCATCAAGTCTCTCCCAAACTCAACTAAAAGTGTAGCATACGATCTTCGAAATGAATGTACCTTATAAAAGTGATTTTTACTTACAACCTGATTGATAAATTTTCCATTGCGATATGCATAAAATAGGCAGCAATCCTTTGCTGATTTTAATATATTGTTCAGTAACTACAAATCTCCTGTTTACATAATTCTTTGTTTGCTTAAGTTTCACAATTAATAACGTTCCCGAATCTTCAATATCATCTAATGTTATCTGGCTGACTTCACAAATTCGACAAGGTCCTGTAATCCCAAAAACAACAACAACCTTGGCCATTAAATAAACTTCATCGGTAGCATTATTTAAAAAATCACTAATTTGTGTACTCGCAAAAATCGCCGCTTTCTTGGGCGTGTAACCTTTCCCATTTTGTTTCTGAAAGGTAACTAGTTTGAAATATTTTGAAATATCTACATTATTATTTGATTGTAACATACTGTTAATCATTGAATAATTCGACCACACTGTTGATGGCTTTTGTTGTTGTACCAGTTCCGGAAAATAAGCCAATAACACCGTCTCCGAGAAAGAACGCGGTTTGGTACATTTTCCGCGATTTAGCTGGTAATAATTTTTGTGACTCTACTTTCGCAGCTTCTACTAACTCAGGTGGAGTCAGAGAAAACTCGGAATCAAACATTTTTTAACTTTATATTATTCACAAAAACTACTAAACAACCACTAAATTCGCAATTTTTAAATCAAATCACATAAATAAGTTGATAGATATTTGACTACTTTTAAGGTTTCCTTAGCAACGCAGGTCTACAACCTACCAGTTAAAACTTCAAATTTCACTTTGTTCACCTATTTTCAATATTAAATCGTCGTTTTTCCCGTTACAGAAAAAATAGTGTATTATACACGGGAAAAATATTACATTTTAGCTCTCGGTTTTTTTGTCTCCCGACGGACACAACCTCGAGCTAGAATCTAATACTTTTTTCCCTTGTATAATAAATAGTTATTTAGCGAACCGATGCATCATGGTGCAAAACAATTACAACTTTTTTATCGTGGACAAGTTCATATTTGGGGAAGGCTCAACACGCACACTGTTAACGCTATTTTAAAATTAATTAAGCACGTCACTTTATTCGTAGCCATAAAACACAATAAAAAAACTGCCAAGACATAGTGAAAAGTCTCTTACCTAATCAAGAAAGTAAAATATTTCCTGAATTCCTGCAAGTTCCTTCTTTCTCGGCTAAAAATCCCAACTATGTGGTAACTTTTTACTTCCCATATCAATTACACACTCGATTCCGAGAAGGTCGAGTAATTACTATAAAAGTGTTTTTGTATCAGCTTGAAATGCCCTCTAAGCTAATTATATAGAAGCCGTTTAAGGCTTTTTAAATGGGATTTGAATTAACCTCCCGTGCTTCTGTATGCAGAACATATCGATTTTTTATTACAAGTTTCATTAAATATACTAATTAAGTTTTCTCTACAAGAACGTTATTGCCTATAGGTAACTAAAATGGATTTTCTGACATTTGCTCTTAAATAACTATAAATATTTTAGTTGAGTTTCGATCTTAATTTGTAAGGCTTCAGTGACGGCTGGTCGATAAGGCCTCTTTGGCTCCAGCCCAGGGCAAGCAAACTTAGCACACGCTCAAGACATCTGAAAAAGGGGGCATCTCAATCAATCAAAACTTCATTTCTTCAATTTAAAAGTATACAAAGTCACAGTAACTTAGGTTTGAACCAAACAAAAAAAAATGAAACCTACATCTATTAAAAAAAATATATTCTTCTGGTACATAATTAGGTAAAAGACAATGAGTTTATGTAGTATTGATTTGAATAGCTGGCTGAAAGTATGTTTGGCAGCAGCAGTTGTTCTTATTTCTTATTTAATTTTTATTTTCTGTATAAACCACCTCCGAATCCTCAATTTAATGTAATATTTATTTTAATTTACCTCCTGTATAAACCCACCTTTAGGATCGCTCATGAAAAGTAATCCAATCACACATTTTATGCTTTTCGACCAAATAAATTTTTAAAATTAAAATTGAAATAAAACTCATGATACCAATTTGCCCTAAAATTAAGAAATATAGTTCACAAATATGACCTAATATTTTGTCATGGAACCATTATGTCTCTTGTATAGTTTATGCAAAGTCAATTGGAACATACCAGCGTTCGACAGCACGCGGTAATAATTATGTCACCGTTTGAGAGTACGCCTTTGGCGACTGGTGGCATAATTGTTGTTTTTTGCTGTTCCAGTTGCCTTTGTATAAACTATATATTTAGGGGTTATTTCGTCCCAAGATCGATTGACTGTCGAAGATCGTAAATCCTCCCTTAATTTTGTTTGGTCATTTGCCCCCAGTCGTTTTCAAATGGATTCAAATCAGGGCTTTTTGAAATCCATCCAAAGTTTCGATATTATGATTTCGCAATATATTTCACACTACTCTAGCCCTATGTAAAGGGCAATTATCATGTTGAAATACAAAGTTGTTTCCAGAAACTGGCCTCACAGAAGGTAACATAGTGTTTTCTAATATATTGCAGTAAACATCTGCATTAAGCCTTTCTTCAATCACTGCATACAGTCCTGGACCCCTTATACTTATCCAACCCCAAACGTTTACAGAAAAACGACCACTCTGGTTTATTTTCCGTGTATATCTATCATCATATCTACCAGGTCTATGCACGCGCAGTGTTCCATTGTGGCATAATTGAAAAGTTTTCTCGTCAGACAATATCACATTCTCTCAGAAATTATCTTGATTTTCATATTCCCTTGCAAATTCTACCTTCCTTTGCTTATTAAATTCTGTAAGGAATATTTTATTAGAAGCAGCACGATTCCTTTGATAACCGTATCCTTCTTCTTGCAGTATTTGCAGAACTTGGGAAATTGGTTTTTTCTTTAGCCTTTACTGCTGTTTGAAAAGAATGTTTCTAAGGAACTGCACCAATTCATGACCTTGATTCGGTATTGAAACTTTTGGACGTCCCGCCTTTGATTTCTCAATGATACCACCATATTCTGCAATTTTTTGCTTGGCTAACAAAACGGTGTTTTTGCTTACATGCACTTCTGCTGCAATTTCTTTAATTTTTTTTCGATCTCGAAGTCGAGTAAAAATTATTGACTTTTGTTCCGCCGCTAGCTTCGGTATGATGTATAAAATGTAGACAAATTAGATATTTACTTTCAAACAAAGATAAATATTACTTTCAAATCAAAAGCAAAAGACAGTGTCAAAATAAAAAAAAATACTTTGACATTCCAATCCTAGGTTAACTTTGGCATTGCCATCCTAGGTTAATTTGGAATAATAGTTCAGGAGAGTAAATGGGTTATTTTTGTCCCAGTTACTTTTGATGACGATGGTATAGTCAAAAGCGTGCCGGTCATACGATTTATCAACGACAAACTTTTTAAGTTTGTTTTTTTTTTAGTACGTGTAATCATATCCTCCGCATAAAATCCGGAAGATGAATTAGATAGACCTATGATATTTTCATATGAAAAAAGAGGATAAACATATAGATACCAGTAGTTGCAGAAATCTTCGAGCGATGTCACTTCAAAGTCAGATTGACAAGTCAGTGACAAAATGAGTAAAAGAAAACAATTTTCGGGTTTTTTGCATCCACAAGCGAAAACAATGGTAATAAATCTAATAAAATATTACGAAAATTAAAATTCACCGACCAATATCCAGGAGACAGTAACAAAAGCTCTGGGAATCGGTATAAGGACTGTGCAGAAAATTGTGCATGAAAAAAAGCATAATTTACTACCGAAGAAGATTAAGAAATGTACACGAAAAAAGCCAAAGGCAGAAGACTTAAATGACAATGTAAAAATGGATGTTCGTAATGCAATTTAAGATTTATACACGTCAAAAACTAATATAACCCTTCAAGTTTTAAAAGAAGCTTTAAAAAATCGAGGCCTATTGGAAATTGGACTAAAATGGTTGTCAAAATTAATAAAAATGTTGGGTTTTCGATATGAAAGCACTGTAATCGAAGATTTTTATGCGAGTTGCCACATATAGCAAGTCAGCGTATCCAGTTTTTAAAGAAATACACGGAAAATGTTAATTCAAAATTTAGAGCAGTGGTATTTTTAGACGAGACTTGGATATTTTCTAATGGAAGTGGTTCGAAATCTTGGCAGGCCGAGTTTGTAAAAAGTGTTAAGAGAAAAAAGGGATGTGGGACGGGAAACGCTTCATCATTTTGCATGCAGGTTCTTCAACCGGATTTCTCCCAGGTGCAAGTTTATCATGATGAACTGTGAACTGTTTGAAAAGTGGTTAAAAGAACAACTGATTCCAAATTTAGATGCTGCATCTTTAATCATTCTGGACAATGCATCTTATCATTCAAGAATCTTAAATAAACAACCTACTTCATCCTGGAAGAAGAGTGATATTTATGACTGGCTGATAAAACAAAAACAAAATCCTTTACCCAATGTGCTGAAACTAGAACTTCTTTTAGTGGAAAATCTATTAAAAAACCAGCAATATATGCCGTAGATGAAATATTACGGGAAAATGGACATGAGGTTTTACGACTGCCGCCATACCATTGCCAGTTTAACGCAATAGAATTAATATGGGCTGGGCGAAAACGAGTTCTAGAGGTCGAAATAGCACCAATGATCATTGCGCCATTTGAGGATGACTCAGAAGATGAGGACTTTTTAAGTGATGATGATATTTTTTAGTCTATAATATTAAAAAGTTTCTGAAGGATTATATTAGTCTTTGTCGTGTATAAATCATAAATTGCATTATGAATATCCATTTTTGCATTGTAGCTTAAGTCTTTTGCCTTTGGATTTTTTCGTATACATTTCTTAATCTTCTTCGGAAGTAAATTATGTTTTTTTTTCATGCACAAGTTTCTGTACAGGGTGTTCCAGCGAGGACTGAACAGGGACCTATTTTCGACCTTCCTTGTATTTTGGAAAAGTTCAAAATAGCCAATCGATGTATTTTTTCTTGTAGAATCCAAAAATGTCATCGAAAAAATATTTGAACCAGAAACAAAAGAGTTACGCTATGCATCAGGTGTTTTTTAAATGGAATGTATCGTTTTTTATACGATTTTTGGAAAGAGTGATTTTTTTTATGTCCGTTCTGATTAAAAGATTTGATTTTGCGATAGCTGTTTATATTACATTTTAATGTTTTACAAACTAAAATTTTAGCTTCACCTGTTTAAAATATACGATAGGTTGGTATAGGTGATCAAGGTAAAATGACGCTTGAATGCTTTGTCAATAAAAATTGACATTATTTTAATTATTGTTGAAGTCTTCACCTAAAAAATATATATTTGACTCTTATCGAAATGAAATACTCTTTGGACGAGAGACTACGGATTGTTATGCTATTTTACAAGTGCCAAGAAAATGCAAGAGAAGCAAGAAGAAGATTTATTGCAAATTTTCATAGAAATATATCCATCAATACAATTCTAAGGATAAAAAACCTATTTGAGGAAAATAAAACTTTACATGATAGAAAAAGAAATTCAATAAAAAATAATTATTAAATAATAAAACTACTAATAACATAAGTTTTCAATGTGACCGCCGTTTTTCTCGAAACAACATCGATAACCCCTTTGTAGCCTTCCTAAACTTGCTGTTACAATATGATTTTCCTGGTTAAGGCGGTTTATTTCATCGACAATTTTTCCCATGATCTCTTGAATATTTTCGTTTCGTTGTCTGTATACGACGTTCTTCAAATGGCCCCAAAGAAATGTATCCAAAACTGAGAGGTCGGGGCTATTGGGCGGCCAAGCATATGTTCCATTTCGCCCTATCCATTCGTTATGGCGCCGATTTAAAAATTGAACCACATCATGCACGGCATGAGGAGGCGCCCCATCATGTTGCGAAATTAAATTCTGATATTCTGCCAATGGTAAGTCTTCCAAAAAATTTTCAATTTCGTTTTCTAAAAACTCATAATATCTGTGCCCATTTAAAGTCCCGTTAAAAAATATTGGTCCCAAAATTTTATTGTTTTTTATCCCACACCAAACATGAATAGAATTCCTCCCTTGAAATTTAATAGTCTGGAACTAAATCAGGGTCTTCGTTTTCTTGCCGAATTACCATTTGAGAAACAAATTGGAAGCGAAGTTCTTTTTGTGCCGGTTTTAGGTGCTGAAGTGGAAGGATACGAAAAGGCCTAAATTTATGAATTTTCAGAGTCCTGTGAACAGTCCCTCGGGTAACTCTTCTGCGCCTTACACCGCCATCGCCACCGTACTGAACTTCCCGAACTGCATCCAAAATAGATTTGGTTGGATTAACTTGAAAATAATTTATAATGGCCTGGTCTCGATTTCTTCTTCTTTGTATATTTCTTTTTCTATCATGTAAAGTTTTATTTTCCTCAAATAGATTTTTTATCCTTAGAATTGTATTGATGAATATATTTCTATGAATATTTGCAATAAATCTTCTTCTTGCTTCTCTTGCATTTTCTTGGCACTTGTAAAATAGCATAACAATCTGTAGTCTCTCGTCCAAAGAGTATTTCATTTCGATCACAGTCAAATATATATTTTTTAGGTGAAAACTTCGACAATAATTAAAATAATGTCAATTTTTATTGACAAAGCATTCAAACGTCATTTTACCTTGATCACCTATACCAACCTATCGTAAATTGAAACAGGTGAAGCTAAAATTTTAGTTTGTAAAACATTAAAATGTAATATAAACAGCTATCGCAAAATCAAATCTTTTAATCAGAACGGACATAAAAAAAATCACTCTTTCCAAAAATCGTATAAAAAACGATACATTCCATTTAAAAAACACCTGATGCATAGCGTAACTCTTTTGTTTCTGGTTCAAATATTTTTTCGATGACATTTTTGGATTCTACAAGAAAAAATACATCGATTGGCTATTTTGAATTTTTCCAAAATACAAGGAAGGTCGAAAATAGGTCCCTGTTCAGTCCTCGCTGGGACACCCTGTACATTCCTTATACCGATTCTCGGAGCTTTTGCCACTGGCTCCTGGATATTAGCCAGTGAATTTTAATTTAAATTTTTTTTTATTAGATTTGACACCATTTTTTTTTATATATATATATATATATATATATATATATATATATATATATATTATTCGACTATACCTTCAGTAGTATGTGAAAATTTCAAAATTCTTAAACTGCTTACATGACTCTCGACATGCAAGACGTGGCATAGCTCTAAAAGCACATTCTTCCAATACAAAAACATAACAGTTATTTCTTCAGTTAAGTATTCTGTATCTCACGCAAAAATTGGCATAGTAGAGAGCCAATAAAACCCTGTGGTTGCATTTGCTAAACATAAATCTCAAAGCATAAATACTTCGACGAATTTTGAACAAATAACATCAATTTGAATCTGCTATCTGGATTAGTAGTCAAAAATTGTATAAATAAATTCCTCTTGAGTTAATATTTTTAAAAAAATAAAAGGTTTGATTTGTTCCTATTCATATAAAGTTAATTTCTAACACTAGAACCTGTGGTGGAAGATAGATCAAATTAGCGTCATCAGCAGATTACTGACGATGATGAAACTAAAGTAACATATCCTAGCCGAGACAATTTACTAGGTAAATGTGGTCGCACTTGGTTGCACCCGCCTGCACAGTTGTCAAGTAAACAATAGAGGGGACTATAGGGAATAGGCCCTCTGTCTTTATTTAGTGCTTTCTTACCACATTTAACTATTTCTATACTCTCAAATGCATCCAATAATCTATTATTAGATACATTTTTAATCAACTTAAGATTATTTATTCCTATTCGGTGATTGTTTTCCAAAGCATGTTGGGCAACGCTTGACTTTTCTGTTCTTCCGTATCTTAAATGTGGCATGTGTTCTTTAAAATGAATGTTTATGGAGCGTTTGGTTTGCATATTTTAGATCGCAGTCATTACAGCTAATTTCATTAAGCCATTAAGTAAAGAACGTTTTAACAATGAAATGAATCGGATTCAAAATATAGCCAAAAGTAATAGATATAACGATAATTTTGTGTGGTACAACCAAGTGTGACCACATTTACCTATAAGTAGTCTCGGTTAGGATAAGTTACTTTAGTTTATATCATCTGCTGATGATGCTTGGTTAGCGAAACGCGCGTCCAGAACGTAACACGTTGTGGTGTAGTGTGGTTAGAACTCTTATATTTTCCATATAAAGTTAGTTTGTTGGGTGAAATTTGAAGGATATAGACTATAAGGTCGTTTGAAAAAACCAAATAAAAAGGTCCAAGGTTAGACCCCTGGGGTATTCCAAGAAAATATTTCGGGGTTTACTTTTAATCCCATTACTAACCAATACGAATTGATTTCACTATTTAAGTAACTAGTCAGTAGCTTAAGCATCGTACATCGTTCCAGTTTATGTAATATAAAATTTTGATTAACCATATCAACAGCTCTTGAGAATTCTAGAAATAATCCAATTACATACTGTTTTTTGTCAAAAAAGTCCACTATATCTGACTTTCAGAGCTGTTTCTGTAGTTTTATTTTATATAAAGCGATGTTGACAAGGCGATAGTTGTTGCTTTCAAAAAAGATACCAACGCTCTTTAACAGCTAGCTCAAACATTTTGGAAATTATAGTTAGTAAGCTCATGGCTCTATAATTTGTGTATGATTTGGGACCGACCTTAGTAAATAGTGGTATAACCTTAGTTAGTTTTAATTTACTGAGAAAAGTGCCCCGTAGATGTATGTCGTAGATCTTTTTAATAAAATAATTGGATACTGAATCAACCGCTGAAATATGAGTTCAAGAAATTGATAAGACGTGAACCATCTTCAAAACAAACAGGTGTACAAAGGAATAAACTAGAAATAAGACACAAAGTCTCGGTCTCAGTCAAAAAGAGTATAATGCGGTTACACGTGTTTCGCCTTTTCAGGCATCATCAGACCTACAATTAATATAACAATCAAAAACTATCACTATAAATATACAAAATTCAAACAGACCTTCGACATTAACTAAAATCACAAGAACAAATTAAACAACTATAACGTCACATGTTAAAATACACACTGAGATAAGGTTAAGAAACTAAGGTATTGACACGCGCAGATAAAAGTTGAATCAAATAAAAGACAAAAAAATATATAAATAAAAAATATAAAAAAAGGTGATTGATATACCCAGCAATTGAACCCGAGCCTCCGGCGTGACACACCGAGATAGTGACCACCACTCTACCAGCAGGTCCAATGAAAGGTTTATACATTATCTTCCTGCCGATTAATATTAGTACCAAGATTATTAAAAATTTGTTGAGGTTCGAAATTGAAGGCATCATTAACACAATGTAAAACTGGGCTTCTCTTAGCCCTTGTAATTTCCATCTTCTCTAACAAATCCAGGTTTTTACTCT
The DNA here is from genome assembly GCA_030620095.1 of Kuschelorhynchus macadamiae. Classification (NCBI taxonomy): domain Eukaryota; kingdom Metazoa; phylum Arthropoda; class Insecta; order Coleoptera; family Curculionidae; genus Kuschelorhynchus; species Kuschelorhynchus macadamiae. The sequence continues at coordinate 1,258,813 of JAUTXW010000794.1, forward strand.
TTGGACACTCGTGTAGTATCTTTACATTGTTTGGTATAGAAAAATGGTGTCCAGTTGTTAGCAAGTGGTTAGCAAAAGCCGACTTTGTCTCAGTGATATCAGTGTTTTTATATTTATCGAAAAGGCTAAAATGTTCCCGGACCCTAGTGGAAATCCTTCTCCCTGATTGTCCGATATATACAGCAGAACAATCTCCACAGCCCAATGAGTACACCCCTGATTTTGAGAGATGTTCAGTCTTATCTTTGGTCATTACTAGATGTCTCTTAAGTGAGTTCACTGTTTTAAAAGCAATTGAGACATCTAAATGTTTGAAAAACTTCGCCACCTGCATTGAAATATTACCAAAAAATGTTAAACCTTTGAAGCATTTTTTAAGTGTTGGTTTAGAGTGAATAATATTAAAGGAAAGTTTGTATTTATTGAAAAACTTAAAATAAAGTCTATTGATGGAGTGGATAGGAAAACCGATGTTGAAAGCAATTTGTTTTATAATCTGCAATTCCTGATTGAAAGCTTCCCAGGAAAGAGGTATTTTGAACAACCGATAGAAAAATGAGTTGAAGGCTGCAAACTTGTGTGAGTGAGGAGAAATGGAACTAAATTGAATAACGTTATCTGTAGACGATTGTTTTCTGTATATTTCAAATTCTATTTTGGTATTGTTCCTGATTAACATTAAATCTAAGAAAGGTAATCTATCCTCATTCTCCATCTCTAGAATAAATCTATTTTGTTATGAAGGGAGTTATCAAAATTTAAAAAATCGGTCAACTCCTGATTGTTTCCTTTCCACACGATACATATATCATCTACGTACCTCTTGTAAGCTAGTAGATGGATTTCCACTAGGGTCCGGGAACATTTTAGCCTTTCCGATAATTATAAAAACACTGATATCACTGAGACAAAGTCGGCTTTTGCTAACCACTTGCTAACAACTGGACACCATTTTTCTATACCAAACAATGTAAAGATACTCCACGAGTGTCCAAAGAGTGAAAAACTGGATTTGTTAGAGAAGATGAAAATTACAAGGGCTAAGAGAAGCCCAGTTTTACATTGTGTTAATGATGTCTTCAATTTCGAACCTCAACTAATTTTTAATAATCTTGGTACTAATATTAATCGGCAGGAAGATAATGTATAAACCTTTCATTGGACCTGCTGGTAGAGTGGTGGTCAGTATCTCGGTGTGTCACGCCGGAGGCTCGGGTTCAATTGCTGGGTATATCAATAACCTTTTTTTATATTTTTTATTTATATATTTTTTTGTCTTTTATTTGATTCAACTTTTATCTGCGCGTGTCAGTACCTTAGTTTCTTAACCTCATCTCAGTGTGTATTTTAACATGTGACGTTATAGTTGTTTGATTTGTTCTTGTGATTTTAGTTAATGTCGAAGGTCTGTTTGAATTTTGTATATTTATAGTGATAGATTTTGATTGTTATATTAATTGTAGGTCTGATGATGCCTGAAAAGGCGAAACACGTGTAACCGCATTATACTCTTTTTGACTGAGACCGAGACTTTGTGTCTTATTTCTAGTTTATTCATTTGAAACTTGGTCTCTTAGAGAATATGGACGCTTTCTTACATATGTACAAAGGATTTATCCAAAACTACATTATTAGTTAAAAAAATCATAATCTAGTTTCAAATCCGGCGCAAAATAGCGGATATAATTTTCCGCCTGCCGCAGGTCGAAGACGCTTGTCCCTCGAATTAAGTGTTTTGTCACTTATATGTTTTTTTTTCTGAACGTTATTAATTATTTGTCATATTTTTAGATTTGTTACTTACTGCGAATTTTCTTGTCTTTTTATGAACTACTAAAAGTTTCGGCTAGTCCATTTATATTTGGTTAGAGTGTTACTAGTCTCTTTTTTCAAAATCCTGATATAAGGCTACCGTTTCAATTATCCTTTTTAAATCAGAAAGCTTCAAATCACGTTTGAAAAACCTCAGCTCTATATGGAACGCCGTTTTACTTTTTAGTCATACTCGTCTTTGATACCAAATTTAATTGCAAAACATATAAATGATGCTACCTGCATACAATTTTTATTCGTTTTAATTTTTCCGATATCGAATTTTTGCGGATGCCGATTTTACCGAATGGCATTGTTATGATAAGCAATTTCTTTGCAAACAATTTCAATTGATACCACAAAAAAGTAGTTGTTTATCCTTTTTTGACACGTATACAGCCTACTTAAAATGTCTATATACATGCGTCTTTCCTTAGTTATTGCAATTCATCAAATCGATGTTAATAAAAATTGGTATGAAATAAATGCCATATACAAAAATCTGTTTAAATATTTAATATGTTGATTCTTATTAAAATGTAATCGCTTCAAACGGGATCGCATTAAATTAATATTAATACCGAAAACATTAGAATGCAATAACGACTTTGTGAAGATTAATTTATTTCAACCGTATGAAGGCAAATCTGATTTAAGAGGTCATGTAATAAAAAAAATTAATTTATTTTTATCGCATATCAAAAAAAATTAAAGCATCATTTACGATATCATTTTTTTTTTAATATCATTTCCATTAACACCCTAAAAATGTAAATAGAATAATGCTCATTATTTTGATTTTGATAGTCGTTTATCTGTAATTTATACTACATCAAATGGATATAACACGGACCTTTTACCATGGAAATTGAAATACTTGAAATATACATTTGAATAAATAAATAAAAGCTAATACGAGATTTAATTGTATAAGAGTTGTGGAATTTAAATGATTAGGGGGTATAAGGTAACTGGTTTTATTTAATATGCATTGTTTTGATTTCGAATTTTTATTAATGCCGATTCTTCTGAATATCAATTTTCATTGAATGCAGCCAACTTGTTTCAATTTTAATTATCGGACGTGGAGCGATCTAGTGCAAAGTAGCGACAACAAGAGCAGAAATCTGTAATTTTTTAATACCCAAGTTTCTGGCTAGGCATGCGTTCGAAGACCTAAATGTGTATCTAAAAATCAACCGACTGTGTTTTGCATGACGTCATGACGAGTCGGATGCGAATAATGAAAAACATATTCGTAGGTAATCAATGACAGTTGAAACGTGATTAATTATTGTTCGATTGGGAATACTTAGTTATTAAATCATTGGAGAATACAATATACACCCCTATATTTAAAATGCGACCACGTACAAAATACAGAGCATAATGAAAAAAAGTTAAAACGAACGTATCTAGCTTCCAACATCCTATTCCAAAACAAGCTATCCTACAATACTTTGATGATTTCCTGGTCTAATCTACAATCAGTCATATATGGTAGAGCAATAACAACGATTTTTGACTTAGTGTTTATATTTATACCAGAATAAAGAAAACAAGGTTTTGAATTTCCCAGCTATAATTCACAGATTACCACAAACCGTAATTTGTAATGGCAAATTGCAATTTCTCCTGGAAGCTGTGTGCCGGCGACATGCCCTACTGCTGGTTTTTTGGCTTCTTAAACGTGATTTAAAGTAGGCTAAAATGAAAAGAGTACATTTTGACGAAATGTAAAAATAGGTACCAGCGTATAATAATAATTAGAGAATGGTACCAGATTTCGCAAAATAGAGATCATTTGTCCCAGATTTCTCAAAATAGAGGATATTTGTCGTATTTATGGAAATAGTAAGAGTACCAGGGTACATGGACCTGAAAAAGAGAACATTCCTCTTAAAAAGAGTATATCTGGTCACCCTATTTAAAGCAAACTGTAGTAAGCTCATATAGGTATATCACTATTCACTATATCTTTATTTACAATATTTCATTACAACAATTTCATGTTTGTCTCCCTTGTTTAATATGTGAATAATTATTATAATTTATAGGTATGTGCATTTCACTTTCAAAGCTGCGTGTCGATCAAGATACGAATTTACAAAAATGAACACATCTACTCAGTGGTGTATTTAGAATGCCGTCTTAGAGGGGGAGACAAACATTTGATAACTAAAAAAAGTTCTAGGTTCTTGTTGGAACAACATAAGCATGAAGACTAAAAAAACAAAGTTTTCGTGTGTTTGTGAAATGCTTTATATAATGTAATTTTTGTTACAAAATATGTAATAGTTTTATAGGTCATAAAAACCGATTGATGATTGTGTCTTGTATTAGATTTAATGCCTCCATATCTAACCGTAATAACGGTAAATATTCAAAGCAACGTGTACCCTTCTTGTCATGTAGGGATACTAGAGAATCTTTCGATACGAATCCACGACGTGGTGATTTCTGTCTGGATTGAAACCTGGAATCATATTCATATGTACCTACATATAGTATATGTTGAACCTAAATACAGGGTGTTACTAAAAGTCATAATGTAATTTTAGGGGTAGTTTTTACATAAAAAATTATGAATAAAGGTTCTTATAGACATGTGCAAAAATGCTTTGTTTTAGAGATACAGTGTCGAAGATTTTGTTTCTTTTTAGTTTATATAATGCACCTTTTAAACTTTTAGAGACAAGTTATTAAAATTTTATACACTGTAAATTGTAGCCAATACTTACCTACGAAAACAGTATGTACACTCAGATTGAAAATCAACTTATTTTTTTTTTAAATACGGAAATGTATTTTTTTATTTAATTATTAAGACACGTTCGACCTCCCAAAACTAACGATGTATCACACTTAATGTTTGAACTGTACATAGATTTAAGATTTTTCCATAAAAGACAATGTGTTAGAGAGACTCAGAAAACCAGAATCTCGCCAAATTCACAAAGGAAAATTTCAAATATCAATGAATGAGTGCATTACATCATTGGTTTTTAGAAGTCAAGTGCTTTTAAAAAACAAAATAAAAAATGCAGGTCTATTTAAAAAAAAATAAGTTGATCCGACCGCGAAGAAGAAACGTCGGATTTCAAATCTAGGTGCACCATCTTGTTGATAATGAAAAGTAGCTACAAAGATAAAAATTTATTTTGTGATATCTCTTCAAATGCGTCCTGAAAAAAATAAAATGTATATAGCTGATTTTTCGGTATTTTACTTACGTATATCCTCGGAGGTAGTCAGAATTGTCTAACTTTGTCAACTACTTATTATTCGATGTTAAATTGCGCAACTTTGCCTATTTTAACCGACATTGTGTCTCTTACGGTTTCCAAGATCTCAATGCTTGTACCTCGAATTTGTAACACCCTGTATATGTTTGCCTGTTTTGATTTGTTGAGACCATTGCGATTTACCACCTCAATGGTTAAGATATTCCAAGTACAACCATATGTAATTCTCACATTGAATGCTATTTTTTAATTAATTTTTATTTTTCAATCTAGAGTGCTGTGATTTAGCAAAAACTATTAACTTACCTCCAAGAAGCCTGGGAAAAATAAAATTATCTGTCTATTCACTAAACATCTTTTATACCCATTTAAATATTAGTTAAACGATTTTTTTTAGAAAAACTCATTTTTTTTAATGTGGCTCTTCGGGTTAGCCTTTGCGAGTAATATATAATGATACCCCACAACAATATGCAGTATTTTAAAAAATCGGCGAATAATATTCCCCATTTAAAAAACAAAAGTTAATAGCAGAAATTCGGAACTAAAAGAATATATGGCAACACTGTTACAGTAATATATATCATAAAACAAAGTAAGTAAAAACCCAAAGAGGAGGTGCTACAGATAGAACGTTTAAACACGCATTTCAGATTTCAGAACATAAAAACGAAAAAATTGATAAAAATCAGATTCAGCTTTTTCTGGAAGAACATTAATTGCTTTATTTTACACCTACCAACTAAATACCTTGAAACTGTTTTATCATTGTTAAACGGGGCCTTAACAATAATGGTATATATATATATATATATATATATATATATATATATATATATATATATATATATATATATATATATATATATATATATATATATATATATATATATATATATATATATATATATATATATATATATATATATATATATATATATATATATATATATATATATATATATAATTTAAAAAATAAATCAGAATTCAATGGCCGATTCAAATTATAAACCTTTGATCAACAACAGAATCAGACACTATCACTAACCGAGAAAATAAGTTTTACTTCACAGATTGTTTTGTAATCTGTGACATAACTTGTACAAATGTATTTAAAACTAAAATCTCGAAGTGTTGAAAGTAGTTTGCCGATCCGTCGGCGTCGCACGTCATCCGAATACTATTTTTTATAGTGATGTAATAATTCGAATTAAAATACTCGTTGAATCCGAACACGGCAGTACAATCTGCATTCGCATTTCGAATGAAAAATTCGTTCGGGGGTTCGGTAGCAGCGGGACGAAGAAGGTGGCTGAATCCGTATAAATATGGGATAGGAACATTGGGAACTCGTTGATTTCGAATTCGGAAGATTTTTAAATTCGGATTATTAATAACAAAATTGAAAACTGAAGCGGGGGCCGAGAATCTGCGTGTAAGTTTTAGGTTGTTACTTAGGGCAGATTTTTCAGCATTATCCTAAAATTAAAACCCTCTTCCGCATATCTTTCTTTTATTGTTAAATTTGTATTATTTATTAGGTAGAGCGTATTTTCCCCTAAACTACACCGGCCCAAACAGTTAGTGGACCGAAACTTCACTGGCCCTAACAGTCGAAATCCCGACAGATTGGAATGTGCGGAATGCGGCACTAGCCCGACACTTTAAATAGCGAATTGGCGAGCTACGCTACTGGCTAAAAATTCTTTAAATGGGCCTGCTGTGTTGTCAAGTTTTATTGATAAAAATAAATATATTGTTTATTCATTGTTAATCAAAACCACACCATGGAAAAAATGATGTTAGCAGCCTGCATTCTAACTTTGAAGTGAAAATATTTTGACTGTTTTTTTTTGTTTATTATAAAGTATTTGTTTATCACAGGATAATTTCTATTTAATGGAATAATGGAGATTGAATATTGAAAAAAAAATTGTTGGAAAGCCCAGGAAGAGGTTATTACTTGTTTGCATTCAGATGATTTTAAACCTTCTACTTTTAAACTGGGTATGTAAGTTAATCTTATTTGTTACTATATAGGATTGAGTCCCCATCTGTTACTAATGTGGATGTTCCCTACCTAAAGATAAAATAAAGTTTTACTCAAAAGATTATATTAAAATCCATAAAAGCCTTGAAGCTTGAACATATATCTTTTAACTAATTTGTTTTGTGAGCTTTTTGAGACACACAATTTCAACTTTCTTTAGTGTTTATTTTTTTATCCTGATCCTAAGCAAATACCTATCTAAAAATCAGTTTTTATCAGTCACATATTGATTAGTGTTTTAGAAGATTGATAATGATTTTGCCTAAGATTGTTATTCATGCAGATACTTTATTAATTGTAATTTGTTTTAGGACCAATGCAAGTCTTCTCTATGTTTCATATAGGTATCGTAGACAAGGCTTAGGAAGTTAGTTCTGCTCATATGTCTCATACTCTTTGTTGCCCTGTTTGCATAGGAAGAAAGAAAAGACTTTAGTTACGTGTATTGATCCGAGTGTCATATAGCCCCAATTATAGCCCATTCCATCAATGTAATAATTGGCCCTCTTTATTATATGGAAGCTTCAAATTCTGCACCTTTAAATTTACTGAATATGCTTGTCACATAAAGTGGTTCATTTTTAATTACTGTTGCTGAGAAAGTGTGTAGTTTGAGAATTAAAAAAGTTGCACCATATGATAAATGTAGTGTCAACTTTATTTTTAATTCTCTGTTGAATAAATTTTTTTATTGCTGTAAAGTGTATCACATATTTTGTATATTGATTAAAGATATATAGCTAAAGTTTAGAAATTTGAATAATTTTTCCCCATATTTTAAAAATATTAACTGTGGCCTATTTATATATTTTCTCGAGTTGGTATACACAATTCAGTAATAAGCTAATTTAGTAAGTATGCCAGATATCGCACATCACACCTTCAATATTTTTTTAAATCTAAGTATGGTTTAGGAAAAGTTAGGTACATGATATAATTATAAATGACAAAAGTCTTCCGAAGATATCCTCAATTAATTTCATGCTTTCAGATTCTTAGGTTTATTAACTGGTATAAAGTAGTTTAGATCTTGTAAATTATTTTATCAATTAACTTTTAAAATACAAACTTTTATAGCCTAATCTTATAGAATTTCTTAAAAATATCTTATCGTTGACTTTACCATATGTTGGGAACTGGCCACCAAACTTATAAGACTGCGTATTGTTAAAAAAAATTATGGTGTATCTTTTAGAATCTTTATTCAAGTAAATGTTAAGTTTTCTAAATAAATAGTTCCAAACCAGTAAAAATGTATCCTACAATAGCTTTATATATATAGATTCCGGCATATCACAATTATCAGCTGTACATATAAGGTATCATACTATAAGGCTAATAATATCTACGGTTGAGACAGTGTTTCAAGAGGGATAGACATTGACTAAAAGCATTATCCCTTATAATACCTGTAGTGCTTTGTTTAATGTCCGACAAAGTAAAATAATTTTTAATTGAGAAAAATCTAGTTTAAACAATATCTTACTTAACTAACTTTGGCATAATGTCATTATTTGTCAAAATTGTGCCAAGGATATATAACCAAATCCTATTGGAATTTAAGAACAAATCATATTATATAATTATACAAAAATCTTGAATACTTCAAAATGAAGTAATCGTTTTATGATTGCATACGAATTTTGATTCATCATAAATTAAACCTCCATTTAACTTTTTTGTTGAAAGGGGTAGAAAAAAATTGGTAAACGCAGAAGTTGTAGATTTTTAATCCATTATTTTCTATGTATACTGGCCCACTGGGTGTTTTTTCAAATTCTGAAAAGATTAACAAGATAGATTGTCTTGTTTTTAAAATACAGACAGTTGTATTTTTGCTATGATAACTTTAATTAAGTTTATGTAGAGAGTTTGTATGAATTTTTTCTGAGCCCAATCTAGAGTTAGCCTAACCCTGGATGTAATAATAATAGCTATATTTTAAAAAATGATATACTTTAAATCATTTTCTGTATTTAATCACACATATTTGTAAAAGTTATACATCTGTGTAAATTTCTAATTATTGTGAGGCATTTGACACAATCCTTCAGGCTATGCTACTGGACGTTGTGGATAGCTATATGATGTGGAGGATCCATGTTGAATGTTTTCAAAATGTAGCTAATTATGTTAAAGTAGGAGCTTTGAGTCAGGTTAAAGAAATCAAAATTGGAGTACCATAAGGTACAGTGCTGTGTCCTGTGCTTTTAAACACATATATCAACACTTTGTATTCTTGGCACAAGGGGGTAAAGTGGTTGCCTATGCTGATGACTACATTTTGATTTTCCCCAGTAATATATGCGAAGAAGTGTAGGATTTATTAATTAAGGACATAAATAAGGTTAAATGGTTTTTGGATAATTTTAAACTGACTCTTAATATAAAAAAACTAATTTATTCAATTACATCAATTAATCATCCAAATTTTAATTAAATTAGCATAGATTATTTGAGTGTACTATTACGGCTAGGAAATAAAATAATAAAAAATATAAAGAAATAAAAAGTTTTAAGAAGTAAAAGTCTATTCATAAATAAGTCCAACATATTGTAAATGCATAAATAAAACCTACTTCACAAAATGGTGAATGAGTCCTTATATAGCTTATTTTCAGAATAAATCTAAATCTAAGATTATATTATTTTAAACACAATACACTCTCTTTTCACTTGCCTCACCCCTGGCAATAACTGAATCGGTCTAGTTGGTAAGAAGGCCAGATTTTAACCAATGACACAGTCCAAGATGATATCATTTTCTTACTTTCTGGAGCTTAGATCTTGTTGGTGCTCTTATTACATAATGGTCATCCTTGGGCATACTAAAAATAAAGAAAATTCCTAATTACTTTCAAAAACATTTACACTTATTTAAAAAAAAAAAGAAATGAGTGAAATAGATAGCACTACTTCGAAAAATAACCAGGACTGGTGAACTTACGCTATTTGAATTTTAAAAAGAAAACGAAAAAAAACTACATATTATGTTTAAATAATGAGCCCATAAAATTTCAAAAAAAATGATCAAACTAAATGCTTAATTGTGGATGTATATTCCAGCTTTATCTTACACATGTTATAAATATATCAGAAATTATGCCATCTATTAATTTTTACATTCCGATAAAACTTTAAATTCTATGAATGTCAGTTTTTAAATATTTACAATTGGACAAAAAATGGTGGATCTACAGGCATTTCCTTTATTTTGTTTAGCTTGCCATGTCACAAATATTAATGCAACTTTTAACAGACTTCAAAAAAGGAGGTTATCAATTTCACCATATGCATTTTTTTTTGTATGTACAACGATTACTCTGCGATAATTTCAATAATTTCAATGAACTTTTCATGGAATATTCGGAATGTTGCCCGAGTGGTCCCACAGTTAGCATATTGTAAAAAAGTATGACTATATTAAATATTTATTCATGGTAAAAAAGCGTTTACCATTTTATCAGGAATTTACATAGATTATTTGTTAAATATGACTTTTAAAATAAAACTACAAATAAAACTAAAATGGATGAAATAAAAAAATTTATAAAAAAATAAAACCGACTTCAAAAAATGCACCTAAAATTGGAAAATAATATATTCCATCTGAAAAATTTTAGTCACCAAAGATATATATAGAGATAGTAAAACAAAACACTCATTACATAAATATATTTTTGTGATTAGGTAATTAAGAATAAGTTTGGTTTTGACTTCACATACACAGGGTATGGGATTCGCTTCTGGGGAGTTACTTCACAGTATCTACTTCAGAAAGCGTTGTTATCCAAACAGAATTTTTTATAAAAAATAGAACGGACCTAAAAAAACACTAAAAAGTAAAAATTTTATTCCACATTGAAAATTTGACTTTATGAAGTCATCTTCAAACTAATTCTTAATAACTTAATCATAAACATATATATAATGTATATATATATATATATATATATATATATATATATATATATATATAATGAGTACCTACATACATGGGAATAAAATATTATTGTTTACTTTTTGTTGTTTATTATATTGATTTATTAATTTTTATTTCATCCTTGTTTATACAAAGTTTCAAGTTATAAGGCCTAAACTTAGGTTAAAATTTTTGACTCCCTGAGTCCATTGCATATGAAATTTTGCCAGAATCACCATATTAACATGCATACTTTTTTCCTGGCAATATGGTGAACGCGATATAGATTGTCTTTCGCGCTCGTGTATATGTGTATGGCATCATTCCGATATATTTAATGTTTGCTATGGGACCACTCCAGTAAGATCCTGAATATTCCCTATTTCATCCAAACTGGTCATACAAGGCAATCACATATCATTGCTATTTCCATTCATTTAACATCTTAATTGAGCTCAATATTTTTACTTATATAAGCAAATTTAATTCAATATCTAAATCAGATTTGTCAATAAGATAGAATTCTTAGACAATAAAGAATTTAAGTTACATTAAAATTTCAATTATATTTGTGCCATAAATAAATTCTTATGCATCTCTCATAGAAAACCTTGTAGAGTGTAGAGGAAATTTTAAATGATTTTAATTATCATAACACTTCCTTTTTGTTTGTGTATTTTTTTCTGTTTTTGTAATAAACAATGTTTGCTTTTTTTCAAATAAATAAAAATAGATGAACAGAAAATAGCTATTAACATTTTTAGACTTAACAAATTACAAAAACCAAAGTGCAACCTATCAAATTCTGTGGAACTTAGTCTGAAATAATGGCTCCAGTCTTGTTGATCTGACAGAAACATGAAAGTTTATTTTACATAAGAGAGAAGGTGACTTAATAAAATTGTTAAGAATTTTAAATATCCAGTCCAGATGGCACAGTATAAAATACTCTATTAGAACATACACATTGCTGAAAGGTCAAAGACATCTTAAAATAAAGCCTAATAGTTTTATTGCCCTAATCGTGGTATTATCTATGTGTTTGGCAAAAGTAAATTTGGAATTCAAAGTCTTCAACAGTATCAACTATTTTCAAGATGCTTTCGTTCAGTGTATAAATAATGTATTTTTTAAACAACGGAAACTTAATTTCTAGAAATAGGGATATCTCCAATAATATCAACACAGGGGTAGGAATGATTTGGTTATGACACTTCACCAAATTTCTTTATTTCATAAGGGTCCTCTAGTCGGATGTATAAAATTATATATATTACCATTAAAAATAAAATGTATTCAAAGCATAAAAGTAAACCAAAAAATTCTTATTGAAAGAGAATTCTGTTCCCCAGATGATTATGTTAACTTTTATATACAGATTACGTCCTGCTTATGTGTAGAGCCTAGTATGAATGAACTGTTCATTTAAATCACTCAAGAAATAGAGAACATCAAAATACCTTAGGGTTTCCGAGGGGTATTCCAACATCGAAGACACAAGTGTTTAAAATGTTGTAAACATTAACAAAATAGGTTGCCTTTTTTGAAAATACTGACCCAAATAAATTTGTCCCAGGCCAAGTCTAGGGTAAGCACGGCTCTGTATGAGAGCAATAGTTATCTTTTTAAAAATGATAAGTATATGGATCTCTTCATGTGAAATAAATCTTCAAAGCACTTTATTTTGCTACCTATTTAACAAATTTTTCTAAAACTGATCTTTGTAAGAAGAAAATATTTTGAAAAGGAAAAATGCCTCATTATTAAAATATCTAATTATTGGGACATGAATTGCCTCAGCAGTTCTATATTTATTCTCAGATGGACCATGGAACCATTCCTCACTGCTATGTCTGTCTACTCATAATTTTATATGCAAAGCTGATTTTCATTTTTTATTGTTGCCTGAGATTCATACGCCGATTTGCCAAGGTGGATGATACATCCATGAATTTACTTGGTTTTCCTAAAAATGCAAACACAACTATATATCATAATCATGTTATCAACCAAATACAAATGTTTTTGTCGAGGTTTTTCTTTTAACTAACATTTAGTGTGCACTAAACATTAAAAAACCGATATATTGTAGAAAATCCGAAGAAGAACATTTAAGAAAATAGATTTATATGCAAAAAAAGAATCTAGGTTGCTTACCAATATGAAATTTGTACATTACAATATACTTTCTGCTGTCCTAATATTGATAGTCCCTTTAAATTGCTGAATCTAACTTTCTAGTAATCTCTTTCTTGAAAATGCATTTAAATGGGCGAAAAACTGAGAATTCAAGACATATCGGGAACACAGTAAAAGCTTGCGTATTATTTCTGCACGTTTCACAACCGAACCAACTAACAATTTACAGGCATTTTTCATCATGTTAGTAAAACTTATTTTATTGTATCCTAACACTGATACGGTCGCAGTAGAATTAATACGTAGCTATTTGCTATTTTTATAAACTAGGTAATTCTTTGAGAACATTTAAAACTTATTATTCAGGAATATTAATAAGACGTTATCAAACATAAATAAAAAAACAATATTTCTAATATTGTCGGAAATATGTACTTCATTTGAACAATAATGCACTTTGGCAACAGTGACAGAAGTTGCTTACGTCATTGGCGTGCATGTTTATGTATTTCGACTGAGGGTCTTTTCTTTTTTTTGTCATCATGTAAATTTTGAGTTGCGACCGAAGGGCCCCCAAATACGTAAAACCCATTGACCGTTTTTCTGTCATCGCAAAACTTCGCCTCGCCCAGATGAGCCCCAAACCATCGTAAGTAGTTAATTCGACCTTGTTGCTTTTAGAAAAGAAGCCTCTATAACGCAACACGTCCCCTTTTAATACTCATTGTTTATAAAATTATGACACACCACGATACACTTACAACGGTATGCATGCCTACGCCCGGCTCTTCAGCTTTCTGCAAGAAAATTAAATTGAAGTTTACAAATATCAGATTATCTAAAATGCGATCACGATGATTCGTGAAATTTATTTTAATTAAAATAATCAATTAATTTAAAACCAAAGTTAAAAATGCTGCAAATAAAATAATTGCAGGAGAAACTTCCATTCATATTTTATAACATTTGTTACTTGAGTTGCTGCACTAGTGCCGTCTATTGACATTTTTAGTTTTTTTTTTGCAATTAAAAGGTTCAGAAATCCCTATACAGGTAGCTAAAACCATATTGTTCTATTATTATAGTAAATATATCCTAAATTACCATTTTTTAAATTTATCTTAACAGCTTGACAGAAAGCAACAATCCACATTTTTGACAATGTATTATTTTGGAAATTTGAAATATCTTATATCTGTCACTTTTGTTTTTCGATTATAATTTCAATCTCGATTTCTACTGCCTGCAACTGCACAGGTTGGACATAATAAACAGTATTGAAAATAAAATCTATAGATTCAAAATTATTAGTTTAATAATTTTAAAAACATTTTATTGAAGCGTAAATTCTACAAACGTTTTCAAATGACAATGCATTACGGCTTATGTGACTCCCAAACGCTGTACATCGGTGTGACGTACTTGCGCGTGAAAGACGAGTTTGAATTCGGTCCGTATCATCGTCTTTTATTGCACAAATGATATTAATATTAAAAATTCAGCAAGCAAGATTATTAGAATATACCAGACCAGAGGGGCTCCAGAATTTTACGAAACTTTTTTGCCGCGAAGACTTCTCTTTCGTATGACGACGCACTCGCAAATAAATTTGAGTTATAGAACGCACTCACGTACACACATTATATTTCTTTTGGGAGGCTAAAGATGGCAAAACTTCCGATAATAAAAATGCATTCGAGGGGCTTGTATTCAATCGACATTGATATAAATGGAAATTGGTTTCAATGAAAATAGATAATCATAGAAATTGCTGTAAATGAAAATACCATTCATGAAAATTGATAATCGGTTATATTGTTTCCCACAGAATACTACAAAAGGTATTCGTTAAATATTTTTTATAAATATTGGTATCAACAAATTTGTAAGTAATAAAATTATATTATAATAAAAAATGCATTTTAATTTTAATAATATAATGAAAATTGAATTAGTTTTGTAAAGACCCATCCAAATATCCTGACATACATTTTAATAGATAAATCAAATTAATTGATTGTTAAAAATCTATATGAAGGCTTTAGCTCTGGATGTTCCAAGGATTCAGTAAAAATTACATTTTTATTGTAATATAAAATAAATTGCAATAATGAGGTCCCATTCAATTTAAATTAATACCGGGCATATATCAGACTAAAAAGTAAAACGGCGTTCCATAGTTCTATACCTCTTCATAATGTCAAGATAATACAATATTGTTGATAAGAATATATTAAAGGCATTGTTTAAGCAGTTTTCTTTTAAGACTTCGGTCCAGCAAAGTAGCTTATAAAGCTGTCCTCATTTTCAGAAGAAAATATAATTCTTTATAAAAATGGACTGTTCCTCCTCACTCATAATTCTCAAATAAACTACTAGACCAAGATCCAAATTACTTAGCCCATCGGGTACAAATGGTTTGAAATTTTTGCGTGTAGGGGAGAGTGTTCCACAGTGAGACAAAAATGTGTACTTCATTGAATTAACACAGATGTATCAAAACTATTTCGACACATCTTGTATATATCTAAACCTGCTTATTTTTCTCATCGTCTGCCGCACGAAATCTAAATTGTGACACATTTCCCCACCTACTACCCGAATTTCAAGCAAGTATCTCATGAGGTAACTCAGACGAACTTTTTCGCAGTTTTGACCAGCGGTCGCGGGGTGAAGTTGACCATTAAGCCACGGCAGACGCAACACGCAAAAATCTTAAATCTTTTGTATCCGATGAGATATACGCAAAAAATTGTCAAGGCAGGTACTTAAACTTTGGTTACTCATATGTTCGGATGTTAATAGAATGATATTAAAAGTTGGCATGATATCTGTCAGAAGCGTCAAATTAGGAGAGGGAAGCTGTAACATTAATTTCAAAATTACCGCTAATGCTAAAGAAATGCGATTCTCTACAAAAAGTCGTTACCAGATCAGCAAAATAATTTAGAAAAGTGTAATAATTCCCCTGTAGCATGGGCGCACCCAAGGTGGAGCCCAAGGGACCAGGCCCCCTCCTCCCAAGGCCTGTTTATCACCTGAGATTAGGGTTGTTAGGAAATACTCGTCACAGGTATTTTGTCACAGGTATGAGCTAGGAACAGCTTGTCACAGGAATTGGATCTCAAACATATCGGTTACCGTTCCTATACCTAGTATTTTTACCAGCTTGCGGCGATATTAGTTCAAAATAATAAGTACAAATTAAAACATTATTATAAAATAAAAAAGAACACCTAACTAACTATATATAATAAAAATTAAATTTTAAATCGGAAATAACTATTTTAAAATTCAAACTTTGTTATGTTGTTATTCAAAAATAATATCATATATAAATTTTTTGGTAAAAACCCTTTTCTGAGATCGTTTGTAAGTTGACCGCTTTTGGAAAAACGCCGCTCCGAAGTCACTGATGTGGCTGGTATACAGCAATATTTTTGATACAGTTCATGTAATTCAGACATGGAATATTCATGGCGTTTCCAGAACGTTATTGGATTTTCCAGTCGTCCGATATGTGGTATCTCTAAGTACTACTTCACAGGTAATTGAGCTGTTACTGCTGGTGTAACCGTAGTTTTTATTTTAGATACTTTTTCGTCAAAATGTTCCCAAATATCAACGTCATTACCACCACCATCAATGACCATTTCTGCCTCAGCTCCTGTTTTAGTTTCTGACACGTTTTCCCCTCCACGTCCAACTTTATTATTTTTAGAATTTAATATTGGCACAAGTTCTTTTACAATTAAATCCTTAACTCAATCAGCATTAGCTGCTTGTGCGAAGCCTGCTTTCTTGAACCGCGGATCTAGAAAAGTAGCTTTACCACATACCGGATTTGTTTCTAAAATTGCAAGTCTCTTATGCACAGTTACCAACCAATAGGCTTTTAATGACTTTCCACTTGGTGTTACCGCATGTGCCTTTTTAATTGAATACTGTAATCCTCTTACAAAAGGAATAACAAGTGACATAGTGGGATACTTTTCTCCGGACAATTCCACAGTCATTTTCTCAATTGATTTTAAGATAGGTACCCACTCACATAACAATTCCCACTCGGCAGCCACTAAAAATTCAGGGGCCTTTGCTAACGATGCTATGACTGCAGATAAAGGCTCTTTAATAAGTATAAGTCTTTCGATCATTAGCAGAGTTGAGTGGTACGTAGAGGGGTTGTAATTGTGTAGTATACTCTCTAAATCCAACATTTTCTACTATTGATAAAGGTTGAAAATCTAGAACTATCATTTTTATTAAACTCTTGTCAATTGCTTCTCTTTCAGATTCTTCTAACTGAGTCTTTTTATTTGTAAGAAAAAGTTTTGTTTGTCGTGGTTTTTTACATGTTGATTTTGAATTAGAAGTTACCTGAACTGTTGTTTCGTTGGAATTTATTAAATGATCCTGATTTTTAGGCACACAACATTTGAACCTGATGGAACATCAATAATTTCACAACTGCTCGGTCCAGAGATATCCAGCTTAGTTCTAGGAGTTTTTTTATTCACGATGTTTCCGATGTAAATGGTCCCGTAAATTTGAAGTATTTCCAGTATACTTTTAACATATGTGAGAAAATCCCACACCGCTGACCGTTTACCACTTCGCTTCATCGCAACAATTTTGTCTTAGGAAGAGTATTTAATTTGTAAATATAACAATTAATAAAGTATTTAGCTTTTTTACCTTGACAAAAATAAAGGTTTTTAAACAACTGCTTTGAAAAATACACTATTTCAATTTGACTACTCCTGCTTTTAAAGTAATGGTTCACTTAACGTATAACAAAGCAGACTGATAGCCTGGCATTAGACCGGCGGGAAATACCCGCGTCTAATTATTTACAACAGCAATATTGCTGCTAAATTCGCTGTTGTCAGATCTAAACGGCATTACATTTTGTCGTTATATTGAGGTTCATTTCAAATCAAATAATTACTTTTTTCAATTACATTATATTATATTTCATTGTAGCAGCATTTAACTATTAAATATGTTTAAATTCGTCGAGAAAAGCTTATTGTATATTATTATTTCTAAACTTGGCAATATGGCAACATTCACAACACAACGCTTACTAGCAAGAGAGAGAGAGTAATCTATATATTAAAATCAAAAGTAAACGAATGAATTTATTCGAATAAAAATATTCGATAGTTGATTATGAATGATTACTAATTATTCGATAGCCCATTTCATTCGATAGTGCCCAACGCTAGTTGCGATACTCGAATTCGCCGTTTAGTCACGGTTTCAACGACTCGAGCCTCCAAGCGGGGAAAAGTATTTTGTCACAGGTATCTGTAACAGGTATAGACTTGGAACAGGACGTACCTATTACAAAAAAAATACTGATCAACTGATCTCTATAAGAAATGTTCCTAATTTATTCCAGTTTGGAACTACCTACTTATACGTGAGTTTCCAACTACTTTACAGCGATTATTATACTTATTTTAAAAGAATTCATAATGGAATAGTTAATAATAGTAGCGCCATCTCACGCCATTGCATAATATCCCTATGTTGAATTAAAAATAAACGTTAACTGTCCAAAAGATAGCGCTATTCGTCTGATTTTACATTGCTTAATCGTTGGTGCTGTTGTTTATGTTTCGCTTTTTTTGTGCTTTTTTTAATATACTGCGTGTGTTAGATACCATCAGTATCAACCGATAATGCTATTTATACGACACGACTGAAGGTAAGTTAAAGTTGAAGTCTTTTTATATTTAATTTAAATCACAATAACAATATGATTTGTTTACTTATCTGGGGCTAATGTAATTTTAATTCCCCTTACGAAAACGTACCAATGAGTTTCTTTCACCAATTTTTAACTGAATAGAATTTTAGGTATGAGAAAACTTGAGAAAATATTGATTCTTTATTAATTAAAACAAAATGGTGAAATCCTAGACTAGACACCGTTTATGAAAACGGGCTCGTTTCACAATGGTTTACAATAGGTGATACGATGTATTTTTACTTTTATTACTAACTTGTAAAATATTGTGAAACAGGCTCAGACCTAACTTATCGACCATTATTGAATAATCCGCGTAAGCCGGGTTGCATAACTTCGGTATGTACTTTCCATACTATTGAATATTCAGGGAAGCTCTATAGCTATGACAATTTTTTTGTGTTGTAGTGAGCTGAATAATGAAGGAAAATAAAGGCAGTCGCAACGTTTTATTGGACTTTTTATAGAAGAAGAAGAAGCCCAATGAAAATACCGAAGATTTAACTGAGAGTACTCCCGAAACCCCAAGTAAGGAATCCGTGAGCTCGAGCCGTTCTGGCCCTGAACATACCGTATGAACCAAACGACATAACAAACTTTGTTTATCTATCCACAGATGATCAAGAGAAACTTTTTATTCTACAAAATGTATGGATGCCTTGCGATAGTTTTGTATTCCCTTGGAATCAGCTAGAAGCACATAAGCGTAAGTTTAATCCTTTTTGGCTCAAAAAGTTTTTTGACTTGCGTATTCAAGCAAACTTGACGGGACAATTTGCAAATACTGTGTACTGTTCGCATATCAGTTTACTGGAAAAAGTGGCAGCCAAGTTGTGAGAAATCTTTGCGTTGAACCCTTTCGAAATTGGAAAAAAGCACTGGAAAAATTCGAGCAACATAAATCAACGAATTATCACAAGTTTTCAGTTCTATGCGCCGATAATTTACAAAATAATCTTACAAAGGAAACATCAGTACATCAACTGCTTAATTCGGCTTCCGTAGAAATTGCTCGCAAAAACCGAGATAAACTTGCGCCTGTAATTAAAACCATTATATTTTGTGGAAAAATGGGACTTCTATTAAGAGGGCACAAAGATTCCGGTGCTCTTGAATTTAAAAATGATTTGAATGAGAGCATTGATAAAAGCGAAGGGAATTTCAGAAACTTACTTAAATTTAGTCTGGACGCCGGCGATAAAATTTTAAATGAGCATTTAAAAACCGCCGCGTCTAATGATACTTATATAACATTCAAAATCAGATTCTTGAGGCATGCAACACCATTATTTTAAAAAAATTAGTGCTTAAAATAAATCAGGCGAAAGCGTTTTTAGTTCTAGCAGACGAAACAACAGATGTACCAACCAAAGAACCACTAACATTATGTGTGAGATACGTTAGCGATGAAAAAATTAATGAACATTTCCTTCAGTTTGTAGAAGTAGCTTCTATGACAGGGGCAGTATTTGCAGATACAATTTTAAGATCCTTGGAAAATTTGGAAATTAATATTAATTTTCTATGTGGTCAAGGCTAAGACGGTGCCGCGTCTATGTCAGGGCACATAACAGGGGTCCAAAAATTGATAACTGCAGCTATAATACCTATGTGCATTGTGCTTCTCATAATTTAAATTTATGTCCTTCTGGTTCTTCCCAAGTCCCAGATATTCGCAACTGTTTAGGAATTATAGAAAAATGCTACTCATTCTTTAATTCGCCAAAGCGAAACCAAATTTTATTGCAACAAATAGAAGCTATTTCGCCAGAAATTAAGCGACATGGGCTAAAAAAATTATGCCCAACTCGTTGGGTAGAGCGACATGATGCTGTAATGGTAATGGAAGAATTGTACAAACCGGTATGTGCCGCTCTTGAAGAAATTCAAACCTGGATTGATCGCGAGACCTCTTCTGAAGCTAGCTCACTACTTTTAAGCTTAAAAACTTGTAGATTTGTAATCTCCTTATATTGTATTAAGACGCTAGACGGGTTTACGCTGCCTGTTAGTAAAATTGTACAAACAGTAAATTTAGATCTGTGTGCTGCGAGTGCTGTTGAACTAACTCAGAGTATTACTGAACGTATTAAAAAAAAACGTCATGTTGTCGATGATGAGTTTGCTGATATTTTTAAGCAAGCAGAGGCTATTATGAAAGAGTACGATATTGAGGATAAAATACCTAGATTACCTTCTCGACAAACTCAAAGATTAGTCATCTCAACCTCTTCACCTAGTGACTACTTTAAGATAACTATTTTTATCCCTTTTTTAGATTGTCTGCATGCTGTCTAACCGTGAAAATAGGTTTTCTAAACATAAAGGAACACTTAAATTTTCCGAAATTTTTAGAACTGCACAGTTTATATGTAAAATGTGGTTTCTTTGATTTTTTTTTCAACGAAAGTCCGAGTTTTTTCTTTGGCTTCAAAAGTATCAAGAATTACCATCAAAAAATCTAAACGCGTCGCAGATATGTTTTCTTTGTAATAAAGTTATTTTTCCTAATATAAAAAAACTTTTACAGATTTTCATTACTTTACCAGTTACTACTAGCACAGCTGAAAGGTTATTTTCTTCTCTTAAATACTTAAAATCATATCTTCGAAGTACAGGGTGATCAGTTAAGGGTAGGGAGCGGCCATATCTCATAAGATATTGGTCGTATAGATTTGAGAAAAAAAAATCGTAGTAAAAGTCGCCAAGAGAAATTGCTGAAAATTATTTTCGAGTTTGTCAAACGTCCGCTAGAGGGCGTAACAACCAACACCAAGTAGAAAAATGGGGTTTTTATAGAATTTTGCCTAATGAAAATATATCGATGTTATCATTTTCATATTTAGTGACCATTTCCCTACACTTTTTGTCTAAAATGTTTTGTTCTATATATCAAAATAGACGGGAGGGGGAAGTTCAATTGTTTTTTCAAACAAACCAAGATGTCTCCCGTTTCTTTTGACCGATTTTAGCAAACTTAAACTCATATGAAAGAGCATAATTTGCACTACAAAACGCTTGTTTGGTTTTGAATTTTTGACTTTTGCGGGCGTCGCTAGATGGCGTTAACTGAATTAGTAGCATATTTTTTAGTTTTTTTCAGAAAAAACAAATGTAATGGCATTTTTACATATTTTAAAAGGGGATAAATTTCTTTATAATTTAATGAAAATAATTTATCATCTACCTTTTTTTGAACCGTTGATATTGACCAAAATATTATTTTATTTTATTAAAAAATGGCACGCCACTGCTTTTTGTCAAAATAAAAATCATTTTCGTAATCACTTATTAGTTGCTAACAAAAAGAACCTCTTGACTTTTTTTCGTTAGAAGAACGGTTTTGGATTGAAAAAATAAGATGTTGTTGTTGGACAGTTTTATTAAGATTTTTTATTGTTGCCGCCTGAATAATACTATAACAAGAAAGCATGGATGACAAGGGATATAATGTCGGATTGGAAAACTGGAGTTAAAATATGTTAAAATAATTTTTTACCGCCAAATACGACATCACATTGCCAGCCATTGGACCAGGGCGTGATTTAAAATTTTAAAAACCATTACAGAAAGTTTTTAATCAAGTGACTTTTGTCATCCATGGAGTATTCTGAATCTACCGAACAATTGGAGAAGTCCATAAATGTGGTAAGTGCCTTGATTTGGATTGTTGCTGCGTGTAAAAAAGTCGAATCCAAGACCATCAATAACTACTTCCGCAAAGCTAGATTCGACGAAAAACGTTGACTACGTAGTGAAGATGATGTGCCGTTAAAGGAATTATGTAGAAACATCAATGTATTCTCTTCATTTTTAGCATCATATTAAATTGTGGTTTTTAGACGTTTCTTGCAAATGTTGTTGATTTTAATTATTAATCAGTTTAGTAAATAAGTTTACTTGAGGTAAGAACTCTTTTTTACAGGGTGTAAAATAAGAATATGCAAATTTTTCAAAAATTCAAGTAATCCCAAAATTTACAAAAACAATTTTTATTTTTATTTTGTCATGATAATACAATCCTTAGTAAGATTGCAAAAAATAATCTGGCAGAATTTCGAAATTTTTGAAAATTCTTCGAGGTATCACATTTTTATTTTTTTTACATATAAATTTGTAGCTTTTTAACAATCTACCTATCACACACATTTTTAAATTAAAATAGGATCTGATTGATCCTTCATTTTTCTAAAATTTTTGGAGCCAGTGTCCAGAAATTAATTTTATATTAGTGTCATATGAAAACTAAAATTTATTCCAGTACATTTCATCGTCCTGTAGAATAGCCGCATTTTAATTTTTTATGTTTTTATTTACATGTTTTAGTAATATCAAACAAAGAGGTTTTTTACTTTTTCTTCACCTAAAAAAAATAATCGGTAAATTTCTTTTACCCGGAACTTTGCTCGTTAAAAATATTTCCTTTTATTAGGAATAGTGAAGTGTACTTCAAACACAAACACATATATACTGTCTTTTTAAACATTTTTATTGGGCGCCGCCTTATCTATATTTTACCAGTTTCTACCTATGCCACCATTGATTTCTGGACGTAATTTAAAATAAATTCAATAAGTAGTTTTTACACTGACGATTTTGTTACGTCATGTTGAATTCGTATTAGTTTATACCTATATCACATAGAGATCGTGAAACGTAAAGATCTAAAAAAATCTCAGAGAGTGATTTTCTCATGATTACGATATTTCCCTTTGCGAGGGAAGTAAACATTAAGGTATTTCTACTGAAACCAAAAATGTAAATGCATAATTTTCTTAACTCACCCACCTTGCCTAAAATTCGTAAAATCCAGATTGTCCCAAAATTAACACCAATCCAAACCATGTTTTAAAAGGTGTACCTCGGACGACCCCTGATCAGGCCACGAAAAACAATCTGACCACAGCGCAGCGGGTTTATTACGAGGGTGCACGGTATGTGCAAAATAAATATTTAATAATTTTAGACAGTGATATTAATATATAAACGATTTCTGTCTTTTTTGCACCTTAAATATAAGTAGTTAGTGACTGAAAAACGTATATTTATGCAATATGAAAATCATATTTTTTTCATATAATAGATATCTTACCAACTAACTAGGTAACTTAATTTGATACTTACCTACGTCGTAAAATTAAACATGCACTATGTTTTTGATAATGTGAAGTGTAGTGAAGTGTAAAGGTGCACTCATCCGAAAACAAAACATGTTCTAATTGAATAACATTGTTATCTAACATAGCCATCATTTGTTCACAAAAATAAGTTCTCCTATCATAATCGTCTTCCATGAGCTCCTGAGTTGGTATCACTTTATAGGGATGCATTTTATTTTCTTTTAATGTTCGAATAATCGACTAATGGCTAATATCGAACATTGCGGCGGCTTGTCGACTAGAAATATGTGGGTTTTCCTCAAACTCAAGCATAATATCCAATTTAGTATCATCATTTATTGAATTGGCAGCTGCTTTTTTTATCTGCCTCACATGTCCAAGCTCGCGAAACTGCTTTTCTATTTTACTAATTGTCCCTTGGGATATATGCGGCAAATTTGGAAATTTTTCATGAAATAAGCGAGCAACTTCCACTTGTGTTCGTGTGTTATCTCCATAACCAATCATTTGTAGAATTGTTATTTTATGCATTTCTGTTAAATGAACCATTTTTCTGATATTAGGTATTATGCAGTTAACGAAATTCAAAAGACTATGACACTGACACTGACAACTACTGTCTTGCAAAGAAAAAGGCCAGGCATTTTACACAAAAGTAAACAAAACTTAAAAGTAAACAAAACTGGCTCTTTTTGTTCCATATCAATAAAAAGGAACGCTAAAATGGTTTTTGCTTACATTCTTAATATGAAGACCTAAATGGTAAATAAGTATTGAGTGTGTTGTAGCGAATTTTTGTAATCAAATAAATAGTTCAGTAACCAGAGCCACTTTCATGAATAATAATAAATTCGAAATAAATAAAATAAAAATAAATTTGAAAACACTTAATATTGCCGAAATAGTTGAAGATAGGTTACACATTAGGACATTGAACATAAAATATGTTTAGAATCTCCTAAAGAATCCAAAAATTAAATAATATCCGGGGTGTTGCATTTGAAATAAGAAAGTTGGCATTGACCACTGTTACAGGACACACCCTGTATAAAAAGTTTTTATTGGAGAAAATGAGCAACTAAAAATACCAATCGACGGGTCCAAGCGTTTTTTCGAACACGCCCCCATTTATTTATTATCGAATTTATTCCATTTGGCTGATACACACTGTATATATATATATATATATATATATATATATATATATATATATATACAGTGAAACCTCTTAACAACAGACAGTAGCCGTGCCACAGAAACTGTCCGTTGTGGGGAGCGAACAAATTAAATACCATTGTAATTTTATTAAAAAAAAAAGTTTAGTACAAATTATTAATACAATTGTTACTACGTATACACCAACATCTTTTACATACATATATGCATACAATAAAAATGTACTACCTAATATAAAATATTATACTACCTATATATACAGTTTGATACAGTTCTACTTTATAAAAAGTTTCTATTTAAAAAGTTTATCAAGTGTTGTTTGTCTTAAACTAATTAATTTATTTTTAATAATTTGATATTGCATTTTAGACGCAACTTCTGAGATTTTTTCGCCTCCAATCCCCAGATACCATATAAAAGTTTTCAATATCCCTTAACATTTTATATATGCTTCCTTAATGTTCTTAATATTGGAAGAAATAATTTCTTCATCATCGCTGTCAGATGAAATCTGACCGTTCTCACTATTTTGAAATTTACTGATGCACTCACGTACACTTACGTTAGGATTTTCCGTGAATAAACTTTCATCAATTTCTGAATATGAAGTTAAGTCGGAAGAGAATACATTGATGTTTCTATATAATTCCGATAATGGCACATCATCTTCACTATCGTAGTCAACGTTTTTCGTCGAATCTAGCTTTGCGGAAGCAGTTATTGATGGTCTTGGATTCGACTTTTTTACATGCAGCAACATTTATGGACTTTTCCAATTGTTCGGTGGATTCAGAATACTCCATGGATGACAAAAGTCGCCTGATTAAAAACTTTCTGTAGTGGTTTTTAAAATTTTAAATCACGCCCTGGTCCAATGGCTGGCAATGTGATGTAGTATTTGACGGTAAAAAAATTATTTTAACATATTTTAACTCCAGTTTTCCAATCCGACATTATATCGCTTGTCATCCATGCTTTCTTGTTATAGTATTATTCAAGTGGCAATTTTTCCACGCTTGATCCTTTAAAACAACGGGTTTTTTTACTTTTTCCAATCACCAGTGCATTTTCTTTTTCTCCATTCATAGCTGAGCAAAGTAAAATAGTGAGTCTCTCCTTGGACGCTTTCCCGCCAGCAGATGTTTCGCCTTTTAAAGAAAACGTTTTATTTGGCAAGGACCGGAAAAAGAGTCCCGTTTCATCGGCGTTATAAATGTATCTCGGTGCGTAGTTTTTGATAATAGCACATAATTTCTTCCGCCTATCAGTTACCTGAATCAAGTCTACAGCTACGCTGCTACGCTACAAATGGAGGAGGTAAATTTTACTGTTTTTATTAAAAATGTTCCAAATTTTACTGTCCGTGTCCGTTGTTGAGAGTGTCCGTTGTCAAGAGGGTTTAATACACAGGAATACATATACTGACGGTCGGTGACTTCAAAATTGTCCGTTCAGCAGAGGTTTCCATTGTTCGGAGGTGTCCGTTAAGGGAGGTTTCACTGTATATATAAAGCATAATAACTATCACTTCGAATATAACACTTATACATAAGCAAGCTAATTTAGTTACTAAGTAGGGTATTAAGTCACAATCGGTATTATTCAGTCACTCACTGACAGGGTATTTAGTCACAATCGGTATTTTTTAGTATTCACTCACTGATAAAGTATTAAGTCAACAATCTATATTATCTCTCTAGTCAGCTATTTAAAAGTATTAGGCTTTCTTTTCTTGGTTTTTGATTTTTTTTCGGCGTCAGTTTCATTGTTTTTTCTTTTCACGTAATTGTTCTCTGCCACAAACACAATGCGGATAAAATTCTTCAAAAGAATTAGCTTGTCGAATACTCGATAGCGTAAGATCACGATAATAGGTTTTTGAATACAAAATTTCAAAAAATACTAATAATACTATGAACTATTTTATCCGAGATTTTACTACCTTCTTATTAGTTCATTACCAGCACAAAATAAACCACATACGTTATCAGAACAATATAACAATATTATAAATACGCAACACTATCCGAAGTATGGCCCGTTAAATTTAGTTTAAAAAGAAATGTTTCATAAAACATTTATCACTAACACTTCGAGCAGTCTTTGTACCGATACTTAGCAGAGTACTGCAAAAGCAAGCAAAAACAATGGAGAAACCGCTATTTTCATACTGCCTTGCTAGAGTGCTGATTTCAAACCGACAACGTTGCGCAAATAATTTTTATCGTTTTTTTTATACACGTCGTCATTTCGGGAGAATTTAATATCAAATTTAGTACACGGTATACTATGACTAACATCAACAATACGATTTAATAAGTTTTAGGAAACCTACCCTAGTTTTTTGGTACCTATTCATCCTCTCCAAACTGTTTGATACGACTTCACTGGCCATTTCTACAACAAAGTCAAGTTCTGTTATGTTCTGTAAATTCTTAGTTTCTTTTTTCGGTGTTTTACATCTCCCATTAATTAATCAGTTGCCATTTTTAAAAAAGTACATAGGCTTTTTTACACCTGGTATAGAAAAGTTCTTACCGCAAGTAAAATGTACATTTAAAACGTTTAATTACCAACAAAATTTGCAATAGATTACTAAAAACCGCAACTATCTTTTGTTAATACAAAAATATTCCACTTTAAATCTTCCATAAAAAATTACTTGTTATTATGTCCATCATCAGTTCAGTTTAAAGAGTGTTAATAAATATTGGTATGTTACATATAGGTTGCGTCTGCGGGAATGTCTCTACGGGAAATCGCTGACATAATTGTGCTACTAAATCCGCAATATCTAGATTAATTGCTAGGCATGAGACACATGGTTTACCAGCTAACCGGTATAGCGTCCGGAGTTGTAGTGCCAGGGTGAAAACTATTCGGCAAGACCGGTATGTGAGGTTACCGATAGATCATTGCTGGACATTTAACGCCACCCAAATCAATTAAGGATTACAAGCAGCTATGGGTGTAATAATTTCCACATCAACTGTTCGCAGTTGATGAATGTAGGTTCAGGTTCAATTTGTGTTCATGTGATGGATGAATCTTAGTATGGAAACGAATGAATGAACGGTATCTATAAACGGGATAATGGTAGCGGAGTAGCATTTGAAGAGGGAGGTGTAACTATATAGTGAGGTGTTATGGCGGATGGAAACACTGATTTGATAGTTTTAGTACGGGAATTATGAACGCTAAGAGATACAGAAATTATGAATTACAATTTTTGGCTTCAAGGAAGGCACCTCAATTTTTTTATTAATAACCGTTATGAATGAATGTTTTGTATTACTAAAACATGGAACAAAAAATGACTTTGGCGGCTCTGCTACAGGTCATTTAATGTATGTACTGGAAAAATTTTAGTTTTCCCAGGATACTAACTAATATAAAATTAATTTCAGGACACCCAATAAGATCGGATTAATCCTGAATTCATCTACAGTTTTTGGAGCCTCGAGTGTACATGAACTATAAGTACATTGGAGCCTCCAAAAAATTTAAAAGAAGGAAAAATTAAGGATTAATCAGATCCTATTAAAAAAAACGTGTTAGTTAGATTGTTTAAGAGCTACGGGTCCATATGTAAAAAATAAAATTTTATAAAAAATGTGATATTTCGAATAATTTTCAAAATTTCGAAAAATCTGCCAAATTACTTTTTAAAATTTTACAAAAGATTGTATTAGTGTAACAAACACAAAATAAAAATTGTTTTTGTAAGTTTTGGAAACAGTTGAATTTTTGAAAAATTTGCTTAATATTATCTTATTTTACAACGGTCCTAGATTTGTGAAAAGGCCGTATAGGCCGCGGCCTAGAGGCGGCAGATTTCGGAGAGCGCTCGCTCGCTTTCGTAATCCGTTAATCGTAAACCGTTAACTATGTATGCGGTTATAAACGTAACTTGTGGCTAGAGTTTTATATCTATTAAATGCTAAATCTCATTTGGGAAGTCCCAATACTTATTCCTATCCTATGTTAGTTAGATATATGTTTATGTTACTATGCGGGCGGAGTGAATGGCGGTCGGTCACGAGTGCGCGGTGTAACGGCCACCCTTGCTACGCGCCCGTAAAAGCGCAATTACTGGCAGGCGGCTGTCAGTGTAGCCATTCCGCGAACTTTTATCCGGTTTTCGGATTTTTGCAGACATTTACCGGACGTTAAGAAAACTCGGGCAATTTTGGACTGCGACCACAAACTAGTGATTCTAATTAAGAACGGCTTGACAGTAATATATTTACAATCATACATTTGAAGCCTTGACTTAAACTAATTAAGCAGCCATCGCATAGGAATTTTGAGTGCCTCCTCGTATTTTGGTTGATACTAAGCGTGAGAAATTTCTAATTACACAGTAATGATTATACAAATCAAATCAAATCAAATATATTACGAGTTTAGAAAATACATTCTTACTCAAGTCAGAATCAAAGGGTAGTAAAATATATGTAGCCTAATGCCACATCCTTAATAAAACGGAAGTTAACATTAAAAGCAAATATTAAAATAATTAAAACTTAAATGTGACAGGACAGGACAATCACGACACATTAAAATCCTGCTCATGTAGACTTTCACACAAGAAATCCTTCACTCTGTATTATTACGGTTTATCGGTTTATATATAAATGTTAAATAAAAAAAAAAACTTGTGTTTGGTCCCCGGTATGAGCGAGTTTTTTTTGTTGGTCAAAATCTAGAATTGTGTACGTAATCGTATTTTAAATATCGGAATGCGCTTTTTGTTAACTCTGGTAAGACCTTTTTTGGTTTAATACAAAAAAGTGTATTTATAACAAAAATAAATCCATGACCATGCAACTGTCCGTCCAAAAATCTGTAAGGTGATTAGTGTAAACCGTAACAAGATAACGCATAAATGTCAGCTATATCTGTGTGTGGCCTCTGGTGAATATGCTGGCAAATGATTATGTAGTATAGCCGAGGCCAAATTAAGGAAGAAGAAACGTCAGAAGTTTTTTTAGGTTAAAGTTGGATGGGAATTTATGTTTGTAAATAAAAATGGATTTCTGGTCGAATTGCTAAACCTTTAAAATAATCGATATGGAAGTACTGAACTTTAGGAAAATTTGTAGAATTTGCTTAGGCGAGGGAACTTTAATGTCATTGTTTAAAGTCAGTATGTTCAAAAAAATGATGTCTATTGCATCTATTCAGGTTTGTCTTGCTTGTTAATAATAATCGTTATTCATAGCATTTGGCTAAATTGCAGGACAGTGTTACTGTTATCACATAGTTACAAGCTTAATTATTTACACTGGTATACACACAAATTGTAATTTAATCATTTACATATAACAAACAAAATCTTTGAAATTTAGCAGGATTATCACTGTTTATTACATCATGTTATAATAATGGTTTAGACTTTCATAGCATATAATATTTTAATTAGGCACTATTAATCCTGTTTAAATATGCACATTCATTGTACAAAAAAGAGCAATTGTCTAAGGCCCGGGATTCCTGCAGATCTTTGTTTAAATCCTTAAATATATTAACTTTAGCTTGCCTGTTTATTCTTAAAATCGTGTGTCTGGGTCATGAGAAATTTGTTTCAGAAATACTCTCTGAAACTGCATATTCCACAATGCATTCGGTTATTAGTTTTTTAGTTCTTAATCATAGAATCAATTATGGTTCATGGCATCATTGTTTCATCTTCAGGATATCTAGACTAACAAATGAATTTTATTGAATGGTTCTGATTAAATTATAATCTATTATATAATTTTCACATGCAACACATAGAGCAAATTCAGAATATGTTTGACACATTTTTACTGTATAAAGGCCGACTCAAATGAATGGTGTATTTAAGAAACATTGACAAACAATTTGTCAAGGTTTATCAGATTTACACAAATATCCAGGTATGAACAATAGAACAATTATGGTCAGCACTCTTTGACTTGTGTCACATTTATACCAGAGTCGAATATTTGTATAAGTAGGCCATTCACATGACAAGCATTCACAACGGACCATTATTTGTCAAATACCAGTTGTTTAAGTCCATCTAAAGTTTAACTTTCTATACAAGGACTTACCATATTGAACAAGCATTCAATATGGTAAGAATAATATAATTTATATTATTATGAATAATAATAATCATAATGCAACAAGTTCATTAATTGTGCTAAATATTCATTCCATAAGACATAAGATAGATGAACTCTTCTTGTTTTTGGAAAGTCAAAACATGCCAGATATTGTACTTATAACTGAGCACTGGCTAGGAGGTAGATGAACCGTGTTATATCTCCGACTATAAGATTGTTTCCAAATTTTGTAAAGAAAATACCATACATGGTGGCACAGTAATTTTAATAAATAAAAAATTCCTAGAAAAGTACCCGTTTCAAAATATAACTAATTTTGACAACATGATAGTTGAAAAAGAATTTGAATTCTTCTTAGTAAGTAATTTAAAATCAGACATTTACATACTTTGTTTACATAGACCTCCTAACTCAAATGTTTAAGATTTTTTGATAAGGTTGCAGGCACTCTTGGTTCAACTTCCACTATGTAAATTAATAGTAGCAGGAGATTTCAATATCAATTTTGCAGACTGTGTTTCAGCAAATGTTCAGCAACTTAAAAATTTGCTGGCTTCTTTTAATTTGGAAATGCTTGTTGATAAACCAACTCATTTAACAAATCATTTATCAAACATTATAGATTATATTTGTACTAATTTTAACAATGACACAGAGAGAAACCTTAACATTAATGTAATTCCTGCAGGTCTTTTGGATCATGAGGCGGTTAGAGCCAACTTTCAATTTAATTTTAGGATAAATAATACAGGACATAGATTCGGTAGAATATATAGTACTAAAAATTTCACAAACTTTAAACATTTGGCACAACAGTTTGGCAGAGTATTTTAGGATCTAATGATTCTCTGGAAAAATTTCATGAGATTCTCATAAAACTCTTTAATAAAAGTTTTCCTCTGCGAAAAATTAAAACAAAAAATAAATAACCCTGGCTAGAGGAATAATGAACTCCTCAAAAAATATGCAGAGTTTACATACAATTCGAAAATTTACTTATAATGAATATTTACACTAATACACTATTTTAGTAGATATAGAAATATTTATCGGCAGGTTATCAAATTGGCCACAGAATTATATTATAAGAATCAAATTAACAATGCAAGAAATAAAACAAAGGGAAACTGGAGTATTGTAAATGATCTTCGGGGAAAAAATAATGTTGTAAGTGATAAATCATCATTAGATTCTAGTATTTTAAATAACTTTTATTGTTCTGTGGCCAATAGGCTTAAAACAAATGTGATACAAAAAATGGATCCTATGAGCTATTTGAATGGGAATAGTTTTGTTCATCAAACTTTTTTCTTACAAATGTTGATGGTTATAAATTAGGGAGTGTATTTAGGCAAATAAAAAATAAGAACTCCTCTGGATTTGATGATATATCTGTCTGAATTTTTGAGAGCCTACCCTATGAGTCACTAATTGTGCTAGGGGAAGCAATTAACCATTCCTTTTGTGGGGGGAATTTTTCTTCTTTTTTGAAGACCGCAGAGGTTGTACCTATACTCAAAAGGGGGATCCTGAAGATCCTTCAAATTTTCGCCCTATTTCCTTACTTACAACACTCAGTAAAGTTGTTGAAAGGCTCGTTAAGGTCAGAGTGCTTTCTTTTCTGGACAGATATAAAATTCTGACAAAGTGTCAGTTTGGTTTTCAAAGGGGTAAGTCAACTGTTGATGCTGCCTTCTTTTTCCTTATGAATATTTACTTGGGTTTGAATGAAGAGGAGCTAACTGCTGCTGTTTTCTGCAACTTTTCTAAAGCTTTTGATTGCGTCAATCATACATTACTTTTTAAAAAATTGGAGCACTATGGTTTTAGGAGAACTTCATTACAATGGTTTTAGTCATACCTATCAGAAAGAAGACAGTTTGTTAGGACTCTAAAAGGAAGATCAAATATGCAGCATATCAGTGATGGTGTTCCACAAGGCTCTGAACTGGGCCCAATCCTATTTTTGTTGTACCTTAATGATCTTGCTTTTCTGTATATTTAAGAACTTTTACTATTTTTGCAGATGACACACCTCTTCCCTGGAGGGGACTGATCACAGCACTCTAATGAATACCATTTGTGAGGATGTGAAGAGGGTGAAAGGTGTGCTTCTAATTACTTAAGTTTCAACTGTGATAAATCATCCATTCTTACTTTTAAGTTTACATTGGATAACATAGATCTAAATAGTATTCAAATAAAAAAACAAATCTGTCACAAAATTTTCAGGCATTCATATTGATAATGAATTAAAATTTTCTACTCACATAACCCTACTTAGTAAAACAGTTGCTTCTGGGTTCTTTATTGTGAGAGTAATTTCTAATGAATTAGGTTCATCCGCGCCTAAGATGGCATATTATTCTTTAATTGAATGTCATATAAGGTATGAGATCGTTTTTGGGGATTTTGTAACCAGCAATTGCTAAATTCCATCTTTGTTCTCCAAAAAAAGTCACTGCGCTACATATGTAAAGCTGCTAAGTTTAGGGAACGCTGTAAACCTCTTTTTATATGGAAAGAAATTTTGACTGTCATTTCACTTTTTATCTTGGAGACTTGTTGCTTGATGAACAAAAAAAATTTCTAGACATAGTGCTTATACTACCCATAGCAGTAGCAGTGATCCTCTCCCAATACCCAAATTTGCCTTAACTAAAAATTCATTGATTTATGAAAGTGTTAAGATCTACAATCAATTACCTATAAACCCAAAATATTAGTGTTGAAAAGTTCTTTAGACAGACTCTCAAAAATATTCTTAAGTTAAAGCCATACTACATCCTGCATGAATTTTATGATAACCCTGTATGATAGTAGGTATAATATTTCAAATATTTCTGACTCAACATTTGTTTTCTTTTTTAGTCTTTATATTACTGACTCATTTGTTATTATACAGATGTATAGTTTTTATTTTAATTATTGATTGTTGTCTCTTATTTTGTTATTATTATAGATTTTTTATCTGTATATTGTCAAGCCTTTCAATGTATAGTTTACTTTTTCTTAACATTGTTTTGTCAATGAGACATGTTTTTTTGATGGCAATAAAGCTTATTTTGTTTGTTTATTCAACTAGCAGGTATCGAAAGAAAGCCTTCAACAATTAATTATATAACAACAATTTTTATATAATGTAATGTGTGGTCAGATCAATTGCTTTAAGTTGTTGAGATTTAGAAGTTTATTTCAAACTGTATACCATAAAATATTTTTTGGAATTTAACATGTTTAGTTAATGTAATGAACAGTTATAATGGCCATCTTTATCACATTAATTTCTTTTAGATTTAGCAGCAAATTTTTTAAGAATAGGGTTAGAAAAAACTGAGCTAAGTTAAACTGTCATAATTTATAAAATATATTTATGTATGTATTTTTTTTGTATTTGTACTTTTTGTAGTTCAGTTCTTTGCACTGGGTGTATATATTTGCATAATTAGGTAAATTAATAACAGTGGCAAGATAAATATATACATTTTTATTTACCTATTCAATGTTTTGCAGGTATGGCCAAATGATGGACTACCTGGACAAATATGTGCAAGGTGTGCTTCTAAGCTTCATATAGCATTTCAATTCAAAAAGCAATGTGAGAAATCTGATCTGAAATTAAGACAGTATCGTGCATCAACATTAGAAGATAAGAAAACAGCTGAGGAAGTTCTGCCAAACATCGAACCACTTGAGGACACCACCGTATCACAACAGGTTGGATATGATTTTTTTATTAACAAGATGTTTAAAAATATATTTAGTAATTAATTTCGGGGAGCATGTTTATATGGAATAGCCTCGGAATTAGCTTATTGTGATGGATCATCAAAAAAATTGTAAAATCCCACAATAAACAAAAGGAATGTTGGCAAATTGTTAACGACTTAACTGGTAGAACTAATGCTATTAATGTATTAATGCAGACCGACTCAACTCCTTTTATTGCACTCTGAAAATTGGCCAAAAATATCTCTAAAAAATTTGATCCACTTGAATATCTTAAAAGTACTGTAATAAATGACACCTTCTATATCCTACCAACTAATCAAGAAGAACTGATTAAAGTTTTTAAAGATATTAAAAATCTCAAAGCCTCGGGTTGGGATAATATTTCTTTTAGGGTGCTACTGAGGCTTCCTTATCACACTTTGATTGCCTTAGCTGGAGCTATTAATTAGTCATTTACATGTGGATAATTTCCATCTGATCTTAAATTTGCTACTGTGATTCCAATTTTTAAGGGTGGTGAAACTGATGTTCCCTCCAATTTTAGGCCAATTTCCCTGCTCCCCACCTTATCTAAAGTTATAGAGAAACTTATGAAAAAAAGGATGCTACTCTTTCTCAAAAAACGCAGTATTCTTAACACACGACAATTTGGATTTCAATCATCATTGTCCACAGATGACGCCATATTCTCTCTTTTTGAAACTGTATATGAACGTCTAAATGACGGAGAGGTTGCTGCTGCGTTGTTCTGTGTTCTATCTAAGGCATTTGACTGTGTGGATCATAGAATACTTCTCAGCAAGCTTGAAGTTTATGGATTTAGGGGGAAAGCTTGTGCCTGGTTTAGTTCCTACTTGGCTGATCGGTGTCAAATTGTAATTTTTAAAAATGACCAGTCAGGCAAATTAAATATTGCTGCAGGTGTTCCACAGGGGTCTGTTTTGGGACCATTGCTTTTTTTGCTGTATGTTAATGATTTGCCAAGCATTAACATACAAGGTTTGTTTACTATGTTTGCCGATGACACAACTGTTTTATGGCACCACCAAAAAAGTTAAAGCATGTTGTTAAGAGGGACTTGGAAATTATAAAAGACTGGTGTAACTCAAACTCACTTACACTGAACATAACAAAAACCAACATTATTTCATTTAAATGTTCAATTAGTGATGTTAGGATGGATGACCAACCAATAGACAGTTTACGTGTTAACAAGTTCTTGTATTTTGAATGTGAATTCTAAGATTGCAAGGGGTTGCTATGCCCTAAGAATTGTCTCTCGCGAGCTAGATTTATCAGTGGCAAAGAGTGTATATCATGCCTTGATAGAGTCACATTTGCGCTATGGCTTGTGTTTCTGGGGAAGCTGCCCTAACTATGTATTAAATTCCACATTTATTATACAGAAAAGAGCAATTCGGTACTTATCTAAAGCTAGAACCCGTGTTTCTTGTAGGCCTTTATTTAAATCCTTGAATATTTTGACCCTCATGTGCCTATTTATTCTTGAAACAGTGTGCTTAATTCATAAAAAATTTCGTTCATAAACCCTAACTGAAAATGCATATTCTACAAGAAGTACTCATGTATCTAGGTTACCGATTCCTTCATCAGAACTAATAAAAAAATCATTCATTTACAATGGAAGGAAAATGTTTAACAAACTGCCTTTACATATGAGAAAAATTTCTTGTGGGAGAAAATTTAGAAAGCAAGTTAAAGAACTTTTAGTTGGGAAGGCCTATTATACAGTTGACAAATATTTTACTGATAGATCTTGAGTGCATTTTTGCTAAATATTTTTTCTGTCTACCATATTTCTTTGACTATGTATAGTTTTACTTTTAACTTTAAATGTATTGTTCATCTTACCTTTAAACTGACATTTTCAATGCATTTTGCGTGTTATTTATTGGCTTTTAAGCTCTTTTTTTGTTCTTCTTTTTTTCTTTTTATTTTAAATTTTATATACAATTCTTTAGTTTTAAGTTAGTATTTTACAGTATATACAAAGAAGCAAGCAAACATGGTCATATCTATTTATATATTTGTGCTGATACATCTATATTTATAGTTTATTTATATGTTTGTTCTAATATATCTTTTACCTTTTTTATTTTTTATTTAGCTTTGTCAATGATGCTTTTATTTTAGATAATAAAGCTTTTTTGAGTTCGAGTTTGATGTTTGATGGTTAACTTAAAATATTTGATGTATCAACAACACCACATGGCAAACATTTGGTGGTTTACCATGTGAAGTTAAATATGAAAATACAATATTACGAACACTTTTACACAGTATTTTATATCTGTATTTGACATTTCAGATTGCATTAAACATCAAGAAAATTTGGAACATTTGCTTACAAATAATAAATTCGAATTTAATATTGTCAAATACTCTAAGTCATTCACTAAGAAAAAATCACCAATTCAATATACTTACAAAATTAATTAGAAAACACTGATCAGGGTTGCAAAAATTACTAATCTTGGGATAATTTTTAATTCTCATCCAACTAACATATAAATAGTATAGTGAATAGTGTTTAAATGTATTGTTTCATCATTCAAACATCTAGGAATTTTACTAGCCTACAATGTATTAAACAGCTCTATATTAGTTTTGTCAGGGGTATATTAGAGGAGATATTAGGAAAGATTAGGTATATCAGAGGAAATATTAGGGTAAAGATATTACTGAGAAGCTGCCTTAATTAGAAACACTCCTTTCATGCAACTGGTCAAATTGTCAAAGGAACAAAACAGGATGTAATATTTAAGACTGCAAGACTGTTGAATGTACTTAAAACAGATTTTATGACATCTATCGAAACCTTATCGGCTGAAAGTAGTTTATGTCTTCAAGCCCTTAAAAAACCTAATTTCAAAATAATGTCTCTAAGAGATGAATTAGTTTCATCTGAAAGAAATAAGCTCTTGTCAAACTCAGTGCAGTACCTGTCACACCGAACCTATAATTTGTAATAATCTGAGTTTTTACAATTAGCAATTGCTTCCAGTGTCTTCTTCAAATAATACCTATGGTGATACTAAGAAAAGGCAAATTTTAATTGTTGGTGATGATAATATGAGTGGTTTTGCGCAGTTCTAAAGTGTCACACTGAAGTTTTTGACACTGATTGTCCTCACCTAATCAAAACGTCATTTTGCGATATGGTGAAACATATTCTGCTATAATACTGCAAAAAGTTCTCCAAGAATGATACAAAATATGAAATAGTTTAATTCTTAAATAAGTGTTTACATACATCATATCAGGAATAATTTAATTATCAATACTAAATAAATACTACAGTAAATAGTAAACACTACAATATAAAGACTCTTAAGGGACCACAAGAGATAGAATATTACATCAAAGAACAGTAATGTACTGTAAAATTGTAAATTGTAATTGTAAAATATTCCTCAACACTAAACAAATGCATTCTTTGTGAATATATATTTAATTTTACCCTTAAGTATCCGGGCAACTAGTCGAATAATTTTAAATGAAGAAATTCAGAGTGAGTCTGCCACTATGCAAATCTACAGTAGGAAGGTACTAAGTGATACGTATTTCTGGTGTCACGATTATGGATATCTCCACGTGTTTTATAAGAGAATATATTTTTTTATACAGAAGTTAGACATTCTAAAATAAAACAGGATGGTAATGTAAGTATTTCATATTCAATAAAGGCATTTCAGAAATCATCCCTGTAACCGAGTCCAGATAGAATTGGGACAGCTCTTCATTTCAAACAACTACTCCATAGAATATTATTGAATGGAAGATGACATAATAAAGGTACTTTTAGGGTTTGCAAAGATGTTCTGTTCTTGTTAAGCAAAAGTTTATTTGCATTGAACCATGCCTCACTTGTTCTCCTTTGTACATCTTCAACAGATTTTCCTGTCAGTGAAATTGTGGTATCATCAGAAAAAGGGGAATACTTTGCACATAGTTCACTATAGGTAAATCAATTATAAAAATTGGCAAAAGCAAAGGGCCTAAGATTAAGCCTTTAGGCTGTTTACCAACCATTCCGCTGACAACACCCCACCCACACTCACTGCTTGGTAGAGGTTTTTTAAGTTAGATGCTAGAAGAGCGAGTCGCACTTTTGGTGGTTAGATGGTAGTGCACAATTTTTTTTTAGAAGGAAGACATGCAAACACAATCAAAAGCTTTACTCAGGTCACAGAACAAATCTGAGTTATGCTCCCAGATCTTCGTAGTTGTCCATATTGCCTGATAATAAGTCAAGGATTACAAAGTGGTGCTTCTGATCCCTCTGAAGCCAAACCAGTTATTCATGAATAATCGATTGCTCTCAAAATAAAACATCTTTGCCATATATTTTTCAAATACCTTGGATAATATAGGAAATAGCAAAATAGGGCGATAGTTTGCCACTTGATCTTTGTTTTTATTTTTAAAGATAGGTGTAACAGCTTGCTTTAAAACCTTCTTTTAGGCAGTTGTTCATAAGTTTAGTCAGTGCAATATTTAAATTTAATATCCCCTATCAAGGTATCTTATAATTCATATGTTTCTCTTTTTGGCCTACAAACCCTTGTGTTTCAGAGAAGGAAGGCGCTTCTGGTTTTCTTGCATAAATTCAAATAATGGTATATGTATATGTTTTAATAACATTTCTACAAGTCAGATTTAGTAATATAGGAAAATAATATTAATATAAAAACTATGTAATATAAAAAAATAATTGACAAACAGAGCAATATATAAAATAAAATCAAAATCATGCAGCAATTAGATAATACAATATATACATTTTTTAAAATTTAGTCATCAAACACATTCACAAAAGTATATAAAATTTAAACAAAACATATACGAAAAACATGTTGAGGTCAGCCATAGTAGCAATTTGACATCTGAGTAATTGCAGTCAAATAATATCCATAAACCATGATATTCTGGGGTTCATCAAGATTTTCTTTGTATATTTTTCAAACTGAAAAGCTTATAATCAGATACATGTCTAAACTACATCCTTGGGTTTCATGCAAACAATATTTTTCAGAAATGGAAATTTTGAAAGTCACTGCCTCAAGAAATTAAGAGCATTGAAAGAATAGGAAATTTCAAAAGAGCTCTCACCAGCTATGTTAAACAAAAATGCTTTTATCCATTTAATTTTTATTTTTCATGTGTAATTCCCCTGTAGATTCTCCCCTGAATTTAATACTAAGTTGAATGACCACATACAGCAAAAATTAAGTCAAGTTTAAAGACTTTTCAAAACTTCTACAATAGATTTTGTATAATTTTCATAATCATTCTTTTCTTTTTTAGATGGAAGTTCAAACCACTCACAGGGTGTTTCTGCAAGCCAATAGTGCTGTAGTTGAAACATTACGCCCCGAACAGTCAAGTTATGAACATTTTATGACACTTCCTCAAAATAATCAATCAACTACTCAGGTTACGTATGCAAACCTTACTACTGCTAATGGCCAAATTCAAATACCAGCCTATAATGTGCAAGGACATATGGTAAGAAAATAAATACTGTTGGGCCACTTTATTTTTACCTATCTGTTATCATTCATATTTAATAATAATAATATAGCTTTATTGTCAAAAGTACATATAGTTCTTATAGAACAAGCTTTCCAAATTATAAGTCTTTATAAACCATTAAAATATACAATAATAATTATATAAACAAAATAGCTTGTCTCGCACAAAATATTATGGTCATAAATTCAAAATAAAATTGAATTAAAATATAAAAGAGTAATAATAATTATAATATGAGAGTTATTCCAGTTAATGAAGAATAAACAAATATTGTAGATTTACTTTTATGTAAAAATGTCGAAAAAGTATTTATTTACAGATTAATAAGCTTTCACAACTAGTATCTTTTTAATAATCTTACAAAACTTCTTTGCACAATTAATTTCCCTTAATTGATTTGGGGGATGATATATATTAGAGCATTTGTGGCTAGTGAACAGGATGTTATCGGAAGATATGCAATATGAGAACTAAGAGTAGAATAAAGTGATTCAGAATTTATTTCCTCGTAGTATTTCTTAAAAATGAGGCATAAAGTTTCTAAGATAAAAATACATGGCAAAGTCAATATTTTTGGCAATACAAAAATTGTTCTACAAGTATCAAGGGATACATGTATATACCTCTTTTGAGTACTACAAAGATTGATTTAAATAAGTAGTCGCTACATGATCCTCAAAAATGTATGCAATATCACAGAGTGAAATAAGTATTATGGGCAACAGACTCATCCAACTCCTTTGAAACAACTCTAACAGTATAATGTTTTCTAGAAATTGTGTTTGAAATCTGTAATATGTTCACTATCAACAAGAAACCAAGAAACTTTACTAATAAATAATAATTAGATTAGCAATATGCTTGTCAAAGAACATTTAAATGGCATTATATTAGTTGATTATTATATTCTATTAAGAGCCAGGTAATATGCATTGCACCAGTCTTTAAGTAAAATCTGTATTTATGTTATCAAATTTTCAGCATTGATATAGAAGAGAAACAGGAGTGATCCGAATACTGACCCCTATAGAACTCTTAACACCCTATAGGACCAATATAATAATGGCAAAATAGTATAATCTCTCTGACTGACAACCACTTATGAGTATAACAATAAGCTGAATGGAATCAACCACCTCTCAAAATAATTCTCATTAGAGATGTGTATTTCAGGAGTGTGGCTCAAAGAATCAGCTCAGTTAAGTGAGTCACTGAAGCAGCTCTAGCGGTACAGATCTTTTTCCTTTTTGACTCACCTCTCACTTACAGCATAAAGGAGCGGGAACGACTTGCGACAATGAAGACCCGCAGAGTCACCGACCGCCGAAAGAGTCGAATTGCGTTGAAATATGTGCTGTTTGTTACATTCTCGATGCGGCGCGACTTAGCGGTCTTAACTGTCTTCGACTGTTTAGATGTAAAATAAATACAAATATAGATATTAGATATGGTTGGAACTGCCTGTTGGTAAATATACATACAAAACAAGGCAATTTACTATTTAAGAAAATAATGTAGGTTGAAAAATGCAATAAACTTAAATATTATTTATTCTAACATTATGGAAAAGAACATATGATGACTTTTTTTTGGCAATTTCGTGAAATTATTTTTAATATTAATTATACAAATATCTTTAAGTTTTAATACCTATCTTAAACAAAATAAATAAGAGCCTAATGTATTTAACAGAAATTCTGCATAGTCAGACTGTATAATGTTAAATAGTTACAACATCTGAACAACAGGCATCAAAAATTACAATTCCTATCATATTGATTGTTGTATTGAACCTACACATCACTTCTTACATAAATTAATACTCCTCCTCTATACCTAGTTAATGAATCACATTGTATTACATTGTTGCCGTGAACACTCAGCTCAATATCTTCAATGTCTTCCGTTGTTCTTGTTTCACTTAGCTCTACAATTACTGGTCTACTACTGAACATTTCTTGATTTTTTTCATCTTTATTGGCAATAAAGCTTGGCACATTAGTATAATGAATCTTTTTTTTTTAATATTTTGTGCATTTTCCCTAAAAAATGGTAATGGTTGTTGAATCTACCACGATTATTGCATCTCTATTATGCAGAGTCTACATAGATAATTTCTGTAGTTTATGAAGGACAGCCATTTCTTGTCCTCAAATTCTACTACTTTCTATATCTACTTTAAACGATGTGTTTCCATTTATTTTCATTGTGATACCAATAGTGGTTCATTTGTTAGTCATTTTTGTTTTCCCCATAATGTATGCCATCACTGCTTAGCAGGTCAGTTTGCTAGAGGTTTGACTAAAATACCGTTTTTTAATTGGCACACCTAATAGTTATATATAGAACTCTCCAAGTTCACTTGGAGAGTTGCAGAACCGTGGTCTGGGAGTCAATTCATGAGTTAGGAGCCTTGTCAAACTATGGAGGAGTGTATTTCGCTCCTTTATTTTGCAGCTCACTTAAGCCGATTCAGTGAGCTGACTAAGTAAAGTGAGCCAGAGTTAGTGAAGCACATCATTAAAATGAGTTATATGTCCCATCTCCCTAATTCTTATGCCCCTGTTTGTTTAACTCAGTGTTTGTGTTGCAGAAGAGGGCAGTTCGATATTTAACTAGGGCGGGATTAACGGATCATTGTAAACCCATATTTATTTCTTTACAAATCCTGACTGCCTTGTTTATTTATTCTTGAAACTGTGTATATTATACATGAAAGACCCGATCAGTATCGTAATAACACAACGCGATATAACACCCGCCAAGCTAACAACCTCTCCCTGCCTATTCCCAGGACGGCCATGAATAGGCATTCTCTTAATTTTAATAGTCTAAAGATCTACAACCACTTGCCGCTAAGCCTGAGAAATATTACTGACTTAAAATTATTCTGAAAATCAATTTCTATCAATTAGAACAAAAAGCATATTAAAATTTAGAGGGATACTTTTCTGACGAGTTGTAATGTTAAGGGTGGAACTCATTTTTTGTTATTGTATGCGAGCATGTTGTCTGCTGTTCTATTATTATCACATTACCTGTTTGTTTATTTACATGTTTTTAATCATGACTTTATTATGTTTTAATTTTAGCTAGATTTAGAATGACTTTATACAACTTCTTTATGACTTTTGTATTTTGACTTAGATTGAATTTTATAAACTTTTTAACCTCTTTTTTTACAGCTTTGTCAACAGGATTACTCTTATGACAATAAAGCATATTTTGAGTTTGCGTTTTGAGAAACAAGACCAAAACCGCCAAATACAACAAAGTGGCACAGTAATCAAAATGTGGCTGAATGATGGTTCGCAACACAGTTATTTTAGAAACAAATCTAAGAAGCCACTGTAGCAATTTTTTTTTTATAAATGTATTGACAATTATTCTTTAAGGATAAAATATTATCAAACATGAGCCTAAATATTTTATAGTAGTACAATGCTCATTAGGTCAAAATTTCTAATTTTATAATTACTTCCCACAATTATTGATTTGGTTTTACTTGGATTTAGTTTAAGTTTATTTATAGTGAAGAATTCTTCAATATCTTTTAGTAATCGATTCATTTTCCCAATCACCTGTGTGATCTCTGATCTCTTCACCACTACATG
The DNA here is from genome assembly GCA_030620095.1 of Kuschelorhynchus macadamiae. Classification (NCBI taxonomy): domain Eukaryota; kingdom Metazoa; phylum Arthropoda; class Insecta; order Coleoptera; family Curculionidae; genus Kuschelorhynchus; species Kuschelorhynchus macadamiae. Next base: position 1,303,029 of record JAUTXW010000794.1, read on the forward strand.
ATATCATTGTATCATCCACAAAGCAGTTGATGAATAAAGGAAAGAGCACCCAGGACACTGCTGTGAGGAATACCATAATTATTTTCAATATATGTTGAAACACCCTGACCCAATCTGACATATTGTTTCTATTTCCCAACTGATTGTGAAACCAATTTAAAGTTTATTACTTTTAAATGTTCTACCTTTTTTAACATGATTGTTCTATCAATAGTCTCAAAAGCCCTTCTCAAATCTAGAAAAACAAGTACAATACACTTATTTTCCTCTATTAAATACTTCCATTTTGTAATTGTTAGCTCGATGGCCGTTTCACATGAACGACCCTTCAGAAAATCTAATTGATTTCCGATGAAGAATTGTGCAGATAGAAATAATCAACTAACTGATCATATACAGCCATTTCTATAACACTCATTACAGGACAGTGAATTCACTGGTCAGAAACGTCTGAAGCATTTGGCATTTTTTGGATAGAGATTATACAACTGATTTTAAGAATTTTTGGAAATTACCACTTTTGAAAGAAGAGTTTACAAAATTCAAAACTGCATATCCTGTTGGGTTAAAAGTTTCTTTTAAAACGTTTGAATTAAGAACATTATCATTTTTACACATTTTAAGAAAATGTATTATTTTCTTAAGGTTAAGTATAGATATTGGGTGAAACATTTTTGTTTATAAATGTCTTTAGTTGGATTGGACAAATCCAATTAAAGAAAAATGCTTTATACAAATTATTGTATAATATATCCACATTTGTAGAATCATTGTCCCAGTTGCACACTAGCAGTTTTTAACTAATTTCACGAAATGCTTGTTGAGTGATACATCGAGACAGTGTTATTTTGTTATCATATCTACTAATATTACTTATATTACCTAAACTTATGCCTGTTTTAACAGAGTGGTCTGGGATTTTTGGTGTAGAACAAGCGATTCTACATTGCTTTATAACATTAATTTTCTGCAATAAAAGCTATCAATACAATAGTGAGTATAGAAATCTCCAATTATTATACATTTTTTGTCCATACATATATTTTCGTCAAGGATCTTTTCAAAATGACTAAATAAAGTCTACCATACTGCCACTGGGTCAACGGTACATTCCTCCACTAGTCCATCTAACTCCATTTATAGTTACAACATCTGAACAACAGGCATCAAAAATTACAATTCCTATCATATTGATTGTTGTATTGAACCTAAACAATACTCCTCCTCTATACCTTGTTAATGAATCACATTGTATTACATTGTTGCCGTGAACACTCAGCTCAATATCTTCAATGTCTTCCGTTGTTCTTGTTTCACTTAGCTCTACAATTACTGGTCCACTACTGAACATTTCTTGAATTTTTTCATCTTTGTTGGCAATAAAGCTTGGCACATTAGCATAATGAATCTTTTTTTTTTTAATATTTTGTGCATTTTCCCTAAAAAATGGTAATGGTTGTTGAATCTACCACGATTATTGCATCTCTATTATGCAGAGTCTACATAGATAATTTCTGTAGTTTATGAAGGACAGCCAATTCTTGTCCTCAAATTCTACTACTTTCTATATCTACTTTAAACGATGTGTTTCCATTTATTTTCATTGTGATACCAATAGTGGTTCATTTGTTAGTCATTTTTGTTTTCCCCATACTGTATGCCATCACTGCTTAGCAGGTCAGTTTGCTAGAGGTTTGACTAAAATACCGTTTTTTAATTGGCACACCTAATAGTTATATATAGAACTCTCCAAGTTCACTTCGTTATATGATGTTATTCCACAAATCACTTTTACCAAATGACGCTTATATCTTCAAATCCCTTCTGCATGGCCTTAATTAGGAAAACTTGCTCCAAAGAAAAATCAGAGCTATTGCCGTCTAGACTGCATCAGTGAAATTTACTCCAAGATAAAGTAAAAATGTTTGTGTCCCAAGGTCATTTTTAACATGGAGAACGACTTGGAAGTCTGTAAAGACATTGAGGGATTAATCATTGCTTTAAATATAGACTATGATTCAAAAGATTAGAGAGTTTTTATCAATTCCTCAATAGTCAGTCTTAAAGGTATTACTGCATAATGGAAATAAATTAGCTTCAATACCAACTGGCCATGCAGTCCATATGAATGACACATATAATAATTTTAAATTGTTACTAGAGACTATACATTATAAAAGGTTCGAATAACAGATTTGTGGGCATTTATAGATTGCCGCGATTTTGCTTGATATGCAGCATGCATATTCTAAATACTGCTTCTTACACTGTAAATGAGACAGTCAAGCACGATCAAAACATTACAAAAAGAGAATGTGGCACCAAGGAAGACTTTTAAGCCAGGAAGCAAAAATGTAACTAGCACGCCATCAGTTTCCCCAGAAAAGATTATACTACCGCCACTTCACACAAAATTGAGTTTATGAAAAAATTTGTAAATGCCATGGACAAAGAAGAACATGCATTTTTATTTAAAAGAAAAGTTTCCTTGAATCAGTTATTCTAAAATTAAAAAGGGGATTTTTATAGGTCCCCAAATTAGGAAACTTTTCGGAAACACGGAATTTGATTTCATCCTTGAAGGCAATGAAAAAGATGCTTGGATTTAAGATGGTTGCAATAAATATTTTGGGGAACAAAAGAACAGAAAACTAAAGAGATCTTGTTGCACATCTTCTTCTTGCTATCAAAACTTAAGGTATAATAATGGCACTGCTTTCACGTCTAGATTACTTTCCAGAAAATTGTGCTGCAGTAAGTGATGAGCATGGTGAAAGGTTTCACCACAAGATTTTGAATATGGAAAAGAGGTATCTAGAGATATGAAGTTGGACTCTTACAAGAGATACCCCAGAGGCTGCTTTCAAAAAGCGGATTAAGAAGCGCAAAATGCTGGTCTAATAATCTAAAGATAGAAGTACATGGTTTGATCCTTTTTGTAATAACATTATTTTTAAATGTGTTCAGATTATTTGTTGCGTATAGATTGACAAAAATCTTTTTTTGTTTAATTTGAATAAATTTCAAGTAGGGTTACCAAGTCCTGATCGGCGTTAATAACATTATTGTCATTTATAGCTTTGCATTTTTATTTTATAAGCTTATAAAATAAAATTTTGTAATAAATGACAAAAGCATTTTATTTTTGCCATCCGAAGCAACCCCATAACTTTAACCGGTAAATTTGGCTTATTTGTGTCTAATTGAATCCAAAAAAGAGAGAGAAAAGTGTTTATATATATATATATATATATATATATATATATATATATATATATATATATATATATATATATATATATATATATATATATATATATATATATATATATATATATATATATATATATATATAATATTGTGAATAACATTAATAAATGATTGATTGGTTAAAAAACTAAGTTTATTTTATCAAAAAGTTAGTTTAAATAGAACCTCACTTTTAGGTCTATAGTACTCAATACACATTACAAAATCAACAAATCCATCCAGCTCCAGATGTACAGCAATCCCAAATTATACAACTCGAAATAAATACACCACCTCCATTGCCAACTGAACCCAATGAGAAGAGCAATGAAAACAACGAGAATTCTGTGAAAAACGAAAATAAAGATCAAGAAGGCAAAGCATGTTCTACATGTGGAAAAGTTTTTAGAACAACTATTAAATTAAATAGACATATGAAGATTCATACTACTTGTAAGTTGTAGAAATAGAAATAAGTATTTTTATTAATTTCACTGTCATGATGATTGATTAGAGGTAATTGTCACATATTTGTATCGAAATAAGCTTCGCTTGAAACCATTTTTGTTTAATTTGAATAAATTTTAAGTAGGGTTACCAAGTCCTGATCGGCGTTAGACGGGATTTGCTTTAAAAAAGAGCGGGACACTAAAGAAAATAGCGGGACATTTTCCTTAATATAGGTGCCCACTGGCGTGGTTATCTATATATTTAAAACACTAAGCCAGCTTTTTCAGCAAGTTTGTGAGAGAGCTGTACTGCACCAATTTACATGTTTTTTTTTAAATGATCGTCTGTTTACCGAAACCTTTCATCACTATTTTTTGTATTGTTTTATTGCGTATTTTTTTTATAAAACCAATATGTTTTTCTTCAATAATATTTCTGGAAGATGCGGTGAAGAGGCGCTTTTATCCATTTCTAAATACGCCACGTTTTGATGAGCTGTAACTTTTTTGATATCAAAATGAAACAAAAATCATTTTGTGTAGTTATCTAGCAAGTTTCTTTTCTTTTTTAAAAATAAAACAAAATACTAACGATTAACAAAGTAACACATTATTTAAAAACACTTTAACAAACATTTAATTATCCAAAAAGTGTCTGCCATTTTTCTCAACACATTTTTCGTACACTCTAATAGTATGATTTGTTGCATTCACTAACATTTCCGGATTTTCTTTTCATATATTTATTGTATTTATAATTCTTTGTCTCAGCTTTTCAGCATTATCGCATGGTGTTTTATATATTATATTCTTAATGTGCCTCCAAGACCAAAACTCCATTACAGTCAAGTCCGTACTGTTTGGGGGCCAAGCAATTGTTCCTCCCTTTCCAATCCAGCCATTTGTTTACTCCAAGTTAATATAGTTTTTAACTTGAATTATGCTATGAGATGGAGCACCATCTTGCTGCCACATTATCTTAGCTGAAATGTTCACCGGTAAATTATCAATCTGTTGTGCTATCTGATTTTGTAACAAATGCAAATAATATTCTCCAGTCAATTTTTGATCAATAAATATGGGATCTAATATATTTCCATCTATCAAACCATTGCAAACGTTAATTAACTGATATCCTTGACTTCTTGGATTATATGAGGAATATTTGTAGACCAGTGTTGGGTGTTCTGACGATCACAACTATGTTTGGTTGTAAAAGAACTTTCATCAGATCAAGAAATGTATTTTAAAAAAATCAGGATTCTGTCGACATCTATCTAGTAAGTCCTGACAAAATAGAATTCTTATCTAGCACTACTGGTCCGTAAGTTTCTGTGTTTTCCGAAGTTTAAGGGTTTATGTGTTTTTTTTTCAAAAATTTTTTAACTGAACTGCGGGGGACAGATATTTCACAAGATTGATGGATATGTTTCATAAAACCCGAGTATGCTGGTTTCCGTTTCGTCACGTCACGAGGTCTAGTGCTTTTTACATCAAACACGCTTCCTCTTGCATTTTTTTTAATAATCTTGCAAATATTTGTTTTCAAGGGATTCGACGCTCTGGATAACGTCTAACATATTCTCTTCGCGCTGCGATTGACCTTTTTGGTTAAGTAAGTATACGACAAGCTTATCACTACTTTCTCGATTACTAAATCATATTATTTTTAGAATACTAAATAATTACAACCGAAAATCATAAACAACTAAAACTGTAATGTGTCAACATATTTTGAAAGGGGTATATCAAAATGTAAACAATTTTGTTTCATCATGTGTCATGATACATCTTTTAAACGACAATAATAAATAAAATGATAAAATATCGTTTAGTTGTTGCATGTTTTGATGCCATTTTCTCGCAAAAAGTTGAAGATAGGTATAGGGTATGCTTTATAAAAATACATAATACTTAAAATTTCATGTAGAATTAAAATATACGAAAATATATACCTAAGGCTTTTTATTTAAAAAAATATAAGTTAGGTTAATATCTTGAAAAAAAGCCAGTTTTGTTTTATTTTTAAAACAGAAAAAAAACTTGCTAGATAACTGCAAAATGATTTTTGTTTCATTTTGATATCTTTAAAAACAAAAAAGTTACATCTCATTAAAATGATATCAAAGATAAAGACACCCGGTACCTACATAAATAAAAAATCGAATCTAAAATTTAAAGCATATATTTATTTATAATATATTTAAATAACCAAGATACATAACTTATACCCTAACGTTTATCACGGTACGCAGTGAAGTATGCAAGTAAATTGCTCCAGATTTTTTGAAGGTATCTACAAATGCTTTAAAAACGGAAAACCGATTGAACTTTCATTGGCATAATGATAGATGTTTTGAAATGTACTCTAAATTTATTGCAATTAAATATATTTATTATTTACATTAAAAAACGGAACAAGTTCCAAGCACAGAGCGGGACACGGGACAAATAGGCACTAAAGCGGGACACTTAGGAACCCTAATTCTAAGTAGTATGTATCTATCAAATTCATGTTGTTTGTTTATATTTGTTGGTGTTAAAAGTTTTTATTTTTTCGTATTTAATAATCAGATAATTTTAGATTGAACGTCGTAAATGGCAATAATATACATTATTTGTCTCCAATGAATGTTGGCAGAAGTTTTTATACATTTTTAAAGTTTCTAACTTGTTGCATTCTGAGCGCGGAAATCAACGGTTCTCCATAACCAATAATTGTACAAAAATAGTACAATTCGAAACAGTGACTGACGTCGACTTAATTTTTGTCGGTGTCTACTATTATGTATTGTGTGGTGGGTGTCTTGGTCTGGGACGTGCGTCTCTGAATTGAGTAAGGAAAATTCTCCTCAATTTTCGGGACATCTGCTACATATACGCTAAGTTTGGTCGGAATGCATAGCGGTTTTAAATGCTGCGAAAACAAGGACTTTTTGAATTACTACCCTAGTTGCATGGAACGTTTTTCAAAAATTGTCAAATTCGGAGGTTATAAGATCTTTTGTTCCGCCGAATGCCAGTTGATATTTAACAAAAAATGAAGAAAAAGAAAGTGACTGCAATCAACAAATTAAGGGATAAGTTAAAAGATATGCAAAGATTTATAGACCGGCTTCGACGTAATAGTCAGGATTGCGAGGATGCGATGGTAGAGGAAGAACCGAAGTTATTTTCCGAAATAGAAAGACTGAAGGAACGAAATACTTCCTTACAAAATGAAATGCAGACCCTAAAAAATAAAGAAATAGAATTTGCTGCCGCTACAGAGAAATGGAACAAAACTAAACAAATTTTAGAGAAGAATATTAAAGAATTGACCAACTTAAATAAAAATATGACGACTACGATAGACACTTTAGAACAGAATAAAGCCATGTACTCTAATGATCTTAAAGGAAGTGTGACAAAAGCTAGCTAAGATACAAGAAAAGAATGCTCAGAAAAATGTTTCCTTGACTCACAAAAAGCATTATCCGAAAATAACAATAAAAATGTCCTCAAAAGAAAGAGACAACTACTGATACTGGGTGGCGAAAATGCACGTGGTAGTATTCAACTATTTAAAAGATATTCGAGCGGTAATTTTGATACCAACTGTCAAATCAATTCTAAGTCTCTATTGTCTGGGATTGCCTAAGATTATGCAAGAACTCTAATAAAGAAGATTATGTGTTCACTTCAAGTTACAATGCACTTCGCGGGATAAAAATTACTGAGGATGAACTTAATCAACTTGTTCAGTGTACATCGAAAATTAATTTGATTATTGTGGGCTGCAGCTATCACTTTGGCAGACCTGTTCTTAACAACTTCATACATGAGCAGAATGATTTTTTTATGTCGTTCTTAAGCGATAGAAATGCTGTGTATATACTGCTTATTACTGTAAAGAGATGATATTATTGATTTTCATACAAAAAGAGAATTGGTATCGTTCATTGCGAAAAACTATGTTCATCAACAGTGTCAACCTAGCCAGAATGTCTTAAACTACCGGAATTCAACAGTTTATCTTTAGCGCATCGATCATGGACAGGCTGCGCTCTGAACAAGTCCGCTGGAGCCTCAACTTCAGCTTCTTCACCAGCTGATGCCGAGTTGATAATAGCGACCAACAAAATACTTTATCCCTCCCCGAGTGTAGTTATTTATTATCAAAATGTTCGAGGCTTGAGAACAAAAACTAATGAAGTAATGAGAACCACTCATGTATGCAATTATGACATAATAGATCTTACTGAAACTTGGCTGGTCATTTTTTGATTCAGAATTATTGAGTCCCCACTGCATAGTTTTTCGGAAGGATAGAGACTATGCTGAATTAGGCTGTCACCGTGGCGGGGTGTCCTCATCGCTGCGTCTAGCTCTCTTGGCTTGGTTTTTTTTGCTCCCTACACCTGTAATCAACTCATATGATGATCTCTGGATTCAGCTGGACATTGCTGGTAGTAAGCTACATCCCTCCAAGTTCAACACCTGAATGCTATCAATCTTTTAGTAATACTTGCGAATCTCCACACAACAAGTTCGTCAACTATAGATTTTTAATATACGGCGACTTTAATCTTCAACACATCAAATGTACGCTTGAAGACGATTCCTTAATTCCAATGGACCTACCTTCATGGCCTGCCCAGATTCTTGTGGAGCATATGTTCTTCCTTGAGTTACGACAGTTAAATGCTGTCCAGAACTCACTGGGCAGAACACTCGACTTAATCTTCGCCGACGACTTCAATTATCTTTCCGTCTCACGCTGCCTGTTTCCACTTCTCACCATTGATGTTTACCATTCAGCCACTGAAACTCAGCTCTATCTCCAACAGTTCCAGACTTTGAAGAATAAAAGTACAATTCCAGTGTACCAGTTTGACAAAGCAGACTATTCGCAACTGAACCATTTTTACGAGAGGCCTGACTGGTCTTTTTTGGAGAGTTTCCCGGACTTGAGACCGAGATGAGATGATAAGCTGCTTCTTTGAGATTCTTTTTGAGGGTGTACAGTTGTTCGTCCCAAAGAAAACTAGCATGACCGACAAATATCCCAAATGGTTTGACAAGGTACTTCGCCAATGTATTGTGTGGAAAAACAAACTCTACAGGAGATTCAAACGATCGGGTCTCCATGAAGACTATTCAGCTTATTCTAATGCCCGTCGTGAGGTGTTACCTCCTATATATCACGAACACTGAACATTGAATCCCCCAAAATGTAAAACATTTCTGGTCCTACGTTAATAATCTGAAAAAAAGACTCGAACTTGCCCCAGCAAATGAGATATGACGGACCTCAACAGATTGTCGATGGATTTACCTCGCATCTTCAGTTCTCATATTCGAATAACAACATACGTGTGGCTCCCGTCCATTTCTTTGCTACATTGGCATCTCACACCTTCGAAATACAGGAAGTGGCTAATGGTTTGAACCACCTGGACCCATTTAAGAGAGCTGGCTCGGACGGCATACCCACGATATTTTGAAGGTCTTGTTCAGGGTCTTTGGCATCCTTTGCGAAAAATTTTTCAACGTTGGCTTGACAGTGCATCTTTCCCAAGTTGTGGAAGGTCTCGAACTTCGTGTCTAACTTTAAGTCCGGTGACAAGAGCGACATCACCAACTATCTTGGTATATCAATGCTTTCTGCCATACCAAAACTTTTTGAAGCAATAGTAACTGACGAAATTTTGCTGACATTCAAAAATTATATAGTTCCAGAACAGCATGTATTTTATAGAAGACGCTCAGCAACCACCAACCTTGCAGTTTACCAAAACTTCCTATTGTCTTTGGTAGAGACGGGACCCCAAATTGACTCAATCTACACTGACTTATCTAAGGCATTCGACAGCGTCTGTCATCCGCTCCTGTCAAAGAAACTATCCGAAATGGGCATCACTGAAAGTTACCTAGAGTGGATCAAATCATACCTCTCTAAGCGTCGACAATATGTACAATTCTGCCGCTGTTCATCCCGAGAAATCATTGCGACTTCTGGAGTCCCTCAAGGTTTGCATCCTGGTGCACTAACAACCTATTAAAGATCAATGTATCCAAGTGGAAGGCAATTAGCTTCTATAAATGTGCAAATCCCATAACCTCCACTTATGAGGTATACAATGAACCTATTAAGACCGTAAATAACATAAACGACTTGGGAATTATTTTCAAACAGAAGTTGTCCTTTACTCAGCACATAGATATTATTATAGAATCAGATTGTTGGGTTTTATCAAACGTAATACAGAATCAGATTATTGGGTTTTATCAAACGTAATAACCAATAATACCAAAGCAATTATGTGTTTATACAACTGCCTTGTCCGCAGCGTTGTCGAATATTGCTCAGTTATTTGGACTCGGAACTATGCCACCCATAAAATTAGAATGGAAAGGGTTCAAAACCGATTCAAGTACCTATAGTTCAAACACCAATTTTCTTATTCAGATCTTCCCTACGAGACTAGACTATTATCGTGTGGAAGAAAGAGTCTAGAAAAGAGACGTAATGATGCACTGCTTCTCTTTGTGTATAAACTCATGAACAATATGATCGACTGCTCTGAATCACACTACTGGTTCCTACTAGGCGTACAAGGCAGCAACAATTATTTTACGAACATCCTCACTGAACAAATTACGGACTTAATGCTTTTGTTGGCAGAATGTTGCACAACTACAACCGGTCCTATTCTGATTGTGATATCTTTTATTCTAGTTTATTGGGGATAAAAAGACAAATTTTATTTAAATAACTTGACTTAGATTTTACATACTTACTGTATTTTAATTGTATATGTTTATTTTAAACTATATCGACTGTTTGTTCTTTTGTCTTTTATCTTTCTTTTTTTTTGTAAGTAGAATATTTCAACATCAACTTATACCATTTGGAATTATCATTCCATAGTGTATTTAATGAATAAATTTGAAGACCAAACCACTGATTGTGTGCGATAATTATTTATCACATGAATTCAGTAGTATACAAAGCTGCAACTTATATATCTTCTATATTAGTTTTAGAGGTTATTTTTCTAAAATAACGAAAAATAAACAAAGTTCAATTACTTTCTGATATGACTTGTTATAACTTGATGCCTAAAACTTGTACTGTCAAAACCAGTAATTTTATATGTAATCATGTTTGAATTATCAGACTGCGTTTTTTGTTAGTTAAAGGGTATATACAGAAAATAAAGCATTTAAACGTTTTTAGTGCCCAGCGATTTTCCTCATAAATGTCAGGTATGTGGAAAAGGATTTTCTCATGGGGGAAACTTTAAGATACATTTAAGGATACATAACAATGAAAGGCCCTTTACATGTCCTGTTTGCAATAGAGGGTGCCGCCAAGCACAAGATTTAGAAAAGCATATGAGGACCCATACTGGTAAGACAACAGTCTCAGACAAATTAATTTTGAAGCATTGCATTCACAAATAAAGATTTTTTTTAAGATGTGTAATAGTAGAGAGATAGTAGATTCTTTATACCATGTTTTTGATTAACGTAACATTTATTCATGCAACTAAAAGTAGAATGATGAACTTATAACTGACAGTACTTTCTCTCAATTTTTTTATAAGGAACTACTCAGTCAGATTTTCTCTTGTGAGAAAGAATAACAGCAGAAACAGGACCGGATTTATCAATAACCCAAAAAGGCAATTGTCCGAGTACCACACATGCAAAGGAGGCCTCGTTGCCTGAGCCGCCGCGAGTCATGGGCAAAACACTACCTGCAATGCATTGCCTGTAGAAAAAAATATAAACCTAACAAAATTTTTTTTCCTGCATCAGTATTGCCATAAATGGGAACAAAAAATGTTGTGATGATAACCATAATCAAACCATAATAGAAAGCTTGTTTCATTCATAGTTGAGCCATCAAATATTGGTGGTTCGATTTTATGACCAGAAACTGACGTCGCACCAGTGAATCTTTGCTTGTTCAGTTTACTCTTTTTTTTTTCAAGTTCTTGTACTTTCTTGTCAACCTCTTTACTTCCACTTTAACTTGTTTTACTTCTACTCCAACATCTTCTCTTACTTTGTCTATTATGCTCTCTTCAATTCATTCCTTGACATTGTCTATTTTTCCCTTGACATTATCGATAGCTTCTTGCAAGCGACATTGACCTTTTTAAAAAGCATTCTTGTTCGATTAGAATCTTCTCAAGCCTGTCCTGTTCTCTTTGACTTTTGACCTATTGACCATTTAAAATCTTCTCGAACTGATCCTGTTCTTTTTATTTTTATCTTTTAGCCTCTTGGTCATTTGAACTCTTCTCAAGCCGATCCTGTTATTTTTGTTTTTTGGCCTCTAGATCTTGCAGATATTTTAATATTCCCTTTTGTTGCTGTCTTTTACTCTTTTCAGTTCTCTTGATTTTTTTTAGGTTCCTGATCGGTTGACCTCTTCATAAAAATATCCTGTTCTACTTGTAGTTTTTTGATTAGTTCTTCAATCTTCTTTACTTGTTTCTCCATTTCAGGTGCCTATGTAGTAAAAAATACATGAAAACTGTAGCAGTTCTTCTCTAATAGTAATTTCTTTAATTTGTTTTTAAATATATTGACAGAGTCCCTGATACTTTTTTCAAGAACATTATAAAATTTACATGCATTAAACAATATGCTTTTCTGATAAGAACTAGTTCTATGAATACTTGGCAAGAGAAGATGTCTCCTACGAGTGTCATGATGATGAGGTGCTCTAGTAGACTGCAGAAAAGATTTATTTTTGTATGCATATAGACAAATTTCAAGTATGTACAAATCAAATAATGTTAAAATTTATAAAGATTTAAAAACGGGTTTACATGAATCTCTGTAAGAGAGGCCACTCACCATTCTTATTGCACACTTTTGCAACAGAAAAACACGTTTGACAAATAAAAATTTTTTTTTTGGCTTTTTCACAACTGAATAAGAATATTTAACTTTAAATTAATTGAAGCAGATATTTAATATAATTACATACCTCAACATGTAGACTAGTCTGTCTACGGAATGTTTCGATACATAATATAAATAAATACACGTTTATTGTGCACACTGGTTCCCCAGTTCAGAATACCATAGTGAATATGGGAGTGAAAGTTTGAGTAGTACAATGTGAGCAGTGTACTTTGACTGCAATGATTGCTTAGGTATTTGATGGGAAAAAAAGAGCTACGCAGTTTTTTACACAATTTATCTATATGCACTTGCCAAGTAAGTGCACTGTCTAAAACTATACCAAGCATTTTCATTGTATCAGTGGAGTAGACAGTGTCATCAGATTTATCGCATAAAATCATTTATTTATTTATTACGGGACTTGCCCAATCATACTTTCGTAAAAATAACCATGTCAAGTGACTAAAATACTTAAAAACACTAAACATACACAATGACTGCACTTTTACAAATTAAAAATATTACCACGTCCGTTTTAAACAATACAAAGAACAATTAAATATATCTAGCTCAATGCTATTTGCATTGGCCTTCATCCTATTCACACTGGAATTCTGACCATACAAACTATGATGGTGTTCCAGGGCCAAAGTAGTGGTGCATCTTAACGAGCGAGCAGGAACGTGAATTCCAAACCTCGCAAGCAATTCCGGACTATTTATCACACCAGTTATGACTTTGTAAACAAAGAGTTTGTCAAAATTATTCCTACGGTGCGACAAAGTAGTTAATCCTGTTAGCGTTCGTAGATCTTCATAATTGACATTTTCAAGTGGAATCTTAAGTTTAAAAGCTATATATCGTAGGAACTTATTTTGGACGCGCTCAATCCGGTTTACATGTATTGCGACATATGGACACCAAACACAAACACTACTCTCCAAGTGACTTCTAACTAAGCCAATGTAGAGCATTTTCAGTGCATTCAGATTGTTAAAATCTTGAGTGTGTCTCTTAATAAACCCTAACATTTTAAGAGCCTTATTACAACACAGATCAATATGCTCAACATAAGTCAGTTTGTGGTCAAACAAGACACCCAGATCACGAATTACCTTAACAGATTCAATTTCATTACCATCAAGAGAGTAAGTGTTCACAGTTGGTGACACGCTCCTGGTAAATTGGATATATTTACACTTTTTAATGTTTAAGCTCATTCTATTTTCCCTACACCATACTTCAAATCTCAGGAGATCATCCTGCAACCACTGTGCCGAATCTAGACAGTTTATACAACTAAATATCTTTAAATCGTCAGCATAAAGCAATACTTCGCTGTGCTCAAAACAGTTAACTGCATCGTTAATAAACAAATTAAATAACAGTGGTGCAAGATGAGCCCCTTGTGGGACACCAGATGTAGCCAAGTATGGATGGGAGAAAAATGAATTGTTTACTTTAATTATTTGCCTTCTGTTGATTAAGTATGAATTCAGCCAGTCCATGAGCTTACCTCCCAATCCATAATTGCCTAGTTTCTTTAACAGTATCTTATGGTCTACCCTATCGAAGGCCTTCGAGAAATCAGTGTATATTGAATCCACTGAATAGCCTTTCTCCAAAGCCTGCAATATTGTATCCTGATATACAAGGAGATTTGTTGTTATCGACCTACCACCCACAAACCCATGTTGTCTTGTTGATATAACATTTCTAAAAGCAAAAGTTAAGTGATCATTAATTAATGATTCAAACAATTTAGGAATCTGAGAGATCAGGGTGATTGGCCGATAATTTTCTACATTCGATTTATCTCCCGTGTTCTTATAAACTGGCACAACATATGATGTTTTCCACGCATCTGGAAAAGTCCCACTACATAAAGACTGGTTGAACAGGAGCCATAAAGGCCTTGCTAAGGAAAAAGCACAGTTTTTAAAAAGTAGAGGAGGTATATTATCAGGCCCTGCGCCTTTGCTGACATCAATTTTATATAGTTTTTCCAACACACTAGAGATTGTCACACTGCAAGAGCTAATGGAGACATAGGCATTACTATCCGTATTAAAAGTGGTACCCTGGGATGATGAACATGTGTAGACAGAAGAGAAATACCTGGCAAAGAGATCTGCCACGTCATTCCCCTCTGTCACCACATGATCGCCATACATGATTCTTGCTGGAATATCACCATCTTTAGTCCTATTGTGAACAAATCTCCAGAAATATTTTGGGTCTTGCTGCACGCCCTCCTCTATATCTTGAATGTATTTTAAATAACATGCACTGGATTGCATCTTACACTTAGCTCTAAGATCACCAAAACTCTTATAATCATTTAAGTTTCCAGTCTGTTTGTATCTTTTATGGGCTTCCAGTTTCATGTGTATATTTATCTTTAATTCATCATCAAACCACACAGGAAATTTAAATCTGCTTCTAATTTTTATTGAAGGTACAAACAGATTTACAAAATTATACAAAACTGAGTAAAACAGACTAACATTCTTATCTACATTCATAGATTCAAAAACAGAATCCCAGTGTACATTACCTAAGTATGAAGCCAGACTTACAAAATCTGATCTCTTAAAATCATATACCTCATGTTCATACTCCAATACAGGACTAGACACATCACAAGGCAAGGTTATTTCCAACGCAGGATGGTGACGATCACATTTTACTAGACAATCTTCCGCACACTTAACACTAATTTCGGACATATCACACAAGACCAAGTCCAATATCACACCATAAGAATTACGCACCACATTACACTGAAATAAATTAAGGTATGGCAACATTTCCGCCAATGGCTGGGCCGCAGCTGTGACACCATCCACAAGCACTCCCATGTGATCGTTACTCCACTGCGAACTATTTAATTCGAAGACTTGTTCCATAGTTTCGCAATAATTTTGATACACTTCTGCCTTTGACGCGGGGGGAATGTAAACACAGCACAGTGTTATTATCATGATGTTGTTGCTTTGTTGTTGTTGAAATGAAAATAGGAGACAATTTGTTTTATTTTTGTTTAAAACCAATTTATTTTTTTCTGACCAAAGAATTACCCCTTTATACACCTTTTCAGCCACGGTTTTTAATAATGGTAGATCTTGTCTAGTTATGAGCATATTGGTGTCATTGGCGTAACAAATGGAAAGGACTCCAGGTGAAACTTTTTCTAGATGTAGTATGAGGTCGTTAGCATAAACGAAATAAAGCAATGGCCCGGGGATTGATCCTTGGGAAACACCCTGAGTAATAATGTTGGAAATACTTCTTTTGCCATTCACAACAACACATTGATATCATCTTTCCAAATATGAAGTGAGCAATGCAAGGGGCTTTCCACGGATTCCGTATCTCTGCAACTTACATATTAGAAGTTGATGATCTACCATATCGAATGCGCGTGAGAAATCAATAAACAGGCCCATTACACTTAGCTTGCCCTCAAGTGCCTGCACAATATTATTTTGAAAAGCAGACAGAGCGGTCTCAGTACTTTTTAGTCTGGTAAAACCATGTTGTGCCAAGGATAAGATGTTATACTTTCCAAAAAAGGAAGAGAGTTGATCTCCCAAATTCATCTCATATACTTTGGAGATAGCCGACAACAAGCTTATTGGTCGATAATTACTATAATCATTCGAGTCACCCTTTTTAAAAGTTGGAATCATTAACGCCAAGTTTAGTTTAGTAGGAAACACGTCCTCTTCGTAAGACAAATTGATCAGAAATGCCAAAACATCACAGACATATTCATGACGATTCTTAACTAAGTTATTTGATACACCATCAGAGCCACAACAGTTTGAGTTTTTTAGTCTCTTTATTAAAGCCATTACTTCAGATGCGCAAACTGGAGATAAAAAGAAATAATTGGCATTTAAAGGGACATTGCTACAAAGAAAATCAACATCAGTTTTTTTGTTGGAGCCTGCAGTTGTTAAACATTTTATAAAATTATTTGCTACAAGTTCAACATCAACCTTTAGAACATCAGTGACGATTACTATAGCTTTATTGGTGATATTTTTTTTATGGAGATTGTTTATAATTTTCCACATTATCTTAGATTTATTTGGAGCATTCGATATTGTCTTGTCATTTTCCTGTTGACAGAATTTTTTAAGTTCTGTAAATTGAATTTAAATGTTTTCCAAGCTCTTTGTATCTCCTATCAACACCCGATAGTTGGAAGTATAGAGTTACCTTCTCTCTTAATTCTTTTAATATAGGCGGTATAGAGAACCTATTTATTGCTTTACAAGTCTTAAAAAAACATTTCTTTAATGGAAAACATAACTCAAAGTAATAAGACAATATATTAGAGAAAATAGTAAAGGCACATTCTGATGGGGTCTGAATATAAACATCCCTCCAATTCTCTTCTTTTAAGAAATTCACAAACCTGTCCGTGTTTGCTACAGAGAAAATTCTTTTATAAACAAACTTTGGGGGCTCTTTTGGAAACTCAACAGCTAATTCTATGCTAAGGAACTGCGATAAATGGTCAGAAAGTCCTAAATCTATAACAGATACGCTAAAAAAACTAGTTTTAGTTAGTAAAAAATTATCTAAACAGGTACTTGAACTATTCCCAATCCTAGTCGGCTCCTTAATAACAGCTTCAACGTTTACAGTAGCTAAAAATGTCAGTAAAATATAACAAATTAATACTAGAAGTTAAAAAATCAATTTTAAAATCTCCCCCTATAACAAAAGAATATGACAGTTGATACAAACTAGACAAGTCGCTAAACAAAGACAAACAATCTTAAAATAAATAATTTTTACACAGGCACACTCCAGTGTGCCCTCAATACAATATTTTGACACATCACAAACACTAAAATCATTATCAAAATTAAGACTATCTTGCTTATAAATAGCTACACCTCCATGCTTGAATGTTGTTCTACAGAAATAACTACATAGAGAGAACTTTCGTATTTGAATTTTATCCAATTTCTCAGCACATTGCCAGTGTTCCGTGAGCAATAAAAAATCGCAGTTATAGTTGTCTATTAAAATCGCGTCCAATTCTAAAACTTTATTGGCTAGACACTGAATATTTTGATGACAAAATATTAATGAAAAACTTGATTTATTTGATTTATTACTCACGAAAAAACATATTTTGAACCACTCCTGTTTTTGGGACAGAGTCCTTAGCTGTAAGTTTGATTGTACTTAAATCCATTTTATGCAATCGTTCTGGTGCGAAATTTGTGTTCAGCGATCTCGCTAATCGGTGTTCGAACTCATCCTCGGGTTCACCAAAATGTGCTGTAGCTTCAAGAGATGGTACATATCTAACATCGGAGGAACTTATAGTGGGTGGCAGAGCTCTCATATTATGGGAAGACATAATGGAAATTATCTTAAAAATTAATTTGGTTTTGCCATATGACGTAAAATTGCCATATTGGTTGCGTTTAGTTTTCATTTCATTTCATTTATTTCATGTCAATCACACAGAAGGCTTACACATGTCAAAATACAAATTTAGAACTAGTCTTAAGATGTTAAAAAAGTTACTAACAATTATATTAAAATAATAAATGTAGACATAAAGATAATTAATTAAAACATTTAAATTGAGATTTTTACTAATACTAAGACAAAAACAAATACTTATTTAAAACTAGAATGGTCCTGACACTAAATGATATTAAATAACAGAATTAAATAAAATAAAATAATAGCCTAGACATTATATGGTTTCAACAACAAGACATACATTTTAAAATCTGAATGTTAAAAATTCATGGAATGAATAGAAACAATGTTCGATTAGAATATTTTTTACTTTCCTGTGGAATTGATTAAAATCTAGGGTCCTGATACTCTCTGGTAAAGCATTAAAAAACTTAATCGCCCAATATCCAGGCCCATCTTGACACCTCTCAGACGCCAGTATAGAGGCACCAGATTTGCTCTTCCCCTGGTATTATGATGGCGTACTTGGTCGTGGGTTTGAAAATTGTTTCTCTTAACAAACAACAGGTTCTCCAGGATATACAGTGAAGGCACAGTAAGGACTCTCAAAGATATGAAGCCCCCCCTGCAGTCATCCCTGTACCCCAGCCCCGTCATGATTCTTACTGCTTTTCTCTGCAAACCAAACAATCTACGAGCCCCCGAGGAGTGTCCTCAGGCTAAAATCGCGTAGGAAATATGCGAGTGAAAAACAGCAAAGTATGCCGTTTTTAAAATTTCTACTGAAGTACAGCCTGCAAGGTTTCTCAAAGCAAATAACCCCTGCGCTAGTTGTTTGGCGACTTCTCTGGTGTGAACATTCCATTGTAATGTTGGATCAAGAGTTACTCCCAGAAATTTCGCCTGTTCGTCAGAATCAACACATCCTTCACGGTTACATAATGAGAAGATCATTCGCTTCGTTTTGTTTGTATTAAGAAGCAACCTATTTGTGCAGAACCAGAGCTCAGCCTTCGACTGTGCAGTCACAGATCCATCCCGTGCGCCCACCAATGTATCCGCAGTAAAGGAGATAGTGGTGTCATCAGCAAAGAGAGTACAGTGCATCGGAGCCTCCACTAATGGTAAGTCATTGATGTATATTAAAAAGAGGATTAGGCCCAGGATGGAGCCCTGAGGGACACCGATGCCCACCCCTCTCTCTGCCGAAGCCACCCCACCATGTCTCACAATCTGACATCTGTTGTCCAGATATGAGCCTATAAGGCTGATGCTACCCCCTCTAAAGTTGTAAGCACGAAACTTTTGCAGGAGGATGCCATGGTCCACACAGTCAAAGGCCTTGCTCAAATCACACAGAAGAACCGCGGTGTACTGGTTTCTGTGAAAGGTCTCCATAATGACTGAGATCAAGTCCAGAACACCCAAAACAGTGTTTTTACCCTGTCGAAAACCAAATTGATACCTTGAAAATAAACCATAGTTTTCAAAAAAAGTTGTTAGTTTTAGGGCCATGCATTTTTCAAATATTTTAGATACTATCGGTAGGAGTGATATCGGCCTATAATTTTCAGGGAGATCAGGGTTTCCTTTTTTAAAGATTGGTATCACTATGGCTTTTTTCAGCACATCAGGGAATATGTTGTGTTTAAAGCAGTTGTTTATCAATTTAGTTAGAGGTATCAATATAACATTTTTTATAGCTTTAATTAATTTTATATTTAGACCAAAAATATCATTACTCTTTTTATTTTTCATACTGTTTATTACATCACGGACCTCATTGAATGTAACTTCCGAAAAGGTAAATTTATTACTTGAGGGACAATTGAGTGTAAATAATCAATGGGATTTATGTTACTGTCTGGGATACTCCTCGCTATACTCTCAGCTATGCTAGAAAAAAAGTTATTGAAATCATCAGATGTTAATATAGTACCTGGTGATGAAACCTGTGCCTTACCTCTATGCCCGTTTATGATGTTCCAGATGGTTTTGGTTGGGTTACTTGAATTACTTATTAAATTATTGTTTGCGGCAATTTTAGCCTCCCTAATCATATTCTTGTATAGTATTCTATATCTCTTACATTCCTCCTCACTCACACATCCATACTGCCTGTTTAAGTCTCTTAGAGTATTCACCTGTTCACGCATAGCTTTCAAATCTTCACCAAACCATGTGATATTATTGGACTTTAGAATAGAAGAATTTTAGAATAGAACTTTTTATAACTGTCTCTTCTGAGGGTACAAAACACGGATCTTGTTTAGATTCGAAATAGAATTTTGTAGCTCTTCGAAAAATCATAATTTGTTCACAATCTGGGAAATGACCACGTCCGGGAATAGTTCTTAATAGTGTAACTCTGGTTCAAACACAAATGGCTGACAAGAAATAAAACAAAAAGAGACCCGTTTGACGGACAGAGATAAAACAAGTGTTTGATTTAAAATTAGATACGATTAATCGCGAAAAACCCTTAAAAAATATAACCCACGCGAATGTGTGTGTGTGTGTGTGTGTGTGTGTGTATTCATTTTTAACGAGTTATCACTATTTGTTTTTCCCAGGATGCATTGTTTAAACAATAACTCCGAAATCGAGAGCTGTTAGAGACCTCTTTTTTTTTGGAAGAATTACATTATTTTAATAAACTTAAACAATTCGCGAAGTCAGTTTCCTATATACTATTTTCCTGACCTATTAAAATAAAATGTACCTTAATATGAATAATCAGTAAATTCTCCTCTCACATAATTCCACTAGGTACAGGGTGTTCCAGCGAGGACTGAACAGGGACCTATTTTCGACCTTCCTTGTATTTTGGAAAAATTCAAAATAGCCAATCGATGTATTTTTTCTTGTAGAATCCAAAAATGTCATCGAAAAAATATTTGAACCAGAAACAAAAGAGTTACGCTATGCATCAGGTGTTTTTTAAATGGAATGTATCGTTTTTTATACGATTTTTGGAAAGAGTGATTTTTTTTATGTCCGTTCTGATTAAAAGATTTGATTTTGCGATAGCTGTTTATATTACATTTTAATGTTTTACAAACTAAAATTTTAGCTTCACCTGTTTAAAATATATGATAGGTTGGTATAGGTGATCAAGGTAAAATGACGTTTGAATGCTTTGTCAATAAAAATTGACATTATTTTAATTATTGTCGAAGTCTTCACCTAAAAAATATATATTTGACTCTGATCGAAATGAAATACTCTTTGGACGAGAGACTACAGATTGTTATGCTATTTTACAAGTGCCAAGAAAATGCAAGAGAAGCAAGAAGAAGATTTATTGCAAATTTTCATAGAAATATATCCATCAATACAATTCTAAGGATAAAAAACCTATTTGAGGAAAATAAAACTTTACATGATAGAAAAAGAAATATACAAAGAAGAAAAAATCGAGACCAGGCCATTATAAATTATTTTCAAGTTAATCCAACCAAATCTATTTCGGATGCAGTTCGGGAAGTTCAGTACGGTGGCGGTGTAAGGCGCAGAAGAGTTACCCGAGGGACTGTTCACAGGACTCTGAAAATTCATAAATTTAGGCCTTTTCGTATCCTTCCACTTCAGCACCTACACCGGCACAAAAAGAACTTCGCTTCCAATTTGTTTCTCAAATGGTAATTCGGCAAGAAAACGAAGACCCTGATTTATTCAAAAATATTGTGTGGACCCACGAAGCTACTTTCACAACATCGGGAGTATTCAACAGACATAATAGTCACCACTGGGCCGTTGAAAATCCAAAAAAGTTCCAGACTATTAAATTTCAAGGGAGGAATTCTATTCATGTTTGGTGTGGGATAAAAACAATAAAATTTTGGGACCAATATTTATTAACGGGACTTTAAATGGGCACAGATATTATGAGTTTTTAGAAAACGAAATTGAAAATTTTTTGGAAGACTTACCATTGGCAGAATATCAGAATTTAATTTGGCAACATGATGGGGCGCCTCCTCATGCCGTGCATGATGTGGTTCAATTTTTAAATCGGCGCCATAACGAATGGATAGGGCGAAATGGAACATATGCTTGGCCGCCCAATAGCCCCGACCTCTCAGTTTTGGATACATTTCTTTGGGGCCATTTGAAGAACGTCGTATACAGACAACGAAACGAAAATATTCAAGAGATCATGGGAAAAATTGTCGATGAAATAAACCGCCTTAACCAGGAAAATCATATTGTAACAGCAAGTTTAGAAAGGCTACAAAGGAGTTATCGATGTTGTTTCGAGAAAAACGGCGGTCACATTGAAAACTTATGTTATTAGTAGTTTTATTTTATTATTTAACAATTATTTTTTATTGAATTTCTTTTTCTATCATGTAAAGTTTTATTTTCCTCAAATAGGTTTTTAATCCTTAGAATTGTATTGATGGATATATTTCTATGAAAATTTGCAATAAATCTTCTTCTTGCTTCTCTTGCATTTTCTTGGCACTTGTAAAATAGCATAACAATCTGTAGTCTCTCGTCCAAAGAGTATTTCATTTCGATCAGAGTCAAATATATATTTTTTAGGTGAAGACTTCGACAATAATTAAAATAATGTCAATTTTTATCGACAAAGCATTCAAACGTCATTTTACCTTGATCACCTATACCAACCTATCGTATATTTTAAACAGGTGAAGCTAAAATTTTAGTTTGTAAAACATTAAAATGTAATATAAACAGCTATCGCAAAATCAAATCTTTTAATCAGAACGAACATAAAAAAAATCACTCTTTCCAAAAATCGTATAAAAAACGATACATTCCATTTAAAAAACACCTGATGCATAGCGTAACTCTTTTGTTTCTGGTTCAAATATTTTTTCGATGACATTTTTGGATTCTACAAGAAAAAATACATCGATTGGCTATTTTGAATTTTTCCAAAATACAAGGAAGGTCGAAAATAGATCCCTGTTCAGTCCTCGCTGGAACACCCTGTACATACGACACAGTCTTTATATACATATATTATTTTTTCATTAGGTAGCGTTTTGTTTCGCAATAATGGTTTTACACAAACGTTTTTCCCATCTATCACAGTATCACATTTTATTCTTGTGCAAATATTGAAGTTCATTCGATAAGTTGTTTCGTAATAATGATTTTTAAAATATGGGTCCCAGTACACTTCCCTGGGGTACACCTCTTACTAAGTCCAATAAGTCTGAACGTAGTATTACTTTTTGTTTCCTATTAGTCAAATAGGATTCTACCCAATTATTTGGAATGCCCCTGACACCATAGTTTAAAAGTTTAGCTAGTAAGATTTTATGTTCAATAAGATTAAAAGCTCGGGTATAATCAAAAAACAATCCTAAAGTAGGGTATTTAGTGTCGAGTTGAAGGACAACGTTATTTACAACACTCAGTATGGCATCTTGAGTTGAACAACCTCCTCTGAAACCATACTGATTATTTGGTAGAATTTTCTTGAGTTCTAAAAAATTTAAAAGTCTACAGTAAAATGACTTTTCATAAATCTTAGAAAATGCAGGTAAGAGAGAGATCGCCCGGTAGTTATCAATTTTATCAGTACTTCCCTTCTTATGAATTGGACATATTATGGATGTTTTTAAACTGTTTGGAAATATTCCTTCAGAAAATGACTCATTTATCAAAAATGCCAGGATAGGAGCAATATACTGTGATACTTGTCCTAGTAGAGAGCAGGGTATACCATCCACACCGCCTGACTTCTTAGATGATACACGACACATCAAATCATAGACCTCTAAATCTGTTACTGCATCAAGCAACATAGACTGGTGTTGTACAAAAGGTCCAAATCTACAATCACTATTATTATTATTAAATGAATGGTGAGCTGAATCAACAAAAAACTTATTGATTGAATTCTACAGCAGCCAAAGTCAAATCAGGAATTACATTACCTTCTGCATCCTTGAAGGTCTTAGGGTATTTTTTATCAGTGTTAGTTTCGTTTTTTATTATTAACCAAGAAGTCTTTGACTTATTGTGTGAATTATTATACAGTTCAGAGTAAATTCTTTTTTTTGAATCATTAATAAGTTGTCTATGTTCCTTTAGCCTAACTTTATATAGCTGTTAAATGTTTTCATCATCAGACTGTTGACAGATCCTATGGATAAGTCTTAATTCTCGCCCTGGTTAATGATTTCATTTGTAAACCAATTACACAACCTTGGCTTATTATTATTTATTTTGCCAATCTCAAGTGGAAAAGCAATTTCAACCAAGTTTATGAAATTCTCCAGAAATAACTGAAACTTAAAGTCAGCACTAGTGTGATCAATGTATAGCGTGAGCCAAGATTCGTTGCTTAACAATCTCTTTGGTGTAATTATATTGGCTTCTTTGCCAAACTGTCTAATATACTTGAAGTGAAAAGAAATTTCTTGTTTAGGTTTAAAAATGGGTAAAGTCACAAGTTGCATGCAATGATCGGACAAATGGCTATGAATGTTCACCGCATTTACAAGTTTACAATCAAAGGAAGTAAAAACATTATCTATAACAGACTTTGCGCCGTTATGTACCCTGGAGTATTCATCTATGCTAGATGACAAACCAAAAGAATTAAAATTGTTAACAATCTGATTAGCATAACTATCATTAAATGATCTATCGAAATTAACATTAAAGTCACCACATATGGTATAAAATTCCTTTTCATTACATTTACAAAGATCCTTGAGAGGCTCGTGAAGGGTTTCAACAAAATATTTCACATTTGACGAAGGTGGTCTGTATAAACAAACAACACATAAGACACATGTTTCTAGTACAATTTTTACATTTACATATTCAAAATTATTTCCAACACAATTCACCATAAGACCAAAATTGACAAACTCGATATCATCACGGCAGTAGACAGCAACTCCGCCACCACGATTCTGTTCTCTGCAAAATGATGTTGCAAGAGTCTATCGCTTAATGTGTATCTTGGCTATCTCATCTGACGAGCACCAAACTTCAGTTAGTGCTAAGATTTCAGGATAAGTTCTAGCTTTTAACAAGCATGACAATTCTCTGTCCTTGGCCCGCAAGCTTCTAATATTAAAGTTAAAAAACTGTAGGATACAATTACCCTTAGATCCATTTAGTTGTTGTTGGACTGTGGACTCCCCACGTGATCCTGTGATGGAGTCCTCCTCAGGGGAAAAAACTTTGAAACTAATACACTTTTTGGCCACGTTGCCAGGCCTTTTTAAAGTTGTCTTGATGAATTGTAACTTTCATTAGTATACAGTTCAGGATGCTTGGAGGTGTGTACCATACAGTCGACCTCAGGAAATTCATTCAGCAACAGCCTTCAGGCTTAGTACCCGGTTGTAGACGCGTGACATGCAAGGCTACATGTCTGGGCACTCCTTTGACACCATTATCAGAGGAGTCCTTGTCCCCAACAACAAATCGACGTCTCCTAGTTCTAGCTGTTTTCCAATCACCCTCATCTTCAAGAGTGTGTTTTTGGGAGGCATCATTGTTCAAGTTTTGGAGCTCCGCAAGCTGTAGCGCCGTTTCGGCCTCCGAAATTGCGTCTCTAACCGGTGCCGGATTGAAATACGCTTGTTTTTGGTTATTATGATTTCTCACCCCTCTGTCATTTTGGTCAGATGTCATTATTTCAGACCTGTCAGTGCTGCCAACAGAAGAGATAGACGCCGCCCGATCGCGCGGAGCAGAAAGATTTCGAATCATAATTTTCGATTTATTGCTAGCAGCTCCAGTGTTGCCGCCCGAAAAAACAGCTGTATCTTGACCACGTGAAATAGCGGCCGGATTCCGATTGACGGTAATTTTTGGGCGAGTGCCGGCAGATCCAGTTGGTGCTGCTTTGGTTGCATATGTAATCTCGCGCGAAAAGCGAATACGATTCGAGGAATCTTTTGAACTTGCGTCTGAGCTTTGTCGACTATCACGTTCGAATTCGATCAGCTCTGTTTATGTTTTTGACTTGAATTAGAATTATCTAGGGATGCCGGAAAATGACAATTTTTTAATAATTTTTCTTGTAGAAAGTTAATTTTTTCTTTTTGAAGAGCACAATTTTCGAATAGAAGTTCGTATTTGCTTTGCACTTCTTTCACAAGCTCCTTAAGAAATTTATTTTCAACCGCGTAACTTTTCACGAGATCATTTGGATTCATAACCTCTAAATTATCACTCGCAGATAAAACCAAACCATACCTACAAACGCCGCTCTTTGCTTGTGCAGACTGCACCAAATAACTAGGATGGTACACATCTACACATTTAAAACATTTTACATAATTAACTACTTTTTTACAATGTTTACACAATAACTCACTCTCCGAATTAACAATCACGTTCACTTCACCCGTCATCTGTGTATATATATATGACTCTTGATTTTTGATTAAATTTTGAATAAGTAGCTTTTGCTATGCCGCATATAGACAAAGAACGACAGACCTAGGGACTGACGGAAATGGGAGAACATGTTTTTCGGGCTCAAGGAACCCTAAAACACAAAAATGTACAAAAATCTCGAAAGATGCGATTTTTGCACTCCCTCTTACGAGGGAGGTAAAAAATACTAACTTTCCGATAATTGTAACAAAAATATTTTTACTCGGGATAGTTTTTTATTCATCAGTGAACTACTAGACCTTGAAAATAACGCGTGTAAGAGTTCCTCCAATTTCCTCTTAAGGAGTGTCATCAAATATTTTTTGAAACTTATATTAGGACTTATCAGTCTGAAACATTTGTATATCCTATTTTTATTTTTTATGTAGCTTAACAATTGTAAATTGTTGGTTTTAGTGAACAGTTAATTAGAAGTCTTTATAAAACTACTTAAACAAATTTTTAAATTCTAATTCAAGGTGAGCGGCCGCACAAATGTCAATTCTGTCCCAAAGCTTTTGCTACCAGTTCTAACCTGACAGCCCATATAAGAACACATACTGGCGAGCGACCTTATGTGTGTTGTGTGTGTCAGAAGGCCTTTTGTCAATCCAACGAACTCACAAAGCATATGAGGACACATACAGGAGAAAAAAGTCATATATGTGATATTTGTAACAAAGGTAAGGCCTTTGACTCTTATGTACTCTCTGTATTTTAGGGTGATTCTAAAGTTCATTACATATTAGAGGGAAAAATTTGCTGATTGATTTTAGAACATGAAGGGTTTATAAACCAAAGAAATTCTTTAAAATTACCTTGAAAGGAAAAAACTTATCTATGACAGGCAAATGGGGAGCAAAGAACAATGGTTTAATGAAATTTTTGAGGCCATTTGGGCGATGTATCTCTTTCTTAATGGTACTACCATGGATTTTATTCTGACGAATTATCATCAATTATTTTCGTATACATTCCTGCGGAGCATCGACCCACCTTCATCTCTTCACCTTCCAACTGCAGAGATCACTTCGTTTAGTCCTTTATTTCCACAGTGACCCGATTATGGAATGTCTTATCAACAAAGATCTTTCCCACTTCCCCTAATCTGCAAATATTTAAATTTCTCATAATAAACGTTCCCTCTCTCTTTACTTAAAGCAACTGCATTATCTAGTACTTAGACATTCAGCCTACATGATGTGTTCATAGATTAAAAAATTTAAAGAAACGATAGTTAAGAAGCCTTTTGTGTTTGAAAAAAAGTTAAAATAAAATATATCTAAGTTCTATAATAGAATATCGAATGCTCTACAATTTTTCACTAAACAAAAAGATAAACTTTTTTGAAACAAAAAATACTGACTTCGATAATCTTTATGGAAAAAAACAATATACCTTTCTTGGGAAATTTTCGTAGGTTAATAAATCATTGAATTACAATATAAGGGCTAATGGAGAAGTAAAAATGCATGTTCCATTTAATTTTTTGTGACACATTTTTATTACACAGGTTTCAATGGATCAAGTGGTCTTCTAGCTCATCGTCGACAGCACACTGGTGAGCGACCTTACGTGTGCCAGCAGTGCAAGCGAGGTTTCACGACATCGAATTGTCTGTCTGCTCATATTAAGACACACAACAAATTGTACCCCTTAAAGTGTGGTCAGTGTGAACAGAGCTTTAATTCACTCTCTAACCTTAAGGACCATATCACAAGGGAGCATAATGTTGGTGAAATTATACAATGCAAGATGTGTGATAGTTCTTTTGATAGAGTAAACGATTATATCGTCCATATGAAGTCACATGAAACTGCTGGTAGTTAACATTTAAAATAGTCTTTTAGAATTTTCAAAGTTGAAGTTTTAAGTAGAAGTGGAATTTCTCATTTATTGTATTGTATTGTACTGCATCAAGTGCAAGCCCTGTAGTTGGCAGCATTAATGTTAATTAGACAGGAACCTGCTGCTTACACTATGATTGTCCATTTGTAGTGATTGCAAAATTAAAATACATTAAACTTGTGAAGCTGATTGTATCTGTAGAAACTAACAATTTGTATTCTTTATAATTTAATCATGGGATCAACAAATCTGTCAAATTTTAGTTATATACTTTGTTTACTAATTTTTAAAAATTGAGACATGAAAATTAATAACTTCTATTACACTGAGTAACCCATGAAACGACTCAAGCAGAATTTAACTTACATTACAATATTGGCCTATCTTCGATTTTTTTTATTTCCTTGCAACCTTGGAAATATAGCGGGTTGAATATGTAGTTTTTTTTGTTTATTTGTTTGTAAATTTTATACTGACATGTTTCTTTGAAGGATACCTCTTTGACCAAATGTCGATAATGGGGAAAACTGATAACTTGTCATTTTAGTTTACATTGGTATCTTAATCATTTCAAAGTGAAATATGAAATTTATATTTGATAGCAAAATTTGCAGTGATGTTTTATTTATTTTTTTAGTAATAAATTAACATGCAATTACCGTAACTTTGTTGCTTAGACCCAACCAGGAGGATACTGTACAGGGTATCCCATTTTCGGCGTTTTTTGTGTGTGCTACTTTTTTGTGAAATCAAAGATGGCGCCAGCAGAATTTGCATAGATCTCTTGGTTTATGAGATACGGCGCGTTTTTGAAAATCTTACATTTTCAGGCACCCCTCGTATCACAACTATCTGATAACTTATCAAAAAGTCCAAAACTGTTCCATAAATGACTTTTTCCGTAGAAAAATGGCACTGCACCATTTTTCAAAATAAGTATACGGGGTTAGGTCAAAAAGTTATCGGTCCCTACTTTATTCTTTTAAATAGGACACCCTGTATATTATTCTCTATATTTATTAGGAATAATATAGAATTTCCATCATATCTACAGTTATTTTAAAAAACAAGCTCTAGAATCGAGATTTTTATAATTTTCTTTTGTGTCCAATAGTAGGTAGGCTACTAATGTATCTATGGACGTTATTTACTTTCTTATATATATATATATATATATATATATATATATATATATATATATATATATATACATTACAGTTTTTTTAATGATCATCTTGTCACCAAGATCTTTCAACACTATTTTTGTATGGTTTTATTGCGTATTTTTTCTATAAAACGAATATGTTTTTCTTCAATAACGTTCCTGGACGATGTAGTGGATGCTCTCCATATTCTTATAATTCCACTGGAAATTCATAGCGCCAAGGGAACATTTTCCATGAGTTGTGGAATAACTTCCTCAAGGATCTCTAGCTACCAACGCGCTGTGAGACCTTCAAAAATTCTATAGACTATGCGTCTTCAGAAAATGAAACGCGAGACCCCAACCCCATCGTAATTGTTGTACCCTCTCAAAAATGAAATGGTGCTTTTCTGCGGACCAATTTCTTGTATTATAGCGATTGAAAATTCCTGCATTTGAAAAATAAGATTTATCGGACTAGTTAACGAGTCTGCCAAAAGATTCATTAGTATGGATTTGTTATATATACCAAAACAACATTCGGCGCTCGGCATCGCCAGTGTGTAATTATTGATCTATGTGGAATTTATATGGGTGATACTGATATTTTTGCAAAATTGAGCATCAGGCTTGGATACAGCAGTTGCTTCCTTTATTTGCTGTCAAGAAGATGAAGGCGTCACTTTTGCATAGCCCAATAAGTTTATTTTTATTCCCTCTCTATCTTGTTTGGTGTATGCTTTAGGATGGAGCTGGATAAATGATCCGTGCTCTACTAAATTTGATTTAAGGCGGATAAATATGTCTCGGAAAGGTTGCCTTCTCTCTGGATATCTAGTATGAACAAAAAGGACTCCTACGATATTATCCTAACCATAGCGCTCAAAATACGTTACCTTTGTAAATATAATTCTGAAGCTTCTTGAGGATTTTCATTAGATTGTATGAAACAAACCAATATATACTTTTCATAATTTTCGTGGACTGCCATTATTGTAAAAAATAAAATTAAATATAGTATCTAGTTAAGTAGAAACACCAAAACAACAAAAATATTTCATTAATAATCAAAAACTGACAAAAGCACAAAGTTTTTGACATTTTACTTTTGTTCCAAACAAATTAGCTACAGCCTACTACCTACTTTTTTATTTTTTTATTTATTTATTTAATGTACTCAAAATTTTACAATTTGTAAGGTATTATATATAAGAATTTAATGTTTAGAGTACAGGTTTTTAAGTGTACGATGAATTCACATGAATTTGTGGGTACACTGATTACCAATAAATCAATATTGTTTTACTAATTTTCAGCTATTTTCCCAAAGTAAAGCAAATTTCCGAGAATTACAAGTGAAAACTTAACTCTAGTGTTAAAGTAAATTAAAGTAAGTTTGTCTGAAACCAAGGAATTATATCTCAAATCTTATCAAAATTTTCAGCTATCCATTTAAATATTTTCTTTTTATTTCTTTGAAAATTTAGTGCAGTAACCCTAAAGGGAATTTTATTTGTAATTTTAGGTATTATATATGTGAAATGCCTTTGCACAGATGAGAAACGGGTATTTGGCGTAGTCAAGTTTTTATTCCAGTATGCCCTTGTACCCAGACCATGTGACACGCAATCTTCCCGTGACTGATTCTTGAAATATAACTTAAAACATGTCTTTATATATAGTTGTCTGATATTCATAAGTTTTATATTTCTAAACAATATATTTGTTGGATACATCCGTTTTTTAAACATTATTATTTTTAAAAAGTACTTTTGTAGTACAAATAAAGAAGTCAGAATGTTGTTAGAAGCTGCCCCCCATGCGGAGATCCCGTAGCACAAAACCGATTCTACAAGTGCCTGGTATAACATCCGTAGCACATGATACGGTACTATCTGTCTCAGGAAGTAAAATTTGTATATGTTCTTTCTTAATTTCTCCATAACTAGGTTTACATGCTCATGCCATCTCAGATACTGATCAAAGTAGACTCCAAGATATTTAATTTTTTCTGTTTGTTTAATTTTATTTTTACATTTACAGTTTTCAAAATATTTACAACCCCAATCATGAATTTTTCTTGATACATTTTCTGGTAGGTTCCGATTTGTCATATTGAAAATTAAGAATTTTGATTTATCTATGTTAAGTGTTAATAGACTTTTATCCAACCAGCACTTGATTTTCTGCATAGTCTGTTCAGCTTTTTTAAATACGTTATTCCAATTATTGTCCTTTATTAATATTACTGTATCATCCGCATAACATACAACCCTATTATCACAAATATCTGTAAGGTTATTCACATATATTAAGAAGAGAATCGGTCCAAGTACCGTGCCCTGTGGTACACCAAAATCAATTCTTTTTGGGTCGCTTTCATAATTTTTTATTTTTACTTTCTGCATTCGTTTATCGAGGTATGATTTAAACAGGTCATTAATTTTACCACGTACTCCAATGTTCTCTAATCTTTCTAAAAGAATCTGGTGCTCCACAGTATCGAATGCCTTTGATAGGTCTAGGAAAATTGCCATTGGTTTATGTCCTTCATTAAAACTCCTTGTGATAAATTCCGTCACCTCGGCAATAGCATTCTCGGTACTGCAGCCATCTCTAAACCCAAATTGATGATTGGACATTAATCCATTTTTTTCCAGATAATCCCAAAGTCTCAATTTTATACATTTCTCAACTATTTTGCTCAAGGTACTTATAATTGCAATAGGTCTGTAGTTAGTTTTTTCTGTCTTATCGCCTGATTTAAATATTGGTATTACAATGGCATTTTTGAAGATATCCGGAAAGACGCTTGTCTCGAGAACACTGTTTACCAGGTGTCTTAGAGGTTTTACCAAAAAAAGTGAGTTCTCCTTAACAAATTCCGCAGAAATACCATCTTCGCCACTAGCTACTCCATTTTTTAATGACATTATTTCTTTTAATAATTCGGTTTCAGAAATTGGAGCCATAAATATGGAGTGTGTGCATACTGGCCCGTCGTCAACGGGATTTAGGGGCTTCTCAATTTTGTTTGCAAGTTTCTGGCCTACTTTACAAAAGTATTTATATTTTAGTATTTATATTAGTATTTATGTTATCTAAAATATCTTTTCCATTATCATCTTTAATTACTTTTATCTCATGTTTAGTATTATTTTCGCCTATGGCATGTTTTATGGAATTCCACATTTTTTTAGGGTTTTTTAGATTGTTATTAATTATTCCTTGATAGTACATATTTTTCACCTTATTTATTAGTTTTGTTAACCTATTTCGGTAATCCCTAAACTCATTTAGAGTTTGCAGGTTACCAGGACTTCTTGCAGATTTTCTTTTTAACTTGTCTGTAATCCTTATTG
The DNA here is from genome assembly GCA_030620095.1 of Kuschelorhynchus macadamiae. Taxonomy (NCBI): domain Eukaryota; kingdom Metazoa; phylum Arthropoda; class Insecta; order Coleoptera; family Curculionidae; genus Kuschelorhynchus; species Kuschelorhynchus macadamiae. The sequence continues at coordinate 1,335,827 of JAUTXW010000794.1, forward strand.
AAGTTAATATACCTGATGTGATCCATGGTTTGATACGTTGATTTTTTGATTTTATTTTTACTTTATTCGTACAGCTTTTAGTAATGTTTTTGATAGTATTTACAAGTTTACCAGCTATTTGATTAGGGTCATTGCATTCATATAGTAAATCCCATTTGTAGTCTGATAGTATGTTTTTAATTTTTTGGTAATCTACTTTATCATAAAATCTAGTTATGTTTTTGTGTGATTGAATAACATCTTGCATTTTCATATTAATTACCACTGGGTAGTGATCTGTTAGACCCGAAATCAGTACCATTCCCAGGATATTTTCTATCTTGCTATTTTTATCAATCTTTACGAACACGTGATCTAGGCATGACTTTGATTCACCTGCCACTATAGTTTCCTTATTTATAACACTTTTGTATCCAAACTCCCCTAATATACCTATATAGTTGTTTGTTACTCGTGTATCTGTGTTTAATATATTAATGTTGGTGTCCCCTGTAAAAATTTCTATGCTGCATTTTTTATAGTTTTTCAGAAAGAGTTCGTTTAAATCTTGAATATAATCTTCTGGTTTAAGCGATGGGGATCTATAGTTTGCAATAATACCAATAGATTTTTTGTTTTTTGTTAAGGTTACTCTTAAAAATTTTGAATTTCTTATACCTATTTTCATACTATTTTCAATTAAACTATTTTTTACACTAATTTACGAATTGGACACAAAAGAAAATTTTAGAAAATCTCGAGTTTTGAAAATGTATCTATTTTTGAAAAGCCCATATTATTCCTAATAAATAGAAGGAATACTCACATTGTCCGCATTTTTGATAATATCAGATATATAAAAACGCCCTGTATCTCAAAAACCAAAAGGGTTAAGGGGAAAATTCTACAGGCGCCATCTTTAATTTCACAAAAAAGTAGTATTAGTCGCGAAAACCGTAATACTCTATCTTTAAAAATAAGGGAGATATATGGCAAAAGTGCCAAAAATGGGATACCCTGTACATTTTATTCACGTTTAAAAAAAAATAGAAATCAAAAAATCTGCAGATGACGGTAACATTTATAGAAAGGCATCTTGGTAAAATGTAATGCCTTCAATAAAGGCATGCAACTTAGAAATCATTTAATATAAACTAAAAGACAAACTGTTGACAAAAGAGATTTTGCAAGTGTTCTTAGGGAAAAACCATGTATCAATTTAAAATTTACAAAGCAAATCACCACTACATGCTCAACCTGGTATAATTTCAAAGACAGTAATTGGAATAAAAAAAACTTGTAAGAGTCCAAATGTAGGCAAAAATTAAAAATTCCCAAGATCATTAAAATCGGTCCCTTGGTTAAAAATGTCCCAAAAAATAAGACAAATTCTGCTTGAGAACTCGAGCAGAATTTAGTTTAATTTTTAAATAATCTGCGATAATTATCATTTGGACATTTTACAGGAATTTCTTTGATAACTTATATAAGAAATGTTACAAACTGTAGTCACAAAACAAAATACTAAAACTAATTATGAAGGATGTCTTTACCTATTCAGAAATAATGTGCTAAATATCAATAAAGATAGATGAAAACCTTCTCGAGAGTTGTAAAATATTAATTTTAGAGACTGATTTCTCTCCAAAATTATTTATATGATTACCTAAAAAAGTAACAACACAGAAAATTCGACTTATTTCGATATATTCGTTCTATTATTTTCTGTACCTCTGTCAGAATAACCCAATGAGAACTAAATATTGGGGGCTGGATATGACAGCTTATTTTTTTCTTGTTAGTTTAACGGTAAAACTGTCAGAACAAATTCTTTCTTGAAGTCTAATTCGCAAAACAAGTGAAGACCGTTTATACTTTGCGTAGACATTCCATCAGCCTGTTTCATAAATTCACCACATCAGTCGCTCCTGTCAGTGTTTAATCGTAATATTAGCTAGTATACAGCAAGATTTCTGTGGTTTTGTCAGTGATACGATTTAGGTCCACTTACATAGAAATATTTTAGTTGTTATTATTGTATCGGAAATTAAAACAAAATTATATTTTAATGAGCTAAATAGAATTGCTAATTGTAGATCGGAGATCATCGCGAAATGACCGTGTTGAGTTGAGTTCCACAGAAATTTCTCGATGAATCCCAACTCTGCTGAACGAGAACTAAGTTAGAACCCTTTTAGAGGTTCTTTTATTGTCCATTAGTTGGATCATCTATTTGGAGTATATTCGGTCTTAAATTTTACACATTACGAAACAAATCATTTAAAGCTGCTTCACTCTGAAAGTTACTTGAAAGTCGAATTGATTTTGAGATTTTAGGGTAATATCCCCATAACTACAAGAAGAGTTGGCTAAATTAATTTCATTTGTTGTAAATTAGTAAACAATAAAGATCCCCATAGTGATTTTTGAAGCACGTTTTTAATAATTTTGTCTTACGCATAGTCATATAAAATTTCTAATAGCAGTCCACAGATGTGCTGTGTGATGTAGTCTAAGTATTAGTTATAGTGAATGATAAAACCAAAAATTGTTTGAGATTTCTTAAAGAATAAAAGTGAAATTTCACAGAAAATACATTACATTCTGATTCTGGACACAAATTAATTAAAAACCTTGATGTTTATACACGGAGTATGTGTTGGATGGTATATTTCCCAAAATTCGTAGTAGGAATTTCATCTAGTAAAACATGCTTATAAAGGTCAGAAATCTTTATTGTTTTAAAAGACATTTTAGCTACTATAAAAATGTGACTTGAGATTTGTCTCTTTACTTGGTTACTTTTTTTTAAACTCATGTTGTCTCTTAACTATCATTGGATGTTCTTAACTTTCCACAAGAACAAGGATCTTTTGGAAGGAATTCAAATATATTTAGATGAGCGTAAAAACTTTCTAAATTTGTATTTTTCATATAAACATCAACTTATTTATAATATTTCGATTGATGCCTCTGAGATTACTCTAAATAATTTTTAACGCGCTAATTTGGAAATTATTTAAAAAAATCGAAACCTGAGATTTAATTTTTTTTGAGTAATTTTAATTATTTAATTAAAGATAACCTTAAATATTTTATATTTTTAATGGTATAATTTATTATAATTGTAAGGCTTTTGCCTATAGTCTATTGATGCCTCTGAGATACTCTAAATAATTATTGATGCATTAGTTTGGAAATTATTTTAAAAAATCGAAAATTAAGATTTTTTTAGCAATTTTAATTATTTAATTAAGGATAACTTTAAATATTTTATTATATTTTTTATGGTATAATTTATAAGCATTGTGAGTTGAGGCTATTGGTTTTGCCGTTTCAGCTTTTGAATAATTTAGTTTTTGCCTTGAATGTTGTGTTATTTAAAATTAAAATAACATTGTTGAAAGTTTTATGAACAATACAAGAGACCTACAATTTTTAATAGCAAACCATTATTAAATGATGCATAATTGAGAAACTAATTTTATAATTATGTCTTAAGGAACTTCTGCATTTACAGTATTAAATAAAATGATTTATACAGTATGTCTACTATGCTATGGAAATAATCTCCCATTATTTATTTCTTTGTAAATAACTAGTTATTTATACTAACTTTTGACTTTAGAATACAAGGTAATTTGACAAAATTCTTTATTATAAATATTATTATGATATTTGGTCTTGGACATCAAATTTCCAGGACTGGCCAATCGCACAAACAAAATCACAGCGAGCTTAAAGAGACAAATAGGGCTGCCGTGTAATAGCATAAACAGGTTGGAGGCCGAGCGTTGCGGACTGCTAACTCTGATCATTAAGCTACGGAAAAATCTCCATAGATCCCAATTATAGTGAATGCATTACAAAGTTGGGATCTTCTATTTTCCATTTGCTGGGTCGTAGTATAATCGGTTTTTAAAAACAAAATATTTTGTGTGAAAAAGACTGTACAAAAACGCACCCAAAACATGCAAAAGCCTAGTTTTTTGTCAGACATGCGAATTTCATTAATAGATTTTAGTTTTAGTGCGAGATTGTAAATTGTATTATACATACCTAGTGGTATAAGTTTTTATTTAGACTGACTGAATTAAGTAGGTAAATTAATAACTTATTGCAATTTCTTTTTGTTTTATTTATTTGTGAAAAAAAATATTTTTCGTAGATCAAGTGAAATAAACGATATTATTTGTACCTATATGAAGTTTTATTTTTACAATTATTATAGTGTTAGTTGATACAAAATATCTTAGTACCATTATAATTACTGTACAGTTTAACCAAATGCCTATATTAAAAATAGTATCAAGTGTTCCCAGTTTAGTATGAATTTAACACTTTTATACTTCAACATTTTATATGAACTGTAGGTCCCAAATATCTGTATGAAAAAGTCTGAGACAGCATAGGTGTGTGCCAGAGGGTAGGCCGATATCTAGCGGTAGATGAAAAAGGCTGATGAGGGTGATGATATAGAACCTTCAGACAAGTAGTAGTAGTAGTAGTTAGGGTGAGGACTAGAGACCTGACTGGTAGGCCTATAAGGCCCCTTCAGTCTACCCCAGCTCCACCCGCCACCAGGTGTACATCCTTGAATCTGCCTGTCCTTACTATATAAGTCTGTATATCCTTCCATGCAGGATCCTTAACTTCGTCCCTATGCAAGACCGTAGTGCCGAAAATATCTCGTCGCAGTCTCGCTCGCGCTTCACATCTGCACAGGAAGTGAAGCGGAGTTTCCTCCTCTTCCTGACACTCCGTGCAGATGGAATCTTCCTCAATGCCTAACATAAAGAAGTGTCTCCTCAATCGACAGTGCCCCGTTAATATTCCTACGATGGAATTTAGAGCTTTCCTGTCTCGGGCTAGTAACCACTCTGTTCGGCACTTATCGGGCTTCACAATGAAGTCTTTAGCTTGCCTCCCGACCCCGGACTGGCCCCATTCACGTTGAAGTTCATGTTATGCCCATTCGTCGAGTGCTGTCCTTATCTGCTGCCTAGTGATGCCTAAAGCTGGTTCTGGTCCTACATACGGGCTGGTGGCGCCGAGTCTAGCAAACTCATCTGCCCTCTCGTTGCCCTCAATCCCACAGTGTCCTGGCACCCAAACCAACTTCACTCTTTTACGTCGCGCCAACTGCTCTAGCCTGTCACCGCATTCCTGAACCAAAACTGATCCCGCCGTGGGTGAGTCGAGCACCTCAAGTGCTGCTTGACTGTCTGAGCATATGACAATCTCTCCCTCTGCCTCCTCTATGACTTCCTTCATCGTTATTGCCATTAGAATGGCATATACCTCAGCCTGAAACACCGTTGAAAACTTCCTCAAAGGGAAGCTGGACCCAGTTTGTGTAGCCTCAATATAAACTCCAGCACCAGAGGATTGCAGCTGTGTCATACGTGAACCATCCGTATAGCAAACAATTGCCTCTCTGGAGAACTCCAGCCTGTTTCTCTCCCAGTCCTCTCTTTCGGAGATTGAGATACTATAACCCTTATGCCATCTTCGTCTGCCTGAGGGTCGTTCTACTATGTAGGTAGATAAAGGGATCTCTTTCCACAATGTGGGAGATCCTTGCATGACCCACAACCTCACCTTTGGTATGCCAAGCTCCTGCGTCTCCCATTCGCAAGTGCGCTACCATAGCCTCTTTCTTAATGAAAGTCGACAATGATGGGAGCCCTAGCAAAACATACAATGCTGCTGACGGCGTCGTCCTCATTGCTCCAGTTATCGCTAGGCTAGCCGGTCTCTGGACTTTTGCAAGACTGGAACGAATGGTTTTCCTCTGCACCGTGGGCCACCATACTATTGAGCCGTATGATATCCTGGGTTTTATGACTGCTTGGTACAGCCAGTGCATGACCCTAGGACTTAGCCCCCAGGTTGTGCCTACCGCTCTACGGAGCTGCCAGAAGGTCGCTATTGACTTCCTTATCTGCCTATCGACATGAGTCTTCCAGCTCAGCTTTGCATCTACTGTGACCTCCAGGTATTTAACCTCTTTTGCCAAGGTCAGTTGTTGACCATACAATCTTGGGGGTCAAAAATCTCCTAAATTCCTTCTCCTTGTAAAGAGGATCATCTCAGTCTTCCGCGGATTAACCGTGAGACTTACCTCATTACACAATGCCTCCAATATATTACAGGCCATCAGCATTCTCTCGCAGATGATGCCCTTTAGACAAACTTCACATCAACTGTAAATGAAATTTTGCTACTATTTTTAAAACCCAATCATAATCACACTTGAATTGTAAAATCTGTGTAACTTGTTGCAAAGCATTTTTTTGAGTTGGTCAAAATGCCACGGGTGTGTAGGATTCGTCGGGTTACCCAGTTTAGTGACTTTGACAGGGGTAGAATTGTTAGGTTGCGTGAAGCCGGTCTGTCGATAAGAGAAGTTTCCAGAAGACCCGACAGATCTGTATGCACTGTACTGGAGTGTGAACGGGCGTGGATTTAGGAAGGCCGAGGACACAGAGCGAGGGGCTCTGGACGTCCCTGGGAAATCACAGAGCGCCAAGATCGCCGATTGAGAGTTCTGGCTTTTAGAGACAGTTTCAACAGTAGGTGGACCGTCGCAAATCAGTGGTTTGAAAAGCATAGTAGGATGGGTGCTATGCGTACAGTATATCGCTTAATACGAAGTTTTGGTCTTTTTTCTTATCGCTCACACTGAGTGTTACTTCTCACAGCTGAACATAGGCGTAACCGTCTGCTCTGATGTAGAGAGATAATTCAATGGGACCAAAAATGAATTCAGGTGATCTTTAGTGACGGATCCCACTTCTGTCTGGGAATGCACGATGGTCGGGCAAGGGTGAGAAGACGACAATGGTGAAAGAGGTGATCCACAATTTGACAGAGCACCTCATTTCCACCACACCGTGGAAATGATGTAAGGGGTGCCATTACATAGGATAGGAGATCAGCACTGGTTTTCATTAGAGGTAATATGACAGCCTGGCGCTGCATCTAGAAAGTAATCCAGCCATATGTAATTCCATACTTTCACACCATCCAAAATGCTATATTTCAGCAAGACAATGCCAGACCGCATATCGCCAGAGAAACGTTAGCGTTCATGGATCAACATGACATCAACCGTTTACCTTGGCCACCACTGATCTGTCTCCTACTGAACATGTCTGGGACATGATTGATCGCACGCTGTTGAATTTGCAGCAGCACAATGAGTGTATAAGAAATCGCGGTCTTCTACACACTATTGAACCACTTTTTCCAGCAAGTTATCTAATGAAGCTCAAACTTCAATTATTTACTAAGTAAGAGTCACTGAACAGGTATACCAAATTATTAAAATCGAATGAACACAGGTGTTTACCTTTTTTTGTCACTCACTCAGTACATAAAACAATACATATATATATATATATATATATATATATATATATATATATATATATATATATATATATATATATATATATATATATATATATATATATATATATATATATATATATATATATATATATATATATATATATATATATATATATATATATATATATATATATATATATATATATATATGTATATCAAAAAAAGTTAAATACAATTTTTTTTCAAATAGCATAATTTTTATTTGAGTAGTTTGCAGATATACAGGGTGTTTAGTTTTTCTGTAATCAACAATTAACTTCCGTTTCTTAAACATAACACCTTGTATTTTATACGTCCATCAAATTGGATATCTTCAGCTGATTATAAATATACCAAGTCTGATACCTTCATCTTTAAAAACAGTCGAGAAATTTGACAAAAACCCTGCCATCAGGCAATGAAGGAGACTGAAAACATTCTTCTAAAATAAAATTAAGACTGCAATTCAATGACACTAACAATCAGATAAAAAATTTTAAAAAATTCTATAAAAAACATCATAACAATATTGACTAACTTAATACATTTAATTAAAGTAAAATATTTAAGTCTCTGCTCTGTCTCAAGGCCTGCTTAAAATCACTAATGGAGTAAGGTGCTAAATGTACGATATACCTTTTCATTCAGGTTTAATTCCCGGAAATTTAAGGGAAGCAAATTAAATGCGTTTATGCCAACATAGCTTGTTTTCTGCAAACGTGAGAGTGCGAGATCTGTATTTGTCAAGGTGATTTTTTAATGTATGTTAATTTTTCGTATATTATTTGACCATACAACGTGACTATACAAAGCGACGAAAAAAAAGACCTGCAACTATCCCTTGATGATATATTCGCAATTATTCTAATTGCTTCCTTTTGCTTAAGAAATATAGTGTCAAGATGAGTAATGGCGGCATCTCCACAGGCTAGCAAACCATAAGATAAAAGAGAGTGAAAGAGGGCGTGGTATGTTATTAAGGCCGCATGTTGTCCCACTGTAATACGAATTTTCCGAATTGCAAACAGAGATGTTGAGAGTCGCTCGTTCAATTTTATGATGTGTTTCTGCCAGCTAAGAGAAGTGTCAATATAAACATCTAGAAATTTGGGTTTAATAAATTCATCACTACCGCGAAGCTGGAATTTTAATAGAGTTGTTTTTGATTCGTTTAGAAACAAATGATTTGCGGTAAACCACAATTTTTCCTCCTCCAATACTGTCTGGAAACTATTACTCAACGACAGCTCCTTACAACATCTGACCAAAAAAGAAGTATCGCCCGCGTATAAAACTGTAGTTAACTGCTCCAATGAAATAGAACCAGGGAGATCATTCACGTACACAAGGAACAATATGGGTCCTAATATAGATAGACCCCTGCAGTACACCTCGCCTCACTGGAAGCACTGAACTAAATTTCTCTGATATAAACACTTGTTGGTAGCGGTCCTCAAGAGAGACAGTTGCCCGGAACTCCGTAATAATGCAGTTTAGCCAATAGGAGGGAGTGATCAACAGAGTCAAAGGCTGAGGATAAATCTGTAAGCAGACACCCGCACTTATCTCCCTGTTCAAATGACTCATAAACGTATTCTGTTAATTGATGTATTGCATCCATGGCTGATATTCCTTTTCTGAAACCAAATTGACTAGGTGTTATAATTTGGTGCTGTTCAAAGAATGGAAGGAGGCTTTGACATAATATCATTTCAAAGATTTTTGAGAAAGTTGGAAGAATTGAAATTGGGCGATAATTTTCAACATTATGAGCATCCCCCTTCTTAAAGACAGGCACTACTTTAGCCAATTTCAGTTTCGTTGGAAAGTGTCCTTCAGTGATGCAAGTGTTAATAATATCCGTTAATGGTTCAATGATTAGTTGTAGACAAGATCTGACGACAAAAGGGCTGATGGAATAAATATCCTCTGTTTTTTTATTTTTCATTTTATTAATTGTAATTCTTAAATCATCGTGAGTAACTGGCCTAATAAAAAGAGAAGCATTGATAGAACGTGTTCTTTTATTAAGCAATGTTAGGGGGCTGCATGATGGTGTGGGTAGCTTTTGCACCATATTGTCAGCGTTATTGAGAAAAAAGTCATTAAAATTATTAGGATCCAGGTTATCTGGAATCCTACAGTCTTTTTTTCGCCCTGTTTCGTACTTTATAATTTCCCATGCACTTTTGCTTTTGTTGTCAGATGTTGATATTTTATCCGTATAATAATTTTCTTTAGCACGCATAAACTGCTTTCTATATATTTTTGTAATCATTGTACATATGTTTGTTTACCTCAATTAGCGTTTGTTTATAATTTTCTTAAAAAGGCATGTTCAAGTCTCTTGATTTTTTTATTTCAGCAGTGATCCACGGGGATTTTTGAACATGCGTATTTTTAATATTTTTTGGAGAAAAACAAATGTTAAAATAATGCTGGAAAGTTTAAAAAAATATGATACATTTTTCTTCACCAGATCCTGCCAAATAAATATCAGTTCACTTTTCATTATTTAAATAAAATTCGAGAGTCCTGAAGTTATTTTCACTATATATTCTCTTGTAACACATAGCGATATTTTTATTGCTGTTAGAGTTGAGGGACCCAATATCTATTAACTGGGCAAAATGGTCTGACAGACCAATATCTAATGAGAGACCTGGATTTATAAGTTTAAAATTAACAAATACATTATCAATGCAGCTAGATTTACCGCCCTGGGAACGAGTTTCTGTAAAATTGTTTGCTCGAGGCCATAGGAATAAATAATATTTAGAAGGGTATGTTTGTTATTATGTGATGTAAAAAGGTCCATGTTAAAATCTCCTTTGATCAGAAGATTGATGTTGCTCTTAAACCTGCAAGACCATTCCAGCAGATCGCAGAGCACAGAAAAAAATATGTCTATGTCTGAACTTGGAGGTCTATAGATACAAATTGCTAGGAGGTTGACGTCGTGAACGTAGCATGCTGCTGTCTCATTATTTCGCTCTACAGAAAGTTTCACCAGCTTACTTATCTCTGTGACCCTACTGTAACTGCTTTTGGTGTATATGCTCAACCCACCGTTTTTGCATTATCTCGTCAGAAACAGCTTGTCACATTAAAGCCCGCTACTGGAAAACACAGCTTTTCAATTTCTCGAAGCCAATGCTCAGCAATACGTCGATATAGGGCTTATCCTGTAGGAATACCTCAATCTCCGGCAACTTGCCTCTGATGCACTGGACATTAATGTGAGGTGCGATACTGGAATTTTCGCCTGTTATTTGATCCACGAAAAAATGGATTATTAATTTTCTTATAGGGGCGGATTGATATTCACATATAATATTGTTTGAATTTAATTTGTGATTTAACATTGTTTCTAGTTTGTGTTTGTTAGCGTTGAGAGAGAACAGTGATGCAAAGACAGTAAAATATTTAGGGACAGAGACTGCAGTAATATCGCTATCATTACCAGAATGACTCAGACCAGGAGTCTGACAGGCAGAAACTGGATTTGATCCAGGCTGATGCCCGCATCGCTGCTGACGGTCTTCTAGTTGATTTTGAGTACCTGAGGTTGTTTGTTGTTTGTTTTGGTTTGGCTATTGGGATGGATTCCATTAGCTTTTCCCGAAGATGCTAGAGACACAGATGCCGCGACAGCAGTGTTCCTAACAGGAGCAGATCCGTCATTTATTTTTCTTTTAAGGATTTCAATTTTATTCTTCAAGACCCAGATGTCCTGAGAGACTTGTGAGATGTTCTGCTGAAGCTGATTGAAGAGTTCAGAAGAAAAAGATGCTTTGTGAGCTTCCGTTACTACACTTTGTCTGAAGTCAGCATTTTTATTAGCTCCACATTTGATTCCTTAATAGACCCTGCAACTGAATCAAGTTTGACAGCTATTTGATCTTGTATGAATGAAAATAACTTTTGAGCTACTTCTGGCGTGAAGAATGTACCCTGCTTAATAGTGGAACCTGGCTTTGCAATTCTGTCAAGTGACTTTTACTAATATTTTGGAGTTCACCAGTGCATTTTATTACTTGACTGTTGCCTGATTGAACGTCTAACTGAATTTCCTCCTTGGATTCTAGATTGAATATTGTTTGGCGGAGTTTTTTTTAGATCTGACGAGTAAACTTCATTTTCTTGTTCTAGTATACTTATTGTAGTTAATAGATTTTTGTTAAGTGCCTTCAGTTCTTCAATTTTCTGTACCATGTTCTTTTTTGCCTCCTTCCAAGCCTGCATCTCAGATAACATTTCAGCTTCTCTTCTTTTTATTAACTTTATTTCACTTGTTAAAGAGGCATTTTGTTTATTTAGTTTTTTTAAACGGAGTATGTTTTTTCAGCTTTTGACACCTCATCCTCAAACACTTGACTATTTCAACTCAACTTTTCAATATGTCTGTCTTTATCCCTCAATTCCTTTTTTAAATGTTCTAGTTGCCCACTAAGAACTCTTTCCTGTCCATCCCTTACATTGTAAGTTGTTTGGCATTCTTCTGAACAAAATATTTCATAACCACCAAGATTTATAATTTGTGACATTCGTTCCATACAGCTGTTATGAAATATACTGCAACAAGATATGCAGCAACAGTTAACAAAATCTTTATTCTTGCAGCACTTAAAAGATCTCATATTGTACCAAGTTTAGTACAATACCGACAGACAGTACAACCCTGGTTCTTCAATAAATATAATAAAATCAATTTACAACAATGAACAATAGGTGTGATAAGGTTGTTGATGTTCTCCTTTTTTGTATTGTTTGAGATGAACATCCAAATCTGAAGATTATGTTTTAGCTTTTAACGTCGTTATTAAGGTTCCGACAATAATAAAAAGTGACTTTTCAAATGTAGAATTGTTTTATGAACTGACACCAAACACTAAAATTAAATTTAACTTTATCATTCGCAAAACATAGAAAAACGCGGACGAACAATACACGTTAACTTATTTATGCTTATTTTTAGTATGATTTGATGTCTTGTAATTGTAAAAAAATGTATATTTTATTTCTTTATATCATATGTTAATATTTAATAAACTAGTCGGACATTAATATAATTAAAGGCTCCCAACCGCCATTTTGTAACTTTTAACCCCGAAATAGCCATAAAAAATGAGTATTTAGTCCGCATTTGAAGTGAGCCAAATTGGTTTTCTTGACTCCTTCAAAAAAGTAAGTGACATTAAAGAGCCACACTTATAAACGTGTATTCAAATTTACATAAGTAACCAAAACACACAATTGAATAATTTGCTTCTTTATTTACTTATTTTTAAAACAATAATTATATAGACATTTTGTTACAATGTTTAGAGAGCTGATTATGCTCATGTTTGGAACTAATTTTGTTATGTAACATATAGTGTGTAACAAAAGTCTGGATATCTCCAAATATCTCGAGAATCCCTCATCCAATTTAATTAAATTTGGACCAGATATATATAGAAATGCGACGAAGCCGCGGGTGACATTTGCACCATTGCGAAGCTTACCATTCTTCAGTAAAGAATAGGACTTTTATTTTTTGAGTGGAATACCTTCTATTTTATTATATTTCCGATTCTACTAATCATTCTAAAGATTCAAATCAGTTGAAGTATAATGGATTGATTAAACGAAACTCAAAGAATAGTAATTCTAATGATTCTGGATTATATGGACCGAAGAAGATAAATGATAAGTATCCTAATCGAAAGCAAATAGCAAAATGTGTGAAAAATTTCGACAAAATTCGATGCAACACATGTGAAGAATGCTTCGAGGGCTGGCCATCCTAAAACAGCGACATATGGCGATATAAGGCTTTGGATATGTTAGTCAGTTTGAAGGCGAGTCCCCATCTTTGCACAAGACAAATTTAACGTAAACCAGGACGTATTCCACATGTCGACTACTACATGCTGAGAAATCCTACCCTATAAAATATCACTAGTACAAGAACTTTCTGACGATGATCACGACAGGCGTATAGAGTTCTGAGAAAAGATAAAGGAACTTTGTAACATCAATCCAAATTTCATTCGTGAAATGTTTTTGGACGAGTCAACTTTCACTTAATGGAACCCTAACTGGATATATGGATATCACACCCACACTTTTATTACACATATATTATATAAAAATAGGCATGTCGAAGTAACAAAAAAATGTTTTTTTTTTTACTTAGCCGACTTCTTTCCTCTGCCAGAGCCTGAAGGAGCAGGAGCCTTGCGCTTTGTACCTTGAGAGACGGCATCAATTACAAATAATTTTTTAAGATCAACTACAACTTCTTTTATTTGTTCGTCAATACCTGACGTGTCCGCTGTTGGATCTTCTACAGCCTCCTCTGGTTCATTTAACAGCTTTGCTTTTACATAAGCTTTCTTCTTTCCATAACTGGGATTTATAAACATTATTGGATCATAGTCAAAAGTCAGCGCATCTATTAATTTTCGTATGGCTTCGTTCTGTTTCTCCGTTGCATTATTAGGTCGAGATGTTGCAGTCTGCACTTCTTTGGGTATCGTATACTCTTCACAGAAAGGGATTTCTTTGACAAGGAAATGCTTCTGATTGTTTGCATATTTGGGTATTAACTCTACATATCTTTCTTCAACTGGATGCTTGTACTTTTTAAGACAAACAAGTACCTAAAATAAAAAATTACTTTTATTTCAAATTAACTTTAAATGTTCAAAAGTTAAGGGTTATCGTGATAAAGTTCGTTTAGTATAATTAATAAATAGTTCAAGACACGCAGTTAAACAAAAATTGACGTCATGGTCATACATTATAAGAAATTGGTAAACAATGTTTTGTACTTTTAATCTAGATATGTCTAGCGTTTAAAAAAACCATCAATCTACAGAATTCATAAAGCTACAATTTCAAGTAATTAATAGTAATCTGAAATCCAAGAGAATTTATTAGACAAAAAAAATCTTCACAAAACCCAGCAACTGCAAAACGGGCGCATAGTGGATTAGTATTCTTAAAGGGTATCAAATTATATTTTTATGCTTATTTCACGGTCCATTTTCGATTCAGTTCTTACTATTTGAAGTGCTAAACTGAAAAATCCATACAAAATTAATATTTCCAAAAAAAAAATCTATCTAGTCAATTTCCCATTAGCCAAAGAAAATAATAAACAACGTCAGGGAAAAGGGGTAATTAAAAAAAATCAATAAATATTCTGATAAAATATAATTCGTGTCATGAAAACTAATTATAATTTTCAGCAAAACTTCATTCAGGCACGTGAAAGTAAAAATTTTAATTTTCGTTTTGTCGAAAATTATTTTAAAAATTTATTGCATTGGGTGTTTCTCTAAAATAAAAAGAATGTGCGTACTATATCCTCTAAAATGAATAGATGAAAATTAGTGATGGGACATTTAAAATTAAAAATAACAGAAAATCCGACTTTTCAAATAACCTAGCTGCAAAATTCGCTTTTAAAAACGTTAATACAAAGAAGTTTTACATAATTCGCCGTGCATAAATATCGAAACTGAGTACTGCCAGATATTGCAACTAACACTAACTAAACTTGTTCTGTCAGACTGGCATGGTCTTTATTATTTTGGTTTCACAATGTTTCGAATGGTAACTATCTCCAATCGTTTTCAAGTGTAAACTAAATGTTAACTCTAAAGCTAAGGTCTTATATACTAGTCGTGTGTGGAAATCTTTGGAATATCGACGGTAGGCTTACTGAATATACCTTGATTCCTTTCTATGAAAGCTGCTTCCATAATCTTTCATTTTCGCCTCCGACTACTGCATCCGGAGATGGTTTGACCAGATATGTTCCGCTATGCCCGATTTTGACATCTTTCCCTTTTAACTCTTATACAAAGAGGACGTTATGTCTTTCCTATATACGAGTCACCACATTCACATTGGATTTGGTAAATGCATTGTTTTTTCTTATCAATGTCCTTTGTTTTTGTCAGAAAGCTTATTAACGTATTTCCTGATTTAAAAGCGGTTTTGATGTTGAAATCCCTGGCTATTCTCCCTTAATATATGGAATTTTGAGAAATGGTGTTGTTTCTAGTATATCGGAATGTGTCGTGGTATGACGATCATTTTGTAATTTTTTTATATTCCCAACTAGCATTTATGGTGGGCATAACTGCTACTATGAAAGCCATCACAAAGTAACTGCGACCAAAATGGGGGAAAAATTTGAGCAGCCGGGTAGTGTTCTGGGTAGTTTTTGCCACTAAAAGTTACTAAGATGTACTACTATAAACAGGAATACTGGTAACAGCGATTTAGCTCTTACGAAGCTGCCTGGTCGTGGGTCGTGACAGCCTAGTGGAAAAACGTGGAAATTCCATCAAACTTTATTCCCAGCGACTTCTTCATGCAATTCACACTTCATAAAAATAAATATGTCATGTTGGCGAATAATTGTTGTAATGACTTTTTCGTTATTTATCCTTGCGATTTTAACGGGTTTCATAGGTCAATTCATCGTCGCAGTCGACTTTACCGAATAAAATAATTGGTTATATGACAAAATCTTTGAGCGCCTCTCAAAATATTTCAATATATTATTTTTTTTGCAATAGAAACTCCTGCAATAATGGAAAAATTTACTTTAAAATGGTATGCAGGTTTAGAATATTAGGCCACCGTCAAAAATAACTAAGAAAAAAGAAATTTTAAAAGATATTTAGCATAAAAATGCAAAATGTTTAAGCCATCTTCTTGATTATGATTGTGATGATTATGAAATGATCAAAAAGATATGGCCGTTTAACGTGAAAAATACTATATAGGTCCATTTGCTTATACAAAGTGCCGAGAACAATGATATTTAGGTCAACACTACCCGTTTGGAAGTTTAAAATCTTCAGTTTATAAAGTAACAATTGTAACTATCCAGAGGGGCTATTTTATAGGAACAAGAACTTTTTTGGAACTATATGGTCAACGTTTTCCGCAGCTATTTTGCTACCAAAATGCCATTTAATAGGAGCGTTGGCCACCATCGCGGCGGTGGCGATATAACGTTCCGACAATAGATAGCAACAGCCATGGGTTTCACTTTGGGGAATTCGTGTACTCTTAGTAATATCAGCTAAAATTCTAGAGGAGAGCTATTGAAAGGAGACAATCCATCAATATTAAAAATAAGGGATACTGATTTGATATGTTCTTTCATATACAAAAGAGACAGTTAATTTTTTTGGATTTCATCATACCAGAAATGGCCGTCTCTCATGTGTCTTATGGGACAAGAGTTTGGTGTTTCAATTAACGTTTTACTATCCCTTTTCAATTCTTCAAGTCTAAGTTCATTTTTCAGAACCCTCAATAAGTAGTTTAGAGCTGTATAAAGGTATTCTCAGACGGTTGCACAAAACTTAATTGCTGTTTAGAATATTTAACCGAGCTTTGGGATTTGACAAGCTGCGTATAGAAATCTAGGAACCCACTGTCAAATTTGACATTCCGTTAAACATTCTAAACTTTAATTGAGCTTTCTGCAACCGGCAGTAAGTATTTTAAATCCACTGTTTTAAATACAGTTTTATATTACCACAGATCTCAAATCAATTTTACAATGAGATTCAGTTCCAGACTCGGATCACCAGCAACAACTTCAAAAATTTCATCACCTGATTTATTATGTTGGTCTAACATTCAGCTCGCAGTGATACTTCCTTTTGTTTCACTGTACAGTAGAAAGTACTAGAATATCTGAATTTTTTTTATTCACTTTAGGCATTTTACTACTCTTAACGCAAGAAAGCTAAAAAGCAAGTAATTCGAAAAAACAGCAACCCACACAATGCGTTACATTTATGTATTAGAGTGCATCAAGTTATTGCCAATATAAAGTGGCCGTTTTCCATCTCCGCGACTTCTTAGTTGTAAGGGATTGGCGACGGCTACTTTATACCTTGGAAGGAGCCATTGCGACTTCCAATGCTACTATGTAATAAAAGTTACTAGTTGTCGTGACCAGATCGATCCCACAACACAAATTGCTACTATAAAATGACAAATACTTCATGGAGGCATTATAAAACATTTGTAGGAAACCGCTACTTAAAAAAGTGACTCTAGAGTTTCTAGACTTTATAATGGTATATATAAAGATTCAGGTAGTTCCAGATAGTTCTCGAAAGTGTATTTCTGTAAGTTGAGTTATGGGTGTTTATTTTCCACATATTGTAGGTAGGCACTAACCAGCCATTCTTAAAATATACTCTAAAAAGTGACTATTCCATATAGAGTAATATTTTAAGTAGCAGGGTGGATCCTGGACCTATAATTTAATGGCGGTAACTTTTCAGAAAGGACTGGGGACTATATTTTGCTAGTTTTTCTTAGTAACCATTCTGCAACCTTTTTTATGTTTTCAATTTCTGCTTAAAGGTCCATTGTATTATTATAAGTTGTTACAGTTCTGTAAAGTGTTCTTATGATGCCCCTCTTTGGTTGCTGTGGGATGGTTACAAATTAGAATCTTGGTTAAAATATTGTCCAGAGATTGTGGATTTTCTGTATACTGTAGTTCTGATGCTCTCTGCAGAAAATAGTTTTCCTGTTTCTCCACTGTAAACTTAATACATATTCTTAGGCTATTTAAGTGATTGAAAAATTCTGTCAAATAACTGTCATTTGCAGTCCAAGTAATAAAAGTATCATCCCCAAACCTAAGCCAAAGTTAAGGCTTGATTTAAGCCACTATTTATTGTGTGCTCTTCGAACTACTCCATATAAATATTGGCTACCACTGGAGAGAGGGACGACCCAACCGGAAGATTGTTCCGATATTTGAATCATTAGACATAATTAGGCAAAAGTTGAGGGAAGACGAAACACTTTTTGAACGAACGACGTTGTATCTGGATCGTGTGATCGAACTATTGGAATGCTGTCTCCGTAACTCCTACTTTCAAGTGAAATATAGGTTTTACCTAAAACCCAATCAAGAATAGAAGTGCTCACGCATTCATAAGTAACAAAATAAAACGAGTAAACAGGTCTATCGTCTTGCCCCCAATTTATCAATGAAATTTGTTGACACGCTGTAGTCCAAAGACGGAATATAGGGGTTGCAGTATACAAAATTTTAATTTAATATTGAAAAATATAAAACCAATTATTTGTATGTTATATATTAAAATGTCTAAATTTTACAAATTATGTTAAATAACACATTAATTAACCGAAGCTAGCTCAGGAATAAAGAAATATAGCAATTCTTGTGTTTGGAGGCAAATCTACATATTCTTTTACTACTACTATATTAATTTGCGTTAATAAATATGACATTAATATCAAATTATTAAATTTTTCGCCAATATATTCCTAGTTGTTACAAACTACCGCCAACATGACACTATGCTTAGAGTATGTATTACTGAGACAGACTAGCCAATCCCGTGTAGGGCAAATGGAATCACAGAAACAACTACTCCGCTGTTAATACCACTTACCATTACACTGTTGACCCCTGACCTATGTTGGAAGCAATAATGTTAATATATTTTATTTCACGTTACACCAGCGTCATAACAAGGACAATACTCCACTTTAGTCAAACGATGATCGCGATTTTGCTCTTTTTAGAGCCCATCAGGCCCCCGTAGACTAGCGAGGCCCGCGGCATATTACCAGGTCATCCCCATATGACCCCTAATTTTCAATAAAAAGTAAATTGGATAAGTAGTTCTTTAGTCAAGCCGCGAACAGACCGACAGACATATTGACGAAATTGAGAAAACATGTTTTTTGGCGTCCAAAGACCCTAAAGAGTTTTATTTCGCCGTCATTTTGTTCAGCCATCTTGAATTCGTAACACAATTTTACCAGTTCATCTCTATATGACTTAATTCTTCCACAAAATTTGAAAATCAAAAGTAGTTTTTAAGCAGCCATTTTGATTCGCCATCTTGTATTCGTACCAAAATTTTACTAATTCGTTTCTAGATAATATTCGATTTTGTGTAAATTGGATAAGTAGTTCTTTAGTAATTATTCTTTTAACAATTTCATTAGGTCGCCATTTTGTTCCACCATATTGGATTTTTACCAAAATGTTACCAATTCATCCCCAAATAACCCTTAATTTTTGACCAAAATTTGAAGTCAATCGAATTATTAGTGGTTTAGCTATGCCGCAACACACCGACAGACACGTTTTTTTTTACATCTAGGGACCCCCTAAACATAAAGATCTGAGAAAATGACAATTTTACGATTACCGTATTTCTCCCATACGAGGGAAGTAAAAAGGAAATGATATAATACCAGGGAAGTTCCGGGTAAAGTGAAGTTACCAATTTCCTAATTTTAATGTATATTTTATATATTTTATTTTTTACGACTATATTTATATAAAGTATAATAATATAAATTATCTCCTTTCATAATTTTCTCAATAAAAATGGTTTTATTCTAGAAAATAGAACATTACCGATTTTTTATTAGGGCACCATTTTGTTTTGCTCTTAAAGATTCGCATCTAAATTTTTCTAATGTATCCCTACACCTCACTTAATTTTTGTGCAAGATTTGAAGTCATTTGTATTAGTAGTTTTTTGATACTGATATTTTAAACACTTTATTGGACTGTCATTTGGTTCCGCCATAAGGGACTGGTACCAAAATTTTATCAAATTATTACTATGTCATATTTCAATTTTTTAACTTTCTAGTAGGTCGGCATTTTGTTCCACCATATTGGTTTTTTCCAAAATGTTATCACGTCATCCTCCTGTCATCCTTGATTTTTGACCAAAATTTGAAATCCATCGAATAAGTAGTTTTTTAGCTATGGGGCGAACAGATAGACCGACAGACGGAATTGGGAGATTACGTTTTTTAGGATCTACGGACCGTAAAACGTGAAGATCTAAAAAAATCCCGGAGGGTGATTTTTTCACGATTACAAGACTTCCCCCTTACAATAAAAAAAAAGTACAGTACAAAGATCACAATATAACATGTACAACCGCATTATACAGATAAATTAAACAAACTCAGTACAAGAACACAACAAAAATAATACTTAACAATTATAGAATTCCTAACTACTAAACGAGGTCATCAAAGTTTTTATGGAGATATTCTTCAAAAGAGTAAAATGATTTGGCTGTCAAATAATCTTTGACCCCTTTTACAAAACATTTTTTCTTCAAGTCGCCTGATGTGCAAACGTAGAACATTATAAAATTGTGCACCATAATGATGAGATTAGAAAATATAATAAATTGAAACATTGTAAAAGTTCTTCTTTTTATTTATTTTCGTAAAATGTTTCACAAGCCATTAACAGCAGATTCAGTCGTCGAATATAATAATTTAATTTGAAACAACTAAACTAAATTCTGCAAAATCAAACAAATAAATTTGTAAATTCATGAAATACTTTACAATGACTTGGCAAGACAGCATTGACCTCGCCTGGCTCGCCATAATTGTTTATTGTCCAGCGTCAAAATTTCTTCGCAGCGGCAAACAGAACCTATTATTTCAAAATTGAGCTTTCAATCGCCATTGCTTTCTTTTTTAAGGGGTAAGATAGATAACTTTTTGTGTTAAAATTAAAAAATATCGTTATTTAAAACCGTTTTCCCGCGCGCACCCAAAAACGGTTAAATATTTCGCAACTTTTGCACTTTTGCAGGATTTCAAGCACATTTGTAGCAATTTTATTTTCCAGTATTTGCGGAGTTTTGGGATTTAAACAGATATTTTTGGGGATTTAAATACATTTCTATTGGTCTTCCATAAATTTAGACAGATTTTTGTCGATTTTTAGGATTTTTAATAAATGTTTATAGTATTTACGTATTTAAGGAACGATCGCAGATTTTTTTAGATTTATATGGTTCTAAAAAATATTCATATGGATTTAAAAGATTTTTTCCAACGATTTTTCGGGATTTTAACTAGAGCGGACACGGATTTAATACATTGAGCTGCCCCTAGGCCGAATAGCAATCCGATTGACCTCGAATTTTAGCAAAAAATCAATGTCATGATGGTAACATTTTGCTAAAAATTCAATATAACGATCTCAGAAAATCTTTAAGGATTATTTAAGATTATTAAAAAACTTCTTATCAAATGGATTTGAAATATTGCGCAAAAATCAAGTGTGATATAAGAATACACTGATAAAATTTTGACGGAGCCATTATAACGGAACTAAAATGTTTAAAAATCCAGTAAGTACCACAAAACTCAATTGACTTGAAATTTTGCACAACAATCGAGTGTAAAACAGGGAAAAACTGATAACATTTAAGAGCAAATTTTATACGGAAAAACAAAGTAGCGGCTTAATAAAATGTTTAAATATTCCGTAAAATTCGATTTTCTGGAACAAAACTGCTTTCTATGGAGAAGAAAAAATGACATATTTTATTTTTATAGGCCACTTAAATGAACAAAAATAATACAGAATTCCACTACACCCAGATTTTACGAATCCATAGTTGTTTAGTAATAATCAATGAATACATAATTCAGTGGTAATAACCCAAATAATTTGTATTTTCTGTACATAGTGGATTTGTGTATGAGGAAAGTTATGGCTAAAAGCAAATTTACAGTTTTTATTTCCCTCATAACTGGGAAGTACTCTAGTAGTAAAAAACTCACCCTCCCAGGTTTTTACACATCTTCACGCACATCAACATGCTTTCTCAATTCCGTCGGTCTGTCTGTCTGACTGATTTCAGCTTTAAGTAAAAAATGACGGGTCATATGGTGATGATGTGGTAACATTTTTGTAAAAATCCAATATGGGGAAACAAAATGGTGGCCTAGTGAATGTTATAAAAATTATTACTAAAAAACTGCTTAACCAATTTACCTGAAATTGTGCATACAAACCAAGGATTATGTACGAATCAACTGGTAAATTTTGATACGAATCCAAGATGGCAAAACAAAATGGACGGCACAATAAAATATTTAAATAATCAGCCTGAAAAAACTACATATCAGGTTGTACTTGATTTCAAGTTTTGGCAAGAATTAAGTGTGATAAGGAGATGAACTGGTAAAATTGTGGTATGAATTCAAGACAAATAACATATGTGTAATCGTGAAAAAAATCATCCTCCCGGGATTGATCAAAAATTAAGGGTCTCGTTAAGGGTCGTATGGGGATGTATGTCAGTGCCAAAAATGTTAAAAAAAATGGGGGGACCCCCTAAGACAAATCCCAATAGTAGAGTGGTAATATTTTGGTAAAGATCCAATATAGCGACCTGGTAAAATGTTAAAAAAATTATAATTAAAAAAGTAATTATTCAATTACCCCAAATTTTGCACAAAAATTAAGTGTTATATAGAAATGAATTGCAAACATTTTGGAACGCTATTATGGCGGCCAATAAAATATGTAAAAAACCACTCTGAAAAAACTACAAATAGATTAATTTCAAATGTTTGGCAAAAATTAAGTTAGATATAGAGATAAACTAATAAAATAGTGGTTCGAACTCAAGATTGTGGAACAACAGGATTTCAACTTGCTCCTCGAAATTTGAAAGCTTGGTCTAATCTACATTTTGACTTATTACGCAAGTTTATGTTCACTTTTTTGTGACATACACTGTGTTAAAGGAACTACTGCAAAAATTTAAAAAAATAGGAATGCACCATTTTGATAGTGAATATTTTTCGTGTAATTGGGTTGCAAACTTAAAGTTTAGGTTAATATCTCTGGATGTTGTTGCCAGTTTTTTAACTGCTGCCTCTTCACCAAAAGAAAAATATTTTTTTTAAAAAAAGTACTTTTTCGGCATTATCTAATAAATTTGTTAAAAAAGTTCTTGCATTGTTATTTAATTTAAGGCAATATCTCTAGTTAATTTTTAAAAATATATATATCAGAATAAAATATATACCTACAGGCGGTCTCAAAACTTGGAGAGGTAAAAAAAAAGTATAGATGCAATTTAGAAAATTATTTTTGCGCAATTTGCATCTTTCCATTTTTTATTGAAAACTGACTATAGATTTAGCTTTAAATTAAATAACAATGTATACACTTTGATACATGAACAATTTTATTAGATGATTCCAATAAAGCGCTTTTTGAAAGAAAACATTTTTTTGGCTAGGAGGCTGCAATTAATTAAACGGCAAAAACGTTTCGAGATACTATTCTAAAGTTTAGCTTTGCATTCCAATTCAAGCAAAAAATATTAAATGTCAAAGTGGAACACTCCTCAATTTTTTAAATATTTACATCAGTTTTTTTAACACACTGTATACGATAAAAATACTGAAAATATTATAAACTGGATGTAGATGAATCAAATATTAAAATTTCGAATTTTAAGTTACAGAACTTTTTTACAGAAATATTTTTTGCCGTCATCTGTGATCGATACAGTTTGACCTCAATTTTCCAGATATGCAACGATTCTGAGGGTATTCCGCTCACCCCATACCTGTACAACTTATACATGAGAAGCTTATAGTCAATGGTGTCGAAAGCCTTTATTATGAAGTTTATTAACAATCTCATTAACCTGTTGAAAAATGGCTATTTCAAATAACTTTCCCGGCAAAAAACCAAATTGATTACTGTTTAAGATGTTGCATTTAATTGCTAATTTTAAAAGATTACCCTCTCAATAACTTTCGACACCGATGACAGTAAAGACACTGGCCTGTAATGTGACAAACAGTGCACATCACCCTTCTTGTGGACGGACACCACCTTGGCGAGTTTTAACGAGTCTAGAAAAATACCCCACATGAGCAATGTGTTTCAAAAGAAATATTGGAAATTCATCGATTCCAGCAGAGTATTTATTTGACAAGGCCATAAGAATGCGAAAAATTTCATTTTGATCTGCTAGTTCTGGAAATAATGAATAAGGATTTGTATAATTTATGATGTAATTGTTATTTATAGGATTTGTGATATCAGAAAGGTCAAACTGATTCTTGAAAATGTTCAATATACTGACTGGATCCATACCTAAATCATTATTATGTATTGTGATATTACTATGATTCAGAGTTTTATTGCATTCATTATTAAATATATATATCACATTGTTTTATTTATATTTTTAGAATTAATTATTTTCATTCAGTACAACACTAAAATCAGATATACATTTTTGATATTTTTTTCTTTTGGCTTTATATTAATTAAAAATATTTTGCTTATTTGTTTGCTTATATGATATGTAAAGATTTCTGATATGAGATGCATAGTTTTTCATTTTTAGGTTTACCCAACAAGGTTTGCTCTTTTGGTGACTATTGCAAATTGGAATAGAAATATTAAAATGGCAATGTAAAATACCTTCGAATGTATTATATTGATTATTTGGGTCCGCATGGAAATAAACATCCTCCCATTCCTCATTACTTAAAGAATTTTGAAAACCTTATATGTTAGTATGGGTGTAAAACTTCTTTTTTATAAAAATTGTTTGTTTTCAACAGTTGTAGTTTTAATATTGATTTTTTAAACAAAATGATCGGAAATATTTGTACAAATGGTCTGAAAAACCAATGTAGAAATAGAAATATTACTAATAATATTGTCAATTTGAGTATCGAATGAATTATTACCCGTCGCCGTGATTCCAGCACCATGTGGAATTAAATCGTAACTGGATATTAATTGCACAAATAACAAAAGAGCGAGGCTGTCCTCGGCAAAGTTGATTTAAATACACTTTTTACATCAACGCAAAAATGCAGTCCAATATGTAAAACATGATTACATACAAAATATTGTTTTGATATAAATACACTCTGTTACATCAACCCAAAAAACAGTCTGATATTTAAAACACAACTGCATACAACATTATTCATAGTTTTCCATAATAATGCTTTCGATTATTCCTCATCGATACTTACGCCTCTGCGAGTAATACATCTTTTAAAACGTCCTTTAAATCTTAATCCAACACCAAAATATAAAGACTTTAAAGTTACTCAATGGAAAATGGCGGTTAATTGTAAATATGACAGAACCTAATATAATAGATAGTAAAACTTAAAAAGTTACAAAAGTCAAGTATTTGGGCATTTGGTATATTGGGCAAAGTATTGTGCTTTTTAGTTACAGGGTGTTCTATAAAGGAGAAATCTTAAATTTTATTAAAAATTAGAACACCCTCTAAGTTCACATGAAAAATAAAAGTTTTATGAATTTTCATTCTGTTTTTCTAGATTCTATTAAATCTATGAATTGCCTCTATTTTCAGGGGGTAATTTTAACGTCTTTACATTTTGGGGATATTTTATGGTGGAAAGGAGCTTTCATATGGTATAGAAATCCACCCCACTTTCCATTTAATTTTTAATTGGTGCATCTTAAAATGTTTAACTACAGTACATCCAACAAAAAAAGGCATATAGTAAAATTTGTATCATGAATGATTCAAAAAATAAAAAGGAGGTGACACTAGAGAGCCGCACTATACATATAGATTAGAAATGGGGAATACCAAGAGATAAATAAAAAAACTCGAATCATTATCCACTAATGGAAATTATTTATAAGGAAATAATCCAGTTATTAAAATATGGTTTTGCCCAACACTAATCAAAATAGTACCACCTCTGGAATCACCGCATCACAACTGGAAAATCCCATTGATTTTTTGTGATTAAATAATATTATGTGAATAATTGTCATGAAAGTTGGATCAGTCAATTATACTGACAAATATATAATAAAAACCATATACCTTATTTTTTTCCACACAGTACTGCCAAAACTGATCAAAATAATGATGAATTTCCTCTTTTGGATCCACAAGAAGAATACTCGTTGGACTTATCCCTACCCCAACTGGAGTCTGTCGGTCTGAAACATATTGCAAATGAAATCCTAGAGGCAAATCATTACCGCAAATGTCGTATTTATCTTTCAAGTCGAATTCAATGTCCTCATCAGAGCTAAAGGGTAGTGTGAATTTAATAGGGTCTTCTTTTTTTTCTGCTGGATCTTCCGCCATTTTTACCAACATTCTCCCATCCCTGGATGCTTTATCTTTGTTAATTATTTTTGCTTCTCGAATAAAATTGACTTTCATCACTTTCAAGAATCTAGAATAATCATTTCTGAAAGGGTAAAAATTGTAACGCAGTTTTGTATAACGGAACACTATCGCCGACGAAAGTTTCGAAACTAAACTATCTTTATCTTGGCAAACTTCTTCGGAGATAGGTGGCTTAGAATATAAATAGTATAACTCGTTATAGAATTTAGTATAATCAAAAGCGTCACTCATGGTAACGAGTTCAAATGTTATATCACTAGCCTCAAATGTTTTGGCTTCATTTATAGCTGCAAACTTCTTCTGAGCATCTCCTCTGACTGGATCATCATCGTTAGTGATAAAGATTATCGTTCTTTTGTAATAGGCAGAATTTATTTCTTTAAACTTTTTCTTGCAAAGTAAGAAAAATGCCGCCAGGTCTATGTCATTGCTTCTTTCAAATTTCCTTTTCAACTCTTCGTTTAATTTTGAGAATTTTTCTTTTAGAAGTTTTACAGAGTCTAATAAATTATTTTGTACCTCAACTAAGCTTGCCTTTTGGTCTTCATCAGCTATAAATTTTAGAAAAAAAAATATTGTTAATACTATTTTTTTTTTATGGTAGGTTTTTCGTCCACTAATACTAATCTTTGAAATGAAACAATAACAGCTTCCTTGGACAATAGAGTTGAACGTTTATTACTAAGCCAACGTTTCGGCACCAATTTGTGCCATCATCAGGGCTAAAACACAAAGGAACGCTCTAAATCTAATTATATACTTAAAGCAAAAGGTAGGTGAACTGAAGCACATACATATGCATATACATACACATACATACATGTAGGCATACACACATACACACAACATGTTCACATCTACGCAGATTAAAAACAGAAAAAGGAAAAAAAAACAACACTTAGGGTATTATTGTGACAAACTGTTAAAACAAAGAGATAAAACCAACTCATCTGAGGTCACTTGGGAGTTTGCTTAATTAGTTTAATTATTATTAATTTACGCTAACTTGGTACCTGGATAAACAATGAATTAGGTTTTTTTCAATACTTGTTGTAATTTCTTGAATTTGACTCACAAAATAAAACAACGAACGAGCAGAGTCCAATGTCCAATGCACCAAAAAATTAACATTATCACTCAGGCAAAGAACAAGATATATTCATTATCAGACAAAATATTTTGGCCAAAAAACTTAAATAATCTACGAACCACGTTACAATCAAATAATTATCCCAACTCTTTAATCAATACTGTTCTAAACAAGAAACCTCCTTCTCACTTTTCTCTAATTAACCAAACCGATCGACTGAATTTAAATACTAAAAAATATTTCAAGATGCCATATATCCATAACTTATCTGAATCCCTTGCTAAGAAGCTAACCACTCAAAATTCTCAAATTGCTTTTTACAATACTAAAAAAATAGGCAAAGTATTTTCAAAGATAAAAGAACCCATTAACTCATTAACACGCAATAATATAGTGTACAGAATCCCGTGTGGACATTGCCTGTCCTTCTATATTGGTCAAACCACACAATTGTTTAACAAACGCTTAGCACAACATAAACGAGATTGCAACATTATATACAGGGACAACCCAAAAAGTGGCTTAGCAATCCACCACTTTAGTGAGGGACATCTGTTTGATTTTTCAAAAACAATAATTCTAGATGAAGAACCTAATACAAAAAAGAGGCTGTTTCTCGAAATGGCACATATACAAAAAACTGAGAATACTGTCAATCTAAATACAGATGTTCAAAATCTCAATATAGTTTACCACAATATCATTAAACACCTAAGCTAACTTTTGCGCCTCCCCCGGTATCCACCGTGCATCTATATATCGATCGACGCCTGCTTCCTCTCCACTTCCACCTATACATAAGTACTACACACCACACATTTGCAAATACATATTTTTGATCATATAGTTTAAAACCTTTATTCCTCTCAGCGGCATAAAATTCCTCTGCTCGTTCGTTGTTTTATTTTGTGTTTGTGAAGTAACAACAATATGTATGTCTATTTAGACTACATAAGTAATTAGAATTTACTAGGTGAGTCAAATTCAAGATTCAAACAAGTATTGAAAAAAACCTAATTCATTGTTTATCCAGGTACCAAGTTAGAGTAAATTAATAATAATTAAACTAATTAAGCAAACTCCCAAGTGACCTCAGATGAGTTGGTTTTATCTCTTTGTTTTAACAGTTTGTCACAATAATACCCTAAGTGTTGTTTTTTTTTCCTTTTTCTGTTTTTAATCTGCGTAGATGTGAACATGTTGTGTGTAAGTGTGTATGCCTACATGTATGAATGTGTATGTATATGCATATGTATGTGCTTCAGTTCACCTACCTTTTGCTTTAAGTATATAATTAGATTTAGAGCGTTCCTTTGTTTTTTAGCCCTGATGATGGCACAAATTGGTGCCGAAACGTTGGCTTAGTAATAAACGTTCAACTCTATTGTCCAAGGAAGCTGTTATTGTTTCATTACAAATTATTATTTTTTGTATGCATTAACAGGTCAAAGTTATAGTTCTATAAAATTGAAACCTTACATAAAAATATGGTCAACACATTAAAGTAATTGTTAAAATATAGGCGATTTTAAAATCTAAAAGGAATAGCAAATAAGCATCTTTTATGAGATTCTTTATCAAATCCTTCTTTTCTTGGCTTTGGACTCAATCCTGTAACCAGTTGGTAAGAGCTCCTGAAAGGGGGAATCCCTGCTCTTCCTCATTTATAGTTGCCGTTTGTAAAATATTCGGAAAGTCAGCTGTCCGTCCTGTGCCAACCTGTTTTGATTTCTCAGTTAAGGCATATTATTACTGGGTTTTGTATGGTTCTTTTAACGTTAAAGAATTCTGTTTTTTGTGATACAAGTTTTCCTACAAACGATAAAAAAAATGTGTTTGAAGGAACAATTTTTTGGCTACTCTTATATCAAAACTATATTCGTTGAAGTCCTCTTCCATTATACTGTTGCCAATATTCTTAACTATGCCTTTATTTATTATCATTCTTGTGTACTTTAAAATAGCCTTTGTCCTATTTCTGCCTCTCCATCTTGTGTTGATGGAGTCAACACTATTCTCGTGAAGCATTTTTCCTAAATTCATGGCATAAGCGTACCAATTTGCCATTGCCCTCCATGCATTCTATGATTAGAATGGTGGAATTGATAAATCTTGATATTTAGTTGCATGATTAACTATTCCTCTAATGTTATAAATGATTTGTTATGCTGGAAAGCTTCCTTTTGCGAATGATCCCTTACAATTTTTGGGATAATTCTCAATACATAGTGACATGTATTCTGATGAAAGGAATGTTTTTAAATAAATTAATTTGGTGTCCTTGGGCTTAATGCTTTTTTCATAGATACTGGTATCGGAGAATTAATTTATGCTTGAACATACTCTGATGAGTAGTAAAACGTTATTTGTGTAATAATCAAGAATTTGAGAAAGGCTGTGCCCCCCACCCTATGGTTAGATATTTTAGTTTAGAACTACTATATAAAAATTTCTTTTGTAAAAGAAAATAACGACAATAAAGCCTAAACTACTTGGAATGAACTCACCAAAAATGATTCTCAGCAGAATAAAACAGGGATAACTCTCAAAATTCGATTTTTTGGATTTCCCAAACGACGCTTTTCAAACCAATCAGTCACATACGCAAAGATTGAAAAAACAATCTGATAAAGTTATTCATATTAGTTATTACAGAATGAAAATACTGCTTGTTATAGAAAGTCTGAGTCCTTGGATGTGGCTTAAAAATGCAAAATTACTTGAATATAGAGTGACTACAACTTTTACAACTTTTCTATTCATATGACATTATTTGTTTCAACTGATTTGAAATTTTAAATGATATTTTGCAATTTCGGTGTGATTTCCAATCGGATTTCATTTATTTCATTTTTGTTTTGTCTTGACAATTTTGATACATTTAAAATGTCTATAAAATATTTGTTTTTCGAGAGTGATATGCTCTTCAACTATTGGTGTAATGAAACATATCACAACAAGCTTTTAAATTATTATATTTATTTCTCTTAACATTATAAATTTCTTTCGAATGGCATTGATTTTTTCAATAGGATCAAAACCTATATTTTATGTATTTCCTGCCCTCTTTTATTTAATTTTTTTTTTGGTCTTAGTGCCGTTTCCGAAATAGTAACTAAAAACTTAAAATTTTGGTGTAGTATTATTGCATTATGCTGTACTTTTTAAAAAAATACAAAGAATAATTTTGTTATCAAAAACTAACGAATATTCTAATAGCGGTAAGAGATTTTTAAAAATAGTTAATAACGCCGTACATTTTTAAAATTTGACATGACAATGACAACTTACCATTTAAAAAATAGTAAGTGTGTGTTGGTTATTAGTCCCCAATGGATGGTAAAATATGAAGTTTTCATTCCGGTTGTAGATCCAGTCACTACTTTCGTTCTAAAATTGACAATTTTGCTGACGTTTCACCAAAAAAATTGCAAAATTGTATTCAATCGTCATTATTTACATTTTCCATATGTTGCTGTTGTTGGACTAATTCCGTTTGATTTTCTGTGGTTGTTGGTTTACAGATAACTGTCTTGGTAGTTTTAATGATTAGTCCATATTATTTAAATCACTTTGATTCTCAATTTCTTTATACACAGAACAAAAATAGTGAACATCTGAAATCTTCGCCATCCTTCATACTCTATTACCAGGGAGCAGCATATAGCCACCTGTGGCGAAACTCATAACCCAAGAGTAATTAAATTGAAAAAAAAAAAAAAAAAAAAAATATATATATATATATATATATATATATATATATATATAAATGTAATTTAATTTTATTATTATTAATAAAAATTTCTATCTCTTGTACTCTCGCCCCCTCCACTTTCATGTTCAAAAAACGCGTTTGTCACTAAACAAAGCGAAGTCCCATCACGGACATCTTTTTAAAAGTTTTTAATCAGGATAAAATACGTACCTTTAAAAATTTAAAGTTAACAGAATGATGGTTTGTTGCAACTCAACTAAATGTGTGTCTCCTTTGTGGAATGTTATTGCTTTAAACCAAACCCACATTGGTGAGTTCATACTTATTAGAATTAATAAGTTTCTAACTTGTTTCTTTTGAAATTATTTGTAGAAAGCTCCTGAGGAAGGGATAAAATTAATCCCAAAAGCTTGACTAAACAATAAAGGGTAAATAACTTCATCCCCACTATCCTGGAGTTTTCAGTTTTCTTCTTGACTAGTCAGTGGCGACTAGAACTATTATATAGGGGAAAGGGTTTGAAAACGCCGGGAGGTTTTCATTCATATATTAATTTGAGCAGACTGTAACTATAGGGTTATTACTAAAATACACAAATATATATATTGGCCTATCATAGAAATGATAAATGAATAAATCAAACAAGTCACTAAAGAAAATGACACTCACCTTAGCAGTGGATTGCTTCGTCGGCGTTAGAGGTCCCTTTTCTGGGGTCTACTGGATACTTCTAGAGATGCACTATTAGAATGTGGCACTCGGCATTTTTACTGCATCTCGCTGTCGTGATATCTTCTGACATCCGATTCGTCCCTTTTTTTTGCCATATATGAGCAATCTTATGGGTACTTTTAGGTGGGAAATACGTTTGTTAAATTTAGGCTTAAATAATGCAAAGACCTGCAACTAGAGGCTTGACCTTTTCTTTTGTCACCAAATTAATAAATAAAATTATTAATTAAATGTGCGGGTTTAACAGGGTTTTTTTGGGACGACCGCTAAATAGTTCTTGCAGAGTTAATTTTTTTTCTATTTTCGATTTAGTTACTCTTGGGTTATGAGTTTCGCCACAGGCGGCTATATGCCAGTGGCGGCTTGTCATAAGGGGCCGAAGGGCCGTAGCACTACCACCAAATATACCGACCACTGAAAATACTATTTGTTTTAAATAGTTTTAATTTCAATAATTTTCGGATCAAATGACTAAACAATAATGCATAAATTATTTCTTTATGTAGTTTAATCCCGACGAAAAAAACACGCGTCGTACCTATTATTCCTAGAACAACAGATAAACTCTCCGTCTGCTGCCGTGGTCGGCTGTCCGACTGTCCGAGCACATCGCTAAACGACCATGCTGGAATATATTGGAAAATATATTGTTTTCAATTCGTTCGAGGCAAAATGAATAAAATAAACAGTCTATTAGTGAAACCTTTTTCGCGATCGCTCGAGGAAAAAAATTAAATCAAGGAGCTTGGAAGACCTCTCCCCGATTTAGATCTAACCAAAACGCAGAAGGCTTCCACCTCTGGTTCATCAAGCTTCAAAGGCCATGTAAGGAAGTTTAATCGAAATATGTATTTGAGAAATAACTGGATTTGTGTTTCATTTCAGCATTTAAAGGGACCTCTAAGACGATACACAACGAATTATTGGACTGCATGATTAGCGTTTACCATGAAGAAGTGACTAAAGAAATTAAAAAAGCGAATTATGTAGCGGTAATAGCCGACGAAACTACCGATGTCGCCAACGAATTTCAATTAGTCATTACTCTACGATACATTGTCTCCAGTACGCAAGTAAAAAGATTTTGGATATTTGTAAATCCTCCCGGACACAATGCCATTTCAATAGCAAATTACATTTTAAATGAAATTGATCCTTTTTAATTAGTGACACACCCAATAAGTTAATAGCGCAAAGCTATGACGGAACGTCAGTTATGAGCGAAGGTGTAAATGGGGTACAAAAAATAATTAAAGATAAATATTCTTTAGCAAATTATGTGCATTGCTATGCTCATCAGATTCTTATAATGAGCAGTGCAGCTTTAATTAATGCATCGGTTCGGATTTTTTTTTATCATCTGTCTGGACTGTTCTTTTTTTCCTGCTTCACCTCAAAGAACAAAAGTATTGGATGATATCTCATAGACGATTACCACGATCATCACAAACGAGATGGAATTTTCATTCTCGGGGAATTAATACAGTTTATGAATACCGAAATGAGCTGATACACGTTATGGATATTTTAGAGAACGACAAAAATATTAAATTGAATTCAACGATTGAATAAGCTGGTGCATATAAACTTAGATTGCAGATCAAAGATTTTATATTTTGGTTGACAATTTTTCATAAAATCATGCCACATGTCGAAATAATTTTTAAACAACTTCCTATGATTAATACCAACCCTATCAAGGCTAAACAAGATCTACAAAACTTCGAAAACGCAATGCAAAAAGTTCGTGATGAAATGGACACAATTATTGACCAAATAGACCTGGAGCTTTTAGAAAACGAAGATGAAAATGTTGCTCAAAAAATTCGACGTTACCCTCGTTCCGATCTATCTCAACAAATAAAAAAATTGAAGCCTTGGAAGTTTGCGATTCCATAATACAACAGATTAAGCTTCCGATGATTAATACCGACCCTAGCAAGGCTAAACAAGATCTACAAAACTTCGAAAACGCAATGCAAAAAGTTCGTGATGAAATGGACACAATTATTGACCAAATAGACTTGGAGATTTTAGAAAACGAAGATGAAAATGTTCCTCAAAAAAGGCGACGTTACCCTCGTTCCGGTCTATCTATTTCTACAAATAAAAAAATTGAAGCCTTGGAAGTTTGCGATTCCATAATACAACAGATTAAGGCTCGGTTTACTTTTACAGGACATCTGACAGCTACCGCATTATTTATGAAAGAACATTTTATCGAATACCAAAAAAAATTTCCCGACAAATTGCTCTCTGATACAGTTAAGTTATATCCATTTCTAGAGAAAAATCGTTTAAAAACAGAACAGCAAGTACTTTATGAAAGAGAAATTCAGAATTGCAAACCATTTCTGAAGCCGTTCCTCTTTTATCGTTGGTTTCACAGGAAGATATGAGGTGCACTTTTCAAGAAACTATTAAGTTATTGGAAGTTTTAGTGACAACACCTATGTCAACTTCTAAAGCTTAAAGATGCTTCTCTATGTTAAAAAGACTAAAAACTTTTTTACGCAACTCTATGAAAGAAAAAAGACTAAGTGCCTTGGGAATGTTATCAGCTGAAAAAGTGTTTCTTAATAATATTAAAGTCTTTAATAAACGAGTCATTGACCTTTTCGCCAGTAAGGCAGAACGAAGACTAGATTTCAAATACCGCAGTTTAGTGTAAAATATTCTTCCTTTTACTGTATATAGTTTTGGAGTGTATTACTTATTCATTATGACCAATTATTCTGGTAAGTTTTTATCGAGGTTTTTATGTTGTTTATTACTTTGTAAAAATGGTATATATGCACACGTTATCGCATAAGTAGAAATACCTAAAAAAATTCACCCAACACAAGAATAGCAGAATCGATTTGATTTGCAAACACATATGTAACTAGACATAAAAGGCGAATAAATTATCTCTAGGAACTTAAGATTATTATTAAATTTTTTATGTTTAATTTTTTACTAATTTAGCAGGTAGTATAAATGGTATATAATGGATGTAACTAGTAATTCTTTCTATTAAAAAAAAAACAAAAAGGTAAAAAATTTGTCATTTTGGGCGTGGCACCCCGAAAAATTTTCGACCGCGGCGCAATTTACCTTCTGCTCCACCGCCAAACTCAAATCCCACGAGCCGCCACTGCTATATGCGGCTCCGTGATAATAGAGTATTAAGTCTGGCGGAGATTTCGGATGTTCTCTTGGTAACCACAAATGTCGGTTTTGCTCCTATTGGTGACTCTGGTGTGGTTTGGTTGTATTAAGTTTTAGTTGGCCAAATTTCAATGTGCTTTAGTGGTCGTCCTAAAAAAATCCTTTTTCTATTATATAATAGTTCTTGCTGAGTTAACCTTTTTCTGCTTTAGATTTAATTACTCTTGAGTTTCGCCACAGGGGATTATATAATGGTCCAAAACATAACTAGATTTCTTTGGTTGTCCACTCTATGGTGTTGTTGCCACTGTACTATAGACTTATATTTATTATTTTTGAAACCGTTCCCCTGTACATGTGTAGTTTTTTAGTAATGTCAATATTTCTTACACCACTTTTAAAAAGTTCTATAACTTTGTCTTTTAGATCTTTTGAAAATTCTTTTACTTTCGCCCTTAAAGTAATGCTATTCATACATAGCTTTCAACTAATGTGGCTTAAAAATCAACTCAATATCAATGAAGACAATCAAGGAAATATATGTATTTCCAACTCCAATGATTTATGAACCTTTGGTAATGCAACTTTTCTTCTGGTTTTGGCTAGTTAACTGTGAAGTTTTAAATTCAATCTAATGACTTTTAAATACAAAATTCTAATTATATAACATTGTGAATATTTAGTAATTATTTTAGTATTCATTTATTATGAAACGACACGTTGTAAGATTTATTATTCTTACGCTTTTTGAAAAATTTTTCATAATGGTTTTTACACAGGCATGTGTTAGCCCTTGTACCACCAGTGGCTCCAAAGAATAATATTATGTAATAATAAAACCGTACTTTTAAAAAATAAACATTTATTTAAAATGAAAACCAAGTGAGTAACATACAATGTTATGAATGTTATTATAAATATCCAATTGTGGTACATAATGGCAACATGCCTGGTGAAAAAATTCTTACTGATAGTCACTTACTTTCGGTACTACAAGAAGAAAACATATTTACCAAAGTGAAAATATGTTATAAACAGAAAACATATATAAACAGAAAACATATTTAGAAAACAAAGTGAAGAAATGTTATAAAGAATATTTATTCGAGTAAACCAAAACGTTTACTTGGTTAAAATGGATTTCCATCCAATAACAGCTAGTTCTGTTCAATAATATTTATTCACAAAAAAACAAAATTGTAGATACCTCGAGAGAGAGATAATTTTCACAATGTCAGTTTATTATTTGAAAGGATTACACAACAAAATAAGATACAAAAATAAGCAGACACTAATTACATTGAATTTCTTATATGTGATGGATTCTAGCCCCCTTAAACTATTTTTGAAAAATCTATCAGGGAGTTTTCCAGCTTTAGCAGAAAAAAAAGTGCAATTTTGGGGCATTCAAAAAATATTACAAATATGAATGGGTTGCTTTACTATAAACACATTGTCTAAAATATTTATTTCTAAATAATAAATTTTCGAGTAAATTTCAATCTGTAGAACATCTAGAAAAGAATTATTATTATTATGCATATTTTAAAATTATTTACCGAATATTGATTTTTGGCATTAGATCACAAATTATTGTGGATTTCCTAATTAGTATACTTCCATTCGATTATTAAACCAAAATAATGAGTGTATATGTCCATAATATAACATACATTAAGCACCCTGTAATTTAATAACTGTTTTTTTTTTTAATTATCACTAGAGTGAATTAAAAATTATCAGAGTTAATTAATGAACACAAGAACAGATTTTAGTACAGGGTGTTAATCAATAAATATGGTCCACTGCTGGATAAGATTCCTCTCATAAAAATAAGAAAAAGTCCACAAATCATTGGTTTTGAAAATTCAAGGATAAATATAGTGTGTCTTGCTTAAAATAACCACAAGCCAAAATATCTTGGTTATTTTGAAATTTATATAGATCCTTTTTATCTATAGTGTGATTATGTGGAATTAAAACGCACATGATCTCACCTGACTCATGTTGCTCTAGCTTAGTGGTTTACACTTTTTTCTTACGATCCACTTATGTTTATCACAGATCAGTCACATACCTCCAAACTATTAAAAATTTCGTTAGTATAGAGATGGCGCCTATTTCTCATGAAACTTATATCTGCTTCCATACCTCTTTGAGAATCTCTGTGTACTACCAACGGTATGCGTTAGACAGTTTGAGGTACCTTTATATGATGAAATGAAATATTTGCGAGAGTAAACTCCTTGTAGTTACGAACTGATTTCATATCGAATATTAGCTATGAGTTGCTCACAACCTAGAGCATTTAAATGGAAGTTTGGTAATATGGCAAAGGGACGTTTAAACCTCACCATTCAAAACCAACTTCAGGTTAATTTTAAGACATTGAATCGGATGCATATCTCAAATGGTTTTTCAAAAGATCTTAAAAAACCCAACTAAATGACATCTCCACAACTCATATCATTACCAAACTTCGTATTTGGATGTTTTAGGTTGTAAACAATTCACAGCTTGCATTAGAGCAAAACCAATTATTTCCTACAACCATTTTTATGTTTGTTACAACTTATTTGCAAATTTAATCATTTTATCTTGAAAATAAATCAAATTATTAATTTCCTTTAGTTTTCTCCAAAACTTAATTAAGGCCATGTTTAATACATATTTATAGAAATTAAACTTATTGAGTATGACACTATTTTTGATATATTCGATACTGTTAGTGGACAGAATTTTGGTTGGGTACTTTACAAAGTACAAATTAATTTTGTCAAATGGGAGAGGTCATTTGTCACTCTTTAAGTTTATTTATTTTCGCAGACCAGGATCGATCAAATTTCCTTGAATGTCAGCAGGAGCCAGTTGACTACCATGTTTAATTAGCGATCTTTTTTTTGTGATTTCGTGCCGTATAGGTAGCACGCGATATTGTCGGATTAGTTTCACGAATAATAATGATCAAGTTCGAATCTTCTGTACGTGGAAGGAAATTCAGTCGAAAATTCTGGATACTGCCGGATATTACTTAAATAACTTCAAGAGTTTTTAGTTCATATTTGTATTAACACAAAGCTTTAAAAGCACCGAAACTAACATGACAATTTTTCTTAAATTATCTTGGATTGGAACTGTATCTGGAGAAGGCTTATGAGCTGCAGAATAGTCTGAAGATTTTTGGATGTTTAGGAGAAACTATCAGTTTTTCTTCTGCTGTGTGGTGATTTGCTGTTCTCCTAGACGTTTTTTGTTGGAAATTTTTCACTGGCTGTTGTTTGAAACATTTTTGAAAAGTCCAGACACTTTTAGTTCCTTTGAAAAATTGCAACTTGAAGATGAGTATTTTTTCGGATAATTTATTATTATGACTATTTTTTACTGTGGCATAATTTTAATAGCAAAATATAACTTATTGTGATATTACTTAAGGTATTGAAATCACTGTTACTGATAAATACTCTAGTTTTTTAATTCAAGGGATAGCACAGCTAGACAAAATTTTTAGCACCGCTAATACTTCCATTATTCTACATATAACCACCCATTGATACTCAAGTATTCATTTTTTTTATTAGCTTATGCATTCATTTTTGATCTCAATCTCCAATTGTTTAAATCTGCATAAATGTTTTATTAATTTTTTAGTTCAAAAACAACCGAAAATATATTCTAAGTTATTGGCCATTGACATTCAAATAAATTAAATATGGATTTCTTACACCATAAAAGTTTTACTAATTTTTAGTTCTCGACCACCTAACATTTTAATTTTTATTTTATATTAGCTTTTTGGCATACATATTGCAATTTTACAATATGGCCATTTTGTTTTATAGTTACATAATTAATTTCTATGTAACTGCTTATTCTTTATAGCTATGTGCTTAATGTAAACTGGTATATCTAGTAGCATAATGCTTATAAATTTTGTTTATTCCACTAATGTCATTCCGCTTAACTATTTTTGTCTTATGATTGAGTAGCTAGATAAGGCCTAGTCTTTACATCTATGCTAAATTTTGGTTAAAATTTGATTAAGTGCATACATCACAGTTGTAAATTATACGTATATTTGAAAAATAAATAACCAAATACTGGTATATTTTACTTTTGGTTAAAAATTGTAGTATTTACTATCTTATGTAACATAATATTTTGATATTATGGATAATTGAATTAAATTGATATTTTTTTTACAATATTTGACATATGATATATATTGAAATTCAGGATTGAATACTTTCATTATGATTGAGTAAATTTAAAATTGTTATAGCTAGAAACTTTGTCACGTGATTCATTCTGTCATTGTTGACATTACATATGTTATTGCATACTGTAGATTTTTAGATAATAAATCCGATTGTTTTTAAAATTAGCTTGTTTCTTTTGACTTTTCAGGTTATGTTAAATTGGGATTATAATTAAAGCTAATTTATCTTTGGTTTATAGAACTTAATTACAAAACGGTGTATTAATGTCTTATATTTTCTTTCCTTTGTTATGTCCAACTACTAAAATTGGTGGCGACCACAAAAGTCTGAAAATCAATACGAACCTACAAATCGCCCTCGACTAGCCTAACTGAGTAGCCTTGGTAACTAGTGAAATAAATTAATAATTAATTTTCTAATCTAACAATATCTAACTAAAATAAACTAATAAACTAAGGCAAGTCAAACAATCAATAAATAATAGTTTATTATTTTTTAAATTTATTCCAAATTGGTGCTCAACGCCCAAATTATAATATCTTATTATTATATTTTTATTTCTTTTAATTTACTACAAGATGTAACAATTTAAAGTTGATAAAAATGAAAATAGTTATTTAGAAAATAACTAAGATATCGATTTATGTCCATTTTAAATGAGGCACTCTATATATATTTCTTTATTTCTTATAAACATTTTGAAATATTAAATATGTGATAAAAGTATTTTTTGTGTTTGAACAAAAAAATTACTGTTTTTGAAATAATAACAGCTAAAAATGTTAGTGTAGGGCAGTACTACATATTCTTTCCTACACCAAAATTTTATGGTTTTATTATTTCGAAAAAGGCACTTTTTTACAAAAAATACATTTTACCCTAAATTGAATGAAGATGCTAAAGGTGATAAGCGATATTTAAAAATTGCCTATTATGTTTAATTAACACCTATAAAATAAAATTTTTTATTTTGGAACCTATTAGCAAAAATATATATTCATATATCCCCCGTTATTATAATTTTTTTGTTAATTTTATAAAAGAAATCTTCTCAATGATGGATGACTCACTTGGTTAAATCCTTATCCTGTTCTTATTTTGGCTAATTAACTAACTTAAATTCAATCTAATAACTATTAAATTCAAAACACACTATCCAATATTATTTCTTTGGTATATTGTTTTATGGTTGATTCTCTCTTCCAAACGCTAAAATGTAATTACATGTAAGAAAACGTGGGTTTCAGTGACATTGGGTGATTTGATGTATTGTATTGGTTGTGTCTATATTCCACCTGCTATGGATGTATTGCATTATGGAAACCATTTGAAATCCATTGCTAGTGCCTGTGAAATGTTCGATAATGCAACAAATGAAATCTTATTATGTGATAATACTGCTTCTCTTGGCCTATCTCAATACAATGGAGTAACTAATGATCACAATTCATTCCTGGATTTATGTTTTGCCAACTTTGAGCCTGATTCCATTATAAAATCTGATGGTTTGGTACGTTGTGATCCTTATCACCCAGCTTTAGAGTTATACAAACCAAACCAGTGAATAAAACTAACTATCTAGAACCTCTGAATTATTTTTCTTATAACTTTAAAAACGCTAATTTCGATTTAATTAATGAATATTTTCTTTCTGTAGACTGGCAATCAATTATGACAAAGGATCTAGATGTTACTGTCAAAAAATTTTATTCTGTACTTTTCGACTGCTTTAATATGTTTGTACCCATGAAGGCACAACATTCCAGTGAGAAATTTCCTATTTAGTTTTCTTATGAATTGAAAAAACTAATCTATCAAAAGAAAATTCCTCACAAACAATACAAACAGTCGAACAGTGAAGTTGATTACAATGTATTAAATACACTTCGAAGGGAATGCAAAAACCTAATGAAGGAGTGCTACAATTTGTACATAAGTAATACTGAAAGTGCCATAAGCAGTAATGTAAAAATTTTCTGGAATTTCATTCATTCCCAGTCTAATCAGGGCACTATTCCTAAGGAAATGTTTCTAGCCACTGAAAAATCATCTAATGGTATTGACTATTGACATACTAATCTATTTGGTAAATATTTTTCCTCTGTTTATAACCCCTAGAGAAATTCTAAGGTCAGTAAATTTTTTGATCGATTTAAAAATGTTTCTAACATTGCCATAGACTCAAATGATATTGAGAAAGCTTTAACACAAGTGGACATCAACAAGTCTGCAGGTCCTGATGGTGTTCCTAACAGAGTACTAAAATTTTGTTTTAACACCTTATATCTCCCCCTATTTTACATTTTTAACAAATCCCTAACTTCTGGAGTTTTTCCAGAGACATGGAAGCTTTCTTATGTATGTCCGATTCATTCAATGACGTAACAAAATACATACCAATCAGCATTCTGTCAGCAATCCCTAAATTGTTTGAACAGTGCGTTGAAAAAATTTTCTCGAATATATTTCATCAGATTGTCATCAGTCAACAGCATGGGTTCACAGCCGGTAGGTCTGTTGACACGAATTTATTTCTCTTTACAAATTTTATAAATTCATCATTTGAAAGCAGTGCAGAAACTGATGCCATATATACTGACTTCAGTAAAGCCTTCAATAAGGTAAACCATAACATCCTTCTTTCAAAGCTTTCTAGTTATGGTGTTTCTGGATCTTTACTTTCATGGATGAAATCTTACCTTACTAACAGAATGCAAAAAGTCAAAATTGATGGCTATCTATCTTCATGTTCCATGCATCTTCCAGGGTACCTCAAGACTCTCACTTGGGCGCCCTTCTTTTTAGCTTATTTATCAACAATTTAGGATCTTTGCTCAAGTGTTCTGCTCTTCACTGATGACAAGAAATTGTATCGTCGTGTGACGTCAACCCACGACAGGTCAGCTTAATGACATGTCCCTCAACATTCACAAGTGTTGTTATATAAGACTCAGTAGACTCATCGATAAAGGTCCTTTTCAGAATTTCTTAAATAATGTCCCTTTGAAGTTTCTGTTATAAAAGACCTTGGCGTATATTTAGATACTCGGTTAATGTTTACTGAACATTTTGAAGTGGTAATTAGTAGGGCTAATAAAATGTTGGGCTTTATTAAGAGAGTTAAATTTATAAAAATTGCAAGGTACAAAATTTTCCAGAGTGGTGTGTATCTCAGTGATGACCAAACTATGACTTACTTAGACTTAACTACTCTAGTTCGCAGAAGGGAATACTTTGATGTCTATTTTGCTTTCAATATCCTTAACTACCACATAAAAAGCTCAGAATGTCTTCAGTGTTTTTATCTACACATACAAAATTACCAGACACGAGACCAAAATTACCAGACAAGTCTAATCTGCACATTCCATATTGTCGAACTTGGTACTTATTATTTAGTCCAGTTAATAGAATATCTGCTAATGTCAATAAATTCTATGAAGGTCTTGGATTCTTTAATTTATCCCAAGATAAATCCAAGTTTTAAGCCAAAAGAATTATCTTAGGTTAGGTTAGTCTATAATCTCTGTAAAAACTTCAAATATATTTTTATACGTAAATAAATACATAAATAAATAAATACATAAATAAATAAATAATTAATAACATTATTGGTTACATAACATATAAGATATTGTGGATATATACGGTTTACATTGTAGTTCAGTAATGAAATGATACGAAATCAAATCAATAACTCCACAATAGTTTGTGACACAATTCAAGAAATTGAAGAAATAAACCCACCAAAAATCAAC
Source organism: Kuschelorhynchus macadamiae (assembly GCA_030620095.1). Taxonomy (NCBI): domain Eukaryota; kingdom Metazoa; phylum Arthropoda; class Insecta; order Coleoptera; family Curculionidae; genus Kuschelorhynchus; species Kuschelorhynchus macadamiae. The sequence continues at coordinate 1,378,888 of JAUTXW010000794.1, forward strand.
TCCCTGCATAAGAACTCAAAATAAGCACAATAATTTTACCTAGACACACTACAGATCAAATAAAATATAAGTATTTTATACCGCGAGTTGGGAGTAAAGCAACCAATTTATATTTGTTATCCTTCTTGGTACCCTAAAACTGACCCATTATTCCGCTATAGCTCAAAACTGTCCAATCAACCCCCCCCTTGCAAAAATAGGGGACCACAGACCATTACATATAAAAATTCAAGAAGTTTGAGTGAACTCGTTTTTTGATGTAATTAGTGCCTGGTCCTTTCTCAAACATTTTTTAACAATGAGGATACCAATAAAACCTTACTGAATATAATTTTTTATTTCTTACCCAAAATAACACCAAACTGGTTATAATTACTACGGCTTGTTGATAGAATTAATGAGTCTGCAATTTCATAACAAGCTGTCAAGGCATGTTTAAATGGACAATCTTCTTCTTGCCTGATCTCGAACATAGATGGATGCGTATCTATTGCAATCAAAACAAATGATGGCTTGAAATTTATTGTAGTTGTTCGATCTTCCTCAGACTCCGATCCAGAGTTATCAAAGTTTTCCATGACAACAACTGAAACTGAAATAGCAACTATATTTATGTCCTTTAAGGGTAAATGGGTCGGGATTATGGTCAAAGTTGCTTTTGCATTTATTAGATCCCTTGATTTATATAATAAACTTAATATTTAAAGCATGTATAGTACCAAGCGAATTTAAAACTTCGATTACTACTCCAATTCATAAAGCTATAACACCACAAATATTAAAAATTTTCAACTCATCAATATAATAAGCAACTGAAAAATCTTTGCCTGAAGGCGTAGATTAGTCAGTTTGCTAGGGAATAATGATATCCTTTTAAAAAAATCAGTTTGGTTTAAAAAAAAATATTAGTACCAAAACGGAATTTATGATCTGACTACAAATAACTGATAATCCCAGCATCAACAAAAAAAACTTGCAGTCTTCTTGGATCTAGCACAGGAATTGACACAGTGTTCCATGATTCACTGTTGAAATGTCTAAAGCACTTATAGAGTCAGGGATACTATATTATGTCTTTGAAAATTATCTGAAGAATAGATGTCAAGTTGTGGCTTGTTATTTTAATTAGGTGGGCATAGTTATTATTGACTTTTTTTGTGTTCATCTCCAAAACCTAGAATATTTTTTTTATTTATTTATGATTTAGTACTCTACAGAAATATCTCTTCAATTTCCTAAAGGCTACAGTAAAATTAATAGTAGGATCAATCATTAAACAATCATACATTTACAGTTTAAAATCTAAAAAACCAAAACACTGCTTTTCAATGATTGTAGGGAATTATAAAAAATGTCATGATTAGAAAAGTTATTGTTGGTTAGTCATACAATAAAACTTTAAAAGCCATAGTTAGTTCTGTGAGGTGTTTCCTAGAATAAGTGTTTCTTGTGTATTTCTGGGAATTTAAAAATTGATGTTAGAAAGCAGCTTTGCACAATCAATATTATCATTGACAACTTTGTGGAGAAAAAGACCACGGCATTCTCTCGACATTGGGGTGTCCAACTGAATCCTAATGCTATGTGGTATGTCTTTATAATAAAATCTATGAATTATACAAATTTGGCAAAACTATTTTGAACTGTTTTAAGTCGATTTATGTTGTGTATATATATATATATATATATATATATATATATATATATATATATATATATATATATATATATATATATATATATATATATATATATATATATATATATATATATATATATATATATATATATATATATATATATATATATATATATATATATAATATATATACATATATATATATATATATATATATATATATATATATATATATATATATATATATATATATATATATATATATATATATATATATATATATATATATATATATATATATATATATATATATATATATATATATATATATATATATATATATATATATATATATATATATATATATATATATATATATATATATATATATATATATATATATATATATATATATATATATATATATATATATATATATATATATATATATATATATATATATATATATATATATATATATATATATATATATATATATATATATATATATATATATATATATATATATATATATATATATATATATATATATATATATATATATATATATATATATATATATATATATATATATATATATATATATATATATATATATATATATATATATATATATATATATATATATATATATATATATATATATATATATATATATATATATATATATATATATATATATATATATATATATATATATATATATATATATATATATATATATATATATATATATATATATATATATATATATATATATATATATATATAAATATATATATATATATATATATATATATATATATATATATATATATATATATATATATATATATATATATATATATATATATATATATATATATATATATATATATATATATATATATATATATATATATATATATATATATATATATATATATATATATATATATATATATATATATATATATATATATATATATATATATATATATATATATATATATATATATATATATATATATACAGAGTGTTCAGTTAAGGGCGTACACTATCTATATCTCAAGAACCCTTGACTGCAGCCAATTGGAAAAAAAAAATTCATGACTAAAATGGCAACGAGGAATCGTCCAAAAATATTTTTAACTTTGCAAATTGGCCGTAAGGGGGCGCAACTGTCAAAATGAAAATACAAATTTAAAATTTGAGCAAAATTACTAAATTAAGATATAAGTTTTATAACGTCATTGGAAAGCTGAGTCAATTTTCTATGAATTCGCTTTAAGCCAAATTTTCATTGGATAAGGGTGGGGGAAACAAATGTGTGTTGTCATATTTAAATCGCTATATCTTGTACACTTCTTAACCAATTTTAATGAACAAGGTGTCATATGAAAGATAATTTTTACATCTCTTAATGGACTTCTGCAGTGATATAAATTAGTTTTAAAAAAAGAAGTCAGATGGCGCTATCCAATGTGGTTAGAGTTTTCTTGAAATTTTTCTAAAATTTCAAATGGATCGGTATGCTTTACCTTATAAATTATAAAAGTGAATTATAAAATCTACATTTTGGCGAAAACCGCATATCGAAATCTTTATTCGTTTCGGAGTTGTTGCTAAATAACTGGTGATAAAAGAAGCAAAAACAAAAAAATCGAGTTTTATGAAGTTAGTATCTGACAAATAAATGATATTATGGAATTAATTAAAGCATGTTAAAGGTTTACTTAATAACCAGATTAAAAAATCTTAATTGAACTAATTGTAAGTAGTAATATTTTTATTTGCCTTCCATCACACTTTATCCAGGCTTTGGACTGGTCCAAACTTTAGCAGACTATTAAAATTTGGAGCGTGTTTAAAGGGCAACGGGCCATAACAAAGCAGAATAACATAACGAGTAACGTATGAAAAACCTTCGTGGCAAAAATACGAAGAAACAGGTAACGAGTAACAAGAACAAGAACAAAATTTTCAGAAAAATTAGGCATTTATGGGATATGTTACAGCGGTACAGCCTTTGTTGTGTTGACGAGACAGCAGTTTTAATTTCCGCCACGGATATGCTGTTTATAGCCGTTCTAATTCTCTCGATCATATTTTCTCGCGTTGTTGGTCGAGTTTTGTAAACGAGATCTTTTATTCTTCCCCATAAATAAAAATCGAGACAAGTTAAGTCCGGTGACCTGGCTGGCCAAAGAAATAAACTTCCTCTTCCAATCCACCGGAAAGGGAACTGCTGGTCAAGGTAGTGACGCACTTGGTTTGAAAAATGGGCAGGACATCCATCGTGTTGAAACCACAAATTTCTTCTTGTCGCGAGGGTCACGTTTTCTAATAACTGTGGCAGCTCATTAATTAAAAATTGAAGGTATAATTCACCATTTAGAGTCCTATCAAAGATAAAAGGCCCGATAATCTTTCCTTCAACAATTCCGCACCATACATTCACTGTCCAACGATGTTGATGGTCGACTTCACGCATCCAATGAGGATTATTATCACACCAGTAATGCATGTTGTGCAAGTTTACTCTACCATTGCTGGTAAATGAGGCTTCATCTGTCCATAGTACTTTATCCAAAAAACGGCGATCTTCCCTTATCATGTTGAGAAGCCAATGACAATAATTTAAGCGATTGTCGAAATCCAAGTCTAGTAAAGCTTGGTCCAAACAATATGATATGGATGCATGTTAAAATCCATCAAAATTTTATGAATGGAGCCAACTGAAAGTCCCAAGTCCCTAGAAATTTCGCGAATACTAGCATGTGGATCAACATTGATATAAGCTAAAACGTTTATGATATTCGTCTCATTTCTGACTCTGCAATGCCTTATTTGAGTCGAAGTTGGTTGAACTCTGCCAGTTTCTCTGAGTCGTCTTGCCAAACGAGTAAACACGTGCCTGGAATGATGCGTCCGATTAGGGTACTGCAAAGCATACTCCCTTGAAGCTCTGGCTGCATTTCGAAAGCACTCAAAATACACACCTAACATATCAAATGCCTCTTCATTTGTAAACGGCATTTTTACTTTAGTAACGGAAACAAGAAGTAAACTTTCTTTCACAAGACAATAAACAAACCAAAATGACAGTTACTGCTTTTATTGCCATGACAACGAGGCGCAATGTGTCTGTTGTTTTTCACGGCTTACTGTGACAGTACAAGGAGGCAAATAAGAAATAAGAACGCAATACCTCATGGTATGACATTGCTTACAATTAGTTCAATTAAGATTTTTTAATCTGGTTATTAAGTAAACCTTTAACATGCTTTAATTAATTCCATAATATCATTTATTTGTCAGATACTAACTTCATAAAACTCGATTTTTTTGTTTTTGCTTCTTTTATCACCAGTTATTTAGCAACAACTCCGAAACGAATAAAGATTTCGATATGCGGTTTTCGCCAAAATGTAGATTTTATAATTCACTTTTATAATTTATAAGGTAAAGCATACCGATCCATTTGAAATTTTAGAAAAATTTCAAGAAAACTCTAACCACATTGGATAGCGCCATCTGACTTCTTTTTTTAAAACTAATTTATATCACTGCAGAAGTCCATTAAGAGATGTAAAAATTATCTTTCATATGACACCTTGTGCATTAAAATTGGTTAAGAAGTGTACAAGATATAGCGATTTAAATATGACAACACACATTTGTTTCCCCCACCCTTATTATTAATCCAATGAAAATTTGGCTTAAAGCGAATTCATAGAAAATTGACTCAGCTTTCGAATGACGTTATAAAACTTATATCTTAATTTAGTAATTTTGCTCAAATTTTAAATTTGTATTTTCCTTTTGACAGTTGCGCCCCCTTACGGCCAATTTGCAAAGTTAAAAATATTTTTTGACGATTCCTCGTTTCCATTTTAGTCATGAATTTTTTTTTTCCAATTGGCTGCAGTCAAGGGTTCTTGAGATATAGATAGTGTACGCCCTTAACTGAACACCCTGTATATATATATATCTATATATATATATATATATATATCTATATATCTATATATATATATATATATATATATATATATATATATATATATATATATATATATATATATATATCAGGGGTGCTCAAACGGTCGATCGCGAGTGCTTTTTGACTAGATCTCGAGAAGAAAAATTTTTTTAATAAGTAGGTACTTAACTAAACTACAAAAATTTATTACGTAATAAAATAACACTCTGCTAGCGGAATAAATGATATAAATGTTGCGCCTGCAGGAATTGGAGTCATTCTGAATTGAAACTTGAAGGCAATACTACGTCGATACAAAGTTTATTATTAAATAGTACAAAATGAGTGCAGCGAAGAAATCTAAAACGTATCATTTTAATAACGATTGGGAGGAAGAATTTTTGTTTTGTATGGTGAAGGATAAATGCATTTGTCTTATTTGTCGTGCGTCAGTTGCAATACCTAAGCGTGGTAACTTAGAGAGGCATCATAAAACGGTTCATAAAAACTATGAAAAGGATTTTCCACCATCTATATATATATATATATATATATATATATATATATATATATATATATATATATATATATATATATATATATATATATATATATATATATATATATATATATATATATATATATATATATATATATATATATATATATATATATATATATATATATATATATATATATATATATATATATATATATATATATATATATATATATATATATATATATATATATACATACATATATAATATAATTCTAATTAATAATTATTTCCAGTATGAGGAGAAATATTATCAACAGTTAGATGGTTGCGCTATGGGTTCTCCTATTTCCTCCATTGTCGCACAATTAATATCTGGAGGAAAGTGTGATAAGTGAACTTGATTTTAACCTTCCTTTTTTTAAAAGATTTGTGGACGATTGTTTGACTGCCGTTTCAGAAAACCATATTAATGACCTATTAAATGCTTTCAATAATTTACACCCCAAATTAAAATTTACCATGGAAACTGAAGACAAAAACAAAATTAATTTTCTAGACTTGACCCTAATTAGAAACAAGAAAGATCAAAATATAAAAACCACGTGGTATACAAAAAAAACATGGTCAGGGCGGTACTTAAACTTTAACTCCAACCATCCAAAGAATCAAAAAAATAGCGTTATTATAGGTCTAACCGATCGTGCCATCACACTTACTTCCCCAGAATATCGTCCTGAGATTTTAAAAAAGGTTAAGGAGACTTTAATAAATAACCATTATCCAGAAAAAAACATACTACGAGTTTTTAAACAACAAACTCATGTTTTTTATAATAACTTAAAGAAAGCAACAAAAGAAAAAAATGGTAATACTAAATACGTTGCAATGCCCTACACAGACGGTCTATCAGAAAAAATAAATCACATATTGTCTAAACACGACATAACTGTCTGTCATAAAGCACAGAATTTACTAAACGGTCTTTTCACTCCCTTGAAAAGCAAAGTAATAAAAAAAAAGAAATCAAATCTAGTCTACTCAATTCCATGTTTAAATTGCCCAAAAAAGTACATAGGAATGACAACACAATACTTAGATAGTCGATTAAACGGTCACAAATACACAAAAAATGCATCTACTGCACTCCACAAACACGAACATACAGAAAAACATGAATTCGATTTTAAACAAACCAAAATTTTAGAGCAAGAAACTAATTATCGAAAACTCACAATAAAAGAAATGATACAAATTAAAAAAGAGAAAGATGACGTCAACGATAAAAAAGACATCAATAACTTAAGCCAAATTTATTATAATCTGATATCTAAGTAAATTAATCTAAATAAATAAACTACTCCATATATAAAACCCTGTACATTTCAGTAAGATCATAAACCCAAACTCGGTACATCAATAAAAATCTAAATAAATATAAAAAAAAGAAAATATTTGTCTGGTTTTTGGTATATTGTCTGGTTTTTATCTACCAGAATTCCAGACGTGTCGAAATTATTGCAATCGCAAAACATTCGTAAAACTGACATGTTTCCAAGGTACGTACTCTGGATAATATTAATGTTGTTTTAAATGTATATTTGTTTTCATGGTCATAGTTTGTTTTAAATGTAATGTTTTTTTGAGTGATTTTTTTTCAATAATGTTTTAACCAATTTAAATACTAATTATACATGTTTTTATTGTAGAAAATAAATATCTTGAGAAAGCTCAATATAATGAGCGAAAGTCGATTAAATTATAGTTTTACTTCTCAATGAGTTAACCTATGCCCAAGAAAATAATTAACAAAATATATATATGTATATATATATATATATATATATATATATATATATATATATATATATATATATGTATATATATTATATATATTTATATAAATATATATATACATATATAGATATATATAATAATATATATATATATATATATATATATATATATATATATATATATATATATATATATATATATATATATATATATATATATATATATATATATATATATATATATATATATATATATATATATATATATATATATATAAATAGATATGAGAAAAAGTAGGGGTCCTAGCACAGATCCTTGTGGTACACCATGTTGGAGAACCGATTCATCAAATAGTTTCCCATAAAAAAAAAGTCACCTGTCTTCTGCCTGCCAGATAAGTCTGAATTAGCCTGGCACTATTTTTATCCACCCCATAGAATATTAGTTTTTGAATGAGAATGTCACGTGGAACACAGTAGAAAGCTTCAGAGAGATCACAAAAGGTAGATCCCACAAAAACAACTCCCCTCTAAAAGCCCTCAAATATGTAGTTATACAACCTACCCATTGCACCAACTGTGAACTTGCCCTTTCTACAACCAAATTGTTCCTCAACAAATTATTATCCTTAAAATATCTGTAAAGTTGATTTTTAAACAACATCTCCAACACTTTTGAAATTACGAGTATTAGAGAGATGGGTCTATAATTGTCAAAGAAAGCCTGGTCACCCTTCTTGTAAACCGAAATCATTTTACTTATTTTGAAGACCTCTGGGTAGTGCCATTCATTCCATAAGTTCTTAATTTCTCTAGAATTAAATTATGACACATACGTCAAAGGCCTTAGATCTGTCAGAGTACACCACATCAACATGACATCCTTCCTCGATATTCTGGACAAGGAAGTTGTAATATGAAGCTAAATTTGTAGCCATCGATTGACCTTTAAAAAAACCTGTGCCATTCTGGAGTCAAATGATGTTTATATAACTCAAATATTTCATACAGCTTCAAATGTTTTTGGTAATACAGATAGCAGGGAAATGGATGATATCCGTTCTTGAACCAGATCTAAAAATTGAGAAAAAATAGATTAATACAAATATGTTGGAAAATGAGCTCTATTAAAAGATCTTTGAAAACTCATGCAAAGAGTTTGACCAACAACAATGCACAACCTTTTATAAATATAGGAGGCAAACCATCTGGACCTGAACTCTTGTTTCTATCAATGGAGTCAAGCTTCTTCAAAATGTCATCTTCTGTAAAGTTATCAAAAGTAAGAATATTATCTACTTCATCAAGATTTCGAAATATTTTGGGATTTGGATTTTATTTATTTATTTATTTTTTTTTAACAATAAATATAATGGTAAATAAGGGCGACATTTCCAACTCTACACAGCTTACGGAAATCAAAAAGTTACTGGATGCAAATAATGCTGAAGTAAAGGGTTTTGTTCTCCAAACTTAATTTAAAGGTTGAACAGATAGCTGCTGATGTGGCAACTACCAAGGTACAGGTTACCGAGCTAGAAGAGTAAGTCAAGGAACTCGAGCGTCAGACTAGAAAGAACAACGTGGTAATATTCGGGCTTCAGCGGTCTGAACAGCGCAATACAGTTGGTCTTGCTAGTTGTGTTATATCTGAACTACAGAACTTATTAAACGTTAAAATATCTTTAAGTGAAATAAACAACGTTCACTTTGCTGGACGAAATTCCAGATCACCTTTAATATTAAAACTTGTATCATGCCTGACGAAGATTACCATTTTCAAAAACGTTTACAAACTTAAAAACAAAGGGATTTATATAACCAACGATTAATAAGAATAGATCGTGAAATAAACAGTGTTGGTCTCACATCTAAAGGAAGCCACACAAAGAATGCTAGTTGCCCAAATAAGAAACAATAAGTTACATACACGTGAAGAAGTTTTCACATACGAGCAACTAATAGGCCAGCAAAATCAATTGTCCGACGACGAAGAAGTTTTTGGTGTCTCTCTGCTTAGGAAGTCACTAAGTACTCCGGCTACCCCTACTAGACAACCCAACGAGACTGCCACGATCGTTGCCGACGATTCTGCTGTTGGAGGTGAGGCACTCGTAGCTGCTTTGATTCCAGTGACAGCCTCTGCCACTTCTACACTTGTTTGCGTCGGGTCGCAGTCGAAATCTAAACCAGTACGTGTGACGCATTCCACGCATAATTCTGTTGCAAGCGGTAGCAAAACAAAGCATCAAGGAACATCGGCGAACTCAGCGAATGAAAGGCCAATAACGCGCCTCCAGTCGCTTAGAAAATAATTGATTATATTATTTTACTTGCATGTTTTGCTTTTAATTGTTTGTTTTTTAGATATATATATATATATATATATATATATATATATATATATATATGTATTATTTATTATTTTAAACTTCTATTGTACATACTTTGAAAATATGAAAAAAAATTTCAAGGTAGGACATAAATGTGAGGTCACTTTATACTGAGTTTAATAATTTGGTCACTTTGGTGAAGGAACATAAACCTGATGTGCTGGCAATCTCTGAGACTTGGCTGTCACCTAATACTAATGATAATGGTTTTTCTATAAATGGATATAGATTGTATCACAGGGATAGACTGTCGAGGGGAGGAGTGGTTGCATTTTATATAAGTACGAGCATAAAAGCTACGGTGATCGAAGCTGACTGCGAACAAAATAACATCGAGCAGCTGTGGGTTAAATTTGGGGTTAATGGGAGGAATTATGCTCTCTTAGTTTTTTATAGTCCATCCTCAAGTAATGTAAGGTTGGGTATAGATCAACTAGATAATGTTTTGTCGCTTGTGATGCCCTCTGTTGACTATGTCATCTGCTTGGGCGATATTAATATTAATTTGTTAAAACTTGACAATCCCGCTAGTCATTGTTTTGAAGCATATGGTTTTGCGCAGTTGATCGATGAGCCGACGAGAATTTCTGGAAGCGCTGCGACGTTGCTGGACCCTATTTTTATTTCTGATAAAGACATTGTTAACAATGCAAACGTTATCGATGCCCGCAATATTTCAATCAATAATCTTTCTAAGCAGCTAGGATGAAAGATGCCAAAACAAACTGTGCAGCAATAATTTGTAAAATCCTTGTTCCTGCAACATTTAAATCCTCGCATCATGTTTAGATTTACCACTTTTAAAAATGACTCAATTGATTATAATTAATTTTTGAAACAAATATTAAAGTCCGGTCCTGTCCTTTTTAACGTTTAAATCAATGAGCAGGTAAAATGAAAAAAAAAGTGTTCCCAAAGTTCAATGAACGAATTATTTACAAATGCACTGCACAAAAAATGGTTAAATAAAAACATGCATAAATTAAAATAAAATCGGAATCAATCAAGATAAAAACGGAATCTCCATTACTGATAAGCTGGCTGCCAGTTTCCACACTTTTTATATCAGAAATGAATAAAAATAGTAAAATAGAAATAATTTCAGATAATAACTTTGTGAGCTTAACATCAAAATAATAAAATTTAAAGCAAAAGTTGTTACTTATAGGAATTTTAAAAATTTTAATCACATTTTGTTTTATAACGAATTAACAGCGTTGCCATTTAATGATATATTTTATGTTAATTGTATCGAACACAAAATTCAGTTATTTAATAATCTAAATTACAGACGCTTTTGATCGGCATGCGCCTCTAAAAACAGCTCGTGTTAACAAGCTAAAGGCTCCATGGCTTACCGAGGATTTAAAAATATTAATGAAAAGTCGCGATAGTGCCTTGGCAAAATTCAAGTAAACGAAATCATTGGAAGATTGGCAGCGATATAAAGTACTGTGTAACTCTACTTTAAGTCTGGTGCGCAAGCGCAAAAGGACATTTGTTGGCGGTGTGGTTGATGAGGGTAATGTAAGAAAAACGTGGAAGGTATTGTCGGATTTAAACATAAAAAACTCCAATAAGCGCGACATTCCTCGACAATCGCTTGACGTTAACGCAATAAATGAGTATTTTGTTTCAGTTTTTGGGGAAAGTGATTGCCAGGAGATGATAAATAAATATATGGATTCTGAGTCACCATTTAAGAACAGTTTTAACTTTATGCCTGCATCTATTGACGAAATTCATTAAGCTCTTTACATAGATGTGTTGCAGTTATCTCCACAAAATATAGATGTGTTGCAGTTATCTCCACAAAATTTTTCCTTACGCGTTTTCAGCTTATTTTACGAGTAATACCGCGGTTAAATTTGTGATTTTTGGCAGAGGTCTTTGTCGCGACTCCGAGCACCATATTATCATATTATTTGAGGTGTAAGATGATTTTATAATGCAATTTCATGCACATTCTTTAATTCTGCATTCAACAAATTAATGTGGAATTTATTTTTTGCTGTACTGTTTACATTTTACTAACAATAACATTCAAAACTATAGTGCGTCTCACCATACAGAATCAGCATTTTTGGGCAATTTTAGCTCAACTATAGCCAGTCTCACATAAAATATTCATTAGCTTTTCGCGATGTCGGGACGGTGTTATAAATGTAATGGTACAGTAATATTCCTTCGGTTTTCTATGTGATCATTGCCACAAAGTGATCTGTCAGACATGTGGCGAACTTTCATCTACGGAAATACGCGCAGTGTTGCTGATCAAACACAGCATGCCTTTCTACTGTGTTGATTGCCAATCGACAGTAAAACAATTGTTAAACCTCGTCGACCGAGTTGGACTGAGGTAGAGGGTCTAAATGGGGACATTGCTTCATTACCCGCTATTTCCAAAACTCTTCAAGACATTAAGAATAAACTTGTGCTTTTTGAATTATCAGCTAATACTTTAGAAGAAAAAATCAAGAAAATCGACAATACAATTGCCTTGCTTTCGCATATACCAAAGCTGTTTGAGGCAATTATCACGGATCATATCTTTGAGTCTCTGAAGCACTACATCACTAGTACGCAACACGGTTTTTTTAGTGGTCGCTCAACAACTACAAATCTTGCAATTTTCCAGAATTACTTAACAACATCGATTGAGGCTGGTCAACAGATCGATGTTATATATACTGACATATCGAAGGCTTTTGACAGGGTTTGCCATCAGCTTCTGTTATTCAAATTGCAGCGAATTGGTTTTTCTGGAACCTACCTGCAATGGATAGAATCGTACTTATTCAATCGTCGTCAGCGAGTTAGCGTATGTGGTTCAATTTCTAGAGAGGTTGTTGTGACATCTGGTGTCCCACAGGGCTCTCATATTGGTCCAATTCTCTTTCTACTATTTATAAATGATATAGTATCATGCTTTAAAGTGTCTAAGTGTCTCTTATATGCAGACAATTTAAAATTCTTTTCACCAGTTTCCTCTGAATCTAATCCACTGCAATCGGACTTGGAAAAGCTTATCAAATGGTGCAACATTAACCATCTTCTTCTTAATGTCTCTAAATGTAAAGTGCTCCGTTTTCATAAACGCATTAAACCCATACTCTCCTCCTACTTCATAGATAACGTGAGTCTTGAAGTTGTTAGTTCCTTTACAGACCTGGGCGTTATTTTTGATGAGAATTTAACTTTTGGTCTGCACATTGATAGTATTGTGCTGAAGGGTTTCAGGCTGTTGGGCTTTATAAAGCGGCAAACAAAACATGTCACAGATACTAAAGCAATTGGATGTCTTTATAACTCACTTGTTCGCAGCGTTCTGGAGTATTGTTCTACAGTTTGGAGTCCATCGTATCAGTGCCATATCGATAAAATCGAAAAAGTCCAAAATAGATTTGCCAAATACCTTTTGTATAAGTTTAATTTTCCGTACCAGGGTTTATCATATAATACCAGGGCTCTTCTGTGTGGCCTTCAAACACTTGAGTTTCGAAGAAAGAAGGCACTTCTAGTTTTTCTTCACAAACTGCTCAGTGGAGATATTGACTGTCCGATGTTGCTTGAGTCGGTCGCATTTCTGGTTCCTATTAGGAGAACAAGGCAATCTCAACTCTTTTTTGAAGGGTACCACCGTACAAATTATGGGCTTAGCGCATTTGTCGATCGACTGGTACGCAATTACAATTGTCACTTCCCTGATTATGACATTTTCAGTTTAAGCACTTTACAGCTTAAAAGGCGGTTAAACGAATTGCTTTTATGATTGTTTTATATTTATGTATACTTTGTATCTATTTTTATTCACTTGTATTTTCATTATTTATGTATTGTGTTGCTTTTTTGACGAACTATTGTGTGTTCTTTTTTTTTCTTTATTTCTATTCTACATGCCTCTTAGGGCTATTTTACTTTTTACTTTATCTATTTGACCTTGCATGCGAATTCGTACCATTTGGAATGTTTAGCATTCTGTAGTGTACGTTTCAGAAGGGCCACTTGTCCGATGCGTGCATCGGCTACGTCCTTACAATAATATATTTCACTACCCAGTGAAGATAAAGATTGTATTTGGCAGGAACTTCAAGATCGCCAAAACAGATTAAATAATATCATGTTCCTCAACGTTCCAGAGACCGCTGACGATCATAAAGAGATAGAATCTATTCTAAAGATTTTAAGGAACAACCTACCTGCTATTGTCCACTTTACCAGAGTAGGTAAGAAGAACTCTAAGGGTGTCCGAGCTCTAAAGGTCACTTTAGGTTCAAGAGATGACGTGCTTTCTCTGATTCGCTCTCGTCAGAAACTTAAAGGGAAACAGATCTATATAAGCTTGGACATGACTTCTGATCAACAACAAGCAGATAAGCGAGTCTGGACTGAGTTCAGGGATCGCAAGTCCAAGGGAGATAATAAGATAAGAGTCAAGTATACCAATGGCAATCCCCGAATTGTGGAAGATAAGGAAAACTAATAACTGACGGCCAACATTCCAACCTTGCCACTACAGACCTCCTTGTATATTACCAGAATGTTCGTGGATTATGAACAAAGCTGACTGATCTATCCTGCAATGTATCAACAAACAACTACCATGTAATCATGCTAACTGAAACCAACCTATCTGATGACATCACTGATGCTGAACTGGGCATGGCTAATTACACCATATTCCGAAGAGATCGATCCAATGAAACCAGTATAAAGAAATCCATGGGTGGTGTGCTGATTGCTATCCAGAAGTCCATTTCCTCTGGACTTATCCATACCACAGCACCAGTTGAGCAAGTTTATGTAAAAATTGGTTCAGGAAATAATCATTTCATTCTTGGCTGTATATACCTGCCTCCAAATTCTCCTCGTGGGAACTACCTTCTGGTTAGTGACACCATAGACTCATATTTGTGATTCCTCTCCGGACTTAGAACTGTGCATAGCTGGTGACTTTAACCTTCCAAGTGCAATGTAGCGTGATGAGCAATTAAGCTCAGTGGCCTTCCAGAGTGATGATGTTTATGTCCTTCCTCAAATGTTAGACTCAATAATAACTGTTTCGGATTTCTGTGCCTTACATAATCTTTTCCAGATTAATTATATTTATAATAATAACAATGCTATTCTAGGTTTAATATTTAGTCATAAAAAATACAATGTCAACAACTGTGACCCTCTACTACGCATTGATGTTCATCATCCTCCTTTATGTTTTAATATTGTAATTGAAAACAAATTTCATACTCCCAGTAAACAAGCTAATGAATTCTATTTTGATTATAAATCAGGGGATTATTCGTTAATCAATAATTATTTAGATTTTTTCTTGTGGGATAATGTATTCTTAGATCTGGATTTAGAAAACATGATAAACACATTTTATGATATTTTATACAATACTCTAAATATTTTTGTACCAATTAAAAAAGTTTCTACCAGAAAATTTCCACGTTGGTTTACACATGATCTTATCGATCTAACCATTCAAAAAAAGATCACTCACAAAAACTACAAATTTCAGCCAACATCCCTAACCTCTAATGCTCTAACCTTTCCAAGCAGTGTTATAAAAACTATGTCCAAAATATCGAATTTTCAGTCCAAAATGATGTAAAGCATTTTTGGACCTTTGTTAACTCTAAACGAGAATCAAATGACTTGCCCAACATTTCCCGAATGTGATCAAACAATTTCTGTGAATGACATAAATATCTATAATTACTCAATCTCTATTTCAGATGTATACATGGAATTGAACAGCTTAAATATTCATCAAGGACCTGGACCAGACCATATTCACCCTATTTTATTGAAAAACTATGCCTTTATTCTTGCCAGACCTCTGCACATTATATTCAACGACTCTCTAAAGTGTGGCATCTTTCCAAATTTTTGGAAATCCAGCTTTGTGGTTCCTATTTACAAGTCGGGCGACAAATCTAACATAAGAAATTACAGACCAATCAGCATCATAAATATCATTCCAAAAATTTTTGAGAAAATTGTCACTAAACATCTTACCTCTGTGTTGTCCCCCGTGATTATCGACGAACAATTTGGTTTTTGCCCTGATAAAAATACGGAACTAAATCTACTTACCTACACAAAAAACATTTGTGATGCTCTTGAAAATTGTTCTGAAGTCCACTCGATTTATACAGACTTCACTAAAGCCTTCGATAAAGTTCCCCACAATGTATTATTAAGCAAGCTTAGAATTTTAGGGATATCTGGATCCCTGCTTAACTGGATAGGAAGTTACCTTTCAGACAGAGTACAGACAGTCAAAGTCAATAACTTCTTGTCCTATGAAATCATAGTTCCTTCTGGTGTACCACAAGGGTCCCATATTGGGCCATTACTGTTTGATCTTTTTGTTAATGATGTCTCCTTATGCATTAAATCTTCTAAATTTCCTCTTTTTGCTGATGATCTAGAACTTTTTAAGACTGTCACTAATCAAAATGACTGCAAGTCTCTTCAGGAAGACCTTAACAGGTTTGTGGAATGGTGCCTTAAAAATGGCATGGAACTTAACTCATCTAAATATAAACTCCTGAAGTTCTCAAGATTGCATCGGAAGATTGATTTCGACTATGTTATCAATGGCGAAACTGTATTACCTACTGAGACTATAAAGGATCTCGGTATAACATTGAATTCTGAGCTTTCTTACATTTATCACATTACAAATATCACCAATAAATGCCTAATGATGCTAGGCTTTATCAAAAGAAACTCCAAAGAATTCTCCACAATATTCTCTCTTAAAAATCTTTACTGTAGTCTTGTCAGATCACACCTAGAGTATGCTTCTGCAGTATGGAATCCGAGTTATGATAACCATATTCAGAGAATTGAGTGAATTACATCCATCAAAAATTTTACACAGACACCGAATTCCATTATGATAATCTCTGCCTAAGGCTTAACTTGCTAACACTTTCTTCAAGAAGAAGAAACCAGGATCTACTTCTTCTTTTTAAGTTGACAAACTCTTTGATTGATTGTCCTGATCTGGTTTCAATGGTTGGTCTGCATGCCCCTGTCAGAATGACCGGTAGTCACCAAACATTCAATGTCAATTTTCTCCGAACTAACTATTCTACCCACTCTTTCATTCCCTGATCGTCAACACAAGCTAATCAATTTAATCAGCTTAACTTTTTTGGTACTCAGAGACAATTTTTAAGAGAATTGTCCCAGTTAAGTAATCAAGACTAATTTATTTTGTTATTTATTCCTTTCTCACAGTCTTTTACTTTTCACATTTCTATTATTTTTCTATTTTTCATACTTCACCAGGGTCTATCTGCAAATTTCTTAGTATATTGCATTATATTTTACTTTAGGATTAGATTTAGATTTATTATATAAAATTAGATTAAGTAATCTTGTAAATGGACATTGTCCGTCAATAAATAAATAATATTAAATACAATGCTTTTGGGTCCGACAATGTTATGTGTTCAATGCTTCAATATTGCTCACCTTTTATTGTTCCCTTTATCGTTCACATCGTCAATATTTGTCTCGAGTGCAGCTACTTTCCAAATGTTTGGAAAACATCTATCATTCAGCCCATTCCTAAAGTGATCAATCCGGAGTCTTTTGCTGATTTGCGTCCCATAAGTCTCCTGCCAGTTGTGTCCAAGATTCTTGAAAAGATCACATACTTCCAAATTAACCAGTTTGTTAATGATAATAAAATAATTCCCGAAAAACAGTCCGGCTTTAGAAAGAATTATATTACGGTGACCGCTCTTTCGGGAATTTTAGATATGATTGGTGGGGACTTGAATGATGGCAAAATATCAGCGTTGGTGCTGCTGGATTTCTCGAAGGCATTTGATTCAAAGTTCAAATACTATGGTCTCCAGGAGTCTGCTGTTAACTTTATCTCCGCATATCTGAGCAATCGAAGTCAAAAGGTTGTATTAAACGGCAATACATCTACATTAAAACCTGTATTATCAGGTGTGCCCCAGGGTTCCATCCTAGGACCACTTTTATTCATAATATATACGTTTGATATTCTTAGAGGCATTAAGAACTGCGCCTATCAAGCATACGCAGATGATACTCAGATAAGCTACAGTTTTTTACCGTATGAACATCACAGGTGAATTTGTGTTCAACGAAGGGCTAAGAAATGTAAATGAAGTTTCAGGAAAGCATGTTTAATTTTAAACCCTAATAAATCCGTTGTTATGTTTTTTGGAGACAATAAAATACCCAATATTGATAAAGTCGTACAGATTCAAATTGAAGGCGTTTGTTTACCTGTTAAGAGTATGGCAAAATCATTAGGTGTTTTAATCGATACGAAATTAAAATTCGTGAAACAAGTTAATGTGTGTGTACAAAAAGCTTTCCATTCTCTTAAGATGCTGTTTACAAACAGGCACATTTTGTCAAAAAAACTTAAGATTATGTTATCAGAGTCATTAGTACTGTCAAATTTTAGTTATTGTTCATTTGTTTACGGTCCATTCCTAAATCTCTTAAAAAAACGGAAAATTCAGAGGGTGCAGAACTCTTGCTGTCGCTTTGTTTGATCACTTTGAAAATATGATTATATTTCTAATGCACTTCGTGAGCTCAAATGGCTCAATATGAGTAATAGACGGGACCTGTTCTTTGCAGTCTTTGTTCATAAAATAGTCACCTCCGCATCTCCCTCTTTTCTTAATGACAGATTAGTTCCTGCGAGCCGCACTCATCAAGGCTCAAGGGATACCCATTACAAATATCTATTTAGTATCCCTAGCCACTCGACAGCCTTGTTCAGAAAGTGGTTTAGCTATCAGGCTGCGCATGTCTATAATAAATTAAACCATGAACTTAAGTTGTTGAGCTCAGATGTTTTTAAAACTCGATATAGACGCCAATTGCTGGCAATGCAATAGCATTTATTAATTTTTGCAAAAAGAATAAAAAAATTAAACATTTTTCTCTCCTCTCTCCCTTAAACTGTTAATTTGTATTTTGTGTGTAATTGTGTATGTAAATATAGATATAGTTACTTGTAATTTTACTAGGATTAAGTCTATCTTAATGTAACCATCAAGGGTTCGATGTAAGAATAGCTAGTTGAGCTAAATCTCGCCCCGGGTGGTTTGCGCATTTGTGATTTTCTTTCTTTTTTTATACTGTGTGTATTTATGTCACAAATAAAAGCTGATTTATTATTATTATTATTTGTGTTGTCTGTGTAGCATGATTCAAAGTGTTTCTGCAGTGGATTCTGGGGTGTCCTTTACTTCATTATTATATTCCATGTTTTTAAAGATTCCTTGGTTTTTTTTCATATCAAATCAGTTAACAAAAGACCAAAAATATTTTAGATTGGAAGGAACCATATGTTCTGTATTGGAGACAAAGAAAAGATAGCACAAATCTATAAGGTATTTGCTCTCCTTTCACACTTCTGAAGTTTGGGAGTATAACATTTAGGGAATTTATCTCTCTTGCTCTTCTTTGAAGGGACAAACTTATCTACGCTATTAAAAATGGCCTCATGAAAATGTTGTACAAGACAGTAGATAAAATCCCAAGTTACTGGGCAAAAATAGTTAAGTGCTTCGTAGTTCCCCTTATCAAACAAATAAGCAATTGTTTCAGTGTTATTTTCCAAGAAAGGTATTGCCTTTGGACATATCGAAACTTCTAGTAAATGGTGATACAGAACAACTTTACTTAGTGAACTTGAAAAACCAAATCTAGGAGCCTACACTTGCAGTTAGGGATATTATTGATTGGTTCCTTGAGCCCCTAGGAGATGTCTGGTAAGTTAAAATCTCCAAAAAATTTTGCCTATATTTGTAATACATCTAAATTTTTTTTATTCCATTGTTAATTATTTCTAACTTATATAAGTTCATGCACATACCAGAGCTTAGTCTCCTAGGTGTAAAGAAGTGTGTATTTAGAACTTTACTCTGCCTTAACAACTCTACATCTAACAATGCAACAACTGTGTAATATGAGCAACAATAGCTTTAAGAGTTGGCATCTGTCCTGGATATGTCGAGATTCTTCCAGTGTGTAAAGTTTCCTTCACAATCAGAAAAAAAGTTATTCATTTTCCACTTAAATGGTCTAACTCAAGTTTAGACTGTTACAAAGTGGAAAGGCTATCTATGAACAAAATCAAATTGCAAGATTATTAGTGTTTGTTGAGCAGATACCTAATAGATTTTTACTAATATGAAAATCTGTGAGAAAATCTTAAATACATAGAATGTACTATGTACTGAATAAGTATGTACTATCTTAATCCTCATAGTACTTAAATACATTTTAAGGACTTAAATACAATGATTAACATATGACTTTATAATATTAATTGCAATTTTCACCTTGTGATATTGGCTGTTCTTTGTTAGTTTGAGCGTTCAATGTTAACTTTGACTGTTCTGGTAACTAATTGTTCATATTTTTATGTATTTGTGTAGCACTTAATGACCCAATGTTATTTTGTTTAACCAAAATGGCAATAAATAGTTTGATCTGATTTATTATTATTATAAAATCGGTATCACCACAATTATATGCCTGTTTTGGTCAAGCACCCAACACAGAACACAAAAAATTAGCACCCAAAGCCATTACTGCATCTACAACTTTTGGGGCCCTAGTCCCGCTCGAGATTATGCATTGCAGGCAATGCCGGACTAATTATTTTTGCCCAAATATATTTACGGGCCCCAAACCCATGGGAAAAAGTGACAACCAAAAATAAAGTCCTCTCGTCTAGATAGTAGACACTTATCCCCTCCTTTAATATAATAATATATAAAAATTACCTACTGACTAATAAAATGAAACAAGGAAAATTATATACCTAAATGATTTTTGTTGCAGCGAGGTGGCGAAGAGCCCTCTTTTCAACTGCCCTCAAGCGCCTAATGGGTAATGCAGCCCTGCCCAAAGCAAATAGCAAATCAGTTAAAATAAACTATAACATCAGTAATTATTTTGCATCTTCGCTCCCTATTCCCCATAGAAATTTTATTCGATTGATCTTTACAACAGACGTAATGTGCCCTGCCACAACAGAAATAAACCTGCTGGTGAAGGCAAGAAAAAATAAAAGGCTTGTTTGCCTGTTTAATGCTTCTTGGCTTCCACTAGATGCCCCTTGAGAGTACTACTGGTCTCACGAGATGACCTTTTCTTTCAAACTATCCCCTTACCCCTCCCACTCCCACCACATAGCGGCCATTACGGTAATATTCTATGTAGAACTGCGGCAGACAAATGGGATAGAATGCAGGAACAACTAGACCTCACACGTTCATAACGTTTGCTCCCTTTCTAGCGGGGTCGGTAGTTTCCACTCTGAGAAGTTGAGTCTCCCGCTTCCCCCCGACTCTAATATAGAATATAGAGCTAGGAGTCAGCAGTCATTTATTTGTCAATAACGTTATAGTGCAAAGGGTATGTTCTACTCGGTACGAAATTCTACGAAATTTTTAAAAATAAAATCAAAAATAAGTGGTCTGGTACGATTTGTTTTGTTAGGAAGCTTACCTTAAACTCAGTACATTTAAGCAAAACAAAAAAGGCGTGGATGAAGTATTTTTTCTATTAAAAAACAATCACAAAAATGGGTCTTGTAAACAATTAAACCCATGGAATTTAATAATTTTTGAATATAAAATAGAAAGTTTACCTTCTTTTAACTGTTTTAAAAAAATAAAATATATGGATGGACCAGTTTTTCTATTAAAAAAACCAGAAAAAGGTTCTACATTTACAATGCATTTCAATGCGTCTACTCGAACATACTCCTTAATATGCCGATTTGAAGAAAGGCTATTTTACATTGTTGCCAAACGTACATAATTTTATGAAGCTTACATTTGTTTTCATGTTTGTCCCCCGATAATAAGTAAGTCTCTCGACAGTAACACATTCCGCTACTAACGAACGGAAAATATACACAAGGCCCAAAATCGCTTTCAGAACCCACCATTCCAACCTTTTTAAAGTGCGCGCACATTTTAAATCTAATTTTCATTGATCTAAGGTTAATTTACATATGTTTTTGTAACTTTAATAATGGTTTATAGCTTTAATGCTATTATCGTCGAACCCGAGCTAACCTAACTCTAACGGGACAAATCTACCTAATAGTAGAGGTTTTTTAAAAAAATCTTGTTTTAATATAGACGTGGGATTTTGTTCAAACTTCACAAAAATTAGCACTCTACCTAATCAATCCTAATATAAACTAAATCAATATCCGCCATTTTATTAATTACAAAATTTACCAAAAAAAACATCACCGGATTCGGAATTTAAACACTTATCCACTGCAAAAAAAGGTTGAGAACCCTACTATTCAGTCAGAAAGCTCACACTGAAGATTCAACAAAGCTTGTTTATACTACTGCAAAATAAACGGTGATTTAACAAGAAAACACATTAAACAATCTATGTGGTGATTAGTGGGGTCTTAAAGTGATTTAAAGACTTTACATATACAGTCTAGCTTAACTAAACATAACCTAACCTAACCTAACCGAAGTATATACATACATACATTAACTTCTAAATAATAAATAAATCCCTAGAACGATCAACCACTAACGGAAAATGTATCGCCGACTAATCTGCTTAATTAAATTTTGGAATCTGTTAACCGGAGTTCTGCCGTAAATCTCGTTCCACATATATTGGTCAATGTATTCAGCAATGAATGGGGACTGCAAGACTCCCAAACGCCGCAAATATTGCTTCATACATGACCAATATCATTCTTCGTAATTTGTACATACTCCCGTGTTGGGATCTACAAAATTTTGCGAGTGGTTGACCGTTCTATGAATATATGGGAAAACCCCATTTAAGAGAGAGAGCCCTGAATAGCCCCTCCAACAATCAGTCCAAATCTCAGAACCGGGCAAAACGTGCTTCTGTATTATTCTTTCTAACGTCTCTGAAGAACGGTTTGGGATGAACAATATATACCCTCTCTTTTGGGTCACATCGTAAATCCCTAATACCCATTTTAGTGGAACAACTCTACCAACATTATATTTTCTTCGAGAAACTACTGATTCATCAATTTGTATCACATGTCCAGGGCCACCTATAATAAAATAAAAACGCATTCTTTTAACACATATCAGTGAATAATATCGATTCTTATCAGCTTAATATCTCTACCAATAAAATACTTCAATGGATATCAGTTTTACAAAACAAAAGTAAAAGACATGACTATAGCTATAATCAAAAAATCTTATCAAATTAACCAACAAACTTCAAATGCCTATGTTCGGTAAAAAAATGTAATTATTTACTTTTTTACACCACCGCCGATTTTGATCATTTTTTGTATATAGGTCGATTTTGAGGTCCTGATCACCAATCCGAAGTCAAATTTTTTCAATCACGTTTCGTTTCTGAGTTATTCAATTGCAGCACTATAACTCAAATTAATCACGGATATTTTGTTATATATACAAGGTGGATCGGTACCCTCCGGAGCGCGAAGGCAACAGGTGAATTGGTACCGGGTTAGCACCAGGTTAAGCGCCGTAGGCATCATCAATAAAGCTTTAGCAAAAAAGGCGATCTAATCAACAACGAAGTGCATCGCTGAAGTCTAACATTCGGCAACGGCCCAAGAGGCAGGCATATTAAACTTCAGTGATGCACTTCGCTTTTGTTCGCCTTTTATTCTAGGGCTTTAACGATGATGCCTACGGCGCCTAACCTGGTGCTAACCCGGTACAAATTCACCTGGGCCGATGCCGAATATTAGACTTCAGTGATGCGTAGGCATCATCAATAAAGCCCTACTACAAAAGGCGATCAACACTAATCAACAGCGGAGTATATCAATGGCGGAAGTCTAACATTCGGCAACGGCCCCAGGGGGCCGATGCCGAATATCACTGGCGGAAGTCCAATATTCGGCATCGGCCCCAGGGAGCCGATGCCGAATGTTAGACTTCAGTAATACTTTTCGCCGTTGTTCTCCTTTTGTAGCAGGGCTTTAGCGATGATGCCTACGGCGCCTAACCTGGTGCTAACCCGGTACCAATCCACCTAGTGTCTTCGCGCTCCTGCTAGTACCGATCCACGTATGTATGTATGTAATAAAAGTGTCTATAATTAATTTGTATCAATTAATGTTGTTCTTTAAAGCTGTATCTCGACGCTGTTTTATGGTGTCAAGATGCCATCATGAAGGAAGAGTTACTAGTTCAAAAAACATGAAGCGAATTTTTTTGAGTTTCTCAAAATTTGTTTTAGATAAAAAAAAAGCAGGAATAATAAAAAGATAGTTTATTTTACATATTTTTTGTAGTTCTTTGTAGTAGTTTCATAGAGAACTAGCAAATTCTCACAAAAAAAAAAGTAAATTGGGTTTAGGATATTTATGAACTTTGATGATGGATAACTGAAAAACGAAACGTGACCGAGCAAAAAAGACTTCGACCCAAAAATCTACCTACATACAAAATCGGCAATAGGGTAAAAAAATAAATAATTACTCAAAAAAGAATACTTTCATAGCAAAATAATATAACACAATGAAATAAATTTCAAAAAGAAAGCAAAATAACTTACCAAACAAAAACAAATTATCCTCTTGCAACAACTGCCAAGAACAAATGTCTCTAAAAAACGATATTGTCGGATAACATTAATTCTGGTACAGCCCGTAGACATTGCAGCACAGCCGGCACGAATTTCACATGCCCACTCCCATATCAAAAAAATTATTATTCGGGGTGGTACATTACTGTTCTCAAAAAATGAATTTCTGAAAATAAAGTATCGTACTCGACAAGTTCCGCAATCAAAAATAAATCCTAACGTAACTGCTTCCCTATGCTGCAAGCTGCAATTTCGTCTGCACCGCACTACGGGACAGCGCAAATTTCCGCGTACTAACGACCAATTATTTAATACTCTTAAACACTGTTCGTCATTTAATGAGAGTATTCTCATTAAATCGAAAACATTGGCTACCTCCATTGTAATAGCAACAGGTATGACAAATAAATTGAATGAAATACTAATAAAATAAACTCAAAACAATTAAAAATATATATTTTGTTTTCTTGTATAATTTATATAGGTCATATTCAAAATAAACTTGGCAACGTAGCATCCTCAGCACACTGGATTTTCGTCAAACGTGCGACGCTCCCGCCCTCTATCTGTTTATCAGAAGTAATTATGTGTCATTGTGTCATGCAACTATGAAAGATGGCAAGCGTTTAATAATATTTAATTACTTTTAACTTTTAGTTAGAAATAACAAATTTTTGTGTTACCTATGGAGCATTATAATATAATCACTCTTTTACGTAGTTCATAAATTAAGTTTGTGAAAAAAAATATGTTTTCAGCGATACGCCAAAAATAAGTGCACCCTTCCAAAACCTTAGTTTTTGTGGATCTAATTTGAAAAAGTGGTTCATCCATAAATTTTTGTGTATGGGAGTCGTCAAAAAAAGGTAATCTCTCAAACGTATGTTTTAAATTTGTCAAATTCCATGGGTAAAATTCTTTACAAGAGCCCACAAAAATTTCTATAAATAAGTAGCAAACTTCAGAAAACTCATTACTTTTCCGACTTATCCATGCTAAAACTACACTTATTATTGTTTATTAATATTTATTATGGCAAAACTGTCATGTCAATTATTATGAAGTTTTTGACAAAATGTAGAAACACAATGATATCTGATGTTGCCAAACTTACTTGATTTTGTCCAAATATACAGCAAGTGGTATACCGTATTTGAACAACCCGGTTCTCTGTATAAAGGTAACTTTTTTTAGTAACAATCCTGGTGCCGACCTAACACGGTATGGTATGTATCTCAGGAGCCTAACGGGCGGAACACAATAGAGCTCCCGTATCCGTTTTACGTAAAAATTAACCTATAAAACGGAATTTAAAAGGGAAATACAAATTTGTGGTTCAAAAATGGATGATAATTTTAATGTTGAAACTAAATATAACCGTTTATAAACTCTATTTCAAAAAATTATCTAAGAAAACACAAAAAAATACAGAAGAAAAATTAACTTTGTCGTAAATGGACGGAAACGAGTGACTTTCATTGTGTTATGCGCTCAAACCGCTTCGGTCAATCATTTCACTTTAGAGAGCGCGTTCACATTTTCGTATTTCACATGTGATTTTGATATGTGATTTAACGGCTTATGGTTTGATCGACGAACATGGGCTAACCTAATGCTAACTGGACATATCAATTTACCTGTTTAGGTTTTGTTGGAAAAAAACTTTGTCTTAATATAGACCCGGAATTTTGTTGGCGCGCTACCGCGTGCTCTTTTATTGCAAACCTAATCAATCCGAAGCCTACCTAATCCGCAATCCGCATTTTTTTAAAATTATACGTCAAAAATACACTAAAATTACTAAAACCAAATAAATGCCCAAATTCCCTTTCCACAAATTTTGTGTCAAACTGGTTGCCTACTTAATATAAAACTGATCCTTAATATTTTGACTTTAATCATGGTCTAACCTGGTGTAACCCGACACCAAGACGATATATAAACAAGTTTCACTGAATTTTCAGTGTGAGCTTCGTTGCTCAGTAGTAGGATTCTAGATTGTCATTGCAATGGATGTGTTCGAATCCTGGTTTAGACGATGACTTTTTTTTGTTTTTTTTTACAAAACTTATAATTTGGTACGTAGTTATGTTTTAAAAATCGAATTGGGTTTTGGTTAACTTTGGCTGGTAAACTTTTGAGGCGATGTAAAACAGTGAATCTATATTAAAACAGTAATTTTTAACCAAACCCATACTATTTGATAGATCTGTCCCGTCAGGCATTAGGTTAGCAAAGATTCGCCGATAAAATCAACATTAAAGCCATAAAATCTGTACACTCACTCGTTCAACTATATTAATTATTTCCATCACTAGAGTTCGCAGCCAACTTTCAACGTAACGTCCCATGTCCTTACGAGCTGACAACACCATTGTTTGTATTTATAAAATAAACACGTACAGGACTTTAAATACGCTTGAACTTCCACCAACCACAACGCTTTAAAGTACGTTTCCATTTCAAATTTATTTTCGTAGAATTGATGTGTGATTTTTATAGCTTTAATGATAGTTTTATCGGCGGACCTGAGTTAACCTGACGCTAACGGGATAGTTCCGCACAACAGTACAGGTTATGTTAAAAAAAATCCTTACAATACAATTGTTAATATTTTGTATCTAAACACATATTAATCAAATATGTTACTTGTTACGGCATCTAGTGGCAATGTTTGTTACCAAAACGTTGTGCTTGTCTTTATCTAAAAATAAGGGTTAGTTAGTTGACACAGATTCACCGAACCACATGTGTTTTATTTTTCCACTCCCATTATTGGTTTTTTCAACAACAATAGACACACATATCTCTTTTTAAGGCGGAAATTTTTGAATTTATATATTTTTAAATTTGGAACTCTATTTCGATAACGGTACATCGGGGAAATATGCTTCTACGGGGACGATCGTAAAGGATAAATAGGCGCCTCTTTTGGTAAAACCGCGATTTAGCTGGGGCTTATAATAAGGCTGCATTGACGTCCGATATAGGCTCTCTTTTCGAAACCACGATGATTCAAAATGCAAGACGCTATGGTTAATTTTTCGAGGTGTGCATTTTTTTCCAATTTCTCATCCAAAAATCTAGGACAAGTTGTGACGCTCTTCGGTACATCGTTGGTCTTCGGTAAACATCGGTTACGGTCGGTTATTTCACTTATAATATCCATCGGCTAAATCTCGGGTGCCACCCTTTGAATATCTGTAGTAAAGGGCCTACAAACGCACACAGGTAGCTTTTATACAGTGAAGATGGTTAACCAGAGGTCAATGCGCAAGACAGAGATAATATCGCTAAAGGTAGATGGGAAAGAAAGAGAAATAAAACACCAATGTAGAAAACAAAGAAGTTATCCTATGTATTGCCTGTTCATAGAATACGATATGTGTGAAGCCTAGCCTAGCCCATAAATAAAATATATGCAATAACCCTAATGAGTACGAAAGGGAAGGAAAATGTATGCCTTAGAGAAAGAAAGGATCGGTCCAGACGAGCGGCTCTCCGAAGAACGGTATTACAGGAGCCAACGCCGGTTCCCAATCTTTAATGCGCGTGGGCGGGCAGATCGGTGTTGGACGGGATACTTACACTGCGATACCGCACCAGGTTACTCACCAAGGGCAATCAGTATAGAAAATTTCTCACTGATAGTGATGTATGGCGTACGTGTGTGTGTGAAAGAGAGACAGGTAGGATAGACCAGTGCAGAAACTCGGACCCAGTGACTGATCTGAAGGATGGGTTAATTGCGTATGTGTAGAAGAGAAACAGACTAGTCCCGAACTTTGAACCAGTAACTACCCTATATGTGTGAGTGAAATAGGAAGGACAGATCAGTTCAGAAACTCGGACCCAGTGACTGGCCTGAAGGATGGGATTAATGTGTATTATGCGTGTGTGTGGGAAAGACAGGAAGGACAGACCAGTCCAGAAACTCGGACCCAGTGATAGATCTGAAGGATGGGTTAATTGCGTATGTGTAGAAAAGAGACAGACTAGTCCTGAACCAGTAACTAGCCTGTATGTGTGTGAGTGAGACAGGAAGGACAGACCAGCCCAGAAACTCGGACCCAATGACTGGCCTGAAGGACGGGATAAATAGACTAGTCCCGAACTTTGAACTAGTAACTAGCCGGTGTGTGTGTGTGAGTGAAACAGGAATGATAGGCCTGTCCAGAAACTCAGACTCAGTAACTGGCCTAAAGGGTGGGATAAAAGTATATGTGTATGAGAGAGACAGACTAGTCCCGAGCTTTGGACTAGTAACCAGCCTGTATGTATATGTGAGTGAGACAGGAAGGATAGGCCAGTCCAGAAACTCGCACCCAGTAACTGGCCTAAAGGGTGGGATTAATGTATATGTGTATGAGAGACAGACTAGTCCTGAATTTTGAACCAGTAACTAGCCTGTGTGTGTGAGTGAGACAGAAAGGACAGACCAGCCCAGAAACTCGATCAGGGTTAGAGATGAATTTCGAGAAATTAATTGTTGCGGCGCGGTTGCCATTCCTCGACCCTATGTAAAGTCGTATCGGTACCTCCTGGAATAAAAACTATTAAATATATTAAAAATTCCACCTTTCTGCTACAAGAGGTAGATTTACATTTTTTATCCGCACTAGAAAAATTAGGTAAAGCATAGTTCCGTGTAAAAATGCACTGTTTTCCCCTTTGACAAGGAAATCTTTTCTTGTCTAAGGTTTTCCATTTGCCACTGAATTTACCACTTTTTTAAGTTGGCCTAGCTTAGCCAACTGTGTAGCTTTGACCGGCGTGCCATGATAAGCAGTCTGACAGGGTCAAAAATTCAGTGTTGGGATTGCTATTACAATTTTACTGAATCTATTACAATTCCACCTTGCTTATTATCCTATTACAACAATGGGAAAAAACTAGTAATCTAATACATTTTACGTCTTAGTAACGGCGAAATACCTCAAATTTATTTTAATTTTTGAACATATTTTTTTTTTCATTATTCAAGGTAGCTTTAACATTATGAGGCAAAAAAACAAGAACCGATTATTATAAACAAAAAAATAACAAGTATTATTTATTTTGTTTGTAAAAACATTTTTTATTATACAGAAGCCAGAGATAACTGAAAATAAAAATAATTGTATTCCAGAAACATTAAACTTCCCTATTTTTTTGTCCATAATGTTTTTTCTACTACACAGTAACGCCCAGAGATATATAACAGCCCCCAAAAAAAGAAAATATTTTTTTATTGTAAAGCGGTTAGTTGAAAAAAAAACAAGTTTCTTTCATCTCTTTGTACATTAAATATTTTCTACACTATACAGGGTTGCCCTTGAGAATACAAGAATCCCGAAACATACAAATAATTTTTATATCCATAACGGCTAGCTCTTTTAAAACGGCTAGCTCTTTTAAAAATCGGTAAATCGTATTTTCTTTTTTTGCATACAAAGACAATTTTTTTGTATTAGGGTCATCATTTTAAAGCTACCTAAAAACAAATTTAAAATTTTAGGTTTTTCTTTTAAGAGGTGGAAAACGCTAAATCTGTTTTATATTTTGTATATAAAATTTTTTTAGGGTTAGTTTGTGTGGTAAAACAGTTCTTTAATATGGCTCTAATGATGGTTTTATCGATGAACCTGGCTAACCTAACGCTAACATGACAGATACACCTATCAGTATAAGTTTTGTTTAAAAAAGTTCTTGTTTTAATATAGATTCACTTTTTTACATCACCTGAAATAAAAACCTAACCAGAACCAACCAAAACACAGTCCTATTTTTAAAACATAACTACATATTTAATTGTTCCCGTATCTTTTATTTGAATTTACAAAGACAGAATAATATGAGTGAGGCTGTGACAGACAAAAATGTGCAAACTGACTCTAGAACGAATTTAAATGATGAATTTTCAGTATTGCTTCTGAACGTACAATCTATAAGAAATTAGACTGATGAGTTACATTTATTTATTGGTATTGGCTCTCCTAGTATTTTGCTTTTTACCGAACATTGGCTGAGAGAGGATGAAGGCGTGCATATTCCTGACTATATTGTTGTGTCTAGTTTCTCGCGTAAGGATTTTATCCACGGCGGTACTGTTGTGTTGGTTCATGAGTCAATTTTAGATATATATATGGTTTTGTCAATTTTGTTGAATATAATTATATGCTTGTTGAAAAAGAATTTGAATTTTCCATTATAAAATCTGTAAAAGTTAAATATATATAATATTTGTTTGTACAGACCACCTAGTACAAGTATAAATCTATTTATATCTAGATTGGAGCTGCTTATTTCTGTGCTTCCAGCAAGTGCGTATATTATTTTAGCAGGTGATTTTAACATACATTTTTTAGATTACTCCAGCCTAAATGTTAATTTGTTGTGTAGTTTACTTGATTGTTTTAATTTACAAATGTATGTACATGAACCTACACATATAAGTAAGAACTCTGTGACTGTAATTGACTACTTATGTTCTAATGTAAATAGCGGATTGGTTGACTGTTCTGTCATAAACCCTGGCTTATCGGACCACGAAGCTGTCTTAGGTAAATTTAAAATCTTAAAAAAGAAGCCTAAAAAATTGACAAGATATGCTAGATTATTTACTAAGAGAAATTATAGTAAGTTCTGCCAACTTATTGAAAATGTTAACTGGGATATAGTTTTGAATGCTTAAAATCTGTTGGAGACTTTTCATAATATTCTACTGAACAAATTTAATATTGCTTTTCCTCTTAAAAAAATTAAACATAAACACAAGAAACCTTGGTTTACAAAAGGACTAAATGTATCAGCGGAAAATATGAGATCTCTACATACACTAAGAAAATTTTTTATTCATAATCTTGTATTTACATCATACTACAATTCTTATCGTAAAATTTATAGAGAAACAATTAAATTCGCAAAAAATATGTGTTTCTCAAACAGAATAAATAAATCAAGCAATAGGCAGAAGGAATGTTGGAAAATTGTTGGAGAACTGAATGGGAGTAGTGTTGGAATAGTTGGCTCTAGTATAAGCCCTTCAAAGTTTAATTCATTTTATTCCTCAATAGCATCAAATTTAACTAGCTGTATATCTCAGAAACATGACGCATTAGCATTTCTTAATGGAGTTTCAGTACAAGAAACTTTTTTCTTTTATCCCACCACCATTCAAGAAATAAAAGATACTTTTACAGAAATAAAAATGCTGCTGGATGGGACAACATTTCTATACAAATATTTTTAAAATTATCTAATTCTGCATTAAATGCTCTAGTGAAGGCAATAAATTGGTCATTTTCTAAAGGAGTACTACCCGATTGTCTCAAATTAGCAACGGTTATTTCTCTGTTTAAGAGAGGCTATGCAGAGGAATCTTCTAACTTTCGTCCAATTTCCTTGCTTCCGACATTAGCAAAAGTTGTTGAGAAGCTCGCGAAAAAGCGTATGCTTGGTTTTTTGGTTAGAAATGGTCTGATTTCCGAGGTGTAATTTGGTTTTTTGGCTGGTAAGAACACAAGCGGTGCAATATTTACCTTCCTTGAGAGATTGTACCTGAAACTAAATGATGGTGAGGCTGCTGCGGCGGTGTTCTGCGATCTCACTAAAGCTTTTGACTGTGTAGATCATGGAATACTGTTGAGGAAGCTCGAGGTGTATGGTTTTACGGGAAGATCTCTTGAATGGCTATCTTAATATTTGCATGGTCGAAGTCAGAGTGTGTTATTTAATAAGGAGCAATCGAGTTGCTTAAACATGCATGCAGGAGTTCCACAGGAGTCCGTTCTTGGACCATTGCTGTTCTTGATTTATATAAATGACTTGACAATATTAGACATATCCGGAAACTTTACAGTATTTGCGAATGATACAATATTGTCGAATAACCATAGACGAAATTCCGATGAACTAGCGGATATTGTAAATATAGATTTAATTAAAATTAAAGAATGGTTTGATGGTAATTACCTTACTGTAAATGCATCTAAAACAAAATTAATAAATTTTAAATGTCAATTTAATGAAGTAATTCTTAATAACCAGGCTATAGCAAGGACTGAAATAAATAAATTTTTGGGACTATATATTGACCAGAACCTTAAATTTGAAGAGCACATTCGACAACTATGTAAAAGGGTCTCTAGGGGATGCTTTGCAGTTAGAACGGTATCTAACAGTTTAGGTGTAAATATGTCAAGAAATGTTTATTATGCTCTTATTGAATCTCACCTGCGCTACGGTATATGTTTCTGGGGTGCTTGTGCTGACTATTTGTTTAAAAGTGTGTTTGTCTTACAAAAAAGAGCAATGAGATTTATGTGTCGCATGAAGCCTCATAAGTCTTGTAAACAAATATTTTTGACTAAAAAAATTCTCACATTGCCTTGTATATTTATACTGGAGACCGTTTGCTTAATACATAAAAAATTTAAGGCTGAATTATCAAAGGAGTCTCTATACTCGACTAGGAGACTGTGTACTACTCTTCTTCCAATTCCATCATCAGCTATGGTGAAAAATTCAATAATATACAATGGCAAAAAATTATTTAATCATATGCCATTGAGTATAAGACAGATTGCTTGTGAAAATAAGTTTAAAAGGAAAGCAAAACAGTTTTTGATTGGTCGAGCTTACTATTCAACTGAAGAATATATGAATGATGTGTTTGTATAATGTTTTTTAAGGTGATTTTATAAGGTTTTTTGACTGATAATTATTTAGATTCACCATTTTAAGTCTTATTTTATAGAACATTCTATGATAAATTTATATATTTTTTTTTTGTATTACGCTTAATCTATGATAGTTATCTTGACTGAAATCCCTTTGACCTAACTTTTTAAGTGTTACTTTATAGAATGTTTTAATGCATTTATATTTAACTTTTTTTGTTGCGTTATGCTTGTCATGTCTATTATCCTACCTGAAATCTTTTTAATCAAGGTTCTTCAACTAATAATTCTTCGTATCCACTGTCTTTAATATCACTTTATAGGTTATTTTAATATAAATTTATTTATTTTTTTTTGTACTGCGCTTGGTCTATATCTTTTATCTTGATCGAAATCTTTTTACCCAGTCAGGTTTAGTTTTAGTCTTAGTTGCTTTGTCTAAAAGAAATTTGTAACTTAAGACAATAAAGCTATTTTGAAGTTGAAGTATAAAAATTATAAATTTTGTTAAAAAAAATCTTCGCCTGAACCGTGATTCGAGCACGTATCCATTTCAATGGACGTCGAAAATCATTCACTGAGCCACGAGGTTCACACTGAAAATTTAACGAAACTTGTTTATACTTAGAAGAAATAAACGACGAACCAATAGGAACAGTATGTGTTGTGAATGCTAAATTTCTTATCACAGATTACTTTTGTAACGGGAGATACGTTATTGGTTTATTTATGGTCTCGTGACGTATTGGCCAATCCCGTTCAGTAATATATGTTTATTTTAGCGTAGGTTTATTACAGTCTCGGTGTGAAACCTAGTAGCTCAGTGGTAGTTTGTTTGAATAAACAACGGTAGAGTGGTCCAGTTTCGCAGCAAGTGCTGGGAATAACTGGAAGATTTTAATAATCGGGTTCTTGCTGCTGAAGCGTTTTCAATAAGCGAGCGATCTCCCAAATTAATTACTGCTGCTCAGACTAGCAACTAGTAAAGCACTGCATAATTCGGAGAGATTCGGTTGTTGTTGCTTGTCACACGCCCCATAAAGTAATGAGCGGCGTTGCGATTCTTATTTTTACTTTCAGTACGAATTAAAACACAAAATTAAAACGTTAACAGTTAGAGACGGTACTATGTTTTTCTTAATCAAAAACATTTTTTACATTTAATCACAACCTAGATAATTAGTGTGAGACCGTCGTTTCATCAAATAAGGGTAAAACGTTGGTATATTTCATTGAATAACTGGTTGCCTAACTTACTGATTAAATAAATAAGGCTTTTAATAGAAACATAACGAAATAAATTGAGAAGTATATATAACTTCCTTGTCAAATTAACACAATTTTATTTTATTTGCGTTTTGTTTTATTTGTTTTTCAGATTCTTTAGAATTACTGAATAGAAAAAGTGTAATAAGCTGTTATTAGGAATTTTTGAATGGTAGTTCATATTAGTTAGCGTGAACGCTAATGACACACTTGATTTCACGTGAACCAATATTTAGAAAATTTCTGCACGTTAGCGTGGAAGGAGACAGCGTAAAAATAAAATGAATTTCTACTGTCTTGCCTTTTTTTAAAAAGCTAAATATTACGAAAATAAAAAACATATATTTCAATTTTTAAGGGACTTTTTAAGGCTTATTCCCTAGGCCTAACCTGTATAGTATAAAAAATGTTCTGTATTCAAATAGATAAAAGAAATTTGACGTTTTTTTAGCTTATTTTTAACGGACAACTTTAGAATAAAAACATTTTTTCCTTTTTTGGGGCCGCCTCATATCTTTAAGGCCACCACGTATAGCGGTATTTTGTATTTTTATAAAAAAAATAAAAGAAAGAAAATTGAAATTTTTAAAAAGCTATATGCTTCTGAAATACATTTGCTTCAGAAGACAATGACTTCCAGAATTTTCTGTTGTCAAAACGTTTACCTCAACTATGTGTTTCTGCTTTCAGTCTTATTAACTAATTAGGACAGACAAGCTCTAAAATGTACAATGCATGCAAAACATTTTTTGCAAATATTCACTGCTACACAGCCACTTAAATGCAAAGAACCAAGAATTTTTTAAATGAATATTGTAGGATTTACCAGTATTTGTAATGTCTCTTTTTAGCATTAATTGTCAGTACACTTGTTTGTCAATCCGTAATTAAAAGGTCCTTTTTGTCATCTTCTTTCCAACGGGAAAATGAAGTTTCTAACAACTACAAACAATGTCACTAACGAGCCCAAACGAATTCATTTTCAACCACACACACGCGCCACTCCTCCAAACAATAAAATAAAAGACCGCCGATAAAATATTGAATAAAACGCCATCGCCGCGATCTACTCTACGTACAATAGGAACGAAAGCGCTAAACTGCGGCTTTTCTCTAGAGGCGCGGTCTTCGTACAAGCGGTACTCTCGTTGCCATAACAACGCATTATTTTCAGGCATTGTTTTCGTTTCCCACTGGAAGATTTTTACGGAGCTCGCACGTGGCTCTTCCGTTGGTGGATCGACACAAACGAAATTGGTGTTGGTACGGTGGGCGCACATACTGGTTTGCTTAATATGCGCAAGTATATCATTTCGTTTTGTTTGCCTCTAGGTTTCTGATGAGCCGCCAGCGGCAATACTACGGATGCATTAAATTTAACATCGCAATTATTGATAATTTTTAATGAAATTAATTAGATTTAATATTGAAAATTAGTATATTATATTGATTTCTAAAGTATGTTAAAAAATTTTTTTTTTTTGGGGAAGAGGGACTTTTCCTACTTCCTTCGAATAGCCCCCCCTGCTTATTAATAAAATATCTAGGCTCATGACACTTTAAATCTTAACATTAATATACTTAATACCTGCGAGACATTGACCTAGACCTAGATTTTTTCACACACACAGCCATCCATGCAGGCATCATATTTGTTTTTCCAAAACTATTTTTTCGTGTTCTATGACCGTTATATATATATATGTTTAAAAAACCCAATATTTTCAGAAATTTATTGCGTTTAGAGCTGGCGCGACCTTAAAACTGAAGTCGTCCAGCGCTTTTTGTTTGAAAATCACGCTTTTTTTACTTCTTGTGTCACGCCACACCAATAAGTGCAGGCTTTGTTTATGTATAGAAACAAGTTACAGGTCGCAATCTTATCGCTCGCGCTACTCAGCTCTGAACAATTGAACCATTTCCGAATTTTGTAGAAATTGCCGAAAAACGGGACATGGTCAGACATCCCGGTATATGCGGGAAACACATTTTTTTTTTTTTTCTGAAACATCCCTACGAAGCCCGACGCTTGCCGAGTCTTTCATTTTAATATAGATACCTTTTATTATACAGATACGCTTTTGCGGCGGGAGTCGTGCGGATGTTTAAGAATAGAAAATCTGCATACGGGATCACAGGACATATAACAACCCTACTTATAGCTGTTTTTGGTGGTCAACTTATCCTTCTTGCTTGATTAACAACCTCACCAGAGTTGGCGGAAAAATTAATTTAATATTACTATTTTGAACACATGTTTTTTTGTAAAAATTTTTAAAACAAGTAATTGTATTTTAAATATGTTTAAAGCATTTTTTTATTTTAACCCTGACAGAAATAATGACTGTCCGCAAACCGCGCAGATTCAAGTGAGCGGTTTTTTTTAGTTGCGTGTATAAACATGCGCGTATGGGTTTGGCCTGCGAGCGATGTTTCAACATACTAATATATATTTAAATGCGCCAAACGGGTGTAATTAACGAATTCTTTAATGTGGAAAAACTTGTCCAATATAATTTTTACTTGCCAAACTATTTAGGAACAAAACTGCAAAATTAATTTTGTTATACGCGAATATTTGTACCCAACTACCCAAACCCATTGGAGGGTCACAAACTTCTATTTAGAAATAAAGGGTTCACGGTCACCTCTTTCCTAGACTTTAATCAGAATAATTATCACCCTAGAATATGGCATGCCGCTCTGTGATAGCACCACTAAAATTCAATTAAATCCAAGGTATTAAATCTCTTTTGTCATCCAAACTATTCATTAAATTTTCAGCTTCCATTTTGAATAGATATACACAAAATGAAAATATTTTTGCCTTCTCTTGTTGAAGTTTAGGGTTATATAGATCTGACTTTCTAACCAACTGACCATTTTAGAATTACGTCATCGACAGATTTTCTACGGGGCACCTTAACCTATTTTGTCAGTTTTGACATACCTATATGATCAATTTTGCCAAATCAAATCTTTTGATCTTAGACGTATTTGATTGAGAAACGAATCAGTTGAAACTGATCTATTATGTTACAATAAGATCACATGAACCAAATCCATTCTTAAAATTAGCGAATCAAGTAGGTTAACAACTGACAATGATAGCAAAACAAAATTAAATAAATTTATCAAACAAGATTTGGCTACAGAAAATACTTTGCCTTGTGTATTTAGACACTTATTAAGTAAATAATGATGCAACTGTTTCAAATAGAATATTTTTTTATGAATCTTACTAAAACGAGCTCGCTTTGAGGCATTTTTATCAACTCTTACTCAATACCTAGTTACATTAAAATTTTATTCAATTTCCAATAACACTATTTTAGGTTTTATTGATCTAACTGATCTTACAAAATAGCAGAATCACTTAACAGCAAACTGGATCAGGCGAATTGATCCGATCATGTGAAACAAATACACTTCATATTGTTTCAATTGATTGATTGATTGATTCTTTGTATCACCACTAGGGGTCAAATAGTAAACACTCGCACCTCGTGACCTAAAAAGATCAATTGACCACTTTAGTTCAGAACATTTGAGACATTTCTCTGAGGGGCAAACCAATCAAAATCATTTTGATACTCTAGTGTCAGTTTCTAATGTGTTTATATAGCACTTTTTAGAATATGTATCACCATTTCTTCACTCGAATTTCTGAAAAAGTTTACTAATTTGACTCGTGTTTGTAATATTAAGTGCCAATATAATAAAAAGATCAAAAGTTTTGACAATGCTAAACATTTGATATGTCAAAACTGATATAAAATGTCCATGACATAATTCTAATATAGTCTATATGGACAACTCAAGAAACGTTAACCTCACATTCGGTTGAATCCATAGACAGAATAGGCTAATGGACTGGGCTTTGCATTGCTTCACTGACTCTTACCCAGTGAAAGAGATCTGGAGCAAGTAAATGCAGAAATGTATCTCTCTCACAACTAGTGGTGTCAGGGTAAAACATTGCACATAGGTTATAGGGCCAGTCCATATGTCAATGGTTGAATCAGATAAACGCCTACCAAATCGAGTAGCAATCAGAGGTTTTTGATATAGATTACCCATTTCTCAACATATTCTTTCATGTATTTTACATCTGGCTATGTAAAATATGCTTAGTTACATCTGGCTATGTAAAATATGCTAAGAATCCTGCTGATAATCTAGAGTTTGAAAAAGAAATAGGGTGTTTCTTTAAAATATATATATATATATATACAATGTTTTATCAGTTACTTAAAGAACCACATTTTTTCTTACTTAAGACAGTTAAAATGTAATCTAAGTTTTCTTCTAAAATTTTTATATTGTTTTCTGGTATTGCAACTTTTTTAACTAAACCTATAATAATTTCTGCTTTGTTAATAACTTTTTTATTAAATTCTTCATTAACTACATCAAATATTTTTTCTGAATGGCTGGACTTATGATTAATGCCAATATTTTGCATTCTTTCTATTGATCTGACCGATGTGTTTTTGTCAACCTTTTGTTCTTTTGAGTGCAATATAGGACATTCTTTAGGTGCGTCTGTTTCTTTACACAATTTCTGTAGACTCCCTGCATCATTATGATGAGTTTTTGTATTGCCTTTAATATTATAGTCTCGTACAATATTATGTAAATCTTTACGATTTAATAAAAATAATCTTTGATTTGTATGTTTATCCCTCTCTTCAGCATGTTTTATTGCACCTAATACTTCATCAAAAGATGCTCCTTCTTTCAGAACTTCTAAAATTAAATATTAATACTTGGTAAGTATAAATAAGTAGGTATTCATATGACATAGCTAATATTTGTTAAATGTTTATAAAATGTGTCTTAGAATAACATAGGAATGTTTTGATAAAATACATACCTGCTATTTCAGTTCTTATTTTGATACCTAAGGGCAAACTGCCTAATTCTAATCTATGTCCATAATGAGTTTTCCAAAATTTTACTTTTACAGATAATGAATTTTCATTTTGCATTACAATAACTTCCATTCGTGCAGGACAAACACTTCCCAATTTATGTGAACCCTTTAGCTTCCTAACATTTTTACCACTAGGTTTGTAAAAATATGAACGATGACAATTAAAATATTGTTTTTGAATACTGCTTGATAACTGTCGAGGGCCAGAGTCAAGTGTGTACAGTGAGGCACTAATCCGTTCAATATTACTTTTCCAAGATTCAAAACCTACAAAAGAGTAACTAAAAACAATTATTCACTTATTTTGTCCAGACTTTTTTAATAGTTTGGAACCTTAATTGTAAAGTCAAAGTATTTTTTTTATAATCAATTGCCATTTTTATAAATACCCACAAGTTACAACTTCTTTCTCTTTTTTAGAACATTTCATTTCTCTATAATAAATAAATAGAATTCATTAATGACTTTAAGTATAAAAGCAACCAAATACATTTTTTAACAACTGGAGAAGCATACACATTATTAGTCAGGTATAAGGTCAAAATTAGTTGTCCACAGAAAAACTTATCTATGGTTACATGAACTATAGATTTTTCTTATAAGTTGCAAACCAAACTGAAATGACTTGTATGGCTTCGACTACAGAGCAACTTTGAATTGACTAAAAAGAGACCAGGTTATGTGTTGGATTTTCTTTCCTGAATAAATGTTAGGATTCAAAGACCTGCAGATGTGAAAATACTCTACATATAAATGAGTAAACTAAGTGGTTCTTAGGCTTTCTAGCTGGATAGTGTTTGCCTGGTCGTCATGGCTACAGAAGGCAAAATGGATGATAACTTGTCAAAGCTAGAGTTGTTATCGAATAACAGGAACTAATTTTTTCAAACAGGTACGGGCTTGTAACAGTATGTAACAGGTATGAATTTTGTGAAAACTGTTACTGTTCCCTCCTTACTTGGTGGCTAAGCCAGCAACGCAGCAACTGCTGAGAGAGGAACAGTAAGGGAACCAAGATTATGCTTGCTACTTAATAACAGAAATGAGGTAAAATTAACTATTTGGATATGGTTACATTATGTGCCTGTGACTTGGCATGAATGGAGAGACAGATAATCATTATTTTCCAGTCATGCAGCGTGCTTTATTTACTGAACTAGTTATATGATTGATTGGTATTGCTTATTTAATGCTTGATGGTAGTTAGTAGGTATTTAAAACACTTTAAAAATATGCATAAAAAGACAAGTTTCATATGGAATTACTTTATTATACAGGATAGCAAAAAAGGACTACGGAAATATGAATTGTGTCATCAAATACTCTCAAATCGTCCATTACTAATTTAGTTAATTTAAAAACAATAGAAATGCAGGAAGTACTATGTGTGTTTTAATGATGTTTAATGTATAATAGATAATTAATTTTTAAGTGATAATTAATTTTTAAGTACCATTTTATTATCTAGGTATGTTTTAAGTATTTTTAAATGT
This sequence comes from Kuschelorhynchus macadamiae, assembly GCA_030620095.1. Lineage (NCBI taxonomy): Eukaryota > Metazoa > Arthropoda > Insecta > Coleoptera > Curculionidae > Kuschelorhynchus > Kuschelorhynchus macadamiae. Next base: position 1,420,177 of record JAUTXW010000794.1, read on the forward strand.
ATTTCATTGTATTTGTCTGGACTTTTGATTATAAAGATCTAAAGTAAACAAATGTTCCTGTAAAGAAATAATCCAGTATTTATTTTTTATGTTAGATATATATTTACTTATATTTATTCTGTTGTTTTTAGATATTTTATGTCCTCACAAAGAAGCAAAATATGATATGTATAGTGAAATGTTTTTGTAGTATTTTTCTTTTATTTCTAAGTGCATTACAATATACATATTATGCTTTCTAGCTTAAGATCATGAAATTATGTACTATATCTTATAAGGATTGGGTACCTAGATTCTGGAACAGTAACAGATATTTGGAAGAGGTATGAACAAAGAACAGGGCCGTCCCTGTTACAAAAAAATACTAGTTTTGAACAAATCTAGTCAAAGCAGAATTATAAAATAATTCAACAATGTTTCAGTAATGCAAACTTCCTGCATGTTGGAATCATTTAATCAGGATAATAACCCATTCTTGGTGGATTTAATTTTTGACAGGGCAAGGATATTTAAGTTAACAGTTAATATAAAAATATATTTGAAACTGTCACGTTTTCAAAATCTACCAAATCTATTAAAAATCAACACTAGTCCTGATAAGCGAGTGAAATAGTTAATAAAAATTTTTCCATAAGTTCTTTATACTGTAATACTTTTCCTCGCTTTTTGCTAATACTTAAATAATTACCCTGCAGTGAATCGAATTCACGATTTTCAAATTCAACTTCAACTAAATGTTCAGAAAGAAGATGGGCCCGTAGCTGAGCATAATTTGGAAACCTTTCGTCACAAGCATCATGGGAACAAATTATTCGTGACTTTCTTTGCCGACCAGTATTATGGCCTTCATTTTTGTGCATACTTTTATGTCTGGATAGATTCGATCTATATTGTATATCTGAAAATTTTCCAAATATTACATTTCAAGAAAGTTCACTTTTCTTTGAGAATATTGGTTCAATATTATGAGATTTTCTTAAATGCATATACAGAGTTTTCTTTACGGTAAATTCTAGTACATTCACAGCACCTAATTTACAAACGCAAACTGCTTTTAAACAAGTAATTTTTTTAATAAGTGTGCTCGGCTGTTTTCGGCAGTGATGCCAATCTCAAATTTCGGATTGTACGCGGTGTGTTTGTGAATTACCCGGTTTTACCCGCAGCCTAATTTCTAATTACTCGCAATTTTACCCACACAAATGAAATTAGAATTTAAAGTATGGAATTGATGAAATTATAAAATTGTATTAATTCATTGTCAATAATAAACCCATAGGACGAACGAAAGGTTAATTTGCATGGACCACACCAACGTTGCCAACATTTTCATAGGGATAATGGTATACTAGCGTTGGGCACTATCGAATGAAATGGACTATCGAATAATTAGTAAGCATTCATAATCAACTATCGAATATTTTTATTCGAATAAATTCATTCGTTTACTTTTGATTTTAATTTATAGATTACTCTCTCTCTCTAGTAAGCGTTGTGTTGCCAATGTTGCCATATTGCCAAGTTTAGAAATAATAATACACAAAAAGCTTTTCTCGACGAATTTAAACATATTTAATAGTTAAACGCTCGCTGCTACAATGAAATATAATATTATGTAATTGAAAAAAGTAATTATTTGATTTGAAATGAACCTCAATATAACAACAAAATGTAATGCCGTTTCGATTAGATCTGACAACAGCGAACTTAACAGCAATATTGCTGTTGTAAATAATTAGACACGGGTATTTCCCGCCGGTCAAATGCCAGGCTAGTGATGAGCGATACCGTGATTTTTAAATCACACTGTTAAATGATACCGTGATTATTTGATATCAGTGATTTTAAAGCGTGACGTGATCACGACTTTCCAACCTGTTAAACATGAGTATTTTACTTAAACTTAACCGCTGCTACCTGCTACTAGACAGCAGTGTTGTCTGATGCTCATGTCTGTTATTCACTTGCAGTGTTAGGCGTGCTGTGAGGACCGAAAAGAACGGCGAACGTTCTTTTTTATGGGAATAGGAATAAGTTAAGTGAAACATAATGGTAAATGGTTAAAAAATAAAATATTTAATTCTTCAAAAATTCAGTAACTAGTAAGATTAAGATTATAGGTGGTTTCGTCAGTCTTATTTGTTTCATTATTTGGCATAATATACCTAATACCTAAACAAACCTAATCCTACCTAATACATTTTAAAAAATAAAAATATCCCTTAAAAACAAAAATAAAACTCTAAAAACCTAAACTAAGAGAGGTAAACTCAATAAACTCTTAAGTTCTACTTAGATTTTAACCATAATTCACTTACTTTTGTATCATATGGGCATTGGCATTTAAAAATAAAATAAAAATATCCTTTAAAAACAAAAATAAAACTCTAAAAACTTAAACTAAGAGAGGTAAACTCAATAAACTCTTAAATTCTACTTAGATTTTAAACATAATTCACAAGAACAGGTCACACTTAATTTTACTTTTGTATCATATGGGCATTGGCATTTAAAAATAAAATCATTTGGGTTTTTTTGTCACTTAGTCTATTTCGTCGTTCTGTTAAGACTTGCCCTGCCTTCGAAAATAGACGTTCGCAAGGCACGGATGTTGCCAAAGCACATAATTTTTCTTGAGCAATTTTGGACAAAAATGGAAGCATCTGCTTGTGTTCCAGCCACCACAAAAGAGAATTGCCTTGACGAGGTAAAATAGGTTCTTCAAGATATCTTTGCATCTCAATAATGGCACGTGATGTAGATGTACCTCTTGGCTGGACTTCAGCGATGGTTTTATCAAAGGCATTCCAAATTGACATTTCATCGTTCAACTCTTTATTTTCTTCAACAGATCCTGTCGCTGCCTCCAAAGTATCTTTTTGGCAATCTCGGGATTCTTTTGTTATTCTTTCGGCTATTAGAGCTATTAATTTTTTCTTAATATTTTCCGCTAAAGGCATATTCGAAAAACCCAAATGTTTAAATTTCGGATCAAGGAAAGTACATATCCCTAACGTATTGCTTTTTTCCATATGACCAAGACGCCCCTGAAAGCTTGTATTTAGACGCTGCACTACGTTAGCTACTGGCTCCAATAACTCTTTTTTTGATAGTTTTTCTAAAATATTATTCAGTCCATTGCAAAGGGGGATTACTAAGGAAGCAGTGCAATACTTTTCTCCGCTTAGGGTTTTCGTTGCATCCTTAAAGGGTTTTAACACTTGACATAATTCTTTTAAAATACTCCACTCTGAGGATGTGTATACAGGAAGATCTTTTTCTATAACAGCTACAGTACTTCTTACAACCTCTTCTAGTTGAATAAATCTTTCTAACATTTCAAACGTAGAGTTCCACCTGGTCGGTACTTCCAAGATTAATTTTAATGGACTATTTCCTAGATTTTCTTGATATTTCAAAAGTTTTTCAGTCGAAATGTTACTTCTTCCAAAATGTGACACTACCCGACGAACTTTTTCTATAATTTTTTCTATGTCTTCATTTTTTTAACCCATCCTTGACTATCAAATTAATTGTATGAGCTACACACCCAATGTTTTTCCACCCTATACTCTGTATGGCTTTTTGAATATTTGCAGCATTGTCTGAAACTGCAAATATTATCTTATTTTGTATGTTCCAGTCCATACACACTCTTTGCAGATCTGCCGCCAAATTTTCTGCCGTGTGCCGCGTAGCACAAGACGCACATTCCAGTAAAACTGAGTTTAGTTTAAAGTTCTCATCAACAAAATGTGCTGTCACTCCGATAAAACTAACAGTGTTGATGGAAGTCCAAGCATCTGTGGTTATACAAAATGTTTTTCCACGATTTATAAGTTCTTTGACGTCGTTTAAACATTCTTCATACCTGGCAGGTAGTAAAGTTTTTGATATTACAAATCTGGATGGTAATTGGTATCCGGGATTTAATACCGACACGAACTGCCTAAAGCCTCGGTCTTCCACCACAGAAAATGGTTGAAGGTCTTCGAAGAACAAATTCAGTAGTTTCCTATCAATTTTATCCTTCGACCTAACAGAAATTTTTGTCGGCAAATAGCTATCAACCTTTGCTTGCCTAAAATTTCCTACAATTTGTTGATTTTTTGAAGTGCTTGGTGCGTTAACTTCTAGCAAATTTTGAGGGGATTGATTCTGCGAACTTGACGATGGGACCTTATTCACATCAGTATCATTATTTTTGATAATATTGGTAATAACTTGTTGACAATCCTCATCCTATAAACAAAAAAAAAACAGCTAGATTCGAAGATAAAATAAAAATAAATGAAGTGGGATAAATGTGAGTTAAAAAAAATCAATATATTATTTTTTTAATCACTTACCCCACTTCACCCTTTATTATAAATAAATATATATCTTTCTTTTTTCGATATTGCTTGTTACCACGAGCGAGAGAAGGTTAACCGCTAAGGACGCGAAGAATAAAACGCTTTAAAGAGTTAATTGGTTAGTGAAGAAATAAGTTGGTTGGGAAATTAGTCGGTTTATTTTGATTTTACGCCTCTCGCTGAAGACATACAGTGTGGTACCGCTCGTGACAGTTTTATCGTTTGTGTTTGTTTTTTGGCTGTTGTCTTTTGAGGATTTTTTTTGACGAAAAACCGTAAGATTATATTTTTATTTTATTACGCTTAAAACTTTTGTGATTTAATATTTTTATTATTTCATCCATTAATTTAATTTAAGTATTTGTTAAATGTAAATTGATTTTCATTCTCATTATATTTTTTTAATGAGATTATTTAACAATAATTAAGTGTTCAGTTTAATTTAATAATAATCACAGCTATTTTATTAATTAGAAATTATTATAATACATGTTTCAACAAATTTTAGATTTATTAAAAAATTAAAAAAAAAAACAATTGTTAACCACAATTTCTATTCTGCGGCTTTTAATAATTTTATATCTAGCTTAGAATATAAATTATTTGTTTACTAAATTACTTACATTTTTTGTATTGCCTGCGTTTGATAGATTTGAATTTAAAATTGTGACACTGACACTAGGATGCTTATTCTTTAAATGTTTTTTTAAGTTTGACGTGGAAGTCTTATAAGATAATTTCAATTTACACATATTACAAGTCGCAATATTTTCATTTAACGGCTCAAAAAACTTCCATAATTCACTTGTCTTCTTTTTTCTGTTCATTTTAAAACTTGCTTGGAAAAATCGCGCGACGAAAGAATGATACCGTGAATAAAAATGTTACTTAACCTAACATAAATAGAAGACGCGGAATTTGCCGAGTAAGCGCCAAATTAATGCATAAGGCACGATCTCGCTCTCGCATGCTACACCTGTTGACCTGTTTATAGTGTTTATCTTATGGTATGAAGCGAATTTCGACCGTACGGTGCTTTCCGCTCCCAGTCGACATGCATCGACAAGAAGAACGGCGCCGCTCTTGCTCTTGCTATATGTTCCATTCCATATAACGCATATCAAAAAGTCGCTCCGACCGCGACGGTCGACTGATGATTACTCCCTAAAAGTCGTGATCACGTCACGGTTTTAACGACTTTTAGTAACAGTGATGATACGTGATTTTTTAGATATCAGTGATTAAATCACAGTTCGTGATATATCGCTCATCACTATGCCAGGCCATCAGTTTGCTTTATTATAGGTTAAGTGAACCGTTACTTTAAAAGCAGGAGAAGTCAAATTGAAATATAAGGTGTATTTTTCAAAGCATTTGTTTAAAAACTTTTATTTTTGACAAGGTAAAAAAGCTAAATACTTTGTCAATTATTATATTTACAAACTAAATATTCTTCGTAGGACAAAATTGTTGCGATGAACCGAAGTGGTAAACGGTCAGCGGTGTGGGATTTTCTCGTAAAGAAATCTGACAACAAGGTATCATGCAACATATGTAAAAAGGAATTTAAGTATACTGGAAATACTTCAAATTTACGGGAACATTTACATCGGAAACATCCTGGATATTTAGAGCCTGACGATTCAGATAACCAACGGAAAGAAACTCCTGGAACTAAGCTGGATATCCCTGGACCGAGCAGCTGTGAAATTATTGGTGTTCCATCAGGTTCAAATGTCGATGTGCCTAAAAATCGGTGTCATTTAATAAATTCCAACGAAACAACAGTTCAGGTAACTTCTAATTCAAAATCAACATGTAAAAAAACCTGACAAATAAAACTTTTTCTTACAAATAAAAAGACTCAGAAGAATCTGAAAGAGAAGCAATTGACAAGAGTTTAATTAAAATGATAGTTCTAGATTTTCAACCTTTATCAATAGTAGAAAATGTTGGATTTAGAGAGTATACTACAGAATTACAACCTCTCTACGTACCACCAAACAGAAAGTTGTTGTCCAATAAAATGCTAACCACTGCATATAATAAAATTCGTGCTCAACTCATAGATTTATTAAAGGAAATTAAGCATTTAGCAGTAACCACAGATATCTGGACCTCAGATAGTAATAGGGCCTACATATGCCTAAGTAGTAATTTCATTTATAATAATCAATTAACAAATGCTGTGTTTTGGCAACAAAGGAATCCCTGAGACACACACAGTATACCAACCACATCAGTGCCTTCGTCAAGCGGTCAACTACAAACGATCTCAGAAACAGGCTGTTAACAAAAAATTTAGATATGATATTATTTTTGAATAACAACATAACAAAGTTTGAATTTTAAAATAGTTATTTTCGATTTAAAATTTAATTTTTATTACATACAGTTAGTTAGGTGTTCTTTTTTATTTTATAATAATGTTTTAGTTTGTACTTATTATTTTGAACAAATAAGTAAATGCATTTTATATTTTTAATATCTTTGCGATTTTACCAATATACCAATTGCTACCTCGTGTAAGGCGTGAACTATAAATGGCAATTTATAAATTCAATTATCAATATTAGGTAATTGTCAAATTTCTTCCGCATAATAACACAAATGAATAAAACAAAATATTTAAAAAGCAAGAAATGTAGATATATATTTATTTGTTTAGATTTGGCAACAAGGCGAATCACAACTAAAAATAGAATCATTAAGCGGCATCCGAAAGCAAAGCGAATTTTTAGATCAAAGTATATCAAACTACTACTACTACTACTACCCACCCGCCCTGGTTTTAAAATAAGGTTGTCCTACCTCCCCTTTGTGTTAAAAATAGATTCGTCCACTTTCAAAGGATCCGTCCGCGGCAGTTTACAGCATTACAGGCCGAGCGTCCCGCGCTCCACAGTCGTTTAAAATTAAACTTCTCTGACTAAATAAACTGGCGACTAAATTTATATGCTCCGATATATCTATTCTGTAACAATTTCGGTGAAAAATCATTCGAATCATTAAAATGTTTTCGAATGAAAAATATTTTCATTCATTCGTTTGTTGTTTATTTATTTATTCGTATTATTTGAATGAATAGCTTTCCACTATCGAATAATTCGAATAACTAGCAACTATCGAATAATTCGATAGTGCCCATCACTATGGGATACCATACCAAAGCACATGAATGTGATTGTGATAGCATAAATCTATTTTGTGTATCTCAATTTAAAAGAAACTTTTATTTTAATAAAAAAAACATTGTTTTATATACCTAAAAATATATTTTGTTTACGTAGCTAAAGTAGGTACATATCGCAAATACAAATAGCTTATGAAGAATTAAAATAAACCATATAAGCACCTAAATACCTAAGTATGATTAAGGACTTAATACTTTCATTAACCATTTATCCATGATTACTAACACTACCACAAACTACAATATAAACGTGATGAATACATTGTATAAAATTAATCAAATATGAGTATATTTTTATTTATATACACGATATCAGGAAATGCTTACACCACTTACACTTTGTTTCAACAATAGTAGGTATTAATAAAGAAAAGAAACCATCAGCCTTCGAATCAAATCAATATTTTTAACTTAGTTTATTAAAAATCGGGAGAATGAACGAGAACGACAAATGAAGGGATAGAAGTTCAAGTACAACAATAGCATACTTCTAGAACGCTTAGAGTCTTACCTAGTTACCTATGCCGCACAAGCCCATGTTTTCGCTGTAGAAAGAGATGGAAATGGAAGAGGCAATAGACACTGACACACGTAACAGAGGCAGAAAGCGGCCTCTTCTAGCAGTCTAGAGATTTACGTCGATGAGTACAACCGACAACAGTGCATTTCGACGTTGCCAAGAGAATCTGGCTCCACAAAATTAAAACCTGGGATTTTTGCTTGTGGCTTAGATTCCTGAATTACCCGTTTTTACTAGCACGGAAATGCTTACCCGCAAAGGTGAGCGAATTACCCGCAAAACGGGTAATTACCCGCACATTGGCAGCACTGGTACTCGGCCAATATAATCCTCTGTGAACATGGTGGGAGAAATATGTGAACACCGGTTAATGGTACGCTTTTTAGTTACATTTCAGTTAAGCTAACCACCGCCACCACTATTTATGCTTGTACGTTAGTACTGCTGGTAGTACAATACGTTTCTATTATTTTTTCCTTTATATACATATAAATATTTTGGCAAATTCCGTACAAAATCGGTAAAAGACACAATAAAATATAGAAATTAGGTAATTTTTTACTACAGCTCTCCTTCGCCATTTTCGTGATTTTTAGCACATTGATAGTAGTCAAATCTATTCGGCAACGTTTCGTTTTTGAGTTATACGTCTTCAAAATCTTAATTTTGACTTTTTAATGGTTTTTCCTTTTTTTCTTTAGAAAATATTCTTTCTTTTACGTTAATTTGATGAAAGTAATATAAAGCTGGGTAATTATTGGATGTGAATATTATTTCGTTTTTTTGACTAGAAAATCAATAAAAACCTAATTTTATAATTTATAGTTTTTAAACTACGTCAGCAGGGGCGTTTTTTTTCTTCATGTTGGTGAAATGTTGCGTTCATTATTCTGTAAATCGCCTACTTCAAGCCGATCTTGCAAGATCCGTTACTGATTTTCTAATATACATATGCAGGAAGGCACTGGGTGAATTGGAACCGGATTAGCACTAGTTTAGGCGCAGTATGCATCATCAATAAGGCCCGAATAAAAAAGACGGTCAACATTAACCAACAGAGAAGTGCCAGTGGTGCACTCCGCTGTTCTTCGTCTTTTCTGTTAGGGCTTTATTGATGATCCCTACGGCGTCAGTACCGGTCCACTTATGTATGTAACAAAAGTGTCCGTAATTCATTTGTACCAATTAATGATTCTCTGTTGTATCTCGTGAGCTTATAATGACAGCAAGCTGCCAAGATGGAAAAAACTAATTAATGAAAAAAAAATGAAATATGGCAGTTTTTGAGTGTTCTCAATTTTTTAGATAAAAAGGAAAGAAAAAACAAAAAAATAATTTGTTTTACGTCATTTTAATTTTTATAATCATTTGTAGTAGTTTAATACATTCATTCATTTATTTTTAATTGACTTCACTATTACTAGTGGAATGTTTAGATTTATTATTATAATTATTGTCCTTGTGTTAAATGCTTTCTTTTTGACATGTAAAAATGTTATTTCTTTTATAAGTAGTTTGATTTATTAATTTTATGTAGTTTTAAGCCTTTTAACTTACTCCACTAGTGGAACATTAGTTACATATGCATATATTTGTCTTTTTACTTCAAAATTGTATATCTGGTAATTACTTTTTATAACCTAAATAAAAGATTCAATATAATATAGAACTAGCGAATTTTCATAAAAAATGAGTCATAAAATCGCAATAAATTAGATCATAATTACTCTGTTTAATATCATTTCCATCAAATGTATGCTAAAAGAACGTGCCGAAAATCACGAAAATCAGCTAGGAAAACCTGTAGTAAAAAATTACCAGAAATTATAAGTAATTATCTACTTTTTTACACCATCGCCGATTTTGATATTTTTGTAAATCTTTGGGGACCTAATCACGAATCCGAAGTCAATTTTTTTCGGTCGTCTTTCGTTTTTGAGTTACTCATCCACAAAATGCATAGATATTCTTACCCTTTTTCTTTCTTCTTTTTTATAAAAATTGACTAGTTCTGTATGAAACTACTACAAACAATTATAAAAGACATAACAAAACTCTCTTCTAGATAGATTGCATACCCTATTTTATCTAAAAAAATAGGACATTGAGAACACTCAAAAACAACCATCTTCATATTTTTTTCAGTTATAACTTTTCCTTTCCTTCAAACCAACGAGCCACAATTTTGAAGAAAAAGCCTATTTAATTCACACATATAACCCTAAATAAATACACAGCTTGTACTTAATCTATCCTATCAAATTGTCGGACTTCAAGTAGAGAACTAGTGGTGTCCCACAGGGGTCGGTTCTGGGACTTGTGTTCTTCCTCCTTTATATCAATGATATCTCTAAGGAGGTACTGGACGCTGATCTGATCCTGTATGCGGATGACACTACTATTACCCTTTCTAATAAAAACTTAAATGAGACTATGGTGGGAATTGATGAGGCACAGTCGATGGTCTCCGAGTAGTTCAAATGTAATTAATTAGCTTTGAATAGTGATAAAACCAAGAGGTTTATTTTTTCACAGCGAAATTTCGACAACATACATTTCGACATAGATTTGTCTGGAATCATCAAGAATTCAGAATCTTATTTACAAATCTTGTTAGCCGGCACATATTTGTCCACATCATTTAACCGAATATGCCGCTTGAAATTCAGAAATATATCAGGCTACGGTGAATAAAAGTGAATATCACGCTACGATGGCTTTATAAAGTCACTGTACATCACGGTCAACCACTGGGACATCTTACATCAACTTGGCTAAGCTGCCTTGCTAACAAGAAAGGTCCTATCTGCAAAATTTGGTAAATTGATATTTTTGGCTCATTGTAATCGTACATATTTTATCTACCCCTTTACAAAGTTTCAATGCCCTATCTGCGTTTTAAATGCTTTATTCTATACCTAAATGTTTTGTCCTAAGTGAATAAAAAGCCATCTTCGCTAATATAAATTGTCCGATCAAACATTTACTAAGATAAATAGTCCGTTCTGCGTTCAAAAACGCAGTAAGGACAATTTAAGCTAGCATTTTGTACTAAGTGACGTCAGTTAGGACAATTAAGCGTAGCATGACAGAATCGTAGGTGTAACATAACCTCAAATAAGTTATATGAAACGTAGTTTGTCATCGTTAGACAGCCGGTGTTTTTTACAATTTCAAGTGAATAAATATTGTGAAAAATGGATCCAGGGTAAGTTTAACGATATTTTCTTAGTTTTAAATAATTTCTTATAGTAATTTTCGTTTTGTAGTGCATCTGTCAGCGGGTACAGTAGCAGCCGATGTAAGCGTATGGTATCTCTTGCTTTAAATATTCAACTTAATGAAAAACTAAATCTTATTAGAAGCTCTAAGCAAATTAATAAAGCCAAACGTAATAAAGATCCAGATTATGTACCAGTGCTGACCAATGAATTAGGCAATACAAGTGAATGTGAGTTGGATCCTAGTAATGAATATAGCCAAATTACGCCACCTAGAAAAAAAATACATATCTTGTCCAATGTATTATTGGTAGCCCCTGCAAGTGTTAATCAGGTAACTTAAATACTTCAAATTATTCAAATGTTGAAGATGACTGTAAAGAGAATCCTCAGGAGAATTTATCTAATACAGAAGCAGAAGAAATCGAATTTAACCCTGTTCAGGTCTTCATTCGAGAAAATATTTTACAAGAGATTATAGATAAATCAGTGGAAAAAGCAGAAAGTAAAGTTTATACCAAAACTGGAGAAATAAGAAAAAGAAAAAGATTCGAAGAACCATTAGTAGAAAGGAAGAAACAAAAGATGGAGAGTTACAAAAGAGCTCATGAAGTTAAAAAATCATGTAAGTGCAAACTCAATTGCACCCAAAAAATTTCATATACTAGGCAAAAAGACATAAATAAACAGTACTGGCTATTACACAAGGAACAACAAAAACAGTTTGTTTTGGACAGGGTAAAACAACGTAAAAAAAGTAGAAGCACAACCAAAAATGAAACATCACCCAGAGTTTATTCCTACAAATACTATTTAACATCAGAGAAAGCTGAAGAAGTAAGTGTTTGTAAGGTATTTTTTTTAGCGACATTGGGGTATGAAAAACAAAATGATAGAATGTTAAAAAATATACGTAAAACGGATCCGAAATTTATAGTACCTAGAAAAGACGGAAGAAGGCGTTCATGCCCACGCAAAGTAGACAGAAACACAATTATAGAGCATGTTATGTCATTTAACCCAACAATATCGCATTACAGGAGAGAGCACGCCCCTAATAGAAAGTACCTACCCAGTGACATAAACATAACACTTATGTACAAAGATTTTAAATTAAAATATCCCAATACTGACTTTTCTTACGAGTTATACAGAAAAATTGTTACTAATGACCTAAATATATCCTTTGCCAATCTAGGTAATGAAGAATGCTGGGAATGCCAAGAATTTGATATACACAAAAAAGCCACGTCTCATGAAGCCGATGTAGAAAACCTTGCTAATTACGATGCTGAGAAAATAAAACAAGATGATGAGATTTTTGTAGCTGCTGATTTGCAAAAGGTAAAATATAGATATATTACATTTGATGTCTCTTCGTAAACTCATCAGGGGAGGTGTGAGCATTATAAAAAAAATTAAAAAATAATATTATTGAAACACAATAAGCAACTTGCACATTTTTTAGAATAATACCGCGAAAACATTACATTAAAAAAAATATCCTTAAAGTGTGGAATAAAAATCTTTATCCGTTAGCTAATTACTGGTAATCGAAGTTTAGTCGCATTTACGTCACACCTTGGCTTTGCATTGCCTACGCCGATTCCTAGTTATCGTAGCAAACACTTTTTACTTTTAAGTGGTAATATTTAAAAAACGGCCGATGTTTTCATAATAACACCATGCTGTAGAATGCATCCAGAGAATAAAACATGAATACAAGCAAAATTGGGCAAACTAAGGGTGATGTCAAAGCATTTAATTTAGTTTCCAGATAGAGAAAAAAACGGTTTTTTTTTGTCAGATAAGTTCTTAGGGGCGTTTTACATTACTTACTTGATTTAAACTAGTATTGACCAAAGTCACGGGTATTTTCATACAATCGTACAAGGTTCTTGCCATTGCGCGTGCCTTCCTTCAAGACTATTGCTTATTGCAAGAAGAATTGCAGCAAGTAAAACGGTCTTTAGAGTGTTATTTATTGAAGTAGGCGTGTTTTTTGCTATCTCTTGCAAGTACCCTATTTTTTTAATTTCCAGGTGATCATGCTGCCCCGCTTAGAAACATTTAAAGAAATCATTTTTACGCCACGCATTGTAGCATATAATGAGAGCTTCGTCCCGCTTGGAAAGAAGTCTAAAACCTACCCTTGGGCTGTGTTGTGGCATGAGGGAGTTGCTGGAAGATCCAAAGACGACATTATTTCCACGTTTTATGCATTTTTTCAGGCAAATAGGGATATTAAACACATAACAATTTGGCTTGACAATTGTTCAAGCCAAAATAAAAATTGGTCTCTTTTTAGTTTCTTTATGTATATAGTTAACAGTTCTGAATTCGCTGCAGAAAATCTAACAGTAAAATTTTTGAGCCAGGCCATACTTTTATGGCAGCCGATTCTTTTCATCATCAGGTTGAACTTGCCCTAAAGAGGAAAAAAAGGGTATACGATTTTGACGATTTTTGTGAAGTGGTACAACAAGCTAATTCGGCTAAAGTTAATTTAATAAAAATGCAAATTGCACAATTTTTTTCCTTTACAGACTACACTTCCAAATATAAGTTACAAAAACTAATTTCACGCGTTTATTTAAAAGACATGGTTTGTCTTCGGTTTAAAAGAGGAAATTATTTTTTTTCTTACAAAACAGAATTCGAAAACGAATTTGTCGATTTAAAAGATATTTTTATAATGAAATATGTCAAGGGCACGCTAACGAAACCTCAGGCTCGTAATACATGCCGCGGTGTGTCTTTAGATCGAAAAAATAATCTTATATCCAAATTAATTGCTCATATTCCTCAAAATCGTATGAAATTTTGGGAAGAATTGCCGGTTTGCGAAGATGATTTTGATGAAGAAAATTTTTAATATCCCTATTATCTCTTTTTTTCTGTTTTAATTTGTTCCTATCATTTCTATCATTATATAAATAATATGTTTAGTTTTTTACTATTATAATTTAAATAAAGTGTTCAGTATTAGTTTCAGTTAGGACAGATTCAACAAGTAAAATTGGAAACAACCTAATGGCAAATACTAAACTACATTGTCCCAAGTGACAAAATTATCAAATATTTCCTAATCGGAAAAAGGTAAATCAAAATTATTACGAGCATATAGATTCTATTTTCCGACATAATATATAGAGTGAAATGGGAAGAATTTCTTAAAGTCCCATATATGTTACAATAAAATAAAACAAAAACCTGATTTTCTCAGAACTTAAATTTTGCAGATAGGACCTTTCTTGTTAGGACGGCAGTAAGTAAAATGTTTAGTGTTCCGTCGGAAAAAAATTACGCCTCAAATGAGAATAATAGGTCTTACGATAGCAGAAGTCAAGACCAAATATTCTTAAAAACAATTTCATTTATACCAAACAAGGTATCTGTACGCCTCCATTTTAAATTAAATTAAGAATTTTTTTGTAAAAATGGGAAAGTACATATAAATATTGTTAAAAAAGTGTCGCAAATGACTTTTTACTACTTTCTTAGCTAAACTATACGTTCATTTTGATTTAAAAAACTGGTGCAGTAAAACCAAAACTTTCAACATTTCAAATTATTTTCCAGTTTAGTATTAATTTTGGGAGCGTGTGTGTTCTATATTCCTAAAATATAGATATTTACGTAATACCTAAAGAAAGAAGGAAAACATTAAAAAGTAAAATTTAAAACTTTTGAAGAAGGATTACTCGGAAACCAAACGTTGCCGAATCGGTTTAAAGTCGGAATTGTGATCTACAACCTGAAATCAACTAGTAGGTATATCAAAAAATCACGAAAATCGGCGAGTGCTACCAATTACAGAAAAAAACCGTGACGTTATAACAATTTCGGCTATTCCGCTATTTTTAGTAGATGCACGCTTAAAGTCGAAAATCCTATACCACCATAAGATTTACCAAAGTTGAAATTCGAATACCTTCGTAAGAGTTGCACGGGCTGAAGATGACTTCGTGCCTTATGGTATAGATGGTTTTATTTTTATATTATTCCGTGATTTATTGGGATATTAATAAAAGTTTATGTTTTTGGAGTATCATTCTAAATAGTAAAGTGTAAAAATAGCAGTAACGGGATTAGGAGTTTCAATGGCGGCTTGTTACTAACAAATTCATATACCATGACCCTACTCTAACAAGTTGTTAGGGTGTTTGTTTACTAATACTAATTTGTTATATCAGTAGTTTGTTCAATTTTTTTTGTCATAAATATTTTTGTTTTTTTTTAATTTTTGTGTCAGTATTAATTATCTGTTATATTACTTTATGAAGTTTCGTATTTTATTATCAAGAGTTATGTATGGACTGAGTGAGCCTAGGTGTTAAAATTAAAAAGATATACTTTTTTATTCTTAATATTATGCACATTTTTATTTGCGAATTTATCGCACAACACTTTAATCCTCTTTCAAATTTGCACTCTTTAACATTGATATTAATACAATTGCGATATCTGGTCCCAGTGATATTTTATGAACGGGGTATTTTGTCTACGTGCTCCTTAACCCCAGTATTTGGAAGCCGTTATCACGTCACGGTTTTAAATCACTGATATCAAAAAGTAACGATATCAGAGATATTAAAAAATCACGATATCGCTCTCCTCTAGCGAGGAAAAGCTGTAGTAAAAAATTAAAAAACTACCATTATATCTTATAAAAATTGTAGATTATTTCAAAAACCTACTGCTTTTTGAAAGAAACCTACTGCTTTTCCAAACAAATCTACTCCTTTTTTGACGTATCTACTGCTGTGCTAACTAACCGCTCAGTGTGGAAACTAACGACCCCGCTAGAAAGGGAGCAGACGCTGTGAATGTGTGAGGTCTAGTTGTTCCCGTTCGTCTACCGCAGTTCTACATAGAATATTAGCGTAACGGCCGCTACGAGGCGGGAGTGGGAGGGGTAAGGGAATAGCTTGAAAGAAAGGGTCATCTCGTGATATCAGTAGTACTCTCAAGGGGCACCTAGTGGAAGCCAAGATGCATTTCAGAATTTAAAAGAGAAAAAAATCAAGAGTTATTTGATAAATTCGGGGTGTTCGGGAGCTAAGAGCTCGCCATCCGGACATCCTACCTATTAGGCTGGAGAATGGCGCTGAAAGCAAAAAAGTGGCAGCCGACTCCATTTTGAGAAAGAAAGAAAGAAGAAAGAACTAACTGCTAACCTAAAATTTCATCTGGCAAACTGGTGCATTGTATCATTTGCAAATTGGTTTTTATTTTTTTTGTTTTTCATCTGGACTTCACTAATTCAATCTTGAGATGAACTAAAAATACAGTAATTTAGTTATAAAATTCATTTATGTTAACTGTTACTTTTCGCAATTGTCAAAATGAAGTGCTGTGAATGTAAATCAGAATTTACTCAAAAGAAAAATCTTTATGTACACTTACGAAAACAACATAACATAGAACCAATATTTTCAAGGAAAAGTGAACCTTCTTTTAAATGTAGTGTCTGCAATAAAATGTTCTGTTATAGAAGGACTTTAATGAAACATAGTAAATTGCATAAAACTGAAAGTGATATCACGTTGCTTAAGACTCCCCGAATATTATGTCCACATGAAGATTGTGAGGGTATATTTCAAAGTAATGCATTATTAAGAACGCATCTTCTTTCAGAACATTCAGTTGAAATCGAGTCTGAAAATCTTGAATTTGATTCACTAGAGGGTAAGTTATTAAACTTCAGGAAACCATGGTAAGGGGTTGGAGTGGTTTATCTAAGGTGCTGAGTATTAAGTAAGGCTTTCTGCAGGGTTCAGGGTGGGGCTCTTCATTGTTTATGATATATATTATCAATCTGGCTACTATTGACATATCAGGTCAGTATACTTTTTGCAGATAACACCACACTCCTTTAGGGTAGGTAAAGAGGCCAATGCTTTGGTGAGCAGTGTATCTGCAGGTGTGTGGTGTATTAAGTTGTGGTGTGAGGCTAGTTTTCTGAGTTTTAATATTATTAAGACTAATATTTTCAACTATATATTACTAGAATTAAAATATTTTCAATTATATATTCGGGAGAAACCGCTAGCGAAAATTTGTACACTAAAATACATATTTGCTTTGGAATAAATATGTTATATTTTCACTTTATTTAAAGCAGTCCATCTTAAAATATTGTAAGGCATGTATTTTTTTAAAATTCAGTAACATACAAACATCATGTAGATTTTATTCAGAATTTTTTTTAATTTCTACCTGAAATGAAAATCACTAAGTATTTGTGGTCTTACTAACTATTTTCTAGTGGTAATATAACATAAATTTTACTTAATATTAATTAATAAAGGGCAGGCGAAATAAGGTAAGTAAGAAAAACAGGTTCATGTGGAACATGTAAGTAACTAGATCGGCACTTTATAGCTTAAGTTAATACTGATTCTTAAGAATTTATATCGCTCCATGCTTTTTGGCATATTCAGTGAATTGCATATATGTAACATATGTTGCATATATTGTAACAAAATATTTTAAATTAATAACATTATTTTGTACTTCGATAATTTTTTTTAATTTTTAATCTTAAAATATCTAACATATTACTGTTAATGTACTGGATTCGTCATAACAAACCAAAAGAGCCCAAATTCGGGTATACTATCTGGTACCTTCTGTACCATTTCATACCATCAGACTGATTAGATCAACTTGACGGTACCACAGTATGTACTGGACTCATCAAAACAAACCAAATGAGCCCAAATTCGAGGAGTTTATTAGCTGATACCAGCTCTACCATAAAGCTGATCAGATCAACTCGATGGTTCCAAATTATTGTATTGTCAGCTGAATTATATACACTTGCAAAATTTCAAATCAATATGACAATTAGAAGTAGGTTAAAATCAACTTTCTAGATTTGTTTGCATACATAGATAGTAAATTACCTTCAAGTGAAGTTAATAAGAGCATGTTAAAAAAATGTCATTTGATATAGATGCTATGAAATAAATAGGAATATAAAAATCTTCAAAATAAAAATAATTGAATTTACAATTTGAGACAGCTAAATTAGAAAGCCTGCAAATACAAGTCAAAAAGTTCTTAGAAGATATTTGATAAAAATCTTAGTTTTTAAGAAAATTAATGGTGAATATGTAAAAAATGCATCATTCTTACATATTCATCATTCATTTTCTCAAGAACTAAGTCTATTATCAAAAAACTCCTGAAGGCTTTTTGAGTTGTATTCACAAGCTCATTAAATTGATAAGTTGGTTCCCAAATCCACATATACACTGTAGAAGAAAAAATAATTTTGGTAACATATCCCTTTTTGACTAAAATAAAGTTGAAAGTCCCTTGTCTCAAAGTTTTTTTATGAAAAAGGGGATGCGGCTATCCTCGCGTAAAGGAGTCATAAGTAGTGAAACATACAATAATTTACAGTTGAACATTTACTACCACAATGTACGTGGCCTCCATACAATAGAATAGAATAGAAAAACATTTATTATACAATATACCAAAATAATTACATAAAACGTAGCATTCGCAGGGTGTTCTTCCATGATACCTAAAAATAAAGTAACTTAACTATAAAAACATTAATACCTATTACCAAAATCCAAACATTTCAAAGGTAATTTACTACACTGTTAGGACATTAAATTCAGTAACTCATTCTTGTATTTGGTCTTAAAGGTTTTAATAGCGTTTTGAGTAATTAAATAAATACAGGTGAGTTAAGCAATTGTATCACCCGAAAAGCAAATGAGTTTCTAAATTTAGAAGTGCGATGTTGGTGTAGATTAAATCTAATAACATTTCTTAGGTTTAGATTGTGAATTTCCTGTCTTGCTACAATATATTTCCATAGATAAATCGGACAATTTGTTTTATAAAGTTTGTACACAAATACACCAAATAGCAAAAGCATCACTCGATATTCATATTTAAGCCAGTTGTTCTTACATAAGTGGGAGTGATATGAGGAAATTTGTATACACAATAAACATAACGAATGCAAGCGTTTTGGGCCAGTTGAATCTAAATCTGAATACAAAAGGTAATGTATTTTATAGAAGCATTATAGCTGAAAATTATGATATAGTTGCAATTACTAAATCATGGTTGACTGATGGTTTCCATGATCCTGAATTTTTTCTTGATTGCTATCAAATATATAGAAAGGACAGAAATAATGGTATGTTAAGAGGAGGAGGGATACTTCTGGCTGTAAAGAATTTTTTTTTTAATTTATTTATTTAGTCAGATACAGTCACAGGCACTGCCGAAAGAGTATTAATATAAAAACTCACATAACATAAAAATAAAAAACTAAATAGTATAAGATATCAGTTTCAATATGAAAATGAAAATACTGATAACAAACACAAACATAATAAATATTACATATGTATCTTAAACAAGTAAATGTATCCTACTATACATCTTTGTCTTTGTTTTTAAAACTTTCGTGTGAAGTTATTTTTTTTTTTCAGTCAAGATATAAATAGTAAATATAACTATAAGGATACTAACATAGGAGAAACTGACACATAAAAATATATATACATAGTTCTAAAAAAAACTATAAATTGTCCTCAGAGATGTCCAGAAATTTTGTAGTTTGTTACACTGAAAATTATTGACCATCAGACAAACATCAGAGATCATGTACTAATTTATATAATGTTGGATAATAATTTCTTAATTTTCATTTTAAAGGTAGGGGTGCACTGTATATGGGTATATTATTTGGAATGTAAGTATTAAAATATCCTATTATCTGGTTTGCAATACTGTTCATGCCAACATCAGTTCTACTTCTGCTAATTGAGAACATGTTAAGACCGCGAGTGTTGTAAGGGGCCACATGAAAATTTATAAGAGCAAGAAGGTCATTTCAACATTTCCGAACTGTCTAAAAGTCGCAAATATTATACCTCTTTACAAGGGTAGTGGTCAGAATAGCCCTATAAATTAAAAAGCTATTGCACTGTTGCCTACTGTGTCAAAGGTTCTTGAAACGTTGACAAAGAAACATATAGTTTAATTTTTAGATCGACACAACATTTTAAAAGCACGACAGCTTGGTTTTCAATCTGGTAAGAGAACAAGTGATGCTATTTTAGACTTGTCGAAGAGCTTCAAATTCAAATAAAATTTATTGAGAAGTGTAATATGCAAATATTCTCAAAAGGAAATCTAAATATTACAGCAGAGCTGGTACTCCCTTCTTCTAAAGTCTAATTCTAAATACTATTAAGTTAAAAAACATCATTATTTCTAGGTACAATTAATTATTGTTATATGAAATGCGCACATGCAATTTGATTAGTATAAACTACATTTTATTATAAAACATTTAAAACCTGTGATAAGTCTACTATTGGATTAAAAAGTCTTATTTGCGAACATATTAAAATATGGGTGTATTGTATAACCCCCATATTAATTAAATCTTAGACGGGTTACAACATTTTACGAATTAAATTTTAGTTTAAAAAGTAATAAATATTATCATTTAGGTCTGTGTTTTCGTGAGAAATTATTATTATAGTTGTTCTAGAGAATTGGCAAATTACTTTTCTGCAAAGATAACAGGAGTTTAAAAAGTTGTTTTCTAAAACTTTAGATTGAAGGACATTCCTGATGTGGGAGGACAAATTTGTTTAGAAATTTTGCTCCAATGTATTGGAAGCAATCCTCAAATTTGTATAATTTGGTTTTGGTATTTCATAATGATTTAAATGCATTAAGTTTAATAAGCTAGAATCGGATCTTCTTGAAAGTAAACCGAACAAGTATGGAGGACACTTGGTATGAATGATATTATATAAGAGTTTACCTGTAAATAGGGTGAATCTGTATTTAATTTTTAAAATTGAGTTAGAATTGTAATGTGATGTTATATAGTCTCTACAATTGATGTTAAAAGCAAATCTTAGGCAACAGTTTTGAACAACTTGTATTCTATATTTTTGGTGTTCACTTGAAAAGTAGAAGTACTATACAACAATAATCTAGGTGACTTAAAACTAATGTATTTACAAGATTCCACTTCATTGCATTAGAGAATGAGTATATAAACTTATGAGAACAGAGATATTTTTGATGGTATCTCTCAAACTGACACTGGTTTGTCTCCTGGACCTGGGGTGCGATTTTGGAGATAACGATAGTTAAGTTAACGTTCACTAAATCATGTGATTTAGCGAAACAATAGATATGTGTTTAGAAGTAACAATCATTTCTTAAATGTAAAATTACATGCATATTTTGACATCAAGTAAGCCATGTTTTGCACCCAATTTGACAATTACTCTTAACAATTTTATATTCAAACTTGTAACTTGTATTTTTAAAAACTTTATTTTTATTTAAAACACGAAATTACAATGAATGTTGACCGATCTAGAGCTACTTAATGACTAAAGATGGTTACTCATTCTCCTGTATTTATATAAAAATAATGCTGAAATAGCAAGAATGAATGAGTAATTGGAAATACGATGCTTAATTCTAAATGATTCATCGGAAGTGGCCATATAATTCCTCCCTCCTTAAGTTTGAGAAAATCGGGGTTGATTTTCGAGAGATTCTAATTTTATGTCCACTTTTACATTTTCTTTAGATTTTTCCTTTCTACAATAATAATACAAGAAACCTATGATAATTGTAAATATTACAATAATAATTATTATTAGAGTAATTGAAACTCCAGAGCTTACAAAGTCCATTTGTTTTAGGGGATGAATTATTAATCTTTTAGCATTCTCTAAATCTTCATTGATTTTATCAAGATTTATTTCTTTTAATTCCAAGGGTTCAGTAACTTGGATTAATTTTTCATCAATATTTATTGATGGGAGTTTTAGTCTTAAACTAATTGTTTCTAGTTTTTGAGAATCGTAAATATTATTTTGGATTTTTACTTTGCAATCTGAAGGCAATATTAAGGATACTTTGTCAATGGTTTCAACGCTATGTTGATTTGGACATTGAAAGTATATGCTTTCTTTAGAAGCAGGTATAATTATAAGGGAATTGTCCTCAAGTTGTGTTATAGAAGTTTTATTATATTTAATTGGTATTAGTGGAGAATGGTTTGTCAAATTAATTGTTTGAGGTATACAGGGTTCGTTTTTATTCAGTGTGTCTCTAGAACATAAAGATATATTTTCTATTTTATAACAATTTTCTTTTGAGTTGTAAAAGTCATCTGTAGATCTCAATAAATACAGATTATTTAAAATCGTTATTTGATTATTTATTGGTATTGGATATATTCGATAAAGTATATAAGGTTTCTCTAAAATTAAAGGTATTGCAATATAAAATATAATTAGATCGTTCTTAATTGTCACATCTGCGTGTGCTACTTCGTAGTATTTAATTATATTATCGAAATGAATACGACTCTCGGGCCTTATCTTTGTGATTATTCTGCGAAGTTCTTTATACTTAATAATACTATGATGCATAATGTTTATTTCCGCGAAATTTATTGCAGTTTGCAAATTACTTTTTATGTCATGAATGACACGTAGATTAGTCTCAATATTGTCTAGCGTAACAATATAGTAAGACGAAGTGGTTGTAGTATGAGTCATATTAGTGAGGTCTTCTATCCAGGTTAATAACTTTTGCTGATTAGTTTTAATATTAGTCAGCTGTGCGTCAAGATCTTTTGTTAATTGTTTTACAATAGTCTGGGTTGCAGATAAATCTTTATGTAAGATTTCTTGATTTTCTTGTAATATTTTAATATAATTGTCGTATCTTTCTCCATCATCGGCATCTAATGTACCATAGAGATATTTTTGTGCTTTTCCTAGGAAATTGAAAAGTCCGCGTTTAGTTCGCTTTTGTGGGGTAGTATAATGTTTAACAAATAATTCGATTGATTCTATTTGATCGAAAAGGTTACGTGTTCTTATAGATAAAAGTTGATATATAGGTGCGTATAGATTACTTAGGGTATTATTAATTTGTGTAAGTGTTAATTTCGAGTTTTCTACACAATCTTTTATATTAGTTAGATTTACATGATAATAGACATGATGATAACCTGTTATTATGTAACCTGTTGATTGGTAAACTGGTAACAAAGGGTTATTTAATTCTTCTATTTTATATTGTGCGTTGACAAGTAGTGGAAGTAGTATCAGGATCTTCTTCATTTTGTCAGTAAGTTCCTGAAAATTACGAACGTCTTTTAATATCTTTAGGGTGTCTTTGGTTTTTAAAAGTAGTTAGTTTGTATTTTGGTTCTAACTTTAATGGTAGTTTTCGAGGTGTATGTAATAGTTGTTTTGTAGCTTCAGCTATTTCTGGGTCAATCTCGCGTTTTTCATTTAATTTAGCTAGGACATTAGCCTTTTTCGCACTTAATTTTAGATTTATTTTTTCATTAAGTTCACTAAATATTTGGGCGAGTTCATGTATGTAATCAGTTTGTATTTGATTTATATTTTTCTCAAAATTTAATTGATAATTTAAATTTCCTTTTAATATTTGAAATGGTGTATATTCATGTGTTGAATGTATACTGTTATTATAATTAAGGATTGCGATATCCATTAATTCTTGTATTGTTTTATTTCGATGTTCGTTTCTAAGGACAATAAGACTTTCTTTCAAAGTTGAATGCCATCTTTCGATTGGTGAGTTCGAATTTGGATTATAGGGTGTAGTAAAATGTAATTCGATCTGATAAGTCTTGCAAAGGTCTTGTACTAAATTACTTTTAAAGCTTTGTGCATTATCAGTTGTAATTTTACAGGGTGTACCATGATGTGAAAAGAATTTAATTAGATTTTGACAAATCTCGATTGATGTTTCATTTACAGGGTATGCTGTAGCAAATTTAGAGAAGTTATCTATTATTGTCAAATATTTTTGACCTGAAATGGAATATATATCCATATAAATATGTTCCATGGGTTTACAGCCTGTTGGTATTGGTTTAAAAATTACTTTATAGGGATGTCTATCGTATTTGGTTTTTTGACATATTTCGCACGTATTAACAAAATTAATTACGTCTTTTTCAAGGCTTTGCCAATAATATCTTTGCTTTATATTTTTTATATTTTCAGTCATTCCTCTATGGGATGTTTTAGTGATATGATATCTTTCAATTATTTCTTTTTGTTCATTTACGTCTACGACGTCCTCTAATAGTGTATTAGAAATAACAAGGTTGTAGGCGTTATTTTGAAAGGTTTCTTGGAAAATTCGAATTATTATTGGTTCTAATTCTTTATTAGGAAAGTGTAAACAATAAGTATCTGGGGGCAAATAATCTCTTAAGAGTCTTTGGATTATTTCGGTTATTGGGTTTCGATTTATAAAAATTATTAATCGCTTTTTGGTTTCAAATAATTTTTTAGTGACAACATAAGGTTGTTCCTTTTCAGTCCATTTAAATATGATTTGATTTTTAAAAGTGTTCAGGGCTTTACTAACATACGGGGCTCCTAATATGGGGTCTTCTCTTGACGTATGTATAGTTTCTGTGTCTCAGTTGTTTTGATTAATTTTTTCTTCGTCATTGATTTTACTTGTTGATGGCAATGGCGATGGTGTTTTAATTGGTTTATTTGGGGGTTTAATTTGAATATCGGAAATTATATTAATTTTTGGTTTCTTCTTTTCTTTATTTATCTTTTTTGGTTTTTCGAATAGGTTTTCTTGGGTGTCTAAGAAATTTTATTTTTTCATGCCAAATATATTGGTCGTCAGAGTTTTCTTCTTTTTCACATATTGCTGACATATGCGTCAATGGTGATTTTATTATTTCGGTTGGGTACAATTCTTGAGGTGGTCTTGAAAGTGCATCGGCGTTGGAATTTAAGGTTCCTTTTTTATATTGAATATCATATTCATATTCTTGCAGTTTTAGTCGCCATCTTACTAATTTTGAATTCGGTTCTTTTATTGAGAACAGCCATTGTAATGGTTTATGGTCTGTTACAATTGTGAATTTTCTGCCAAATAAATAAGGTCTGAAATATTTTGTTGCCCAAACAATAGCAAGAAGTTCTTTTTCTATTGTTGAGTAGTTGCATTCTGATTGATTCAGAGTTCTGCTAGCAAATGCTATAGGTAGGTCGTTTCCTATTTTTCCTTGTGAAAGTATTGCTCCAATAGCGTAATTTGAAGCGTCAGTGGTCAAAATAAAAGGTTTACTAAAATCTGGGTGTTGTAATATAGGGTCATTAGTTAGGATATTTTTACATAGATTAAATGCAGTAATAAATGCTTTATCATGATTTATTTTAACGTTTTTCTTTAAACAATGAGTCAAAGGTTTCGTTATTTTTGCAAAATTCTTTATAAATTTTCGGTAGTAACCGACTAAACCGAGAAATGATTTTATTTCTTTTGGTGTTTTAGGGATTTTAAAATTTTTTATTGCTTCGATTTTTTTGGGATTTGGTTTGATACCGTCAGGGGTAATAACATGACCTAAAAATTCAATTGTCTTATGCAAAAATTCGGATTTATCTAATTGGATTTTCATGTTAAAAGAACTTAATCTGTTAAATACTTGTTTTAAAGAGTCTAAATGTTCTTGAAGACTGGTTGAAAAGATAATTATATCGTCCATATATACAAGACATATTTTTCCTTGTAATCCGCGTAAAACGTTATCCATTGCACGCTGAAAAGTGGAAGGTGCATTTTTTAGTCCGAAGGGCATTCTGGTATATTCATAATGTCCATGTTCTACATTGAATGCTGTTTTTGGTATACTTTTTGGGTCCATTTCTATTTGATGAAAACCGCTGGCTAAGTCAAGTGTTGTAAAATATTGACTTCTACCAAGTTTATCAAGTATATCTGCGATATTTGGAATAGGATATCTATCTTCTATTGTCTTTTCGTTGATTTTTCTGTAATCTATCACTAGACGCCATTTTCTTTGTCCTGATGCGTCAACTTTCTTCGGGACGATCCACACAGGGGAACTCCAGGGAGAATTTGAAGGTTGAATGATACCATCTTGTAGCATTTGATCTATTTGTCTGTCTACTTCTTGTTTATGTATGAATGGGTATCTGTAACTTTTTGCATGTACGGGTATTTCATCCGTAGTCTTAATAGTATGTTTGACTTGATTGAAAAATGTTAATTTATCTCCGGGTTTATGTAAAATATTTTGAAAGTTTTTAATAAGTTTAAAAAGTTCTTTACGTTCTTCAAAGTTTAAGTGTTCGTGCCTAATTAGTGATTTTAAATCGATATCTTCGATTATGTTTTTTTTATTAATTTGATTTTGATTTGGTTCGAAGTTTATTATTTCAAAATTGTTAAGCTCGATTGGTCTTAAGGGTAAATTATCATTAGTGGTTTCTATTAGAGTAAAATATTTTTCTGTATGATTAAAAATATCAATAGCATACGTGTTGTTTTTTACTTCTATTAGGGTAGGTTGAATTTCTATATTTTTGTCTAAATAATAGGGCATTAACCAAGTAGTGTCATTTGGTCGCGAAGTTTTCAAAATTACTTTTTGAATCGTTTTAGGTGGTATTTCAATTGTATATTCATCAAAATTTTGCCTATATTGAAAGGGTATTTCTAAATATTGGTTTTTCAATTTTTTATTTTTTAAATCAATATTTAAATTTAATTTACATAAGTCTTTAATTCCGATTATTCCATCAAAATATTCATGGAATGGATATAAAATAAATTCTATTGGTTCGGTTATACCAAAGCTTAAAAATAAAGGAATAGTAGCTTTACTTTTCGCTTTCTTTGAACCTGCACAAGTTTGAAGTGTGCTTACGTAAGGTTTAATACATTCGGGAAAATATGTTTCTGCTAAAGAGGGTCTAAGTAGGGATGCATGAGAACCTGTATCAATTAGTAGTCGAATATTATAATTCGGTATTTCTACATAGGGTAATTGATTTACTTGAAAACTGTTTAAGGTTAAGCAAGGTTTTCGTCCGAGGCTGATAGATGAAAATTTTCTATTTGCTCGACTAAATTCTCATTATCTAATTCACATGTTTCATCAAAATTTTGATAATCTTGATCATAATTGTCAAATTCGGTGTTTTCTTCATTATATAACTCGTCATTATTGGGTTCATTATTTTCTAAATGCGTTAATTCTTGGAATATAAATTTCGGGTGATGTTGTTGGGGTTGTTGTTTATAGAAAGTTTGTTGTTGTTGTGGTTGCTGTCTGGCAAAAGTTTGTTGTTGTTGTCTTAATGGTGGCGTTGTTTTTTTGTACACTCACACCTGACATTGGTTGTGGGTATTGTTGTTTAGGATATTGATTGCCTTTTTGATTAAATGTTTGATTTTGTACTCGATTGAAAAATTGATTTGGTGGTTTTGGTTTAAAAGATGAATTTGGAAAATTATTCGATCTATTTACCAAAAATTTATTAATATTATTTATTGGTGGCGTTTTCTGATTGCTAAGTAAATTATTTGATCTACTATTTTGCAAATAATTATTTTTAAAATTATTTTGACTAGTTAAGATTTCATAATTGGTTACAATATCGATTGCATGGTCTAAATTTTGGGGATTTTGAACGATTAGTAAAGTTCTTAATTCGCTTGAAATATTTGTAAGAAGATTTTGAGTTGCTGTTAATTCATTTTGCGCTATAATTATATTTCTAGCTTCAATATTACTTATTTCTGTACAAGTTTTCGTATTTATTTTGGTGACTAAGGCTTTGAGTTTTTGTATGTAATCTAAGGTTGATTCGCCTTTTCTTGAAAAGAATGTTAATTGTTGTTGTAAATTAGCTCTTGTTATTGGATCACTAAATTTTTGTTTTAATGAGATTTTTATTTCTGGCCAAGTATTAAGATCTGGTCTAGTTAAAAGAAAATCTTCGGCTGATCCTATAATTTTTGATTTAATTGCCAAAATTACAAATTCTTGTTGGGAAGTATCAGTATTAAAATATCTTGTATAAAAAGTATCTATTTGATTAATAAAAGATTCAAGACGTGATGGGGTACCATCGAAAGTTTTTAAGAGTGAAACAGTACTTCTCAAAGCGTCTGCCATCTTATTAATGTTAGTATCTATACTTATATTAGGGTTAAAAATATTTTCTAAATTAATGTCTGAATAAAGTTCTGTTAATACACTTGCAGATTGATTTTCAAAACTACTTTGTAATAATCTACTTGTAGAAGGATTTTCTAAACTATTTCTTCGAATTGTTTTAGGATAAGTAATGTCTTTACTACAATTCTTAAATTTCTTCATTAAATATGTACTTAACTACTGTTAACTGCGTTAACATTTGTTTTCTTTACAACTAAAATAGCTAGTGAAAGTTATTCAAATAATTGTTCAATACAATTGCTTTAATTCAATTATTCACTTTTCTTTCTTCACACAAAAAAAATTTGTCTTTGTTCAAAAAAAAAATTCTTTCTTCAAAAATTTCAAAACCTAATTAACAGGGATCTCAACTATAAGGAAGTAAGTAAATATCTTACAATGTGTCCCAAGTCTTGGTCCTGTATCAAACGATGCTTTGCTGAAGAGATGAACTGCTCAGGTTGGCTACCGCTTGTCTTGGACGCTAGCACAGGCCAAATCGTCCTTACTGGCTTCTCGAATGGCGTACCAATAATCGATGTACCAGGAGTTACAAGTGCCTAGTTCGGTCGTAGATGTTCCTGATCCTTTTCTTAACTGTTGAAACAGAAAGATGCAGCACTGATAATCCTTATGGAGATGAAACGTTGTTACACTCCGATTTCAGGATATCCTTTTTTTCGCACTCCGAAAAGGAATCCTACCGACTGCGCCAATTTTATATTCAAACTTGTAACTTGTATTTTTAAAAACTTTATTTTTATTTAAAACACGAAATTACAATGAATGTTGACCGATCTAGAGCTACTTAATGACTAAAGATGGTTACTCATTCTCCTGTATTTATATAAAAATAATGCTGAAATAGCAAGAATGAATGAGTAATTGGAAATACGATGCTTAATTCTAAATGATTCATCGGAAGTGGCCATATAATTTAACCTTAAATTATTTTGTTGACATTGATGAAAACTTACAAAACACAAAGAAAGTTTACTAGTTTCTGTTTATTAACATACACATATTTTATTATTCTGGAAATAATGAAAAGTTGATGAAGAATAAAGCAGCTGCAGCTTTTAAGTCTATCTGAAAAACCACAATACTTGTATTATACTACACTTGAACACTTGTAAAAGATAAGATGAAGCGGCCTTGCTAGTACGAGTTGGTGATCGAATAATTATTGTACCTAATACCTACTGTTTCTGTAATCCAGAAGAACCACAAATAATTGGGGATTCTAAATTTAAATGTTTACAAGTGAGTGCAGTGAGAAATGGTGAAAATTTTAGTGGGTTTGATTTCATATAATCTACTTCTTCAGTACTAGGCTTTTGATGTTAATAACTGAATTTCAGAAAACGGCATAAAAGATATTTTAGAGACATTAGGAAATATGATATGTTTAAAAACACTAGCAGGTATTTATTATCCAAAAATTAATGTATACTTTTAATAGTGATAAATGTATTATCAGATAATACAGTAGACTAATTTTAGGTGTATTAGCCAAAAATTTGTGTTATCTGTATTGAAATAAATTATGGTTTACATTTTAACTCTATTTTCATATCTATGACATATGTTATCTATATTTATCTGCTGAATTGGTAAGTAATATATATATGCAGATATGTCCATAATTTTTCCCTCTCTTTTTAAGAATTCATCCGGGCAATGATCTTTATATATATATATATATATATATATATATATATATATATTATATATATATATATATATATATATATATATATATATATATATATATATATATATATATATATATATATATATATATATATATATATATATATATATGTTGATTTTTACTCCTTCACGGATGGAAAAATACAATGTGTTTTCATTCCGGGTGTACATCCGTTCACTACTGTCGTTCTGAAAATAGGACGCGAGAAAGAAAGCTTCGAAAATGCCAAATGTGATTTTGGCGAAACGTCAGCAAAACTGTTCTTTTCAGAACGACAGTAGTGAACGGATGTACACCCGGAATGAAAACACATATATATATATATATATATATATATATATATATATATATATATATATATATACATACATATATATATATATATATATATATATATATATATATATATATATATATATATATATATATATATATATATATATATATATATATATATCTAGGTCTTATTCTGTGTTAAAATAAAATTATTAAAATATCTAGCAAGTTCTGTTACTTCCTTATAAATCATTAAGTATTAAAATAAATTTAAGAATAATACTAAACTATTAATTAGGTTTAAAATATTTAAATGTAGGTTTTCTAATAAGAACTACATTCTTTTAGACCAATTTTTGTAAGATTTTTTTAATTATAGCAATTAGCCAGTGCCCTGGAAAAAGTTTGTCCTGAAATAATATGACCATTTATAGATAGGTATGAATTTCAATTTTAAGAATTCAGTTCGAGGGGTCCAGAGCAGAAATTCATTTCGGGAGGTCCAAACGGTCAAATCTCAGGAAAATTAGTAAAAAACATGTCTATACCAACATATTTTCAAAGTTTCAGGGGGAGGTCCAGACCTCCAGAACCCCCCCTGGCTACGTGCCTGCATTTATATATCATAGATATTTTAGAAAATCCAAAATGCAGTTTTTTGGAAATGTATCTTCTAGTTTTTCTTATGTGTAAAAAATATACAGAGCATTCAATTAAAAAAATAGAAATTTTGTCAACCTCAGTATATGTTAAAAGATACTGGAAAAAATATATACAATTGATAAACAGACATTTTTTTTATAATTCTTTTGATTACAATAAAAATACTGAAATTACTGCATTAAATTCTAGACATGTCTAGAATAATAGTTCCACTTTCATCTCTTAACTTTTGGAAATATGCTTAATGATTTATAAATAAAATTTAACTTAGTAGAGAGATAATTAATCTCCAACTCTATACATCTCTCAGCAGTGGCATATATAGGAATTGCTTCTGGGGGGATTTTTAGACGATAAAAATTTTGAACAACCAAAATAAAGAAAAAAAAGTCCACTTCTTGTTGTTTACCCCAATCTAAGTAAATAATATGATACAAAAAAAAATTACTTAATTTTATAAACTGGCTCTAGGCATTTTACCCTTCAATTTATAAGAAAAGATCATTACTATATACTATTTCTATCATTTTAGCTTAAATAAAAGTGTCTCTTGGGGGGGGGGGGGGAGTTTAACATCAACCCCTCCACCTTTATACGCCACTGTCTCTTAGTATATCTGCTCAAAATGCCTAAAAATAAGTAATTTTCTAGGTTTAAGTGTAGTTACAAATCTTTCAAGATATAAATGAAATATTTATTAATTTCAATTGTCTTATAAGTAAGTCAAAAATTCTAGTTTATATTTAGGTTAAAAATATTATGATTTAAAATAATTTATTGATCAAGTAATTACAAGCTGAAATATAGTTTCCAATGCTGCTTATTTCTGATGACATGTAAGGTGGTGCCATTTTTTTACAAGGGATCAAAGGATTTGACTCAGCTTGAAATACCTAAAAATAGAAACACAAAATGTAATATAAGAAAAACTATTTTTCTAAGAATCACATGCAAAGTATAAAAATTATCTCTGTTAATAAACAAAGTTTTATTAACACAAACTCCACTGTTGTTATTTTTATTATATCTGTTACTATTATTTTGCTTAAAAGGTGACAAAGTACTACTTCAAAAATCAATAGATTTGAAAGCCATAATAAACTTAGTTGACTGAAATATAATAATAATAATAATAATAATATTTATTGTCTAACAGGAAACCCAATTACAAGACAAATTAGCTTAATATATATAGTTTACATCATTATTAACTTAAGTACATTATACAATTGAGACTAAATAAGTATCACAAAACCAAATTCAAACTAGACTTGGTATAATTACAAAATAAATGGAACAATAATTGCGTAACAATCACCCCAAAGCCCAGCCAAAGATAATTATTTAACAATAATGCATATGTAAATACTCAACAACTTTCTTTCTAAATTTACTTAGTTACTACGGTTAGACCGTGAATGTCAATGTCGATCTCTGCAGAGAGAATTAAAATACTGACATGCCCGAAACAGTGTGGCTTTGTGCTCTCCATAATTTCGATAGAGTGGAAGATAGAAATATGTCGTAGTTCTCATATACCGTTGGGGTACATGAAAGTTAAGTTTCTGCAGAAGGGAACTGCAGTCGATATGGTTATTGGCCAACCTAAATAAAAAAGTTAAAGAAGCATAAGCCCTTCTACCAGATAGGGACACAAATCCAAACCTTTGAAGCAGGGCTGAGTGATCAAACCCTCGAGCAGGATACACTCCATCCAACCTATATGCCAAGTGTTTTAAGAATTTTCGTTGCACATATTCAATTTGGTTTATTTGCACCATGTATATAGGTGACCACACTATAGAGGCGTATTCTAGTTTGGACCGAACAAGTGCATTGTACAACGTTATAACACATTCACTGTCAGTGAATTTACTGGTTGTGCGAATGAGAAAGCCAAGAGTTTTCAATGCAGATTGCGTTATCTCCTCAATATGACCATTGAACGACAAGGTCCTGTCAACAACTACTCCTAGATCCCTAACCAATTCACAGTTAGGTAGGACATTATTGGAAATACTATACTGAAACAGAATTTGATTATGCTTTCGGGTGGGTGTCATCTTCTTACATTTTTGTACATTTAAGGGAAGCTTGTTTGTGCTACACCAATCAGTAATAATTTTCAGGTCATTCTGAAGTTCCTCGCAATCAGCCGTGGAACGTACCACCCTGTAGACCTTCATATCGTCCGCGAATAAGATGGTCTTGCTAGAGATTCCCATTGCAATATCATTGATGAAAATGGAGAAAATTAACGGCGCTAGATTACTCCCCTGGGGGGCCCCACTTGTAGCAGAGAATTTACCTGATTGATTCCCATTATATTCTACGAATAGTTGACGGTTTTTTAAGTATGATTGAAAAAAAGAAATAAGGTTGCCGTCGAAGCCGATATCCTGCATTTTGGTTAGTACAATTTTGTGGTCTATTTTATCGAACGCTTTAGAGAAGTCTGTGTATACTACATCAACTTGAAGACCCTCATCTAAAGCATCAATATATGTCCTGAAGGAAGCTAGCTAGGTTTGTGACGGTTGAACGTTGGTGGAAGAACCCATGTTGCTCTGGGATAATAACAGATTTAAGTTGAAAAAACAGTTTATTATATACAGCCTTCTCAAGAACCTTTGCAAAGTTTGGGATGATTGAAACAGGGCGGTAGTTTGATATTGAGATTTTTTCCCCTGATTTGAAAATGGGACAAATTTTTGATATTTTCCAGATCTCGGGAAAGCTGTTGGTTTTTAAGGATAAATTAAAAATGGTTGTAAGTGGTAAGGCAAGTGCATGAGCACAATCCTTTAAAATAAATGAAGGAATATTGTCGTGGCCAGATGTTAGTTTTGGCTTAAGAGATTTTAGCGCGTTTGTGACATCTTCTACACTCAAAGTTCCTAGTTTTATTAAGTTGCTATTATTTTGAGGTGCTATTGGGGTCGTGGAATTCTGATCCGTGGTACTAGAGGGGGAATACACACTCTTAAAAAAGTGGGCAAAGAGGTCCACAATGTCCTGCTCAGAGGTAATTTCATTACTATTATATGACACAGTGCTTGGAATTCGTGATTTGCGTTTTTTACTGTGGACATAGCTCCAAAAACGTTTTGGATCCAGCTTCATAGAGCCCTGCACAGAGATTAGGTATATATTATAGGCCTCATTAATTTTCTCTTTGATTTTAGTTCGAAGGTCTCGATAATCATTCAGAAAATTGATTTGTTTAGTTTTAAGCCATTTATTCCTGAAAAGAGATTTTCTCCTAATATCAACAATAATATCCTGAGTATACCAGTTTGGATAGTTAAATTTACGCTTCTTAAAATTATTATATTTAGGTACACATATATCAAACATAATCATTAATTCACCATAAAAACTCTGAGCCGCTGCATTGACTTCAGACATATTCTCAAGAAAAGCCCAATCATGAATTAATATATGTTCATAGAGCAAATTAAAGTTAGCTTTCCTAAAATTAAATTTTTTATTATATGGGTTAGCTCTGAAATTATTAGTTTGGTTACTTATTTCTAATTTGAGAGTAATATTTATAGTTGGATGATAGACATCTTCTTTTACTAAACATTGACATTCACTGTCCACCATACAAAAGATGTCATGCAATAACCAGATCAAGCAGGTTATTATACTGATTGTAAATAGAGTTGTGTTGTGTAAGATTTAAAAAATCCATAAATTCATATACAGCATCCAATCTGGAGTTTGTATTATGAAGTTCAATGTTACGCTCCTGAAAATGGATATTAAAGTCACCCAGAATTACAAAGTTATTATTGGTTACACACTCTAATGATTCGATATATTCAAACATGTGCCTGTAAGTCTCCACAGCTGTATTTGGCTGTATATAAACACAAAAAATCACAGCAGTGCAATGACCTAGTAATATCTTGCATCCAACCATATCAATTGATGGGATGGCTTCATGGAAGGTGTTTAAATTTAGTTTATAGGAGATCAGATCAGAGCGTACAGCCAGCAATACACCTCCTCCTCTCGTCACATTCAGGGCATTAAGATTTCTATCTGACCGATAGACTGCATAGTTTTCGTCAAACAGTTCGGAATCATTTACTGTTGATTGAATCCATGTTTCACTAACTGCTACCACCATATATTCCGCTGAACTTGTAGATTTGTAAAACTCGTGCATTTTTGTGTTCAGACCCCTTACGTTCTGATAGATAATATTAAAATTACAGTTACTGTTAGACAAATTTATCAGTTTTTTTGCTCCTGGATAATTTTTGGTGATCCATTAATATATTTAGTTTTTAGATTAGCTTCACCATTTGGTTGACGCGTCGTAAGTTGTTGCTTTATATCACGAAATTCTTTAAGTTGTTGTGGTGTTTTGTCTGAGTTGACAGATAAGTGTTTCAAGTTATCGTGTTTTCTTAAGTTCCTAGAATTCCTTAGTGCTTCAATAACCTTCTGTGATGAGGATAATCTAACTTTGATTGGTCTAATTTTATTTTGGGAGGGACGACCTAAACGATAAACTTGTATGACATCGTTTACTTCTATATTCGGACACAAGGTTTGCAGAATCATGGTGGCTGAATCGTTATCATCTTGTTTGGCATTTGAAAATAATTAGGTTGTTCTTTCTATATTCCCGATCATAAAACTCTTCAAGTATATTAGAATTAGTGGTATATTCAGTAGGTGGCATTTGAGGGATTACCCGTGGAGTACCATTTATTTTGTCTGCGATTGAGTTTAGTTGCATTTTAAGATCACTGATTTGATCTTTCAGATCCTCAACCTCCTTGGCCTTGGAAATAATATTGTATTCTTGTATTATTATTATTGCATTGCATGAGCAAACAGACAATTAAATATCCCAAAGGACAGAAAAATTTTAAATTTATGTTTTCCAAATGTATTGCTCTAAATAAAAAAAATAATGAACAGTTACGTGAACCTAAACATAAAGAAACATTTTGTGAAGTTTTTATATGTTGTAGTTCTAGACCTATTTTATAAAAAAAAAATGTATACAATTAATCATTAAACATAAATATATCATAATAAATGGAGTGATCTATTAAAAAAAAAACCTGAAGCTGCACCTTGTATGATGTTCGGACATCCTGTATAAATTAAAAAATTCATTGAAATTGAAAATGGCAAATTACTGGCCAAGGTTAACTGATTAAAGTGTACAAAATGAAAAGTATATTTGTTTAAGAAAAATCATATTTTTATGAATAATAATTAAATTTTTGGTCGATTTATTTATCGTACTATCAAATATACTTAAGATTATTATCTAGAAAAGTATATTTTATCCAACCCAAAAGCGCTAAAACTCATCCCAATCAAATCTTGTTAGTATGAGTTTAAAACTAATATTGTATATATCCGTTAAGCCAGCTCCTTGTAGCTAGCAACGAGGAGCCAGCAACAAAATTTTACAGCAGACCAAATAAACATTTGCCATAATATAAATATACCAGAAAGATAGTTCCAGGATGGAACATGTCATTTGCCACCCCACATTAGAAAGGACCATATATTAAGTGTATATTGCTTCATCTGTCGTTTTTTTTTAATTAATTTTTTTTAATTTTAATTTCGTTAAATTTGAGGTAATGATAGAAGAAATATTGGATTTTTATTAATAATATATCTATATCTGCCTGCAGAATCTCGTTCAATTTCAAGCTAAGGTAAGAAAAGCATTGTATTTTTAGAAATACATACATTTTTTACTCTGCCCCTGTCGTTTGCTACCCCACCTACGAAAAGACCATATATTAAGAGTATATTACTCCATCAGCTTGCAGAATTTCCTTTAATTTTAAGTTATGCTAAGAAAGACGTTGCAATTGTAAAAATACATTAATTTTTGACTCCTCCCCTGTCGTTTGCCACCCCGCCTAGGAAGAGACCATGTATTAAATGTATATTACTCCATCTGTCTGCAAAATTTTGTATAATTTGAGGTAGATAGAAGAGGTATTGCATTTTTAGAAATATATGATTTTTTACTACCTCATTGATGTTTGCCACCCCCTATCGAAAGAGTTTGCAAAGTTTTGTTGCAATTAGATTAACATAAAGAAGATATTTTTGCCCTTGGAAACATCCTGGAACTATCTTGTATATTTATATTATGTCAATGCTTATCTGGTCCACTGTAAAATGTTGCTGGCTCCTTATTGCTAGCTACAAGGAGCTGGCTTGACGGATATGTATTTTATCTATTTGAGTCTTAACATTTCCCTGATATTTTCTGTGCAAGATCTGCATTATATAAACTACTATAAAACAATTAGTGAATTTCACTGAAGCATGTTTTCCATAAAGGTTCTGAGTTGTTTTTTTTTTGGGTTACCACCTCCCGATTCTAATTCTGCCGTTTTCATCGGCCCTGTTTAGCATGATTTTTAAATTATCATTACACTTATAACATGACACATACTACCTGATAGCTCTACCTTAATTAATTATGACAAGGGGTAATTTATATTAAGTAAGTTGCACAT
Source organism: Kuschelorhynchus macadamiae (assembly GCA_030620095.1). NCBI lineage: Eukaryota > Metazoa > Arthropoda > Insecta > Coleoptera > Curculionidae > Kuschelorhynchus > Kuschelorhynchus macadamiae. The sequence continues at coordinate 1,457,702 of JAUTXW010000794.1, forward strand.
TTTTTAATTTTAAAATTAGATATATCAAATTTTACTGAAGAATTTTACATACAACAGAGTTATCATGCAAACCTAATAAGGTATAGGTACCATATATCTATGGGTATAATTCCTATCTCAAAGTAGATATAAATTATAGGTAGCATTTTTTAACAGTTCTATAGCGCCATTGGCTTTATCTCATATATAAATGGCTCTCTCTGTCTAATTTTTAACATATTTGTCCTGTATTTGAAACAGAATCTATTTACAAATAAACAAAAACATTTCATTAAAGTAGTGAACAAAATGAAGTTATTAAGTCAATGAAATAGTTATTGCTTAAAATATAATATTGAGGTATGAAACTCTAAAACAAGTTGAGCAAAATATTAATTAAAAACTATACATACCAAATTGCAAAAACCAGAAATCACACTACATACATTTTGGCATCACTGTATCCTTGGCAAAACAGAAAGGAATCTTATAGGGTCCATTGGACCATGCCGTAGACACTTCCATAAAGCACACCACCCATAAAGCAATCAGAAATAATACTTACAAAGTTCAACCTCAACCTCAAAATAAGGTATATTAACGGCATTCCAAAAATCTTTAATTTAAGCTAGATACATTGTCTAACAGCTGCTTGTCGTCATCGTCTCGCCGTGACATTGAATGTATTTATCAGAATGTTAGGGGACTGAATACAAAAACTGATTCATTTTATAAATCAATATGTGGAAGTGATTATGACGTTGTTGGCATCACCGAAAGTTGGATTCAAGGCAATATATCTTCAAGTGAACTATTTGATGACAGATATTTGGTGTTTAGATGTGACAGAAACCTCACTGGAATGGGTATATCAAGAGGCGGTGGAGTGGCACTAGCAGTAAAGAAAGAACTCAAACCAACACAGGTTGATCTTCAGGATGTTAATGTTGTGGGTGTTGACTTAGTGGGCTGTAAACTTCATTTAAGGTACGAATCTATTTATATTTTAGTTGTGTATATACCCCCATCTACTGCCATAAATGATTTTTTATGTTTGTTTGAGTGTCTCGAGGCCCTCAGGTTTATACACAAGAACAACCTGTTGATAATAGTTGATTTTAATGTGGCTAATTTTATTAAGCGTATTGTTGGAGATCGAAAAGTCGAAATATTGGCAAATTTCATAAACCTGCTCTCTTTAGAACAGTATAACAATGTTCTGAATGCTAATAATGTGATCTTAGATTCAGTCCTCTCTAGCGTGAATTGCAATATAAATAGAGAAATAATCCCTCTGGTTGAAGTGGATAGTCATCATCCGCCTTTGAACATCTCAATAAATGTCAAATCAAAATTTAAAAACTTTCCTGTCAATATAGCTCAGACTAAACTTAATTTTAGAAAAGCCAACTTTCCACTTCTCTACAATATGGTGCTCAATGCCAACTGGGCAGATCTAAACTGTTCAAATGATGTTGATGAGGCATGTCATATACTTTACAGGGGTTTGCATAATATATTTGATTTGTGTATTTCCTGTTTGGTTCACAGCTGAAAGCATTAAATGTATAAAGCGTAAACATAGATTATTTAAAAAACTCAAAAAATCACAGTCAGTATATCACCGTGACCAGTTTAATGAGTTACGAGGAAGAATCATGAGATTGATAGACGAGGCATACAAAAACTACATATCTAAAGTAGAGGACTCTATCAGAGGCGATCCAACCGCCTTTTGGTCGTATAACTATTAGAGCAAAAAAATCATCCACTGCTATACCTGAGATTCTTAAGCTTGAAGATCTTCAATTTTCAGAGCCCGATGAAATAGCAAACGCCTTTGCTGGCTTTTTCGGCAGTGTGTATAGCACACGGACAAATTTTACTCCCTTTAACGATACTCTTTCCTCAAACTTGAATATCACCCTGGATCACCTCTCTGGGCAGGTTGTACTTGCTGCTCTGAAGGAATTAAAGGACAGACCTACCTGTGGGTCTGACAACATTCCCAGTTTATTGGTAAAGGATTGTGCTCATGCATTGCTGGCACCTCTCTCTTATATCTTCAATTTGTCTCTGAAATTAAACACATTTCCGGATGTATGGAAGAAAGCTAAAATCATTTCGGTATTTAAAAAAGGTGATGTTAATGTAATATTGAACTACAGACCAGTCTCTTTGCTTCCGGTATTTGTTAAGGTCTTCAAAATGTCAATATATGATTGTATTTTCACACAGGTTAGGGGATTGATATCTCTTAATCAACATGGATTTGTTAGTAAATGTAGTACAATAAGCAATTTGGCATGCTTTACGCAGTTTGTCGGCAATGCCCTGGAAAACCGGATGCAAGTGGATGTGGTTTACAATGACTTTTCGAAAGCCTTTGACAAGGTTGACCATTCCATACTTTTACATAAACTAGACAAATTGGGGTTCAGCAGAGATCTTGTTTCTTTTTTTGAGTCCTAATTAAGCAACCGTTCGCAATATGTTGAAATCCGTGGACATAAATCATCCAAATTTACAGCCACAAGTGGGGCACCGCAAGGGAGCAACCTGGCCCCACTTATTTTTCTACTTTTAGGATATAAAATCTATTCAACGCTGGTGTATAATGAACAAGCTACCATTAAATGCCGAAAAGTGCTTCGTGATGACACACTAATAAAGTCCATAGTATCGACTTTCAATATAACATAGATACCAACAATATTCGACGTTGTGACACTTTCAAGGACCAGCTCTCTTTTGCTGACCACATTGATGGAATTTGCAATTCTGCCTTAAGGACGCTGGGTTTTATAATTCGCAATTCCACATGGAATCCAATTTATACTAAATATGTCAGCCAATTAGAGAGTGTCCAGAGGAAGTTTGCTAAGTTTTTAATGTTCAGGCGGGATAAAGTGTATCCTGCTAAAGGCATTATATCAGGCTATGAATATCTTCAACGGTACTTGTAATGATATTGATTTACACTATCATACACTCGCTAAACTTACAACACTCTTACAGAATAGATTCTTGTGCCTTGAATGAAGACCTTTATAATTTACCTTTAATTTTATTGGTAGAAATCTATTGCTCTTTTTTCTTTTTTAGTTCAAATTACATTAAGTGTATACATATTAGCTTATCTAAGTGATATTGTTATTATTATTATATTATGCCTCCTATTTCATGCTCAATTGTCTTATAAATGGATGTATCTGTTAGACAATAAAGATTATTATTATTATTAATATCTTTCACAATTATCAAGCAGGTTGTAATGTTTATTTTTATTGTCCAAGCATGTGAAAGGTAGATGAAAATACTATAACATCTACTAGGCATCATTTCCATATTATTCCCTTCATTTCAGTGTTGCAAAAGCTGCAACTAAAAATATTGCTGGCATAAGTAAAAATATACTGTGCAACATGATACTAATTATTTCTGTTGTAGTACTTCTAATGATAAAAACTAAGATTAATTGTATAATAAAGTATAACATAGACACAGAAATATAATTGTTAGCAAGTAGCATTTGCTTAGAAATAAATAATTTCATGCCTACCTGAAAAAGTTACACTTAGATATCATTCATTATAATTATATATTGAATCAGGAATTGGCCTTATTGCTTTTCAGTATTTTCATAAATAGAAAATGTTCTTCCTTGTATTAAGTACTAGTATACTACTGCAATTAATGTCCAACTTTGCAGTTTTTAAATATACAATTCTTCTATTTCTTTCGTGTGAATAATTTACATTTTCTCTTTATGTATTGAGAACTAAAACAAAAACAAAGACGCATTTTAGGCAGGAGTTAGGTTAGGTTATGGTGATGTGCAACTTTGATAAAATATTCGATATTTAGTATTGGATATTTGGAATAATCGATACACAAAAAATAAGATAGTATGGCATATTATGCACAGTACTGTACTTTTAGTAAACTGTCCATAATTTCTCGTTTCATTAAAAAAGTACATATGCATATTATTATAAATTATGTACCTACAATATATGTTACAAAAAAAAGATCCTCCCCTTCATACATATTGTCTAAAACAATTATACAACCCATTAGTGAATTATATTTTAATAGTTTACAAAACATAACGCAGGTACTTGTAAGAATAATAAGGAAGTCCCTAGCGAGAGGAAAAAATTAATTTTGTACTGCATTGCCATATCACCGGATCTTTAAAACATATGTGTTTGCCTGGTTGCATACTTGGTACCGTGATGGCATTGAAATCGGAGGTATAAACAGGCTTCTTCTTTACAAAATAAAATATCTAATAGAAATAAAGGTGTTAACCAGATCATTAACAAATAAATAGCTTACACAATATTTAAAGATTATATTTATAACTTTGTTAGACATTCCTATAAAAGGTTAATTCAACAGTAGTAAATTACGAGCACAGGGTTAATTTTTTTCGTCATATTTATCTACTACAAAATGAGCCAAATCAGGAAATAATTCACTGAATTTGGATTGATAATTATTTATGAATAAAATATACAGGTTTCGCAATAAGTTTACATAGTTTTTAAGCAGATTACCTTACCTTGTTTAATTTGTTGGACCTTTTACGAGTTTCGTAACTTTTCTGCTACTTTGGATGTTCCATGTTTTCATAATTTTCTTGAATATTTTGGCATTTGTCGTATGTATATAGCACTCAAGTAACAGGTATCGTAAATTATTTTATATTCCAACAAATCAAATTAAATGGAAATTTAAAATTAAATACCTTTTATCACGAATGTCAACTGACAGATACAGAAAATGGCGACTTTTCGTAGTAGGTTGGTCTTTTTCGAATCAAGATCGGAAAATCCGAATATAATGCCCGAGCGACACTCGAATGAGTTATCATTCGTTAAGTTAACGAAAGCTATCTCCCAAAATCGCACCTCTGATGGAATACCTCCATTACTTAAAAAAAATGTGCATTTGCACTTTCAAGGCCAGTGTGGTTATTATACAACACATCACTGTCTTCAGGAGTGTTCCCTACATGATGAAAAGTTTCCCTAGTGTCACCTATTTTTAAAAATAATGGTGACAGCCAATGTTGAAAATTACCACCCCATTAGTCACTTGTCTCTTTTTCTTAAACTTTTTGAATCACTGGTTACCAACTTCCTAACTCAAATTTTTAAGAATGTCATAGTCGATCAGCAGCATGGTTTTATTGATGACCGCTTAATCACGACGAACTTACTGGTATATGAACAGGCACTGTCGGAGGCCTTGGAGAGTAGTGTGTCGGTGGATGTCGTATATACTGATTTCTCGAACGCCTTTAACAGGGTAGATCATGGTATTCTGACAAATTATCAGGGTATGGTATCGGGGGCTCATTTCTCCTATGGCTTTATTCATACCTTGTTAGGCGCAAACAAATTGTTAATGTTAAGTCATACCATTCAGACACAATCTATGTAACTTCTGGTGTACCTCAGGGAGGTCATCTGGCACCTCTCTTATTCAGTCTGTTTGTAAATGATGTTATAACGTGCTTTCACCACTGTAAAGTACTGCTTTATGCAGATGACCTAAAATTATTTAAATACATTGACTCAGACAAAGCGACTGTGGATATGCAGGATGATCTGAGATTACAGATGTGGTGTGATGTCAATAGAATAAAATTAAATGTAGAGAAATTCAAATATATTTAGTTTTCTAACCAGTTATCACCAAAATTGAATGTTTACCATATTAATGAAACTGTTCTGGACCATGTTACTAGCATTAGGGACTTAGGAATTATTTTTGATGTTAAATTATCATTTGTTGAGCATATTGAGACATGCCGCAATAAGGCACTTAAGATGCTCGGTTTTGTGAAGAGACATACCAGAGAATTCAAAAATGTGTATACTTTGAAAACCTTATATACATCTCTAGTAAGATCTCATTTAGAGAATAGCACATCTGTATGGTCTCCATATTTTGCGGTTCATGAAAATGTTCTAGAATGTGTGCAGAATAAATTTTTAAGATACATAGGATTTCAATTTTGTATTCCCTCACATCCAATAGATTATTCATCCCTTCTAAAACTGCTAAATCTTAAAACACTTAAGGATAGATGAAAGAATAATGACCAACTTTTAATATCTAAACTGTTAAACAATTATATAGTTTGTCCTGAATTATTAGCAATGATTAATATTAATGTCCCTACTAGAAACTTAATTGGAGTAAATGCATTTAAACTCAAATACCATCGAACACTTTATGGACAGCATAATTCAATGAATCGCGCTATGAGATCTGCTAATGAGATTAAGCTTGTTGTATTTTGCGCCTCCCTTAATAGAATTAAGTCCTCACTGTGATTTTATTTATGATTTTTTTCTGGGCAATTATATTTAGTAATCTTACACTTCTGTTTTTAAATGTAAATGTACTTAATTGTTTGTTTCCGTTGTTCTTATAAATTTGTTTCACTGACTGAATCTATCCAGGTTCTACTATATATATATATATATATATATATATATATATATATATATATATATATATATATATATATATATATATATATATATATATATATATATATATATATATATATATATATATATATATATATATATATATATATATATATATATATATATATATATATATATATATATATATATATATATATATATATATATATATATATATATATATATATATATATATATATATATATATATATATATATATATATATATATATATATATATATATATATATATTGTTATATATATATATATATATATATATATATATATATATATATATATATATATATATATATATATATATATATATATATATATATATATACATATATATATACAGTGTGTGTACTTAAGTTCTCTACATATGGGAAATTTTTTTATTAGTAGTTTTACGGACAAAAGTTACTCTTTATAAAAAGTTCTGCTTTCTGCCAAAATAATATTAAAAAATTCAAACTTGAGATTGCATATACAGGGTGGTCAAAAATTCCAAAAAATCAAATTGACTCGAGAGAAAAGTACCTTTAATTTTTATTTTATAGCAAAATGTAATACAAAATCTTACTTAGAATAAAAAAACATATCTAGCACTAGATTCATTACTTCCTATCTGAAATCACTTCTTAAAGGCCGTTTTACATGCTGCAATTCTTTCAATTTGTTGCAATAGTCTTGAACAAAAGCATGCGCAGTGGCAAGACATTTATACCTTTTATCAAACTACGCATGCCTTTGTTTAAGACTGCAAGCATGTAAAACGGCCTTAAGGAATGTAAAATTTTGGCTTCTTACTGGCAAGTCCAGTTTCTTACTTTTGTTCCTATCTACATACCAGCAAAATTTCCTTATTTATCGATTGTTGATAATGCCATTGTCACTGCCAATGTCAACCACAATATTGTATTACTTTATTGAAACATCAGTTTAAATATTATAGTAAAAAGAAATGCCGCTGAAATTAAGCAAAGAAGATAAAATTGAAATAATTTTAATTGTCGGACAAAATTATAAAACATTTCGTGAAGCTGCAGAAATTTTTAACAACGGACACCCCGATAAAATGATGATGCCATTTAGATAAAAATTTCAAATTTTGGGATTAAGGTAAGGTCAAGGGGTACTTCTTTTTTGAAATATTTTCAACTTCCTGTCACTTCCGGTTTAACCGGAAGTTGGTATCAACTTGCTTATTTTAAATGGAACATCCTGTATTTTATGATATTTTTGGATTCCACGGAGAATTTTAATGCTATTTTATGTAGCATGTCCTATACCTAGGTTCAAGCGTTCTTAAGATACTTCACCTTGAACCAAAAATGAGCCTTCGGGGTACCAAATTTTAAAATCTCATATTTTTGTAAGTTTTGAAGATATAATCTTCATATTTTGCAGACGATCGGTAAATGATCTTAGGTTTCTATTTTTTTTATTGAATTTGTCTATTTTTATACAGGGTGTCCTAAATTCAGCGGCAAACATTCACATTTTCAAAGCCGCTAAAGTCCGTTTTTTTAAATAAGACACCCTATAACTTTATGCACTATCAAATGTAGAATTTAATTTTCTATCGAACTGTATTAAGGTTCCCTATAACCATTTTCGAAATAATCTATCATATGTATTTGCTAAATGCTTACACCTTCCCGTAGTAAGCCATGGAAAAACAATTGTTGTGCTTTTCTATTCAACATGACAGCTGATTTGAAACTTTTAAATTAGAATAAAATAACACTCGAAAAGCTGATATTCTCAATTTATTTTATATTCGCGGAGAATGTTACAAAATATTGGAGAGAACGTGCCATGTTTTTAATGAGAAACATCCTCATTTATCGCCAATAAACAAGAGAAAATTGAAGAGGATTGAAAGGAAATTTTTTCGTTTCGGAAGAGTTAAAGTTATAAAAAATGTAATAAATTGTTTACATTATTTTTAACTATATCTACTAAGTTCGAGACTGTTCTAAACTTATTTTAGTGAACTTAAAAATTATAGCAATCTAACAATCAACAATAAATAAATAAAATAATAAAATTGAATTATAACAAATGTTCTATATGCTGTCCGTTCATTTGAAGACACATTTCAATTCTTCTTTGTACAGTTGCTGTGGCCCGTTGAATTTGTCCGTTTTCTAATTCGGCAAAAGCTGTTCGTATCCTGTCCAGTAAATCTTGTTGGTTATTTACTGGGGAAGCATAGACTTTACCTTTGATAAATCCCCATAAATAAAAGTCTAGGGGTGTTAAATCAGGCGATCGCGGGGGCCATCTCCAAGGGCCATTCGGACCAATCCAGCGATCTTCAAAAATTCGAGATAATTGGAGATAAACTGCAGCGGAATTATGTGCTGGTGCCCCATCTAATTGATACCAATAATTTTGCAGCTCACCAATAGGAATTTCTTCTATAAATTCAGAAACCGTCACTCGTAGAATTTCCAAATACTTATCACTGTTTAAATTGTTTTCATAAATACAGTATCGCACCTGATTATTTAATACTATACCGAAAACATTGAAGCTAAACCTCTCTTGAGAACGCGTTTCTGCTGCCCAGAAATGTTCGTTTCTTCTATTTGTTATTCCTTCTCTAGAAAATTTCGCTTCATCGGTCCAAAATATTTTTGAAAGGAATTGAGGGTCCTCTTGAATTTTCAAAAACATGAATTCGCAAAATTCTACTCGTCGGATGTCATCACCAGGTCTCAAGGCTTGCACGATTTGGAAGGAATAAGGGTGCATATGATGTTCGCTCAAGATTCTTTGAACAGATGAAGAAGAAATTCACAAATCGTTTTCTGCAGACGATATTGAACTTTGCGGGTTTGCGTGGAAATAAGCTAATGTGTTTATTACGTTATCCTCGGCATTTGTCACTGGTTTCGGAATATTTTTTGTAACTTTAACCTTGCCAAAACGCAAAAAGTTCGTTTCAATCCTCTTGAATTTTGACTTGTTCATTGGCGGCAAATCACGGTGGCGTTCATTAAACACACGACACGTTCTCTCCAAAAATGTATAACATTCTCCATGAATATAAAATAGATTGAGAATATCAGCGTTTGAGTATTCTTCCATTTCGATTTAGAAGATTTAGTTTATCACTGACAGCTTTCGATAAATAACTCATACTAATCATCTGTCATATTGGATATTGGATCTCAATTGTTTTTCCATGGCTCACCATTGGAACATGTAAACATTTAAGCAAATATATACGATATTTGTATAAAACCCAATTATTTCGAAAATGGTTACGAATAGGTATAGGGAACCTTAATACAGTTCGATAGAAAATGAAACTCTACATTTGATAGTGCATAAAGTTATAGGGTGTCCCATTTAAAAAAACGGACTTTAGCGGCTTTGAAAATGTGAATGTTTGCCGGTGAATAGACAAATTCAATAAAAAAAAATAGAAACCTAAGATTATTTACCGATCGTCTGCAAAATATGAAGATTATATCTTCAAAACTTACAAAAATATGAGATTTTAAAATCTGGTACCCCGAAGGCTCATTTTCGGTTCAAGGTCAAATATCTTAAGAACGCTTGAACCTAGGTATAGGACATGCTCCAATCCAAAAATATCATAAAATACAGGGTGTTCCATTTAAAATAAGCAAATTGATATCAACTTCCGGTTAAACCGGAAGTGACAGAAATATGAAATAATTTCAAAAAAGAAGTACCCCTTGACCTTACCTTAATCCCAAAATTTGAAATTTTTATCTAAATGGCATCATAAAAAACTTTTAATGAACGGTTTGCGTGAATAACCCTGTATATATGTTGTTTTTTTTTGTTTGTACTTTTTTTTAGCATAGATATAGAGTTATAGTTTGGATTAATAATTATAACAGTAATTTTAATTCACTGTGTTTCCAGGAAAAATTTGGTAAATTGAAGTCCCCACAGATAATTACATTGTAATCACATACAAACTTATCCAAAATTTTATTAATGACCATACGAGAGCTTTCATATATTTCTAAATTTGATGATGAAGGTATGTAAAGCAAAAATTAATTGTTCAATACTGTATACCGGACTGGCCAGTTCAGTCACTTTGATGTTATTCTTAATGATTGCCAAAACACCACCGCCTCTTTTAAATGAACTGGTTTCACTAGTCCTATCAAACCTATATACATTAACGCTATGGTTGAAACATGGAGCAATTTTGTGAATGGCACTTTGTCAAAGGCTTTCCTAAAATCTAGATCCTCTGCTGCTGTCCATTCTTAAAATCTACTTGGCAGATTTGTAAAGGTTGACCTGCCAGGCAAAAAGCTATATTGTGATTCAGGTATTGCGTTTGACCCTAAAAAAAATTTTGATATGAGTTTCTCGATACATCTGTAGGAGTTGCTAGTAAGACTGATGAATCTATAGTTGGCTTTTGGCTGTTTGCTTTGCCATAATTTATATTCCTTAAAAAAAACAGAAACTTTTGGATATACAAGCTCAGACTCAACTTTAGATATTGAAGTTAGATAATATGTAGGTTTCTTTATTTTGTGTAACTTGTGACATTGTATAAAAAGTATCTAAAAATGGCAAATGCTGTAGATACATTGATTATAAATAAATTTATGATCAAGGCCTCTTAAGTCCGTTAAATTTTTCAAAATAGACTGCGAGCTAAGTAATGATTGCTTTTATTCCTTTTGTTCTAGGTTTTGAATCATGGAAAAATAATATTGAACGGTCTACTGTTTCATTGTACTCACTTGATAGTGGTCCTAAAATGACTAAACAGGTATCAGATATTACCTACATTCAGAAACAATATTTCAATTGTCATCGTTCATATTTTTACAAACCCAAAGGAAAAAATATTAAAAAACTTAAGTCGACGGGTTCAAATAAAATCGGAAGAGTTTGTCCTGCACGAATGGAAGTTACAATAATGCGAAATTTAGAAAACTCGATATCTGTAAAAGTAAAATTTTGGAAAACACATTATGGACATGAATTGGAATTAAGCACTTTGCCTTTAGATATTAGAACAAGATCTGAAATTGCAGGTATATATCTTATTTGAGTATTTATATATATTCACAAAATATATTTATTTATTCATCCACTTAATGTTATTACAAAGATACATAAAGTTCATCAATACAGTTATAAAGTAAAAACATAAGAAAAGATATATTAAAACTAGGTACCATTGGCATTAAAATGACACTTAACCAAAAAAGAAATTAATTTAATTTTAAGTCAAACATATGTTTATAGAGTAAAAGGTTTGCTCTAATAATAATGTCTTTAGTTATTATTTAAATAACTTCAGACTATTTATGTTCTTTGTATGCTTTGTAAATGATGAAGATTTTTATTGATAATACAAAACATAGCTCTTGCTTGCTGTGCGCTGTAAGTTATCTATCAATCTCATTTGATGCCCCTGTAAAATCTCACCTGATTTAATAGAGTTATTAATATTCTTTTATTTAAACTGCACACTGTGAAATATTAATTGATGTAATTGTTAATATCTTTAACTCATTGGATAAACGATACCTGAATGAAAAAGTATATTTTTAAAATGTGATTGTTCTTATAATTCTCATCTGAGCCACTAAGAGTTGATCCATTTTCTTATTACCACCCCATTCTATAATTCCAAAGGAAATTAAGAAATCACCATACACATGATATTAAGAAAGCAGAATTTCTCTGTTCACATTTAATCCTAGTTTCCAAATAACAAATGAGAATTTATTACTTGCTAATCCAAGTTAATTGAAAATCAATTTTTATGCCAAGAAATTTTGGTTACGCATTTCACTAGGGTTATTACTAAACAAAATAGGAATATCAGGGAGACTCCAGTGGTGTAGAAGACTGGTGGGCACTTAAGCAAAAGTACAGGACTAATTCTCGACCTTTTTAGAATTTATTATTAATTATTAACAAAAAAAAGTCCTAAGCGTTGCCCTTTAAGCATTGCTTATTCCTGCTATATGATAGCTACGCCAATGGGAGCCATTACAAGTAGATAGCCTCAGTTTTCTCTGTATTCAGTGAATATGAGTGTTTTCACTGGATGTTTGAATTTCAATAGAGCATTTGGAGGCGTTTGTACTTATTGATTCCCTCAAGGATAAGTACTCGAACGATTCAGAAATATCTAACTTGTCATTTAAATTATCTTGATCGTAATGTAGTGCATATTCGGGATAGACACCTTATAAAAAGCTACCTTAATAAGACGAGATTCTGTCTATAACAATTGGAATATGCAGATACTTTCATAAGTTACTGAGATAAAAAAATATGTATAAATTAATAATTTGTTTCATTGTTTACGTTTTAGAGATCCTGAAGGAAGGTGTATCTTTTGATGATGTATTAGAGGCAATAAGACATGCTGAGAAGACAGAAAAATATGCAAACCCTAGATTATTTTTACTAAAACGAGATGATTTATATAATATTGCACGAGATTATAATATTAATTACAATAGAAAAATACATAGAAATGGTGCTGTGAGTGTAGATTCTGCTCTTAAAAGAATAACAACACTTAACAGAACTGCTGCATTATCAAAGGAACAAGAAGATGACAAAACCACATTTTTAGGACCATTGGAATGGAGGCAAAAAATAAGCCTTAACCATAAGTCTAGCCTAAATATAAACCTCAATTTAATTACAACAGTCAAAGAAAATGAACAATGGTTGGTTTCTTCGTCTGATTTGCTAAAACAATATGATGTTATGTATATCCAAGACACTTGTTCTGATTATTGTTTATCATGTCCAGAATGCAAAATTTGTGTTCACAGTTTTGAGTGTTCTTGTAGTGACAATATTGCCAACCTTAATATTTGTGAGCACATTCATGCATGTGCAATGGAGTATTTAAAATGTAACATTTCATATTTAGATGAAAGCCATGATGCAGTTAATGAAGAGTTTAATGAGAAAATAGTGAAAAAAGCAGAAGCTATTATTGGCTTAGTTAAAAAAGTCACGCTATCAGAAAACAATATTAAAATTATAGATGAAAATTTGGAAAACATTTTAATTGAATTAAATAAAAAAGATATTCTTGAATTAACTGATCATTTTCTTTGCAAACCAAAAACAGAGTAAAGAATTAACGTATTCAGTACATAAACAATCTTCATAAAGTTGTGACGAACCATTAAGGCAATCACAATATATTGTGCTTAGGCCTCAATTCTCTATGGTCTACTCTATAAGATATGAAGAGTTCTAAAGATTAGTCACAAACAAGTTAAGCAAACAATTAAAAATGTTTATTGAAGTTTCCAATATCCATTTTGAAGGTGTTAATGTAAGTTGTATGTGATTTAAAATTTTATTAATTTATAAATATGATAATAAATTGAATTATTATGTAGATTACCTTGTTAATCTGTTTTAAAAAATTCTTTATAAATAAATATGAAATAAAGCATTGTTTTATTTATTTTGTATAAAACAAAACTTGTTTGCAATACTTAATAAGGTAACAATAATTGTCCAAATGCTAATGCGTGAATAGTGTAACAAAGTTGTGATTTTTTCGAGTATAAATACATGGTCGGAGGTAACTTTCTTAATTTCAGAGATAAAAATCCGGGTCTTTTTAATACCTAGTTAATAAAATATAAACCTTTAAACTTTAATCCATTTTCCGCCGCGGAAACGACGGAAACTCTTAAATTTCCATTTTCCAAGCTATGTCGATTTGTTATACCAGCGCTCGCCTTATTTTGCCAGTCTAAATTATCACGCGCGTGGGCTCCCCGCTGACTAATGAGTATGAGTCGAACTCTACCGAGGATCGGATATTTAAGTTTCTGGGAGACCGCTGGACAAACATTTTTCACTTCGAAGTTTAAAAATAAAATAAGAATATTTTGCCTCTTGCTGAAATTTCGATTTAAGTTAAAAATTAAAGAATCTTTTTTGGCTTGCAAAATTTTATTTTAAGTTTAAAAATAAATATTTAGGACTAAGGGAATCTCTAGAATTGGAGGCTTGCAAGTTCCGGTCTTCAATAATACTATATGGGATCAAGACTGAGGGTCCTGTTTACATACAATTTTCCACATGGGTAAAGAATTTTATATACTTCTATTTGAAAAGGTACATCTTTTGGCGATCGCAGCATTGTTCAATCTTATGTGTATTGAAGGTTCTTCGTATGTTGGACCGCCGAAGTAATCGTTTTAGTTTGTCTGTAGTGCCATGTATTTAGGGAAGAACATCATTACCTTATGGTGACTCCTTATTCTCATTTCGCGGCGTTGTCTTACTCTGTCTTTTAAATGAACGCTGTTTGTATCTTTTCAAAAAGAAGGAATATATACATTTTCTTACTGATAAGAGAAACAGGACGCCTTTTAGCCGCTAGACGTAAAGAGAACATTACAATCGCAGGTGGAAAGGGGTGTTAACGGAGGCTCACGGTTTGGCGACCACGAGTCTGGTATAAAAGCCCGCCTGAATATCTCCGAGCTTATCCAGTGGTCAGATCTGGTGGAGTAAAAGGCCCTAAGATGCCTCTCTCTAAAATGCTCCAAAAAATATGAAATTAATGAACTTCTAAAATAGTTTTTAAAGATTCAGTATATGATTAAAAGAAACAAGCAGAATCCGAAAAAAAGCAATTCGTTGGAAGAGACATTTCGAAAAGAGTGTGAAAATTCAATTTCTATTAAATTGATGGATATGTCAGAAAAACAAAGTTTAAGAAATTTTTATTTGCATATTGCAAAATATATAATAATAACAGAATTGAATGAAAAACTAATTTTACTTCAAGAGAAAAATTAAAGAAATTATGCAGGTTCTTAAAAAACTTATTCTGAAGTGGCTACAGTTAAACATACAAGTTATTTAAGCGATAAAAACAAAAATATAACAGAAACTAAAAATGATATAACAAGAGGTAACGGTAAAACCCACAAATCAACAAGAAAACAAGAGTATGAAAGCGAATAATAATTTTATGGTGATAAAATCGACAAATAACCAGGAAAACAAAATAATAAGAAGAGATTTGGGAAAGTACATAAATCCAACAGATCTAAAAATAGAAAAAGTACAGGATCTAAAAAATGGGACAATCAAGATTGAGTGCACATTTTTGAAGTTTGAATGCCAGTGTCAAAATTGGCAAATATTAAACGGCTGGTGGAAATGTACCCACCCTTTTTAAAGCATGCATCTTTAGTCGACAACACTTGGTTGTACGCAATCGATCACGATTGAAGGCCGGTGTGGAGATGTACCAGACAAAATAAAAGTGGCTAAAGTGTATCCTTTATTTAAAGGAGGTGACAGTGAGTCAGTCTCTAACTATCGGCCGGTGTCAGTTCTTCCTGTTCTGTCCAAGATTATTGAGCATTGTGTAAATTTTAGGTTACAGTCATTCCTAAAAAGGATCAATTTCCTTGGAGTTGGCCAATATGGCTTTCGTAAGTTCAGTGACACAGAGATAGCTGTTATTGATCTCATTTCAGAGTTAGAAGTAAAAATTGATCAGGGATGCGAAAGGCATTCGATACGGTTGACCACTCAATATTGTTAAGGAAACTAGGGGAATATGGGCATAAGGGGCACCCCACATGTATGGTTTGTTAACTACCTCAAAAATAGGAAACAGCCTGTTTCGGTGAATAACGCACTGAGTCAACAAGAACTGATTCATTGTGGTGTGCCTCAAGGCTCAATTATAGGACCAACATATAATATAAATAATTTATATAAATTCAATATTCAGTTTAAAATTACAGATGACACAACACTCATGTATAGCGGCAACAATAAAAATGACATTAAAATACTGATAAAACGTGATTTAGAGATAATAGCAAACTAACTTTAAATATAGACAAATCATCGTACATGTTTGTTGGAAGAGGTGTCTCCTATAATGACCAATCAATTAAGTTTGGAGATTATGATCTTCAATATAAAAATGTTATAAAGTACCTTGGGTTGTTAATTGATGAGGGGCTCTCTTGGGAGAGGCATGTGCGACGTATCAGATCAAAGGTAGCATCAGTTGTTGGGTTGTTATATCGCCTTGGTTCCCTGTTAAGTTTAAGAATTCGTAAACAACTGTACTTTTCCCATATATATATATATATATATATATATATATATATATATATATATATATATATATATATATATATATATATATATATATGCACTACTTGGCATCAGTGTGGGCTACAGCTAGTTGTGTCGTGTTGAACCCATTAAGGGTCTTACAGAACAAGGTAGTCAAAAATGTTTTTAAACTTCCCTTACGGTTTTCCACCCATTTGCTGTATAAGCCTAATAGACTAATGGATATTTCAGGGATATATAAATTTAAAATAATACTTTATATATTATATAATTCATGGAAATAAGCGATCTGTTAGTTTCAAAAAAATGAGCAGAGACACACGCACTATACCAGGCAGTGTGAACATTTGCATCTTCCAAGATTCTTCACAAATACGGGTTTAAAATCAATATATCACAATGGTCTAAAATTATTTAATACACTTCCAAGTACACTTAGAAATACAAATAGTACATCCCTATTTAAAACTAAATTAAAAAAATATATCTTAGACTTAGGTTAATATGTACTTTGGATAAAAAATATATGTAAAAAAATTAATTAAGTTTGTAGAAAAGGGTTTTTTTTTTTATTAAATATGTTGAACAAAAGATTTTTATAAATCATTTTAAATATAGAATTATCAACATTCAACAAAAAGAATAAGCATATATTATATGAAATAACAAGAAAAACTAAAGGAAGAAACTTAAAATGTAAGTTTTTAAGGACACACTTAATCACCCTGGAATAAAACACAAGTTCTACTTATTAAATGTTTATATTATGTGTACTCTTGAAATCTGACAACAATGCTTGTATGAAAATGTATTATGTATTTTTTATAATCACTTTCATATTTTTTCCCAATTCAGGAAAAGAATATAGTGTTTTTTTTCTCAGGCAAAATATGGTGTAATCACAAGATAAATTAGTTTCTAAGGTGTTATTTGCTGATAATATATAGTGTATTTTTTTCTGTAGCTTTAATTCCTAGCATAAGATTTTTTTTTGTATCTTCTCGGAATTAATAAAGCCTTTCAAAAGTAAAAAACTGCCTCCTAATATGAACTATTTTTGCTCTTGATATGTTTTCAATCAAATGGTTTTAGTTTTGACGAAACATTTACTCGATAGATCCCAACTACACTGAGAGACGGTCCATTTGTTGAATCGTCAGTTCGCAGTATACTCAATCCGTCTTCGTCACTACCAAAGAATTGTGCAAATATAAGTAATAGCCGATCTTCATTTTGTTTTTCGACAATTTAAACAATCTACTTGAGCTGTATAGAGTAAAATAAAAACAGGCATCAATGTTGCGTTGCTAGGTTTTAGACTACATATGCATATACGTGTTGCGTAAAAATACAAAATTAAGATTATTAGAGTGCAAGTACAAAAAAATCGGGAAGGGGTAAAAAAAGATTAAATAAAAATGCGTGCAATTTTATTTTTTCTTGAAAAACTGTTTAAGTCCACCCCTCATGTAAGATCACACCATAAAAGTACTGTCGTACAATGGGAAAAGACCGTATGTTCCAATACTAAACTTTTGAGGGAAAAGCAAACAGAGTTTTGACCAATATAATGCTCCATAATTTATCAGTAGTTATAAACACAGTAGGTAAGAACATACGTTTTTGGTATGAGGCAGAAAACTGAATTTCGATTACTAAAACAATGTTGACATACATTTGGTGTGTTATCTTGGATAGAATAGGTGTTTCAACTAAATGCTAAGAATGTCAATATATTTAAAAGGTTATTTAAGTTTTACATATTACAATAACGATCTTAACTAATCTAAACCCTAATTTCTGTGTTTACTTTTAATATATGAGACCAACTATATACTAACTATGAATAACTAATTAGGTACAGTCGGCGTCATGGAAATCGGGACAAGTGCTGATAATTTTTTTTTAATTTCTCAGAAAATCTTTATTCTTCCCATAAAGCTTTTTCAAGTTACAAACAAATTTATCTAAAATAAGTTTTGTTGTTGTGGTGGTTAGAACTCTTGTATTTTGATCTATCTTCCACCACAGGTTCCAGTGTTAGAACTTAACATGGCTTCACGGTCAACGGAACAAAACCTTTATTGTAAGTACTGTTCTAAGATTAGGTTAATAGCAGCAGATATTTGGTTTATATAATCATGCACGTCTTTTTTCATTTTTCCCTAAATTCATTTCAGTCAAGATCTCTAAACAATCAACCGTTACTGGGAAGGTTGGATTTTTTGCCAAACAAAAGTGGCTAGATTTAGAAATTAAAAATCTGTATAGCAAACGAAGTATGCTTAAAATTGAAGCGTACGGATTATTTAAAAAACTCACTTATAAACTTAGTAATTTAGAATTTGAACAATGGTTAGGTTTCCAAAGAAAAATGTTCGTAGTTATCGATGCCAAATTTTTGAAGAAAATGTGTACACTTAAAAACAAACTGAGAAAGTTGAAACCATAAAAACAAATTTCTTCGGAAGTCGAGAACATTGTAGAAAACCTTTTTTCTCAGTCCTTTGATAATAGAGAAATCGCCCTTTTGAATAAAAGGTTTGAATTTTGCAGAGCCTCCAGTAAAAAATAGTTTACCAACTATTATAGCGAATATCGAAAGTGCCATTCAATACGTGCCAGAATCAACTAAGGGATTCATTAGAGAGGCTTGCAGAAATCAAATCTCAAAAAACGTTGTCAACAACAAGTCAAAATATATTTTCCGTAAAAATACTGAAATTATCCAGGGAATGAAGAAAAAATTATGTTTTTATTTAAAAGCTGACAAAGGAAATAAGGTTGTTATACTAGACAAAACAGATTATCTTGAAAGAGTAGACAATTTGATTCAAACTGGCACTTACGATTTAATTGAGAAAAACCCGTTATCAAAAATGATAACAGAAGTAAAAAATACCTTAAAACAGTGTAAAAGCCTTGTGTCCGATAAACTAAAATTTAAACTAACACATAGTAACCCACAGTTATCTAAACTGTATTGCCTTCCCAAAATCCATAAACTTGGGAAGTCCATGAGACCTATTGTTTCAGCTGTTGGATCACCAACGTACGATATTTCAAAGTGGTTAGTAGAAGAATTCAGCAAATTAAATATCTCGTACGATAACTTTGAGGTTACTAACTCGTTAGAATTCTTAGATAATATTAAGAATGTTCACTTAAAACAAGGTGAAATTTTAATATCTTTTGATGTAAGCTCATTGTTTCCTAGTGTACCCATACCACTAGCTTTAAAGTACCTAAAGGAACTACTTGAAATCAATCATATCATGAAAGAAATTATTGATGAAGGAAACAAATAATTTGATGACCAGAATAAAAAACGTGCTACCATCGTAATTTATTAAAAAAACTTCACCAAATTTTAAACGTGTAATTAGCTTCACTAGTAGTATACGCTACCATAAAAAAATTATTTACTTCAGCACTTAAGGGCAAGTTTATTCTTAGCAAAATTTACTAAAACCGTGCGACCACCGCCATTTATAAACCGACCTTAGCGAAAATATAGTCCTGAGAGACACTTTACATGCGCTTTAAGTTACCGTAAAAATAATTGTTTAAATCAGCCCTTAAGGATTACATTACTCTTAAAGATTTTTTTAAAAACAGTGCGACCAGCGTTATTTATAAATCAAATGCAACGAAAATATAGTCCTGAGAGGCATTTTACAAGTGCTTTATGTTACTGCAAAAAATATTATTTAATTCAGCTCTAAAGGGCTACTTTACTCTTGAACATTTTTACTAAAACAGTGCGACCACCGTTATTTATAAATCAAATACAACTAAATATAGTCCTGAGTGACAATTTACAAGAGCTTTATGCCACCACAAAAATTATTATTTGATTCAGCCCTAAAGGGATACTTTACTCTTGAACATTTTTACTAAAACAGTGCGACCACCGTTATTTATAAATCAAACACAACGAAAATATAGTCCTGAGAGGCATTTTACAAGAGCTTTAATCTACCACAAAAATTATTATTTAGTTTAGCCCTAAAAGGCTACTTTATTCTTAAACATTTTTACTAAAACAGTGCAACCACCGTTATTTATAAATCAAACTCAACGAAAATATAGTTCTAAGAGGCATTTTACAAGAGCTCTTTGCTACCACAAAAATTGTTAAATAATTCAACCCTAAAGGGCTACTTTACTCTTAAACACTTTTACTAAAACTGTGCGATCACCGTTATGTATAAATCAAACACAACGAAAATATAGTCCTGGAAGGCATTTTACAAGAGCTTTAATCTACCACAAAAAATATTATTTAGTTCAGCCCTAAAGGGCTACTTTATTCTTAAACATTTTTACTAAAACAGTGTGACCACCGTTATTTATAAATCAAACACAACGAAAATAAAGTCCTGAGAGACATTTTACAAGAGCCTTATGATACCTCAAAAATTATTATTTAATTCAGCCCTAAAGGGCTACTTTATTCTGAAACATTTTTACTAAAACAGTGCGACCACCGTTATTTATAAATCAAACACAACAAAAATTTAGTCCTGAGTGACAATTTACTAGGGCTTTATGCTACCATAAAAACTATTATTTAATTCAGCCCTAAAGGGCTACTTTACTCTTATACATTTTTATTAAAACAGTGCGACCACCGTTATTTATAAACCAAACACAACGAAAAATAGTCCTGAATGACAATTTACAAGAATTTTACGCTACTATAAAAATTATTATTTAATTCAGCCTTAAAGGGCTACTTTACTTTTAAACATTTTTACTAAAACAGTGAGACCACCGTTATTTATAAATTAAACACAACAAAAATATAGTTCTGAGAGGCATTTTACAAGAGCTTTAATCTACCATTTAATTCAGCCCTATGGGCTACTTTATTCTTAAAGATGTTTACTAAAACAGTGCGACCACCGTTATTTATAAATCAAACGCAACGAAAATATAGTCCTGAGAGGCGTTATACAAGAGCTCTATGCTACCACAAAAATTATTATTTAATTCAGCTTTAAAGGGCTAATTTATTCTTAAACATGTTTACTAAAACAGTGCGACCACCGTTATCTATAAATCAAACACAATGAAAATATAGTTTTGAGAGACACTTTACAAGAGCTTTATACTACCACAGAAATTATTATCTAATTCAGCTCTAAAGGGCTACTTTATTCTTAAAGATTTTTACTAAAACAGTGCGACCACCGTTATTTATAAATCAAACACAACAAAAATATAGTCTTGAATGACAATTTACAAGAGCTTTATGCTACCATAAAAATTATTATTTAATTCAGACCCAAAGGGCTATCTACTTCTCAAAATTTTTACTAAAACAGTGCGATCACCGTTATTTATAAATCAAACACATAGAAAATATAGTCCTGAGTGACAATTTACAAGAGCTTTATCCTACCATAAAAATTATTATTTAATTCAGCCCTAAAGGGCTACTTTATTCTTAAACATTTTTACTAAAATAGTGCGACCACCGTTATTTATAAATCAAACTCAACGAGATCATAGTTCTAAAAGACATTTTACAAGAGCTTTATGCTACTACAAAAGTTATTATCTAAAAGTAAAGTAGCGCTTTTAGGGCTGAAATAAATAACCATTTTTGTGGTAGCATAAAGTTCTTGTAAAATACCTCTCAGGACTATATTTTTGTTGTGTTCGATTTATAAACAACGGTGGTCGCACTGTTTCAGTAAAAATGTTTAAGAGTAAACTAGCCCTTTAGGTCTGAATTAATTAATAATTTTTGTGGTAGCATAAAGCTTGTGTAAAATATCAATTACCTTTTCTCGACACGTTAGTTATTAGAAATAACGATAAATTAGAATTTGAAATTTATAGGAAATTTACTAATACTGATAGGTACCTATATAACATCCGACTCATTTCATTGCCGTCAACACAAAATGGCAGCATTTCATTTCTTAACTCACAGTTTAGTCAATTTTCCATTAAGTAAAGAACGTTTTAACCATGAAATGAATCGGATTAAAAATATAGCTAAAAGTAATGGATATAATGATAATTTTGTACATAAATTAGTAAATAGACATAAGCATAAGAAAATGTTGAAAGATGTCACTACTCTTCAAGCACCTGAGGCTCCCAATAAGTTCATAGTAATCCCATATGATCCCAGATATACGAGAGGTCTAGAGAAAGTATTTAAAAACGTAGGTTTTAGAGTAGCCTACAAAACGGAGAACAGTTTGAAAAATCTCCTTGGAAACCCTAAGGACAAAGTCGACTTGAAGGAGAGGATTGGCATCTATGAAATTAGCTGTAATGACTGCGATCCAACGTATGTTGGGCAAACTAAACGCTCCATAAACATTCGTTTTAAAGAACACATAGCACATTTAAGATACGGAAGAACAGAAAAGTCAAGCGTTGCCCAACATGCTTTGGAAAACAATCACCAAATGGCAATAAATAATCTTAAGTTGATTAAAAATGTATCTAATAATTTATTATTGGATGCATTTGAGAGTATAGAAATAGTTAAATGTGGTAAGAAAGCGCTAAATAAAGACAGAGGGCCTATTCCCTATAGTCCCCTCTATTGTTTACTTGACAACGGTGCAGTCGGGTGAAACCACGTGTGACCACATATACCTATAAAGAGTCTCGGTTAGGATAAGTTACTTTAGTTTATATCATCTGCTGATGATGCTAACTTGGTTAGCGAAACGCGCATCCAGAACGTAACAAGTTTTGGTGTAGTGTTGTTAGAACTCTTGTATTTTGATTTAAAATAAGTTGTTTTACTCATATGTCTTTTGTAAAAATTTAGAAAAAACATAGTTAAATACATGTTTATTTAAATAATAACCAAAAAGATAACAAACTAAACTAATATTTTACCATTGCAAACAATTTATTTTAGATAAATTTGTTTGTAATTTCAAAAAGCTTTCGGGAAGAATAAACATTTTGTGAAGAATTTAAAAAAAATTTACACCCCTTGTCCCGTTTTCTATAACGGCGACTATACATAAATTAACCTCAACCAAAGTAAGGAAAAAAAAATAAGACATTTATGTATAATATTCCGCGCATTTCGGCTCGTTGCTAGGCAAGCAGACCATATGTATAGACATACGATCGCCTACAAAAAAACCTCACTTTACAAGTTTAAAGGCCTTGGCTTTACAAAGCACAAAAGCCGTATGTATCAAAATGCCATCCATTTACGATTGTTATGCCTTTAGAGGTGCGTAGTTCGCGAACGACCAATTAAAACGAACGAGTCTTTAGTGAGAAGTAAATGAATCTAGTTCGTTCGCGAATTATTGACCTACCTATTAAGGAGCAAACAATAACCGCGTAAACTGCCCAACGTTGCTGAACGATTGACAATAATCTCGAACTAAAAGAACTATTTTGTAGTAACGAGAACTAGATATATGATTTGGTAGTCGTTCACCAGATCGTCTTTCGAGTTTTTAAATAGAGCTTGGCGTGAAGCGGCATTAAATCTCGGGAGTCGGAAGAGACGATCGGGGTCCAGTGTAGTTTTATTTGATATGTTACTGTATTGACTTTATAAATCTATCAGTAAAAAAAGTAGATTTTTTAAAATTATTCTTTATTATTTAAAATTAGAAAGCATTACAAATAAGGTAGTACTACCTTAAACGTTGAAACAAAAGTAGAACATAATGAAATACACGTATTAAAATTTAAAAACATAAGAATTAAGAATGCTCTGAAAACATTTTAAAAGTTACAAAAAAACCTAAATAGTTTGCGCTAATTTAAGAACTAAAAGTAAAAGCTATAAATATACATACGAACAAAATTAAAGTTATTTACAAATTATGATTTAAACATAAAAGTTCGTGTTCTTTTTTTGCAGGTAACATGCTTCTTTGCTCAGACACGATTGTTCCTGCTGTTGAATATAATATAACTATGAAAAGCTTATAGTACAAGTCGGTGCTTCCTCCGCGTTATGACGTTCAGAAAACGCTACATTGCCAATAATTTTAGGAGCATTTATGCACCCGATACTGCAACGTTGCAATATTTCTGATAAATGGTTAAAATCATTTACGTCATGATACAACAAAAACATTGCGCGGCTTTTGCCTTTTGCTATTGTTTTAGCTGGATTAGACTAACCAAAATCTAAAAGATATTAAAAAACACACTCAAGTAGAGCACACCATACGTTACATTCGTTTTTTGCATAATTTTATTTTTTAAACAAAAAATTGTACAAAAAATAAGGCCGAAGTCTCAAATTCGTACCATTACAATGAAAATCGGCAACTCTGCCACGTAGCTATTAAACTTGGAATAAAATAATTAATAAATCATCTGCTCAGATGTTCCGGACAAGGGACAAACTAGAGCCACTTAGTTTTAACCAAACCATTAAAGCGGTACCAGTCCTACCTATATTTAGCTCCGCGTCTGTAATTTTCGTTCTCGGTCAGTTGATTAATTTATCATTTTCATACTAATTACTAGTTCGTTTGTGAACTAGTTCGCGGGAACTAGTTTATTAAAAAGAACGATTAAGCACACCTCTACTAGTGATTTAGAGAATCGGAGAGACTTACGGCACAAATTTAAGACTTGCTGTCTTTTTGCAATGTAATAAAGTGTTTTCTAATACGTGCGAATTATCTAACTTTTTTTAATTTAAATTTTGGAACCAAATTTTTATAAAAATTCATTCTGACAGCTATTGAAGTGTATAATTCAAATTCACCAAAAAGTAAATTTTATTAAAAATGGCACATACGGTGTTTTTCTATAGGATGGCCGAGTAGAACTAAAAACTTCAGTCACAAATCACAAGTTACATTCTACGATACATACTACTCAAACAACGAGCGAAACGATTGCTAATCCTACGCAGCAAAGAGGGGTCATTGCTTTCCGCCAATAAACGGGCAGCAGTGATAAATGCCAACGGGTTCCATCTATTTTTGACCTCGTATTTAAATGCGTAAACAAAAAAGTACTTGATTTAAACACATCTTAGTATTTGAAGTACTTTTTAGTTACGTGAAGTACTTTTTATAGTACCTCAATTGCTTTTGTATTTTAGGTAAAATACATAATTACATACTGCAAATACTTTTTTGGGAAACAAAATCCCAATTACAGGAGTAATTGAATTGAATTTCAAGTACAATTCCCAAAATAAAATATATTTGAAGTACAGGGTGTTCCAGCGAGGACTGAACAGGGACCTATTTTCGACCTTCGTTGTATTTTGGAAAAATTCAAAATAGCCAATCGATGTATTTTTTCTTGTAGAATCCAAAAATATCATCGAAAAAATATTTGAACCAGAAACAAAAGAGTTACGCTATGCATTAGGTGAAATAGCCAATCGATGTATTTTTTCTTGTAGAATCCAAAAATATCATCGAAAAAATATTTGAACCAGAAACAAAAGAGTTACGCTATGCATTAGGTGTTTTTTAAATGGAATGTATCGTTTTTTATACGATTTTTGGGAAGAGTGATTTTTTTTATGTCCGTTCTGATTAAAAGATTTGATTTTGCGATAGCTGTTTATATTACATTTTAATGTTTTACAAACTAAAATTTTAGCTTCACCTGTTTAAAATATACGATAGGTTGGTATAGGTGATCAAGGTAAAATGACGTTTGAATGCTTTGTCAATAAAAATTGACATTATTTTAATTATTGTCGAAGTCTTCACCTAAAAAATATATATTTGACTCTGATCGAAATGAAATACTCTTTGGACGAGAGACTACAGATTGTTATGCTAATTTACAAGTGCCAAGAAAATGCAAGAGAAGCAAGAAGAAGATTTATTGCAAATTTTCATAGAAATATATCCATCAATACAATTCTAAGGATAAAAAAACCTATTTGAGGAAAATAAAACTTTACATTTTTGGATTCTACAAGAAAAAATACATCGATTGGCTATTTTGAATTTTTCCAAAATACAAGGAAGGTCGAAAATAGGTCCCTGTTCAGTCCTCGCTGGAACACCCTGTACAGTATTTCAAATACCAAAAAGTATTTGATTCGCTTTTTCCTAGTATTTTACCTGAAATATTGACAGCTCTGGCACAGATTAACAACCAATCTTCGGTTTATTGTATCATGAGCTCACAGTGGAATTGCTTTGCAACGGTCCTGGGTGCCATCTCCGGCGGCCGATTGTTTCTTTAGTTATTTTCATCAAAACCAATAATTTTGTACATAATTGTGTTAAATATCTGACTGGGTTTTTGGTTTAACCTTTTTTTTGGGTTGAGGTAGAAAAATGTATCTATAATAAAACAATATAAATATATTTAGGGTTGCCGTATCCTTTATAATAACAATCAAAATATATTTAAGCAAATCGCCGCTCGGATTAAGCACAGCATAAAACGTTTTAGTTCCCTCAAATTCAATCTCGTATTGTCCCTTGTTTAAACATTAAAGCTTAGGCTATATTCCGTGTCCAAATTTGGTTAAAGCGCGGAACAAAATGAAAGTTATGGCATTCGTTTCTATCCATTTACGCCAAACTTAATTTTTCTTATTGTATTTTTCCGTGTCTTGCGACGCCGGTTGCACTGTCGTTGAAGTTTACTTAACATAAAGCAATAAATATGGTCCTTGTTTATGTATAGAACAAGGTTATGGTTATATTTTTGTCCATCCGTTTGAGTTTTCGCTAGCCGTCGAAAAGATGGCGATGTTTAACTTTGACGGAAGCGAATAGCGTAAATCGACGTTTGCGTTAAACTACCACCAATGCAATTGTTGCTTTAGAGGTCCTTTCAAAACGTTCCTTCCCACTAAGATATTCCTAATAAATTTGACATTAATATATACATATAACATCATTTTCCATTTAAAAAAACTGCTTGGGGTCAATTTTTTTTTTCTTTCTTCTCTTCAGCAACTTTACAGCTGCGACACACAAGACAAAGTTGCATTACACAAAAGGGCGCCCAAGGAGCACAAATTAGCTGATGAGCTTTTTTGCCTAACAGTTAGCCATAAAAGACACATAAAAATCAGAGATTTGTTAAATGTTGGCAAATAATTCCTGGTTTGTTTTCTAAACATGAAAGCTCGCTTCAAATTAGATTTTTTTTATCTAAAAGTAGCAAATTTTAATGTAGATAAACTATAGCATAATTACTTGGCCAAAAAAATATCTTTTATGGGGTATAAAACTTCACTTTTTTTTAAATATTGGATGGTCAAAAAATAGAAATATTTGCCAATTTTATAGCTATAACGTAACCAGATATATTCTAGTAAATATTGAAGTTAAATTATAGTAAGAATAGCTATTTAAAATGCCAAAATATGACATTTTTAATCAATAGAATTCGAACTCAGAATATAGTCAATAAGTAGGCATTTTTGCGTAAATGCCAACCAAACATCTTTTAGCAAACATTTAAGTTTAATTATAGTAATAATAGCTATATAAGAATGCCAGATTATGACATTTTAAGACAACAAACGTTGAGAGGAAAAAATATGGTTTTTATTATTGTATTTCTGTTTCAAAATTAAACTAAAATTGGGAAGTTTTATTCGGCTTATTTTTGTTACCATATTGCCAAAAATGCCACTTTTTGAAATTTACGTCTATAACCTATAAAACTATACTTAAACCAAACTGAAGATTTATTTAGAAAAAACGAAATAATTTATTTACTAATAAAAAATGTCTAATAAAAAGTTTAAATATTTCACCACATATTATAGAAAAAGAAAACGACGACTTGGGGTAATCATCGTTTAATTTTGTTACGCTGGCTCCTGGGTCTTAAATTAGCCATTTTTACTAAAGGTAAACCAATAATTAGGTATTTTTGTTGGTAACATTTTAGTAAATGTTGCTACAATTTGCTACATTTAAAAATTATTGCCTTTGATAAATATTCGCTTACAAAGTGGCCAATTTC
The DNA here is from genome assembly GCA_030620095.1 of Kuschelorhynchus macadamiae. Lineage (NCBI taxonomy): Eukaryota > Metazoa > Arthropoda > Insecta > Coleoptera > Curculionidae > Kuschelorhynchus > Kuschelorhynchus macadamiae. The sequence goes on from JAUTXW010000794.1 coordinate 1,486,240, forward strand.
AAGGCATGTTAGCTATTACTTGACCACTGTAAAAAACCATATTTTTTTCTAACTATAAAAACGTATTTTCATTCATGTTTTTTACGGAATGGACAATTTTCTTAATAAAATACATTTCCAAACTAAAAAAAAATGTAGAAAACGAAAATTTTAGTTTCAAGAAGGGGCGCGTGTTTTATATGTCTATTTTAGATTCTTTTAAGAGTAAAAGACCCTGCGCAAGTGCATTTTAGCCCTACCAAAACCAGCGGTGGAACTTCTTAAAATATTTTACACAATAAAACAATGATTTGTTATTTTTGCACTTCATTTTGACTCGGTTAATACTATTTCTACATAATTTGAAATTTGATGATTTATCATAAAAGTAAAGAAAAGACAAAAAAATGAGGAATTATTTAGCTAAATTTCGAAAAAAAAAATGTTACTCAAATTTCGGCTAAAAGCAAGTCAGAATTCAGCTAAAAAAGCTAGATTTTAAAGTAAAAAAGTGGATAATAAACCCAACAATAAAATCTAGGGTCGTATAATTGCCAAATGGCTATTTTTACGCCATTATGGCCAAATAATTTTTCCCCACTTTAGCTATATTTCCGTCTTTATAGTGTAATAGTGTTATTTTGACTAGCAATTTTAGCTAATTGGCCGGGATATTAGCCAATATCACAGTCCTACTTGTTGTTAGTTTGTTATATGGCTCTGCTGCAAGACAATTCGCCAGACTGCTCTCCGCCCGGGGCTCAGAGTCGTTAAATCGGCGACCCTCGAAGTCGACCCTGCACCTTATTCCAGTTTGGAGACGTTATCGGTAGGATCTCCGGATGGCGAGCTCTAAACTCCCGGATTTCCTGAATCTTTCCAATACTTCTTGATTTTTCCTCTTTTAATTTCTGAAATGCATCTTGGCTTCCACTAGGTGCCCCTTGAGAGTACTACTGATATCACGAGATGACCCTTTCTTTCAAGCTATCCCCTTACCCCTCCCACTCCCGCCACGTAGCGGCCGTTACGCTAATATTCTATGTAGAACTGCGGCAGACGAACGGGATAGAATGCAGGAACAACTAGGCCTCACCCGTTCACAGCGTCTGCTCCCTTTCTAGCGGGGTCGTTAGTTTCCACACTGAGCGGTTGAGTCTCCCGTTTCCCCCCGAAATAAAGCAGCAAAACCGAACACGTGGCACCACTTATGTTAACAACACAGAGGTCTGCATTCGACGAGACGAACCGGAAGACTCGCAGTCCTACTTGGGCGGTAAATATAAACACAAAAATAAGGTTAGGTCCACAGGCAACTTTTTTTAATCTATAATCCAGGCTTAATTGTGTTCCACGCGTAACCGGTCCATTTGATAAAACTATGACAGCGTTTTTTGAAAAACCTTTTAAAACCGGAACACCCGTACAAATTGACAGTTCGTATATTGGTTACTCGACAACCAACAAAATTCATCGGTCGTTCCGGCGAGACTGTTGACAGTTATCTTATAGTAAATAACCAGTTTTTCGGATAACCGGTAAATATAGAACACGAAACCGAAATCAAGATTGGAAACGGAATACGGCCTTAAATAGCCCGTTAAGTAGTTATATCTTATTTTGTTATGTTATGTTTGTTAGTTTCATAATAACAAAAAGTTCCTATTTAATATAAGCAAATTAAACATTAAATAGTATATATTTAGTTTCTGTTTTAACGTCCACACAAAAATGGTTAAAGTGCAGAAGCATATGCCCAGTGCACGTAATGTTAATTTAGAAATTCGTACATTCCTTTTTATAGGTATATTCCAATTTGTGTTTCATAGATTAAAAACTGAAAGTAAGGTATTATTTTGAAATTTATAATAGATTTTTTTGAAAACATCTTTTATTGTTATTTATTTTATTCATTTTTCAGTCGGTAGGAAGTAAGTTTTGCATCTATGAATTTTCAAAATCGTTTCTCGTTACTGGCATTATAAGTTATACAGGAAATATATTTTGATGCGGGAATTTTTTATAATTCTCCGAATTACCTAGTTTTTATTTAAATATATCTTCACAACACATGGTGGCGTCCTTAAAACCGGCTTAAAATTGGAAATACAAAGCCATGTCACTGTCAAATTGTTCCATGGCTGTCGAATGTCGCATATTTGTTGTTATTGTGTTGTATTTGTTGAGAATAGTTGAATTTGATTGATTAATAATTACCTAACTATATATTACGTTCCGTTATAAACAAATATTCCCTGCCAACGGACATAAATTATAAATTTCATTATTCTAAAATGTAATTGTTTTAATTTGTAGCAGATATTGGCCTTTTACTGTAGACTTTTAAATTTTCTAGAACTCAAGAAAAGTCTACCAAATAATCAGTATGGTTTCAGAGGAGGTTGTTCAACTCAAGAGCAGGGAGTACCATTCAGACTTATTGGACTTAGTAAGAGGTGTACCCCAGGGAAGTGTACTGGGACCTCTCCTAATTATTGTATAGTGACTTCGTCACTGTGGGTAGTTCAATATTCAAGCAATGGCGCACAATTGTGTAGAACAGACTTTTGACTATTGTTCCAATAATAATCTTGTTTTAAATTTATCAAAAACCATTGTGATGTTTTTTAATATGCACACTCAAGATTACTCCCTGTTGATAAGAACAAAAAAACCATACATAAGAAACTAGCTGTAAGCTCGCTCATTTGTAATTTGGAGGCTTAATTCGATTGTTGATAGAAAAATAATTTTATCTATTATTATGCTTATGTACACTTTCCTATGCTATAGTTGCATGGAGAAATTGCAAGAGAATGCAGGAGGTGCTAATGGCTCAAAAAAGAATTGTTCGAACTATTCTATTTCAAAATTCCAGACAGTCATGTCGTCCACTCTTTAAAAATTTAGGTCTATTGACAGTGACCTCAATTTACATACTTCAATGTTCATTATACGTACAGAAACACATCACTGAATTTACCTCAACCACGGATATGCCTAACACCTATGATCTTAGGGACACTACTGAAAGTCTAAGATTGCCCGCTCACAGACTGAGTATGACTGCTAGTAGTTCTTGTATCTTGCCTATAAAAGTTTACAATCATCTTCCACTTAACATAAAAAGAATTCAACGCCCTAAGCCGTTTAAGACGGCAGTTGTTGCATTGCTGTTGGGACATTCTATTTATGACATAAATGACTTCTCCTCGCTTGAGCTGTAACTTGCTGTATTGTTATCTTTTATGTGTCCTAATTTTATCATTAACATTGTATCTTATACCTACTGTTTAATTTCATAATTTACAGTTCTTCTTATTTTTAGTTTTATATTTATATTTTTATTTTTAGTTTTATACTTTTTTATGTACTTGTGACGAAACAGATGTCATTTTATGATCCACATTGTACATTTTATAATAAATAAATAAATATTTATGGATAAAAATTGACAGCACGGCTTAACCCTGCGCAGATCCGATATTTTCGGTCAACGATTATAGACAAAATAGGCGAACGTGACATATTTTATAGATGCTTCATTTTTATAGAGTCTAGACAGCCTTTGTAACTTTTGCTCTTTTACCCACACCAGTGACGGCTCGTATTCTAGAATTTAGGGTCGGCCGAGGCTCAAGGCCAATCAAGGGCGGTTTTACGGTCAGGGGTAATGAGGTAATTACCCCCCCTCCCCCCAGACCAGTCAAACATTTTACGATTATAAACTTAGCTAGGAAACACTATAGCACAAGAGCAACGTGTTGGATTGGGGCTCTTGCATATCCATAGATAGAATATTGATGTAAATATAAACAATGTCATTAATAAATTTGCTACAGGAAAAAAATTGGACGTTATTCTATAACTATTTATTAGAGGTTGTTTTTCTTTCACTTATGCCACAACAAGTGTGATAAAAAATATGGGTATTTATGTTCTCATACCATTTACAAAAAATATATTAACAAACTTTTTTTTTAAAGTAACTCCCCCCAGAAAGGTTTCCCAAAATCGCCCTTGAGGCCAATATGGTGTTAATTGGTGCCGCGTCCAAATATGGTCAAATACTAGTCTTATTATTTTCCGTTTATTTCTTCAATGATAATTAGATAGGCATCAACAAATAGCAGAACTAGGCTAGAGTATAAATTTAATAAATAAGAAAAAATGTTTGTAAAATCTCTAGTCAGTCAATTTAATTTTTTGATATTTTAATGTATCTTGCCTCAAGGGGAAAATAAAATAGATGCTAAAGTGAAAGCTACATACACAACCAAAAAAGTATATTGTTCAGCAAGAACCACGATGCTATTTTAAAATATTCGCTTCACATTTCCTCACCACAACATGTAACATGGAGTGAAAGTTACTAATATAATACAGTAACCATCATTAGTCATGACTAATGTAAAGAACTAACAGATTAATTTAAAAATAAGTTGTATCATTTTATAATAATTACAATTAATAGCTGAAAATGGTAGTATTCAATTGGGAAAAATTCCGGGGATTCGGCCATATCGAGACGGACCGATGTTGACGACAACAACGCTACGACGAACGTTATAGCATGGGGATGTATGCGAACGTACTACATACCGCCTGAATTAGTAGCTGAAGTCTAGCATGTGAGATGATGAAATCGGCTGGCCAAGCCACCGTCAATAATAAATATATTAGAATATCTGTGATCTCAACGATAATAGGGATACCTACCTATTTTGCTATATGCCCAGGAAATAATAAACTACATTTTGGTTTTGTGCGTTTTTAGGATGTTTGCAAAATTATTTTTGAAAAATATTTACCTACTTTTGAAAAAGAGAATTTTCCCTGTATATTTTCTGGAACGGCCCATCCGACCCTGTCGTCTCTGAGGAGCCGTCACTGACTCCCATATATATACTGTGAGTAATATCTTACCGAGCTAGTATAAATAAAGTTAATCTTGTTTTTGAGCTGAAGTCTGCTAGAGTTCAGGGGGTAGAGTAGCCGATTAGCATTACAAAGGTGCTATGTTCCAATATATGTTCGGGCGATATTTTCTTAAGTTTTTAAAATTTTTCTGTTGTTGTAGATAGACTTTTTTTGGGTTGACGTTAAAAAGTTAATTTATATAAAGCAAGTTATGGAATTACCCAGCATTTACACTCCCGTTTAATTATCTGAGGGAGCGGTAGCAAGAGCTATACGGGCTCCCTAGATTCTTATCTTCACTTTTCGTTAATAATTATTCTTTTCTTACCAATCTTTAGAACCGTCTCAAAGATAGACCACTATGTTTTTTATAACAAGTGGTTCGAGGTGTTTGGCATCGCTATGTTGTTTCGGGTGGATGCGGGAGACTCAAATGCCCAAATGGAGCAGACGCTCTGAACGTGTGAGATCTGTAGCTATTTCTGCATTTTATCCTGTTCGTCTGTCCGGTTCTGCATAGAATAATAGTCTAACGGCCTCTAAGTAGCGGGAAAGGAGGGGATACGGGCCTAGCTTTAAGGAAAAGGTCATCATGTGATAAGTACTTCCTCAGGGAGCGTCTTGCTGAAGACGAGAAGACAATTTGATAAATTGAACAATTTATTTAGTAGGAAAACCGGGTGACCGGGAGTTTCAGAGCTGGCCATCTAGGCATGCCACCGATAACGTCTCCAAAGTGTAACATGGCCCCAGATACTATTAAGCCTCGGTCAAATTACAAAAAAAAACACAACTATTATATACCTGCTCATAATTATATGAGATTTAGGCTGGAAATTCATTTCCAGCGCGCTCTACGTCATCAGACGGCCTAAGCCTATGTTGTCAGTCTTATTTCTATCAAGCCAATGGCCTTACTCTTACTATCGGTTCCTTTATTTTAATATAATGGCTTGTTTTTAAATATCCGGTTAATTATTTAGTTACTTATATACTTGTTTCATTTTTGTCAACGGGTGCTAGGAACGGATTGAATCGATTTAAGTATCTCATTTTAAACCATTTCCGTTCAGTGGCGTCACCTGTTGATCTAACTGTTAAAAGCTCTTCTTGACAACAAATTCCATAATTTCCATACTAGACATAAAACCTAGATCACTGATTCAGAGACAAACTTGAATTTGATTGTCTCTGATAGGATAGAAGAACCCTAGAGAAACGTAATCGTCGTAATCGAGCATTCAGAGTATTTATTTCTGGAATATATTTTGTTGATAAACATAATAATGTACAAACAAATGCAATTTGAGTGGAATCGTATTTAGTAATAATTGAGTAGACAGTGTTGAAATCACCGGATTATAAACATAAAATTTCGCTAACCCATCCCTACCGTATTCTAGAGAGGGCGCCACCATAACATAAATACTGGTTCGTATTCCTGCTAGAGAGGAATGGCCTTGATTTTTCATTTCCATTCGAAAGCAAAACACTTCCTTGTCAGCTGATAGACGATGTGAAATTGCGCTTTGGCTAAAATGCCTAATTTTAGCCTGATGGCTCGTTAGATCTTTACATAGTGAATTATCAATGGACAAAAAGGTTCGGTAAAAATTGTAAAGTTCGGAAATGTCGGTGTTATTTGCTGTGTTTAACAATATCAGCTGTGAAAATGTCGCCCAATCGTGAGGTAAGAACTTAGGGGTAATCACCACTACATTGATGTGTCATTTTTCGGGGGTTTGTCAGTTTATTTTCCGTACGTTAAGGATAAATCCGACTTATTTCCTTTCAGATAAATAATATTTTGTGATGTATATTAATTCTGCTAAAGCGTTACTAGTATTCTTTGTTTATTGTTAAAAGTGATGGTGAACTCGCGCATCAGGTAAAATTACTTTGTTTTGTCTTTCTGTTTAGTTTACCCGTCATTGTTTACATATTTATTGCAATTTCTAGTTTTATTTAATCTGCGGATTTAGTAATCTTAACTTTTCTTTGTTGTTTTATTTGACCTAATTAAACTAATATTTTGCTCAAACCAATGTGTACTTGTAAATTTGTATATGTTTAATAATGAATATAGTTCTTGTGTTTTTCTTTTAGTTTGTATTCAGATTTCTAGTTACATTAATAATATCTATAATTATTTTGTGTGGGGTTTTATGTATATTTTGAATGAGGTCTAAGACAGAACTCAGTAGGGTAGAGAGAAATTTCTTGGACTTTATTTTTTTATAGACTAAAAAAATAAGGACCTCATCTTTATAAATTTGAATGTATTGGCCAATAAATGTATAATGACTTCACCATGTTGGATAACTTTAGTAATAGAGTTGTGGTGTTAATAGAGGTTTAAATCCCATTAAAATAGTATATCTGGCAGCCCTGTTTGGATGTGTTGCCGGTGATACTACGGTGTTAATGCATATAATTAAAATTATGATATAATTATTGATTAATTATTATTATAATTATGAGTGGGGATAAAAATAGTTAGGGTCGAAAAGTAAAGCATCTGAAAAGTGAGATACCGGAATTGTTGAATCTGCACATGCGCAGCAAACCATGGTGTCAAAAGTTAATTTTTATCCTTGAATTTAGGCAATTGTTACAAATTAAGGTTTAAAAAGAAATACTATTTCTAACAGTTCATATCTGGAGTACTGAAATTTACAATTAATTTTCATTAGTCATTAATATTTATTTATAACGGAAAGTTATATAGGTAATTATTATTAAATCAACTTCAGCTATTCTATACAGATATGCATCCTTCGGCAACCATCTGAGAATTTGACAGTGTCATGGCTTTGTTTGTATTTACATTTTAAAGACGCTGCCCCCAGTTGGGAAAATATATTAAGAAAATGGTCTTAAACTCAGAAATTCAGAGAATTATAAAAAAATCCCTGCACAAACCAAAATTTCCTGTATAATCTGTAATGTAATCTGCAAGCAGAATAAGCGATTTTCAAAATACATAGACAAAAAACTTTCTTCCTACCAGCGGAGTAGGTACTCGACAGATATGCATAAAGTAAATAACACTGAAAAATATTATATATATATATATATATATATATATATATATATATATATATATATATATATATATATATATATATATATATATATATATATATATATATATATATATTAGAAATTCCTAAAATAACGCTTTAATTTCCAACTTACTTATAGTTTCCAGTCCATAAATGAAACACAAATTAGATTATATCTAAAGAATGAATGTCCAAATTTTAAATTAGTTTCCACTAGATAGAAGGCATTTTTATAATGTAGGTGCTTAGCCATTGTTCTGTTTTGGGTTGAACATAATATATTAAAAAAACTGAAATTGATGTTTTATAAATATATCTGATTTTCTAATTCGAGCTTCTGCTTATGGAATTTCTGTGTAACATTGGGTCCTGAATCTGTTGATGTATCAGGCAGACTCCCTAGACACCAGCAAATTTTAGTATCATAACCATAGGAAAAAACAATTTCGCCTATAAAATAATATGAAATAGAAAAAAAAATTCTTTGTTGATATTTCTTAGATCGTTGTTGATTGCAAAATAATTTATCAAGTATGTAAATGTCATTTGTGTTCTTGTGCCTGAGCTCTCTGCCAACTTTCTGTTATTTTCTGTTGAATGGCTTCACTTGTTTAACAGCAACTAGGTATGACATATAAGCTATATCTATTAGGAAATGGACAAAGAAATAAAAGATTTTAAGACAACACATAAAGCAAGCCGAAAGAGTCTAGAGAACTAACTAACTTATAAATATAATCCTATACCCCAGATTTATCTGGGCCTATACTAGAGCATAATGACCTTTATTCATTCTTATTTACATAAACACTTAGGCACCTATGCCAGCGAACCATATTGTTAACATAAACAAGAAAATCTTAGAACTAATAAAGTTTAATTAATTGATTTTTGTTTCACTAATATGAATATCAGTTTACTCAAAACGCCATCTAAAAAATGAATTAATTAAAAAAAAAATAAATTTAATGATAAATATAAAGTAAAACTTATCTTAAAACTGCAATAATGTATAACTGCCAAAAGTTAAAAACTAAATGTATAATATCTTGACCTGCTTTCCTTATAGTTGTCTTTTCTGGGAAAAATACAATATTGGTTCAGCATTTGCTGCTCAGGATAAGGGAAAACCCAGAAAAACCTAATCAAACCATTTAACTGATTCTACTTATAGTTTCTAAGCCTAATTCCTTCCTCAACACTTCAAATTTAGAGGCTGGTAAAGGTTTTGTAAACATGTCAGCAACTTGTTTACCTGTGGACAAATATTTCAAATTAATTACTTCTTTTTCTACTTGTTCCATAGAAAAATGATACTTTATGTCAATGGGTTTTGACCATTTATGATTTGTTGGATTATTGGCAATACTTATGCAATCATTATTGCAGGACCCTTTTTAAACATTGCCAAAGCTCTTTATTATTTTTATTTTGATAACTACTCAAAATATTAATAGCAACCCTTAAATCTCTCCTGGTACATAACATAATGCACATTAAACAACCGATAAGATTCCGGCAAGGGCTATCATATTTTACATCTGAATTTACACCATTAAAATTTAGTTTACTGGGAAGTGGAGTGGACATATTAAATTTATGCAAAACAGTATTTATGTATGATGATTGATCTAATGTAATTTTATTTTCTGATCTTGTAATTTTTATGCCCAAAAACAGTTTAATATCTTTTAAATCAACCATTCGAAATTTATTTGCCATATAACTTTTAAAACTATACATGGTGTCATTATTTACAGTGGCAATCACAAGATCATCTACATAAAGAACTATGTAAATATTCTCTATCTAAAGTATAAATACAGCGGTCAACTAATGAATTTTTAAACCCTTTTTCTTTAAGAACTTTTTCAAATATTTCAAACCAACATCTTGCAGCTTGTTTTAGCCCATACAAAGGTTTATGTAATTTGCAAACTTGATTAGGTTTGCTTTTGACACTTTCAGGGACCTTCAGAAAAATTTCCTCTTTTAACGTTCCATTTAGAAAAGCTGTTTTTATTTACATCCATTTGATGCACTAAGAGGTTAAACTGATTTGAAAACGCAATTATTATTAATTTTAATTACTATTAAGTATTTTAGACTAAAACCCCGAGCAATTAAGCGAGCTTTATACCTTATTGGTTTGCCAAATTCATCATTATTAATACTAAATACCCATTTGCAGTCTACTATATTTTTATTCTCTGCCCTTAACACTAACGACCAAGTTTTATTTAACATGAGGGAATTTATTTCATCTTGTATAGCCTGTTCCTATTGAAGTGTATTTTCCCTATTTTTAATTTCCTGATATGATAAAGGAATTTGACAAATAACTGATTGAGCACTAAGAAAATAGTCCTCTGGCAAATCAGATTCTTTACAAGAAATAGGTAAACGACTTTTGATTCTTTCACTCCTTCTTAACTGGGGTAATAAATTGTTTTCACATTTAATACTATTATTTGGCATATTATCTGATTCAATTACAGATTTATTACTTTCATTATCTAGTTTGACAGTTTTGCTAGGGTTAGCTTTTATACTCCCGGATTCACATTCATCTGATTTAGTAACATCAGATTTAGCAACCACTGTTCTTGACAAACTGTCAGAGGAATCAGTTTCATTACTTACTGATCTTGACAAACTGTCAGAGGAGTCAATTTCATTATCTACTGACCTTGACAAACTGTCAGAGGAATCAGTTTCAGGTCTGGACGATAAGAAATTCATCTCATCTACAATAACATCCCTCACAACAACAATCCTAGCATTTTCCACATCCCACACTTTATATCCATTTGGTTCAAAACCAACTAGTATAGCTTTCCAGGATTTGATGTCAAATTTTGTTTTTCTGGTTTTATTATGTACATAAACAGTAGAACCAAAAACTTTCAAGTATTTTACTTGTGGCTTTTTGTTGTGCCACGTTTCATATGGTGTTTTAAATTCTTTTAATACTTTAGTAGGGGTTAAATTAAGTAAAAATGTCGCAGTTAGAACTGCTGCAGAAATTTTTTTTTAACTTAGCACCAAAAGTCATGGCATGAGCTTTTTAAGTAATGGTCCTAACCATTTAATTGTGGAGTTCGTGGAACTGCCAAATGATAACTAATACCTTTTTGCTTGCAAAAATCTTTCATTTCAGTAGCCAAATATTCCCACCATTGTCACAATATAAATGAACAATTTTCAAGTTAAAATGAGCCTCACTTTTAGCAACAAAGTCCTGAAAGACAAGAAACACATCTGACTTATGTGTTATTAAATATGTAACTCAATAGTGAGTAAATTCGTCAACAAAAAGTACAAAATACATCAGAATGAACTATATACAATGGTCGTTTTATGTGGCTTTTTTTATCTTTATGTTTTTGGAATGGTAGTCATGCTTGTTTACCACTTATGCACGCTTCACATAGATAATCATTAGGTGTTACCTGATCAATTTCACCCAGATCTCCGATCATTTGTTTATTTCTTAATTCTAAGAATTTAGATTTACCCATATGCTCCAATATTTATGCCACAATTTATAATTTTTATTTATATTAGTACTAGGATACGCTTTAACAATGGCATTTATTACACTTTTCTGAATTGCAAAATCAACAGCAATTAAAGTGGCCAAAGACTTACCCATGATTACTGGCTGTTGAAAATAGTAGCACCTTTTTCATTAAAAATAATTGTCATTCCAGCTTGTTGCATTTTCCTTACGGTCAGCAAATTGTAAGGAATCTCTGGACAATACAACACATCCTCAAGTATTACCTGGACATACACACATTGCTGATAACATGTATTGAGCCCCTTTTGGTTGCTGTTATAAAAGTTCCACTTTTTGCCACTGAAATCTGCATTGGATTTGGTAGCATAACAAAACTGCTAAATAGGTCTTCTCTGTTGACAAGATGATTCCACGCTCCCGAATCCAAAATGAAGGTAATGATGATACTGTTTAAAATGTCCTTGACGGTATCTTTTTTAAAAATCTCCTAGGAGCTTGAAAGTTTTGTCTCTTTGGTAATGATGCATTTGTAGATGTATTTTCGAAGTATTTTTGCACTCGTGTCGCGACTTTCACTGGTCAGTTTTACCTCTTGATCTAAAAGTCTTGTCTTAATAAAAGTGAGAGTTAAATTATCCTCTGTAAGTGTTTCAATTGCTGTTATTACCCCATCGTAGGATTTAGGTAAGGTCAATAATAAATGAGATATGTTGTCAGTCTCGCCTAGTTTTGCGCCTGCAGCTAATAAGTCGGTAATTAGGTCATCAAAATTAGCAAAGTGTTTTAATAATACTGTATCCGCTTGTAATTTTAGTCCCAATAATTTCTTTTGTAATGCCAGCTGTGTAGCAAGACTTTTACATTAATAAATAAGGTCTAAACTACACAAAATATCTTTGGCGGTATTGTCTGTTTTGGCAAAACCAAGAAAAGAGTCTGCCAAATACTCCACATTAATATTTTTGGCGGTACGCTCGGCCATAGTCCATCCTTCAGTCACTTCTATTGGGATTTCTTCATCCGTTATTCTTATAACATTAAGTTCTGTTAGCAAGCCATGCAATCTAAACTTCCACACACTATATTTTTTGCCATCAAAAGGCTTAATGTTACGTTTTAGTTTTAAATTTTCTATTGTCACTGAACAGCACTTTTTTTTTATAATTATCAATAATTTTATATTTACGAATGCTTTTCACAATAATTTAAAAACAACACGACGCGACGTACTCACGTATTCTGGGCCCATAACCTATTAGGAAGTGGACAAAGAAATAAAAGATTTTAATTTAACTTTTAAATATTTAAATGTCTCTTGTTTAAGACAACACGGAAAGCAAGCTGAAAGAATCCAGAGAACTAACTAACTAACTTATAAATATAATCCTGTACCCCAGATTTATCTGGGCCTATACTAGAGCATAATGACCCTTATTCATTCTTACTTACATAAACACTTTTAGGCAAGTATGCCAGCGAACCATATCGATAATATAAACAAGAAAATCTTAGAACTAATAAAGTTTAATTAATTGAATTTTGTTTCAGTGATGTGAATATCAGTTTACTTAACAATATCCTCTCATAATTATATGTGTTGATTTCAGGGTTGCCAAGTGATTTATAATAATAATAATTCCTTTATTTAGCATTTAGCTAATACATAGTTATTAGGAACATTATTAGGAACTTATTATAAAATATATGCGTTTCTAAACATGTCATACTTAAATTTTGGACTCAGACTTTGGGTAAGGTTTTAACCTCCTCCCCTTCCTTTTTTTTTAGGGAAAGAAAAAAATACATACAGCAGGTTTAAGGTTTTATTAGAACTACCTTCGAAGATTTGCTAAGCAAATAACTAGTTGACAGTTGTGTTACTGAATATATGACACTAACACTGAGCATTTGATTCCTGTAAATATTAAGAATTTTTGGTCATTTATCAAAAATCTCCGTAAAGTAATGTGTATTACTGCAAATATGACCCATAAAGGAAAATGCTACCAATTGGCATCGGATAATGCCGGTGCATTTTCAGTTCACTGCCAGTCATGCTACCTGAATTATAACAACATTAATGTGTTCCTTCCAACTTTGTGAATTTTGATAGTATCCTTACTCACCATCACATTGTTGTTCTTAAAAATTGTTCTTCTCTTGCTACACCCATTTGCAAACTTATTCAAACAATAATTGTTAACAGAAGCTTTCCTTCCATCTGGAAGCACTCAAATCTAGTTCTGATTTACAAAAGTGGATATAGAGCAGAAATAAGCAATTATAAAGGTATCTCAATATTGTCTTCTCTACCTAAACTTTTCGAGGAAATTCTGACAGGTGAGATTTTTGAAATGTACAAAAGATTCATAAATCCCAAACAACATAAATTTTTCAAAAATCAGTCTACCAATACAAATTTTGCCGTATTTCAAGCTAATTTTTTTTCTATCTTATGGTAACTGCTGAGATGGGTACCAGGTGGATTTTTTTTATACAGACTTGTCCAAAGCCTTTGATAGTGTGTGCCACTCATTACTGCTTAAGAAACTGGGGGAAATCAGATTGAGTGGAAGTTACTTTAGATGTATAGAATCAAGTCTGATTGACACCAATGTGTCACCATATGTGGTGCCATATTGTTTGTGTTTGCTCTATGCAAATGATCTGAAGTTTTTTCAGGAAGAATTCTAGAGGTGATGGGTTGCAGACAGATTTAAACAGGCTCTCCGAATGGTGCAATGCCACTAACCTTACTTTCTTTAAACATTGGCAAATGCAAAGTAATGTGCTTTTATAATTGTCACCACTCTGTTAACGTCTTATACAATATAGAAGGCCAGACCTTGGAGAATGTGGAATTTGTAAATGACCTGGGCATAGTTTTTCAAAGTGATCTTTGCTTTAATTTGCATCTGGATAACAACATCCTTAAAGGTGTTCTTGGTTTTATTAAGAGGCACACAAAACAAATGGTTCACCCAAAGCCATAACATGACTCTACAACTGTTTGGTTAAGGCCATATTGGATTGGTCTCCATATATGCTTGTCACATAAACAAAATCAAGTCGGTCCAGAACAAACTTATTAAATATCTGCTTTTTAAACACCATTTTCCCTCTGTGGATATACCCTATGAATCGAGACTGCTACTCTGTGGACTTAAAAGCCTTGAACAAAGGAGAAATGAGTCCTTACTTTTTTTTCCCTATAGAATGTACTGAACAATTAAATTGACAGCATCAGATGGTTGAAGCTGTATCAAGGCATATTCCTGCCAGGCATATAAAAAATCCATCTAGTTTCTGAACAGACCCATCAGACAACCTATGGTTTAACAGCTTCTGTAGAATGCATGTTATGCATTTATAATAGACTTGTTTTAACACATCTCTATCAAACCTAAAAATAAGACTTTCACACTAGTCTCAATGCATGTACCCAATTAATTTTTATTTTTTTTTCTGTTAGTTTTTTTATGTTTTTTTATGTTTGTTTTAATTATTTTAATGTACCATTTGGAACTTATTGTTCTGAAGAGTTCTTGTATAAATAAATAAATAAATATAAATATTAATATGTTCACACTCCTTGATAAAGAATATTATTATGAGGCAAATTCTATTGAAAGGGCTTTATTTATTTATTACATATTACATTTATTTAATACAGAGAAGAAAAGAAAACTCCAAATAGTATATAAATAAGAAACTTAAGAATACATTTTATACTAAAACTTGTATATTTTTCTTCATCCAAATTAAAATTAAGTACAGGTATACTACCAATACTAAATCTAAATAAATCAATGTCTTCAAAATTGTTGGTGTAGTTTCTCATCAATCTGTCGCAAATACCTGGACAACTGTAATTTGTTCTGTAGTACACGATGTGGAAATGCTGCCTTTATCTACTCTGTGTTTGAAAAATAGTCGATAATAATAATCTACTATAATTTATATTACCTGTTAGTTTATGTAAAAATACTAGTAATGCATTTTGTCCATGCAACTTTAAACTTTCAATTCCTGTTAGTTGAATATTGGTTCTATATTCTTTATCTTTATATGAAAATCTTAATTTATACAGCAAAAATGTTACAAAACAATTTTGGACACCCTCTACTCTTTCTATATTAAAATTGTAGAAGAGAGACCATATAACACTATTGTATTCTAAAATGCTACTACTAAGACTAAGTTGTACAGTCACTTAATAGCCATAATATCACAGATCTTTACCCATGTTCTACGTATGAGACCTCGCATTCTAGTAACCCTTGACAATATACTATCTACATATTTATTGAAACTTAAATCTGTATTAAATATTATACCTAAATCATTAAAATTGTTTACAAGTTGTACAGTAGTGTTCTCAATTAAATACTGAAAAACAATTGGATGTTTACATTTATGAAAGTGTATGATGTTACATTTTGGGACATTGTTTTATCGAAAGTTTGTTGTGTACCAGTTTACAAAATTTGTCAGGTCATTTTGAATTGCTATGCAGTCTTCTACAGAGTTGACAACTGAGAACATTTTTGGATCGTCCGCCTACAAAGTACATTTGCATTTTTTAAAACTACATTATTAAAGAAGAGCTCAAACAAAATAGGACTCAAGTGAATTTTGTGTTTTGTTATTATGTGTTTGGTGTAGCATTGTGTATCAAGATCGATTTCACGTAGAATCTGTATTAGCCCCGGAAAAATTGAAAATTATAAATCTTTATAAAACTGGTAAAGGTTTAATTCAAATTCAAAAACATTTATTGTGTAAAGGTGGACTTATATTGAAAAAAACAACAAATAAACTGATAATTTTCCTCTTATCTCTTGAAATACATTTTAACATTTGTTTACTGTGTTGGGAATCACTTGCTTTTTGCTGATTTTGGGTGGTTAATGGAAGGATAGTATAAACTTTTTATGAGATTGTATTTATAAATGATTCAATTCATTTTCATTTTTATTGTGGCTGTGAATGAACTAGACCATAAACAAATTGCACGGGACTGTATTTATGTGATTTAAGATGTTTAATTTAATATTCTGCAAATATGCAGTGCCATGCATGTTTGAAAGTCGGTCTAAAGAAGATGGATTGTTCGGGTCTCATTGTGATATTTGTGAAAATTGAAAAATGAAGTCTGAGACAAGCAATCACAAATAGTTGCCTCACAAGCCTTATATTCATCCAAAATATTATTTAGTTCGGAGAATGTTTGTTTTGGATTTCTTTAAATAAACTTCTCTACAAGTACACAATCATTAATTTAGATCGTCAACAGTCAAAATCCACTTTGGGGATCGTCTTCCCTCCTTTTTAAATATATTGAACCATTTACACAATACACTGCTTTGTAAGCTTTCATACTCCTAACTTCTCTGGTCTTTTTAAACAATTGTCTCTTTTGCAATGTTAGGTCCTTGTTGAAGTATATTTTTCTGTCACTTCCCTGTAGTCCACACTTTTTGGCGGTAATACCCCTTAATGCCTTGATTTTTTTAAAGATTTCCCTTTTTAATGCCGGTTGATTAAATCTTACCAATATAGGACCATCTTCGTTTTTGCTCATTCTGTAGGTTTCAATCACGTCGCACAGTGGGGCAGGAATTTCAATAATGTGGAATAAACTAATAGCAAATGCAATATAATAGTTAGTTCATTAAAAACTGTTAAAAAAACTAAAAAAAGAACAGTTTTTTGTGTATTTATAATAATAATAATAATAATAATAATAATATGTTTATAAAAAAAAATGATAAAATTAAACATTTTCGTTTTCGGATTCAGAAGATGGGTCTTCCTCGTAATCACACACACCAACACTACACGCGTCATGTGGAGCTATTAACAATTGCATGGCTTCTTGGGGTAGGTTTTGAAAGTTTTTTTTCGGCAAACGTCTTTTGCTTGTTATAACCGGGTCTGAACTTATCAAGAATAGATTTAAAATATCTTGATTTGATTTTTCACGACTACACTTCCTTGAAAAATGTTCTCGGTACATTTTAAAGTCTTTATTGCGCGCTTCTTGTGCTTCTTCTGTCAACTGACCAATTGGTAGCAAAGCAGCTGAAATTATTTCCGGTCCATGAATTAGAAATTTGTGAACAGTGGGAGGCATGGCGTACCAGGGATATTTTTCTACAAAATATCTAGCAGTGTTTTGAGCAAATAGTCTAAATTTTCCCACATTTATTTCATGACCAGATGCGACTACTATTAATATTATATGCATTTTTTTAATGAGATCTATATCAATTTTTGTTATCTCAGATGAAACTTGGCTTTGGTTTGTCCACAATTAATCCAGTCCTTTCTTTAAATATTTTTTGTATTTGAAGTTTGGTTTTATTCACTATATCCTTATCACCTGGTGCCCTAGCCTGCCATTTTTGAATTGGAAGCTTGTATGCTAAATGGAGTAGACATTCAAAAAATCGTATCCACCCATGAAGCACCGATAACCCGAACTGCAGGTTTTCAACTTTTATATTTCTTGTTATCATTTCGTCAATACGATTAAACTCTCTAGAGGTTGCCCCACAAATATAACACTTTTGCGTTGAAGTGGTTTCACTAAGAGCATTGCAAACCTTTCCGTCTACCATTGCAAATATTAATGAGTGCATCACTGTAACCTGTCTCTGATTAAATGGTAAAACAGTATTATGCAATTTCCTTATTTCGTCATCAACTTCATTTTTTTCAGTAATTGATACTTCGACAGTTTCTTTTATAAACTGTATTTTTAGAGGCCGACAGTACCTCGGGGAAGAGGGACGAGGATTCTGCCATATCACTTTTGATTTGCATACAAGACGAATTGGTACAATGGATGTAATAAATACAGCGGCATCACTTGCTTCGGATCCATGGAAAGCTTGCTTATAGGAACTATGCCCAGAGCTGCCGTCGAAGCCCCATTTTGTAAATAAACTTAATTGGTTCAATTCTTCTTCACTTAACGAGTCTATGACACTTTCTTGTACAGTAAGAAGTCGTTGAACTGTGTGGTCCAGTAGAGCCTGCAGCCTAACTTCTGCAGAGGTTTCAGATATTTTGATGGCATCTGCATTTGGATAACATAGTTTTTTTGCTTCCTGTACGTTTTTGTAGGAAGGGAACTTCTCAGGGTCACTCATTCGTATTATATTGTATTGGTGCCTGGACAATTTGGCTTCCACTAAAACTGCTAAGGCATTTTCACCTGACATCAACCTAGGCTCGCGGTCTTTTAATGATTCCTTATATGCTTTTCTATACTTGCTTGCGCGTGTTGGGCTAGTCGCAGTTACCTCATGCACCACTTTTGAAGCATCCGTTTTTCCTGAGGCCCTAAGGCTAATTTGAGCAGCATAACTTAGTTCTGAAACAGTTGCCATGCTTCGCAACTGCTCGGTTTTTTTTCTTTTCGACCTGTCACCACTTTCCTCAAAACTTTTTTTTGGGCGCCCTCCCCGATTTTCTTGAACCAAATGAGATTTGTAACGATGAAATGAAATAGCACTCTCCAACCAAATGCGATTTGCTCTTAAAAAACGATCTTCTGTTCTTCTGGAACTTGCCCATCGAGATTTCAGTTCCGATTTAAAGTGCGACAGTTTCTTAATTAAATCTTTTAAATTATCTTCAGAGCAACCCGTCTTTCCTTTCATATTTTCCGTCAAAAAAGTAAACTGTTCTTCGAAATTACTGTGACCTGAACTTTTCATGATGTCAAGCAGTTCTTGTCGCCTTATAAAAAAAGTGTTTGACGTAGTACCTGAAATAAATATAATGCTGTTAAATTTTAAAGGATTTTTTAATAAGTTCATTGGGCGTTAAGAATAACTAAGATAAGACTGTGAAAATAGTTTTGCTGTAAGTTGAACCATTTAGACTTTTATAAGCGTTCAAAGTGGTCAAAATGCACCAAAATAGCACTCTTCAAGTCTCGATATCCTATAAGCAATTGAGAATGGGAATAATAATAAACAAAGCTTATTTAGAAACTTCAGAAAATTCCAAAAATGTAATAACATAAAGGGTGTTGCGTTTAAAAAAAATTTTTGAATTAGTTTTTTTTTGTGACACCCTGTATAATTACAAGTGTCCTGGTTTAATAGATTTCTTTAAGACCTACAACTTTATACGGAAAATTGTTTTATATCGTGCACCATTTCGAAATAATGACGGTTTCGGGACTTTTTACACACTCTGTATTTAGGTACATATGTACTTAAAAAAGTAGTAAATTTGGAACAAAAGTAAAACTAAAATTATAATGGAAAAACAACACCCTGTGTTTTGAAATCAAAACTATTTTTACCCTCATAGATGCCGCCCTTAAATTGTGTAAAGCTTAAAGGTGAAAATTTAAAAATAGCCTCTTAATTAAAAAATCCTTATTAAAAACCAGGTGGCAAAAAGGGGCAAAAAATAAACCTGCGCTCTTGTTTTACATTGCCCACAAAATAAAAGTTTAAAAATGATATAACTTGGACGGCTTCGGAACCAAACTAAATGGTTGGCTTTTTATGAAATATCTTTAGTTGAGTTAGAATTTGTAAACATTTAGGTTTAATGCTTATATCTA
This sequence comes from Kuschelorhynchus macadamiae, assembly GCA_030620095.1. Taxonomy (NCBI): domain Eukaryota; kingdom Metazoa; phylum Arthropoda; class Insecta; order Coleoptera; family Curculionidae; genus Kuschelorhynchus; species Kuschelorhynchus macadamiae. The sequence goes on from JAUTXW010000794.1 coordinate 1,506,317, forward strand.
TACACATTGATATATATTTTATACGTACATTCTACTTTAAATCGTAATACATACCTGAGGTAGAAGGATCCATTATAAAAATATGATTTAGGCCCAGCAGTTAAAAACAAAAACACACCAGTTTAAACAATAACATAAAATTAAGAAAACTCAATTTATGTCTACTCTATAGTGTACACTAATTTCAACTGACAAACAGCAGGGGTCAACGACCTTAGCGGTCATGCAGTTTAATAATTTGAATGCGCAGTTGCCAAAATTATATAAAAATCATAAAAACAAATAAATTATACTGGTTTGGTTTTCTTAGTAAATTCCAACTTTTTGATGTCCTTGCCCCTCTGTGCGTCGCTTTCATTGAATGGCATCTCCATAGCTGTGAAAATACTTGTTATTTTGTTTTGTATTCCTATAATTCTGCCTTGGTGCCCCGACAATAACAATATTGTTTACTCTATTTTTTTGGTCCATTCCATCACAAAAGTTTTCAAGGAGTTTCAGCCTTTGGTTTAGGTCAGCGTTTTCCTGTTTTAGCATTTTCCATCAGAACCTCCTCAAAAATTGTCTTCTGTTCATCAAAGGAATCAGACATATGTTGTACAGATGATCTCAAATCCTGCATTTCTTGCTGTATATCTTTTTTAAATGGATGTAATAATTCGTTAAAAGTATCTTGTATAATCTTTTTAAGCCTTTTTTCATCCATGTTTAAAGTTTTCAGTAGACTAACCTCACTTTTATTGTTTATTTCACAACAATATACTTTTTCACTTTTATCTGCAACTTTCGCCTGTATCGCACAACTTCTGTGGAAACTACTCCCACAATTTTCACAATCTAGTGAGGAAACCATATTTTTTTTTACAGTGCTTACACCTTTTTTCGATCTCGCCGATTTCCGCGTGTTTACCTGACATAACCTATATTCCATAAGTACATACAAACATTCATTCACTTACCATTAACTACTTAAATTTTGAAACCCCTGTAGACCATTTGTATCTGGATTTATTTATTTACGGGCCAAGCCCAATTAACAGTTAACAGTGGGTACAATATGTTGTGCTTAAAATTAAACACAAAATTTTTACATTCATTGCTTAACATATATTTTGGTTAATAGTTATTAATTAAATTGGTTAATAGTTATTAATAAAATGACCTTTAGATCACACAAAAGTAATATAGTTTTAATAAGGGGTATAAATTAATGGGACAATAATAGATGGCTGCAATCCACGCGGGAATTAAGGATCTTATATGACATTTTAAGGTCTTTTTTGTCATGCCTAATTGACGGTGGTTCAAGATTAATCAAATTAATTATCGTAATCAACAAAGTAGTTCTCAATGAAAGGGATATTGGATTTATAGTAATTTATAGGTAGCTAAAAAATTTATGCTGCACCCGTTTGAGAGCTTTTATGCATGCTATATACTGTGGGCTCCAAACCAAAGAACAGTACTCCAAAAGTGGTCAAACCAAAGCACCAACACACACATGGGAACCATCACCATGTAGCTTGTTCACAAAGACAAGATGGACTTGGAGAAGTCGGTGTAGATTGAATGAACTACACGGTGCCCCAGACACATAGTCACTGTCAGTAAGCAGTTTCAGCTCTGTCGAATGACCAGGATGGAAGCCAAACTGTTGATTCATTAGAACGCCATTTAAATTAACGTCAAATGCTTGGCAACCAAGCATTCAAACAATTTTGGGATACCACTCAGGTTACATATATGTCTGTAATTGGTGACGTCTCCCTTGCTGCCCTTTCTATGAACAGATACAATGTAACTTACTTTCCAGAAATCTGGAACAATTCCTGCCTGGACGGAAGCATTAAAGATGAAAAACAATGAACGTAATAGTCTATAATTACAATTTCGGAGTAAACTAGGGGGAATGACATCCGGTCCAGGACCTTTAAAGATGTTGAGATTGCTCAATTCCATCAATATAGCGAAAATTGATATGTCGCTGTTTTGGATATTTCAGTTGCTGAGGGATGTTATCGGTGCAACCTGACAGGTTTGATTAGAGTAAACAGTTTGAAAGTACTCGGCAACAAATTCACAAAAACCGCTTCTGTGCCCCAATCCACCATTTTACCATTATAAGACACTCCCTCGAGTTAAGCAGTAAATCCCAATCGACAAATCCAAGGTAATCATTTAAGGCATTATAGTTACCGATTTGAAGTCGTAGTAGCAAGAGTCAGGCTGTGAAGAGACGGAATTAAAATGATCCATTGAGTATTTGATGTGAAGAGTCGAGGATGGAGGGATGTTGGAATTTTCAGTACGCAATATGAAATTATATCATTCTGTTGGTGGATCCGTAGAAAATATAAACGCAAAAAATGAAAATGAATTTTCAATTTAAGGAATACTTCATAAATAGTATTACTGAATTTGCAACATACCTTACAAATAGAACTTAAATTGCATTTAAAAAATTCCAGTATTGCTAAAATATACTTGTTGTTCATTAAGTTTTCTGTCCCTGTAAAATGAGTGCAAATAGTTCGCAACTAGGAGTGGAACTTTTAATGCGTCGTTACTTCTTTTATTTAAATATTCTCCTGCTTCTTGGAACTCTGAGGGAAATTCATGGCTCAGCCACGCTTCTGCAGCGCATTGACTGACATTTGTTGATCAATATGCATACAGGGGTCCAAAAAAGAAACAACTTCGGTAACGTTCTTGATAAACCGTTAAACAAAAATTAGAGCAGTTAAATGAGATGGAATCGATTTTTCAGGGTTTTCTGAATTGATACATTTGATGTAAGAGTCTTCAAAAAACATGAAAGTGAATACCTATTTGAGCACCATCTGGTCTTGCAAGGTAAGCTGATTTTTGAGCCTTCAAATCTTAAAATTTGCGCTTCTATATCAGGGCCATTGAATTGTTTTAAGATGGATTTTACTCGAGTATCTAACTCACCAGGTAAAATATCCTTTGGCAATAGCTGACCTGTGTAAGAATTACAAGTGAATTATTTATTTATCAACAAACAGGTAACCCCATTAAATCTTTTACAAAAAACATTAATAAAGATGGATTTTTTTTAACAATACAATATATAATGAAATGCCCAAACTGTACAAAAATGAGATATAAACCTGAAGACAATCAACACTCAGCGAGAGATATGAATTGCCCAGTATATAGGAGGAGGATAGATCAGTTCAGAAACCAGATTAACTATTCTGGATCTTTTTTATAAAAGAAAACAACATTAGCAACTGCACACAAACAAGCATTTTATCGAGTATTATTCACCAAAATGTGCAGTCCATTGGTAACTCCATAGACAGAATAAATGCAATGTTAAGTGTTCATTCTGACTGTAAGGTGCTATGCGTCTCAGAACATTGGAAATCCAAAGATCAACTGCAAAATTATGCAATTAAAAACTTTAATTTAGTGTCTATGTTTTGTCATGAAGAAGGGCAACATGGTGGTTCGGCTATATTCGTCAAACAAAATATTAAATGTAGATTTAAGTCAAAATTAAACAATATATCTGTTCACGGCATTTTTGAGTGTGCTGCCATAGAGTGTAAAATAGGAAGTTTAAATGCAATTATTATTTCTATATACAGGCCACCAAACGGAGACATAAAGGTATTTATGGAAAAACTAGAGCTAATGTTAACATCTATATTTAACGAAGATAAGGTATTCTATATAGCTGGGGATTTCAACATTGAAATGTTAAGAGAAAATAAAACAAAAGCAGACCTCTTCTCAATCATGAGTTCGTTCAATTTAATACCTACCGTTTCTGAAAATACACGAATAACATCCACTTCTTCCAGCTGTATAGATAACATTTTCACAAATTCATCTATTATTGAAGCCATTGTTTTTGAAAGTTTTGTATCGGATCACACTGCACAGAAGGTTGTTTTTGAAACGATGGACGACAACATCAAAAAACAAGAGTACATACGTTTTTTCTCAGACACAAATAAAGCTAATTTTCTGTGTAGTCTGAGAGAGCAAAACTGGTCGGATATTGTATATAAAATTGATATTTTTGATGTAAATAAACAATGGGAAAATTTTATTTCTACCTTTAAAAATATTTTTAATCAGCATTTCCCCCTAAAAAGAGTTAATAAAAATACTAATAACAAAAAAATTGGTTTCAACCCAGAAATAACAGAATGTAAAAGAAAACTTGATGTTCTATTAATTTTGTGTAAAAGTGATAATAAATACAAGGATCTTTATAAAGAAACAAAAAAAGAGTATGACACTCTCTTGAAAAAATCACGCATAACAAACTATGAAACTAGAATATCCAAATCTGATAATAAAATGAAATGTATGTGGAGAATTTGCCACGAAATCACAGGTAAAACAAAACAAAAAGATGAACTTAAATTAGAGGGAGATGCTGAAAAAATAGCAGACAAATACAATGAATTCTTAATTGATGTAGTTCCAAAATTGTTTCAATCTGTGAGTGATCACCCTCATCTGTGTAATATACCAACAAATGATAGATCAATCTATATAAGGCCAGTAACCCCTAAAGAAATAAATGAGCTAGGAACTAATATCAAAAATAAACATAGCAGTGGACTAGATGACATTCCAACTAGTATCATGAAACTCGCTTTAAGTGAACTGCAAGAAGTGTTGTGTTTTTTAATGAATAATTCTTTTAAATATGGCATATTTCCAGAAAATATGAAGGTAGCACTCAAAAAACGCCTATATAAGAAGGGCGATCCTGAACATTTGGACAGTTATAGGCCAATAAGTTTATTGCCAGCGTTTTCAAAACTGCTTGAACTTGCTATGTGTAACAGATTAGTGCTTTTTATGAATGAATGTAACTTATTTAATATAAGCCACACGGTTATTTAAGGGGTAGATCAACGCAAACTGCTATTTTTCAATTTATACAATCAATTTTGGAAATCTTCGAAAGGGGCGAAATAGCATTTGGTATATTTATTGACTTATCTAAAGCCTATGACTGTCTGAATAGAGATATACTTCTTAAAAAACTGGAGTTGTACGGTGTAAGGGGCAATGCTTTAAAATGGTTTTTTTCATATATGGACAATCGAAAGCAATCAGTAAGTATAACGAAAAATGGGCAAACATACAATTCTCAACTACTATCCAATTTTTCAGGAATAGCACAAGGCAGCATCTTGGGACCAATCTTGTTCATTGTGTTTGTTAATGATTTATATTCAATAATAAATGGACCTAACCATAAAATTATTAGTTTCGCTGATGATACTAACCTATTAATAGGAAGTAAATGTATTAATCAGTTACAAGTTAGCAGTAAAGATCTTCTCCACCGAGCAATTAATTGGTTTAATCAAAATAAATTAATCCTTAATTCATCCAAAACAAATGCCATATTATTTAGAACTAAGCAGTCCAAAACAGACCATGTTGAGTGTCTGGAGACCGATGATCAAGGTGACATTGTAGTTTCTAAGGACTCAAAATTTCTGGGCATTTACATAAATGAATATTTGGACTGGTCATCTCACATATCTGCTTTAATAAAGAAATTAAATTCAATAAGTTACGGGATGCGAGTCATTGGCAAGTATATGAATGAAAAAACATTAAAAATTATGTACTTTGCAAACTTTGAGTCTGTATTAAGGTATGGAATTATTTTCTGGGGTCGGGACAGTATGATTCAAAATACTTTTGTAGCACAAAAACGAGTAATTCGGATCATCAAAAAAATGGACTACATTGAATCATGCAGATCAGTTTTCCAAAACTCATATATAATGACAGTATATGCTTTGTATGTGTATGAATGTCTAATGTTCTTCTTCAGAAATAAAAACCTCTTTCAAACAGTAAATGTAAATCACAATTACAATACCAGAACTGATAACATTAATTACCCCATACACCGACTTCAGTTAACAGAAAGACAACCCCATTATATGTGTATAAAATTATATAATAAATTACCGCCACACTTAAAAAGAATAACTAGCATAAGAATTTTTAAAAGAGAAATTAAAAAACTGTTAATTCAACTTGAACCTTACGAGCTGGATGATTATTTAAATATGTAAATTTAACTATATGTAATGTTATTAGTTATAGATTAGTTTGTCAGTGTGATTAATGGCATGGTTCCTTTTTGTTTTGACGTTATTTCATTTTGTTTTTTGTAACAATTCTGAAAAAAAAAAGTTTATTATTATTATTATTATAATTAGTTGAAAATGGAATGTACAGATAATGATTCAGAAAACTCAATGATCTATTCAGCAGATTATGCATACCATGATTAGTTGAATGGTAGTTAATTTTAAAGGTGTCATTATTCCTCGAAAAGCAATCAGAAACTCTCAAATAAATCTGTTCTAGTAACTCTGGAGAATCGATAGTACCATTAATCAAGCTGAAGAGAAAGCAGAGGTCATTGAATTTTCTTCGATCCGCGAGAGTGTTAAGGTTCTTAGAAAATTGGTCAGTTTGGTATTTAAAATAATAAAATTTTATAAATTTAGTTTGCACTTTTTTAATATTGGGAATCTGAATATTGTCAAAAGGTGACTAGACGGATTCATACTCCAGATGCGATCTTACCAGCGAGGAATACAATGTTCTTAGACAGGGAAATGTTATGCCCCGACCCACCCTGATAATAAAACCAAGCATTTTTATAGCTTTAGATATCATTGAGTTGTAATGATTTCTGAAGCTGACTCCTTCATCAATGAGAATCCCTATATTTCTTATACTGCGTACAGGTTTATCATGCAATTGTTTTATAAAGTATACAGTACAATTACATAAAGCGTGACATTCGCTGGGCGTTCTTACATGCCACCTATTCAAAAAAATAATAAAAATATGATCAACAAAAATTAAAAAGCATTGATGATTAATCAACCCAACTCTGTTGCATTTCTTGAAGTAGTAATTTCTTTTGAAAGAAGCATATGAGTTATCAATGATTATGTTTACACAATACACAAAGTGAATGCACATATATTGGGCTAATTGAATTTTTCTTTGGAATTTATGGCATAAATAATTAAAATAAACAACACTGCAGTAATCCCGAATTGGATAAATTAGTGATTCAATCAACATTAGTTTGGTTTTTTCTGGAAAAATGTATTTGAAGGGATATAAGCTCTTTAGTCTAATATACACTGAGGTAAGTTTTTTCTTTGTATGTAATTCAAAATTTAAATTTACATCGAAAGTTATTATAATATGTAAATCCACAAAGTTATAATGATAAAATTTATTTCTGACTGCAGAGGACCCCAATATTAAATAGTTGCTTTTCTTCGCATTCAGTACTAGATTATGATCAACAGACCAGACATATATTCTTTCGAAATCTAAATTAACTTGTTGCATAGCCCAGCTGGACTTCTCCGGGGCAAAACCAGCTAAATGCTGGGTGTCATCAGCATAGAGTTGGACTGCACAAGACCTAACTCTTTTAGGAAGGTTCGACGTGCATATATTAAACAAGAGTGGACCCAGGACACTTCCTTGAGGTACACCCAAGTCTGTCATCACGGCCCCAGACCTTGCACCATCCATCTTTACCAGCTGCACTCGAGATGAAAGGTAATTAGAAAACCACAAACACACTTGTGCACAGAAACCAAAAAAAGATAACTTAGAAATTAGCATTTGGTGATTAATTAGGTCAAATGCCTTGCTATAATCAAGTAAGATCAAGCAAGATACTCTATCATCATCCATGTTTCTTGCAATATTGGTGGTAACATTAGTAAGATTTGACGCTGTATCATGACCATTCCAAAAACCAGACTGAACTCCAAGAAGAATATCCTTGCCATATAAATAGTCATTAATCATATTGCAAATGAGTAATTCTAACATTTTAGCAAAAATTGTTAGGAGAGAAACTGGTTTCAATTCAGATAAGGTTTCTAACTTAGGGTTCTTAGATAGTGAGTTAATAATACAAGGTTGGAAAATTGCCAGTCTGCAGACACAAATTAAACAAGTTGGTGGCAGCTTATGGAAATTGGCTATTTTTTAACCTTTTTATGATGTTAATTATCCATAGCTTTGGAATGTTTTTTAATACTTAGGGGAAATAATATGAATTTATAAGATTTTAAATATATTTTTTTGTTTTTAAAAAACAGTTATGTACCTATATCTAATTTCGATTCGATTCGATCGATGCAAAACGCACTAATTTACATTAATTCTATAACAAGCAAACAAGCGCCTGCAGCAGCAAATTTATGCTGCTCCCATCTCTATTAGGCTTACGGATATTCACCATTGCTTTGCCATAGCAACTGCGGTAAACAAATCTAAGCGCGAAAGCATGCGTGCGGGGGGAGTCCGATGCGGAATTTGTGACTGCTGATTGTGGTGCCTCAACGGGTCGCTCTTATGAAAAGGTGTTCTGCGCGCAAGTCATTAATATTTTTTGAGTATATAACGCAATAGTTTTGATATAAAATAATGGTATAATTAAGTAAATAATGTGAATTTATATAAAACATACTACATTTTAATAAAAATGTAGCTTATAAAACGCTTAATATTTTAAACATATTTTTATTTTTAAGTAAATAAAATAGAGCATGTAGGTGAAGCTGCGTTCCCTGGCTAGCCGCCACTGTATCATATTGTAGGTCAAACTATCATTGCCCATACATTTAGACTTTATCCTACTAAAAGCCTGATATACATCGTATTCAGATGCATTTTTAAAGTCAAAACTATTTCCTTCATGTAATCTCGAGCTCCTCAGAGAACCAATGAGTAAATCATTCACCAGGTGTTCTGCTAGCAATGTGATCACTTATAGAGTTTACCCCTTTAAAATGGTTAGGAATTTCATATCCAGCATTAGAGTGAATATTCCATTAATTAATTTTAGACCACAATTTTTTAGAATTCCTATTAGATTTACACAATTTGAAAGCCATATAGGCCTTTTTTTCACTCCGGATTGCAAAAGATAGAAAATTCTTAAGGTCAAGATAGTAATGTTTATGCGCAATGTCTCGTGTTCTTTTATATTTATTAAATGCTTTATTTTTATTTTTTAATTTAATGATTTCTTTTATTGTTTCAGTAATGTAGGGTTTATATTTTCGTTTAATGTTCACAGTTTTGATAGGAGCATGTCTATCAAAAACCTTTGAATCTAACGATTCCTGACTCATTACTGCCTTATAATCAAACTTGCATTTCCAAATCAAAAGCTGTTTTTCAAAAGTACGGAAATCTCTAAGTGATCACCCTTGAATTGGCCTTCGGGGCCTCTAAATCTAAAACTGAATAAACTAATCTATGACCAGTTAAATTAAACATTTCAATGGACCCTGAACTTTTTATATTTACCTTAATGTCAACACAAATAATATCATACAAACTACTACAGCTTCTTGTCAGTTGAGTGGGCTCATTAATGACCTGACTTAGACTAAACATGCTTAACAATGAATCCAAATCTTTACTTTGTACATCTTGTGAAAAATAATTTATATTTAAATCACTCATTAAAGTGCAGTAGTTATAAGATGGTGATAAAGCAGATAAAACATTTCCATTGCAGCTTATTTGTTTATAGTCTGTTAGGGGTGGTTTATACCATACCCCAATTAAAATTTTAATATTTTTAAAAGTTACCTCAATCTACAGTTGTTCAACCAAGGATATTTTATTATATATTGCTGACACATCAATCACTGAACACTTTAAGGACGCAGACACATACAAACAGATTCCCCCTCCTCTGGTTGGTCTATCTGCACGGTAAAGCTGGTAACCTGAAATATTTACTTGCGCCACATAAAAATTACCTTTCATTTTTTCGTGTAGTTGTTATTCAAACATTTGCACTTTAAATTCCACCAGTTTTTGCGTATATGTCGGACAACGATACTCCCAGGCAGCAGGGTTAGTTTCCACTTTGTTAATAGACTTTTGGTTGACTTTAACGCAGTTAATGCATGTTAAAGATGTTTCATTACACTCTTTTAGTTGATGATTTTTAGCATACCTAGGACAACACATATCATTATGTCCTAACACTGGAACCTGTGGTGGACGATAGATCAAAATACAAGAGTTCTAACCACACTACACCACAACTTGTTATGTTCTGGACGCGCGTTTCGCTAACCAAGTTAGCATCATCAGCAGATGATTTATATCATCAGTAACAATGGTAGACGGGGTAGTAATGAAAATTTGGTGAAATTGGAACAGAACTTTTTAACATTTTTCCATATTTTTATAGGATTTATTTGTTGAAGTTGACCAGACAACCAAATATGTAACTGTAACTAAGATACTCTTTTGTAACTAAACTAAAGTTACATTTTGCAACGAAAGATACTCAACAAAAGTATCTAGATACAAAATATTTTTTTCATAATTAAAAAAGTAACTAAGTTATAGTTACTCCACAGTCACTTAGTTATTTTAATGTTACTTAGATATTAGATACTACCAGCTCTGAGTGCATGCAGGTCAGAAATAAATATGGAAGTGCACTTCCTTGTGTAACTCGCTTGTCCACAGATAAATTCCGCGGTACCACTCTATCCAAACTCGCAATCTGTGACTTCTCACTAACGTTTTTAGTACCAACTATCTAAGCCAATTATACAGAATACAATCCAAATTATTTTACTAAAGCAATTTTTCAGGTTTTTACATATTTCTTCTTATTTATTGTTTAACATGCAATTAAAAAAGCAAGTTTTTAGTTATTTTTTCTTTGCAGATTGCCTCAACATAATAGGATAACAATAAAACCTTTCACTTACACAAACTCTTTCAAAATATTTCAAGATGGTTTACATATTTTTCGTCCAGCCTGGAAACATGATGACCTTTGACAATGAGATCTCCATAATGCAAAGGTAGGTGGCAGTTTTCATATTTAGTATTTCATAATACAAACAATTTACAATTTAATAGGAATCATCGCTAAGCAGGAAAATAATTAAACATGTATTGAGAAAAACATGATTTTTATAAGGTTTTTGAGAGATAAAGCTCAACATTCTTTTTATTTCCTTCATAGTTTAGTAACGTTTTCATGAAACTAAAATTGTGTTAATAATAATTATTATGTGTGTTCTGTTGTGGTACGTCATTTTGAATCAAGCACGGAAAGACAGTAATTAAATCACTAATATAAACTGAAATTGAGAAATTACCGCTAGCTAGCTTCCATTTATCATTTAATTAAGGTAGTACCGCACTAATTTAATGGAATTTCAAACTAAATTTTTATTTTAATATGTTAATATGTTTAGGGCTAAAAAATATAGTCTTACCTATATTTTTTTAGTATTAATAATTACAAGTGCAGGCACAAGTAATACTGAAACGAAAATACTTATCTGATATTTACAAATAGACAAGTACATTTTCTTGCCAGTGTCTCACCACACAGCTGTGGACTGTGAATCGGATTATTTAATAGTATATACGTTTCTCGAGTTGTCGGCTTTCTTTTGTAATTATTATTATTAGGGAAATATTACGAATGCGTTGGCATGAGAGGCACGCCTTAGGAGTTTAAATCCATATTAATAATATGCACCTAAATCTTTATCTTTTCTAAGTGAAACAAACAGCTTGTTAATTTAGATAAATATTTACGTTTTGGTGCGAAATGTGGAGCGAATTCTGAATAAATCGTATCAAAGTTAAGATGAAATTTTGTGTTGTTTTTGTAAATTTCCTAGGATGCAGCTCGAAACAAAAAGATTTCGTTTATTTTGTAAACGAAACGAAACGAAAAAAGCTAGAAATTTAAAATGTGTGTGACATTCTTCGCTTGAAAAAGAGAAAAAATAAACTTCCCTATTACGAAGTTTGGAGTGCCGTATACTTACATTAATAACACACATACAATATATATATATATATATATATATATATATATATATATATATATATGTATATAAAATCGGTAAATTTCCTTTACTCGGAACTTCTAGGAACTAGTAGGAATAGTGAAGTGTGACCCAGTAACATTTAGTAATACTGTCTTTTAACAAACATTTTTTTGGGCGCCATTTTGTTCCACCATATTGGATTCGTACCAATTTTGTACCAGTTTGTTCCGTCATGTTGAATTTGGACTAGTTTATCCCTGTCTCGCATTTAACTTTTCTGCAAAATTAAATTCAATTAAATAAGATTTTTTTTCGTTGGATTTTTTTAAACATTTTATTTGGCCGCCTCTTTGTTACGCCATCTTGAATTCCTACTACAACTTTAACAGTTTATCTTTATATCATACTTAATGCTTGCACAAAATTTGAAATTAATCTAATAAGTAATTTTTTCACGCTGATTATTTTAAATATTTTAATAGGCCGCCATTTTGTAGGGATGTCAATCTGATGGGTTTTCCTAATCCCGGGATTTTCGAGATTGCTTACATAATCCCGGAACTTCGGGATGAGACATCGAAAAAAAAAACAAGAAACAGTCATCTTTAATAACTTCTTTATATTAAGTTAAAACGCAGAAATTAACCGAAAATCGATAATCCGATTTGAATTCTGCAAAATCATATCGAAAGTAGAGATATCATACTGCAAAACGTTTATTCTCATTTCGCGCTAAAATTCTGTGAAATACGCGAAAATGCTTCTAAACATGAACAGAAACGGCCGAAGGCGTACTAAGCGTCTCTATTACTCGGCTACTGTCACGCGTTCGGCCGTTTTTGATCATGTTTGGAGATTTTTCGCGTATTTTACATAATTTTAGCGCTAAATAAGAATATACGTCTTGTAGTATGATACTTCTACTTTCTATATGACTTTGCAAAATTCAAATCGGATCATCAACGACGCATCCAGGCACGCTGAAAAATAGTGCATTAAAAATTCAAACCGCAATTGTGCAAAAACTATTAATCCCACAGTGCCTGGTTTTGGCATGCATAAAGTACATAGCAATAACTATTATTTCACAACTGGCCTTCGCTACAACTTGAGAAATGACGGAGACAAATTTTCGAAGAAAGGTTTTTCGGTTTTTCTCCTGTTGTTTATAACAAATAAACAAATGATTGTTGCGAGTGGACAAAATAATGGAATGATATGGACTATCTTGAGTGTGATGGCGCTCTCGGTTTTAGGTTACTATTTTTGGCAACAAATCACTTTTTTTTTGTTCTATTGATTGGGCTAATACCACAATTAATTATTGCACAAAAATTGAAATAAATTCATTAAGTAGTTTTTCAGGGTGAATTTACATTTTTGTGCAAAATTTGAGGTAAATTGGTTAAGTAGTTTTTTATTAATATTTTTTTTTTATTTCGTTAGGCTGCCATTTTGGATTTTAACTAAAATTTTACTAAGTCATCACCAGCGTTGCGTCGTAGGTTAGGTTCTTGGAAGTCCATATTGACAGGGATTTGAATTTCGGAGATCATCATTAGTAGTTTTTTTATCTGTTTCCGCGAACAGACAGACCGACGAAATTGAGAAAACATGTTTTTCGGCATTTAGGGACCCTGAAACGTATAGATCCGAAAATTCTCGGAGATGATTTTTTTCACGTTTACAATAATTTCTTTTTACCAGGGAAGTAAAAATATATTGACGGATCGCCATTATTCTGATTTTTTTCTGTTTCATAAAAAAGGGTATCTTTTTCTTTATTGAAGAAGTATGGACTTTCCAATATTCTGTTATAAAATTAAGATAATTTGTTGTAACTTTATTTTTTTCCGAAAACACTACGGTCTTCTTATTAGACGAAAACTTGTTTTCCAAGATCACACCCTATTTTTCGTTTGGTAACTCGTAACTACGGTTAGCGTCTATGGTGACGTCATAGCATGTTTTGACTTTTGATATGTCGTTCCATTCCATTGACAACTGACAGATTTATATGTTTTTTGGATTATTGTTGATAGTTAATTCCTTTTAATTTATTTTTCTAGTCTGCCAGAAGTTTCCAGTATTTAAATTATTGATTTAAATATCTATTAATGCATTCCATTATGCTTTCTTTAGTTCGTTACATGATAATGATAAACAAAACACAAACAAAAATAAATTAATTCCCCCATAATCTTTATTTTATGATTTTAATTTAAAAAAAGAGCCAGGATGTCTGCAAATTAGCAAATATGAGGATGGAATGTGACATTAATGACATTCAAATATTCTTAATTATTTTTTTTTCCATCTTTTAGTTATAATTAAATAAGGATAGTTACCAAGTAACTATCTATGGAAGCTAGTTAGATAGTATGGGATGTCTAATGTCATTAATGACGTCATGATTAGACGACGGTGACCAAGAAAACGTGGTTAGTGGTAACCAGAAGTAAACATTCTGATAGGGTTACCCCGCAAAAAAAATTATTATTGTTTATGTGCTGCAGTAGAATCGAGAATTTAAATACCCTTTGATGTCCTATTAGGCATCTTAAAACTGTGGGAAAATTTTAATGTAACGTTGCAAACAGAAACACGTGCTTTATAACGTGCCTTGTAGGCAAGACTTCCAGATAATACAACGTAATTTTCTCTAAAAGTTCTTACAAAGCGGGTTTACCTTTGATATTTATTCCTATTCTTTATCGGCTGTGTCAGGAACAGCTAACTTTAATTAGTTTATTTTAAACTGTAGGCAACAGAGTATTTTACGAGAGTTAAGTAACTAAGTTGAGTAACTATACATATTCATTTATTAACTATTGTGTTTGGCTTCGCCCACTTTTTTCACCGTTTAATCATCCAGACGGTAAGTATTTATTAGTTATTTTTCTATTTTGAACTTGTACCTATCGAACTAAGATATATACTTTAATATTAAAGTATATATCTGTTAGTATACAATTTTTTTGTATTTATTTTATTTTGATCGGCTGCTTATAGCTCATTTTAAAGCTTTAAATATTTCGAAAATGTGTATACTTTTTTATTTTTCTGTCCAAGGACGACATTGGTAGCTCTTAAACTGACCGCGAGGGAAAAAATATTTCCTTAAGTAATTTACTGCTGAAATAATTTGAGCTCCAATATTTTGATTGTAAACTGGTTTTTGATATTTGAAGAAGTCACGAAGGCCTAAGTATAATATACCGTTAAATTTTACCGTGGTTGCATTAATGACTGTACGCCCTATATTATAGGGTACAGTGTCGGAATTTCTGCCTACGTTCTCCAAATACCCAAACATGCATTTGCATTCCAACGTACCTGTGCAGAAAATGCGGTAGTACTTCCCCGGTCGTTATTGTATCACTACAACTACTTTCTATTGATAGCAGTGCTCAATGTTCCAGGTGGTCACTGGGGATTCCAATCCCGGGATCCCGTGATCGTTCTAATTTTAGTCAGTTTTTCGATCCCGGGAAATAAACAAAAAGTCTCGGAAAGTGCGCTTAGTAAAATAACTCACAATGACATAATTGCTGAGTAAACGCAGCCAAAGCCACCAAAACTTGGCGCCCTGTAATGAAGACAAGCGATAATTCCCCTGCGCTTTGTCGGTGAAGCACCGAAACGACCGAATCATATCTCTGGTCTTATTTAGAAATTTAGATTTATTTTAGTCATTGATTTATGATGTTAACTTTATGAGTATTAAAAAATAAAAACAAATTGCTTTGACCAGTGCTAACAAAGTTAAAATAAGTAATAAAAGTAAGTTTTTTTGTATAGCATTAAGTATTGCTTTTAAGATTAATAGCAAGTTTATCGTTTAGACTTTATTTTCAATTAAGTATTTGGGCAATGATATAGTTATTTTATACATACTTGATTTTATATTATGGCTGTATGTAATAAAAATAGAGGCTCTAGACATTTTACTATATTATAAACTTCGATATATTATTTCTACTGATTCATTGGACCGAAATTTTGTCACTTTCGGTTGGAGCTGTGCTAAAAATACCAAATCAGAAATCGCATTAACAGACAGCAGTGGTAATTTCAAAATCGGTTTTTAGGGCTCATGGAAAAAGCAAACAAGTATGTCCTACAAAAACGAAAAGCAGATGATAAGTAATCGATTTAGTTTTACTTCTTAATTGAATCTGATGGTGGCGAGACCGCAAAATGCAAAAAGTGTCCTGCGGTGCTATAAACAAAAGGAGGGTCTACCAAGGTTTTATTAACACATTTGTTAAAAAAACATGAAATGAACTATCGGGAAGAGGTGAAGGTACATCCAAAGAGGATACCTGTGCATCAGTAGTGGCTGAAAAACAGAGGAGGCTGATTTCATTATTTTTTAAAATGGAAATATTTATTGTACCATTTTAGCACATATGGTGGCATTGGATGGCATCCCTCTTTCCAAATGTGTGACTTCAAAAGATTTGCGTTTGTTTACATCAAATGGCTTTCCTCTTCCAAAATCGACAGTTACCATAAATTCACATATTTTAAAATATAGCCATAAATGTCGTGATTTCGTTAAAAGAGATATTAGAGATTTAAAAGAAAGGGGCAAAAAATTTAGTTTAAATTGAATGAATGGGCTTCACAATCAAATAAACATTTTATGAATACAAATGTCTACTCAGATTATGATAAATTTTGGAATCTAGGATTGAGAATGAGAATAAAACATTCCATGACAGCAGAAATATGTCTTGCAAGACATATTTCTGCTAGAAATGTATAATTTGTCTTTAAACGATGATATTGTTTGCAATGTGACTGATGGCTCAAGTATAATGGTAAAAAAAGGAAAAATGGTTGCGCCTTACCGACAATTATGCTTAGCACATGGAACTCATTTGGCAGTAGTAGATTTTCTCTGTAAAAATAAGGACAATATCGAGTATGACATAGATGCCATGCGATAAGAATCAGATGAAAACGATAGTGAAGGTGAGTACGGTTCATTGGAAGTGTTACAAAATGTTTCTGAAAAGGTTCTCTCAAAAAATTATAATATATATTTCGTCGTTTCAATAGTTAAAGAGGTGGTTAGATTATTCAGAAAATCTCCAACAAAGAACGATATTCTTCACAAATATATCAAAGAACGCGGCAAAGAACTTAAACTTACTTCAACTTGATTGCAAAACAAGATGGAGTAGTCTTTTAATAATTAATGTTAGAATGATTTAACAGATTTAAAAACTGAATTATAAAGGCTATGACTGATTTACGAATTCCCGTTATTAGTGATAATGAGTTTCGAGTCGTTCATAAGTTGGTGTGTCTTTTGGAACCGATCAAAGTGTGTGTGGAAAGTCGTTGTCGTCGAGACATGAATCTTAATAAAGCAGATATTGCTTTGGTATGTATGCTGCAGGAAATTAAAAAAGCAGTTCTCTGTTGGGGCAGGTCCTTGAATATCCTTTGAAATAGAATTCAGCAACGTAGGACTATTTTGTTCAGCCTAGTTCGATATTTAAACGATCTAAACTGGATTCACGATCAAAGCGACACTTTGTTTAAAATACCTGAGAAGGTCGTACTAATGAGAGAATTTAAAAATCTAATAGAAAGGCTTAGAAAAAAGGAAATGGACAATCATGTTCAAGACGGTGAGGATGAAAATAATGTTACGATTGCTGAGCTGCAGAAAAAAATTGGCAAGGAAAGACCCAACAACTTTAAAGAAACGCTTGCCCTGAACAAATCTGTTTCTTGTGCGACATCACATAGCGTATTTGGCATATAGCCGAATAAATGAATTTGTTCGATAATGGAGGAATTCGCGGGACAAATTTACAATGCGTATATGACTTTTTAAACACAATTTCGCCAACAGGTGTTGAAGCCGAAAGGTGCTTCTCATCAACTGGATCGATACTGACAAAGTTTCGGTCTCGTTTAAGGGACGACACTTTTGACGCAATTGTGTTTTTGCGTTATATTTTTAAACCCTAACACCAGTGGCGGCTCGCCAGGGGACGCAGGTGAAGCGCCTCTTCACCTACATTTTCCAATCAATTTACTTAAAAATAAAAGTATTTTAAAAACATTAAGTATTTTGTAATTTACATTTTTATTATAAAAATGTAGTATGTTTTATATAAATTCACATTATTTACTTAATTATACCATATTTTTCTATCAAAACTAGCGTTATATACTCAAAAAATAATGACTTGAAAAGGTAGCGCGCTGAACACCTTTTCATAAGAGCGACCCGTTGAGGAATCACAATTAGCAGTAACAATTAATAGTAATAGTAATAGTAATAATTAACATCATAAAAAGGTTAAAAAAATAGCCATTTTGGGCGTGGCACCTCGAAAAATGTTGCTACCTACGCTGCGCTTCACCTGTCACTAAAGAAGTTTAAATTTAGACCAGGTCTAACTTGACAGTTACAGGTTTAAGATGGCATTTTTAACAATTAAACAAATAATTTTTCTAAATGTTTACAATTGCAAAATGACAGTGACATAAACGAAACATAACTGTCGAACTAAGAGGTTTAAGTACCATGGCAACTAGACCTGGTCTAATTGTTAAACCCTTTTAGTAAATACGGGGGTAAATGTTCTGTATTTTTATTTAACATTAAATTTTCTACATTTTTATTTAACTTTGTTAAAAATAAACGTTTCATTTCTTCAGTTTTTAGTTTTTTTAACCCTTAAAGTTCTATACATATTTGTATTTAACCCTAAATATTCCAAATTTTTATTCGTCTTTGTTAAAATATAAGTGTTTCATTTTTTTATTTCAAGTTATTTTTTTAAACTCTTAAGTGTTCTATATTATTCTAAATTTAACTCTAAATGTTACAAATTTGTATCTAACTTTGTTGAAAAATAAACGTTTCATTTATTTATGTCAGTTATTAATAGAAAATCAAAAAAAAATCGCATTCAATTTATTTACAATTCAATACCGAAATGAATCCCGGGATTGTATTATGAGGTCCCGAAATTCCCGGGATTGTCAGTCTTCGGGGTTGTAATCCCTAGTGGTCACCCAGTAGTACTAGTCGCCCTTGGCGATGTTTTAGTATAATTATTGCTTGTGATCGGTCCAAAGCAAGGCATTGCCGCGTCAGATTGCCGATTTGATAGAGCAGGGGATCAGTGTAAAGTTTATGCATGTTTGTTTAAAAAACTCTATTGGGAATTAGGGAATTAGGCGGTTTGGCGCTATATCTGGCGATTTAAATGCCTTAATGTGTTTTGTTGTTCGTGTGGCAAATTTGCTTTCACATTATATCTATTTTCTTAAATATTGTTAGCAGTATTAAAATATATCGCACTGCTGTCTGTTAATACGATTTCTGATTTGGTATTTTTAACACAGCCCTAACCGAAAGTGACAATATTCGGGTTCAATGAATCAGTAGCAATAATATATCGAAGTCTATAGCCTCTATTTTTATTACAGGCAGCTATAATATAAAATCAAGTATGTATAAAATAACTATTTCATTGCCCAAATATTTAATTGAAAATAATTTCATGACTGTGAGATCCGCTAGAGGCTGCTGCTAACTATTAATATTTAGTTATTAGATTCAATATAACCCCCTTTCACCAAAAGTTCAGAGTAAGGGTGAGTTAACAACTGATCACGGTTACTTTATATTGGTCCACACAATTTCACAACTTATAATTATGAGTTGTAGGGTTTTAACTTTTCTTTCCTGTTTTTTGTTTGTGGGTTTTAAAACGGTTTTGTAAGCATAGGATTCGACAAGCATCGACTATAGAGTTGATGCAATGATGATTCGAATTGTTTGACTTCGTTGCGGTTACAGACGAAGTACGTCTGAAAAATTATTTCTTAGTATTTAAAATTTAATATTTCTTTCGTTTAATTTCCATAAATAATAGATTTTAAATCAGAAATAGTTGTCATAGTCTCGTATACAACGTTTTTAAACGTTGACGTAGCTACATCATGCCAGGGGCCTGTTTTTATTTTGCGGGCGGCCTCGAGACATTTTGCAAATCATTTAAAGCCCTAGGCCCCGTAGTCTTAACTCTGGCCTGTTTTTGGTGTTGCATTTATTTATAATGTCATTATGTACCAGCGTATAAGGGGCCCTTTGTCGAAAATTGCAGGGGGCCCAACATTTGTAGTTACGCCACTGTTTTTATCTAAGTCAGTTTTATTTGTTTTATCGAAATTAAACTTGGTATATTCTATTATTAAATTGTCAACTAGTCTTAAATATTGAAACTACCGGGTACTATAAAGAAATATTT
Organism: Kuschelorhynchus macadamiae; assembly: GCA_030620095.1. Classification (NCBI taxonomy): domain Eukaryota; kingdom Metazoa; phylum Arthropoda; class Insecta; order Coleoptera; family Curculionidae; genus Kuschelorhynchus; species Kuschelorhynchus macadamiae. The sequence continues at coordinate 1,526,496 of JAUTXW010000794.1, forward strand.
TCTTTGCCAATATATTAAAATGAGATTTTGGTTGATAAAAAAATGATCATTTTGATTTTTTTTACCATAACAGCGTTGTCATATCTTTTTTTATTTCCGATTTTCTGCTAGTAAGTTTTGTTTTTTAAATGGGACACTCCTTATGCTGATTTATTATGATATTCAAAGTTCAACTATGTGTCAAAATACAACCTTGAAATATCATGGTTGTCCAGATATGGTTTGGACTTAATTATATATTATGGCATTATTTGCCGATTCGAAAAAAAAATCTTTTTGGCTAACCTTACTTCTGCACATAGTTATTTAATGGTCTTTTGAAACATTTTTATTTTGCGCCATTTGATTCCACCGTATCGGAATCGTCCAATATTTTACCAGTTTCTACCTTTGCCACATTTTTTGGGCATGATTTTAAATAAATTGTATATTTTTACACGATTTTTATGACCGACATTTTGTATCGTAATTTTAAAATTTTACCAGTTAATCCCTGTATCGCATTCAATTCTGCTGCAAAATATTAAGTGAATTAAAATAAGAAGATTTTTTTATATTAATTTTTTAGACAAATAAATTTGGCCGCCATTTTGTTTCTCCGTTTTGAATTCATACAACAATTTTACCAGTTTATAGGTACAGCACGCTTAATGGATGCCCAAAATTTAAAATCAATCTAATAAGTAGTTTTTCAGGCTGTTTTTTAAAATAATTTCTTAGGCCGCCATTTTGTTTTGCTAGAACAAATTATCCAATTTACACAAACAATCCAATTTTGTAAATTGGATAATTTGTTCTATAGTAACAATTTGTTTTAACATTTCATTAGGCCGCCATTTTGTTTCGTCACATTGGATTTTTACCAAAATAATACCAGGTTATCCCTGTATAACCCAAAATTTGAAGTCAATCGGGTAAGTAGTTTTCGCTATGCCGCGAAATGACAGAGTTGGGAAAACATATTTTTTGGCATCTAAGGATTCTGAAACGTAAAGATATGTAAAAATTGTATTTTTTTACGATTACAATTTTACCAGTTCATTTCTTTAATTCTTGCACACAATTTGAAATCATTCTGTTAAGTAGTTTTTTCAGGATGAATTTTTAAATATTTTATTAAGTCGCCATTTTTTTCTGCCATCTTGCATTCGTACCAAAATTTTACTAGTTAATTACTACAAGACTTGTTTGAGTGCAACATTTCAGGTAAATTGGGTAAGTAGTTGTTTAGTAATAATTTTTTTAACATTTGACTAGGCCGCCATATTGTTTCGCCATACTGGATTTTCATCAAAATGTTACTAAGTCATTCCCATATGAATTTTTGACCAATTCCTTCACGATTACAATATTTCCATTTTACGAGGGAAGTAATAAATTCAATGAGTAATTTTTACATTAACTCACACGGTCATTTTGTTACATCATTTTGAATTCGTAGCAGTTTATCCTTATATCACATTTAATTTTTCTGCAAAATTTAAAGTCAATTGAATAAGATTTTTTAAAAAAGTTTTTTGGTCCCCATTTTGTGCCGCAATCTTGAACTGATGTCACAGTTTTACCAGTTTTACTCTTACCACATTTAACGCTTGCACAGAATTTGAAATTAATCTAATACATAGTTTTAGAAAAACGGTTTTGAAATGAAATTAATCCCTCAAAATTTATATATTTATTTGGCATGCAAATAATTTACGAAGTAAGCCTACTTTGAAAATGAATATGAAATCTTAATGTCAAACAAACCAGATGTTTGATTTATAGTTGTTGGGGACTGAGCGAGCGTTTTGCTAATTTGGTCACGTGCTAAGCGGTAAAGTAAAACTCCTTAGAATAGTGCCATTTTGCGTCCTATTTTTAAAGCGTAAAATCGTAGATAAATGTATATTGTTAGCAGTGGCATAGCTACACCCTAGCTAGCCCCCGCACCACAGGGGGTGAACTGATGCCTGAAGATTTACTAGAATCATGAGAGGGCCCAAAAAATTCAGTTAGCCTAGGGCCACCAAAAATCACGATCCGCCACTGGTTTAAACTAATTGTTTTTTTATTAACTCAATGTCGGTAACCTTCGTGTTTAACAGTATGTTCTTAATCACATGTCCTAGTTAAATACTTTAAAATCCACGGTACTTTTCGGAAATACAAAATTGTAAAAACAAAATAATATAAAGTTCTTACATTCGTCCACCTGTTTATTTGATTAATTATTATTGATGTAAGTTCCAAAAACCCGTTTTGAAATAATATACGTTAATTGGTAGGCTACTAAATAAAAAATCGGTAAATTCACCTTTACTCTAAACTTACCTTGTATATAATTCCATTACGTGCAGATATCACAATTTATACAAATACTCGTTCAAAACCTATAACTGTAATTTATTTTATTTTTTTAAGTTACCACCAAACAACTACGTATATGAATTAATAAAATGTGTTATCTGTGTTTAGTAGAATTATATACAGGGAAGTTGCAGATTTGTATATTATATTATTATTATTATTATTTATTTATTTTACGTTATTATACGTTACTTAACATAATCTATAAAAACATAAATTATGTCATGTTCGTGAAATTCGCGACGGTTTTCAGCGACGAATTACGTTCGCAGGGCATCCTCAGTTATTCCTAAAAGGATGAAAATGTAATCCCATGCAATATCTAGTTTAAAAATAAAGTATCTTTGAATGTGTTTTTTAACCCCTTGGACGGCAGTGACAGCGGTAATATTTGGTAGAAGTACTCCTTAGTACCCCCTCAGTGATTCCTAAAGAGATGAAGTGTAATCTCCTCCAGAATCTGGAATAAAAAAATAATCTATCTTTGAATGGCTTTTTACCTTTATCTATTATTTCGCTTTTTTACCCCCTTGGACGGCACTGACAGTAGTAATATTTGGCAGAGGGACTCTTAAGTACCTTACTAGTTCTTCTTAGAAAGATGAAAGTGTAATCCCATCCAAAATCTGGAATAAAAAAGTACCGTTGATATGTTTTTAACGTTATAAATTATTTCGCATTTTTACCTCCTTGAACGGTACTGACAGCAGTAATGTTTGACAGAAGTACTTTGTGGTACCTCTTCAATTTTTCCTGAAAGATCGAAGTCTAATCCCATCCAAAATCTGGAATAAAAAAAATAAGTATCTTTGATATGCTTTTTAACTTTATATATTAGTTCGCGTTTTTACCCCCTTGGACAACTCGGACAGCAGTATTATTTATTAGAAGTACTCCTTAGTCATTCCAAAAAGTTGAAAGTGTAATCTCATCAAAAATCTGGAATAAAAAAATAAAGTACCATTGAATGGCTTTTAATTTTATATATTATTTCGCGTTTTTACCCCGCAACTGACAGTAGCAATATTTAGTAGAAGTACTCTTTAGAACCTCCTCACTTATTCATCAAGAGATGAAAGTGTAATCCCAACCAAAATCTCCAATTAAAAATAAAGTATTTTTGAATGGCTTTCTAAGTTTGTTATTTCGCGTTTTTACCTGGACAGCACTGACAGCAGTGATATTTGGCAGAAGTACTCTTTAGAACTTTCTCAGTTATTCATAAAAAGATGAAAGTGTAATTCCCTCCAAAGTCTGGAATAAAAGGAATAACTCACTTATTCCTAAAAAGACGAAAATGTAATCCGACCGAAAATCTGGAATAAAAAATAAATTCTCTTTGAATGGCTTTTTAATTTTATTTACTATTTCACGTTTTTACCCACTTGGACGGCACTGACAGTGGTGATAATTGGCAGAAGTACTCCTTAGAACTTCCCCAGGTATTCCTAAAAAGATGAAAGTGCAATCCCATCCAAAATTTGGAATAAAAAAATAAAGTATCTTTGAATGGCTTTTTAACTTTATATTTTTTCGAGTTTTTACCCCCTTGGATGGCACTTGTAGCTGTAATATTTGTATATGTATTGTTTTATTTATATATTCTCTAATACCTTCTTTTTAAATTACCTATGGGTTTACAACCGGAAATCACCGGAGCCCCGATAGGTGGTGCTAAATGTTACATTTAACTTGTAGTACTGTTTCAGTATGATAGACGTTTCGATTTTGTAACATCGAGGAATCTGTTATTTCAGATCTCCCTGGGTACAAGCCTGCCTGATGAGGGTAGAGGCTCAGAAATCATGATCGCAGGAGGGTACCCTGTGACATAATCGAAAGCACTTCTTCTTTTAGGCCGTTATGCACCTGCAGAAATTATATATTTCTGCTATTATACATAATACCTTCTTAGTTATCCTTAGTATCTTTAATATGTTTTTTAACTTTATATATTATTTCGCTTTTTTACCCTCCTAGACTTCACTGACAGCAGTAATATTTCGCAGACTTACTTTTGGGTGCCTGCCATCCTAGTTATTCCTAGAAAAATCTGGAATAAACAAATTAAGTATCTTTAATATGCTTTTTTTATATTATTTTGCGTTTTTACCTCCTCAGATGGCACTGAGAGTAAGCTTTAGGTAGAAGTACTCTTTGTTATTTATTCTTAAAAAGATGAAAGTATAATATTTCTTACCACACTTGATATTACCATTTTGTGCAATCGCCATTCTGTTTTGGCACATTAAATTTTTACCAAAATGTTACCATTATTACCCATGATTTTTGACCACAATTTAAAGTCGATCGGGTAAGTAGTTTTTGAGCTATGCAACGCACAGACAGAACGACAGTCCGACGGAAATGGGAGAATATGCTTTTCGGAAAACGCAAAGATCTGCAAACATTTAGGAGGATGATTTTTTTTCACGTTTACAATACTTCCATGGCTGTTCTTAGGACCATTTCCAGGGGGGAGGGGAGGGTGCAACAGTGTCCAGATACAGGAGCATTGTGTGCCTTTAATAAGTAAGTGATTAGAACAGATTTTCTAAAATACAAGGGAAAATAATTCTATACAATGAAAGTTCTGGGTAAAGGCGAATTTATCGACTTTTACTTTCCTCATAAAGAAAGCATTGTAATCGTGGAAAAAAGTCACCCCCCAGATTTTTTCAGATCTTCACGTTTGTAAAAATCCATAATGGTGGAATAATTATTGCTAACATATTACTATTCTAATGTACCTCAAATTTTGCACAAAAACCAAGTATTATGAGAAAATTCACTGCGAAAATTTGGATGGCGAAACAAAATGGTGGCCTAATAAAATATTTAAAAATTCAACCTGAAAAAGTACTTAATGGATTAATATCAAATTTTTTTACAATAATTAATTATTGTATAATTGTGGTACCTACGAATTATTAAAATGTTTTTAATCGTGAAAATATCACCAGGTTTTACATATCTTGACGATTTAACATCTCTGCAGGATGCCAAAAATAAAAAGAAACCGTTTTATCAACTCCGTGGGTCTGTCTATGGGTATGTTTGTTTGTTGGTCGCTCTGTTAACTCGCGGCATAGATTAAAAGCTACTTACCCGATTGACTTCAAATTTTGTTCAAACATTAAGGAGTATATGGGGATGACGTGGTAATATTTTGGTAAAGATCTAAAATGACGGAACAAGATGAGGACCTAGTGAAACGTTAAAAAAATTATTGCTACAAAACAAATTATCCAATTTATCTCAAAGTTTGCACAAAAATCAAGTATTATATAGGAATAAACTGGTAACATTTTGATATGAATCCAAGGTAGCAAAAGAAACTGGCTGTCTAATAAAATATTTAAAAAATCAGCCTAAAAAGCTACTTATTAATTAATTAAATTAATTTCAAATTTTGTGCAAGCATTAAGTGTGATACAAAAATCGATCCCGGCATAGGTAAAAACTGGTAAAATACTAACAAAACAATGGCCAATATAAATGTTCGGAATCAAAGTATATATGTGTACTAAATGACCAAATTTATCTATTATTTCCTTCCCTCGTAAAAGGGAAGTATTGTATTCGTAAAAAAATCACCCTATGAGATTTTTTTCAGATCTTTACGTTTCAGGGTTCCTAGATGCGGAAAAACATGTTATCTCTATTCCGTCGGCCTGTCTGTCTATCTGTATGTCTGTTTGTTGGCGGCATAGCTAAAAAACTACTTACCCGATTGACTTCAAATTTCGGTAAAAAATTAAGGGTCATATGGGGAAGACCTAATAACATTTTGGTAAAAATCCAGTATGGCAAAACAAAAGGGCGGCCTAGTAAAATGTTAAAAACATTATTGCTAAAAAACAACTTATCCAATTTATCTCAAATCTTGCACAAAACTCAAGTATTATGTAGGAATCAAAATTTTGGTACGAATCTAAGATGGCGAAACAGAATGGCGGCTTAGTGACATATTTAAAAATTCAGCCTGTAAAACTACTTAAGGGTCTGATTTCAAATTGTGTGCCATAAATAATTGTGGTATATAAATGAACTAGTAAAACTGTGGTACTAATTCAAGATGGCGGGACAAAATGGCGTCTAAATAAAACATTTCTAATCTTGAAAAAATCACCCCCTGCGGTCCGTCTGTCGGTTTGTCTGCCTCCCTGTCAGATCACGACATAGCTTAAAAAATTCGACGAACTTGGTGAAAAATTAAGGGTTATATGGAGGTGATCTGGTATTTTGGTAAAAATCTAGTAAGCCAAAACAAAATGGCGTTCTAGTGAAATGTTACAAAAATTATTACTAAAAATTTACCTAAACAATTTATCTCAAATTTTGCAAAAAAGTATTATGTAGGAATCAACTGGTAACATTTTGATACGAATCCAAGATGGGGAAATAAATTGGCGGCTTAGTAAAATATTTAAAAGTTCAGCCTGAAAAACTTCTTAATGGATTGATTTCAAATTGTGTAACAATAATAATTGTGGTATACAAATAACCTAGTAAAACTGTTGTACTAATTTAAGATGAATCATCTCAGGTTTTACATATTTTCACTTTTTAGCATCCCTAGATGTCAAAAAATATGTTTTATCAACTCCGTCGGTCCGTCTGTCTTTACGGCATAGCTTAAAAACTACTTATCAAGTGATTTCAAACCTTAGCCAAAAATTTATATTTTGAACAAAAATCAAGTGTTACATAGGAATGAACTGGTAATATTTTGGTATGAATATAAGATAGCAAAACAAAATGGCGGCTTAAGAAAACACAGATTAATTTCAAACTTTGTGCAAGCATTAAGTGTCATATAGAGATAGACTGGTATAGTTGGGGTACGAATTCAAGATATTCCGCTGTCTTGGCCGGCGGCCAAATAAAATTTTTAAAAAATCAAGGTAAAAAAATCCTATTCAATTGGCTTTAAATTTTGCAGAAAAATTAAATGTGATATAGCCATAAACTGGTATGAATTCAATTATTAAAATATTTTTTGAATTCAGTTTAAATTATGCGCAAAAATCAAGTATGGCAAAGGTAGAAACTGGTAAAATATTGGTAGGAATTCAATATGATGTAACAAAATGGCAAATAGAATGTTTTAAAGGACAGTATATGTGTTACTAAATGACTATGTACTGTACTAAATTGGGTCACAATTCATTATTCCCAATAAAAGGAAACATTCATAACGAGGGAAGGTCCGGGTAAAGGAAATTTACCGATTTTTTATTTAGTAGTCGTGAACTATATTAATAATAATTAATAAAGTAAATGACGGACGGACATACGAACTTATTTTGTGTTTACAAATTTATATCTTTGAAAATTATCATCGTTTTAGGCTTCCTAAATTCCGATAAACATGATCTCCCATTTCCGTCATTCTGTCTACGCGCTTCCATTCCGGGAGTTTCTATCAGAAAATATTAAAAAAATTATCAAGAAACTACGTATCTAATGGGCAATAGAATGTTAAAAAATTCAGTACCTATCAAAAAACTCTTATCGAATTGATTTGAAATTTTGCACAGAAATCAAGTGTGAAACGGGGATAAACTGGTAAAATTTTAGTGAGAACCCGATACGGCAAAACTAAATGGCAGGCTAATAAAATTTTTACATATTCTGTAAACTTCCATTTCCCGGCATAAAATCTTATATGATGATGATATAAATGATCTAATTTATTTTTAAGAGACTATTTAAATAAAGTTATACAAAGTAAATAGTAATAGTAAATTAAAAACAAATTTTAAAAAATCGCTTAATTCTCTTTTACCAACAACTTCCCTCGTACAGGATTCCAATGTTTGGTTATAATTTAAAAAAATGATAAATTAGACTATAGGATTTATATCAACTTATTACCAAATATTTTTATGCTTATATACATATACTGTGTTATCTATACGTAGTGGAATTTTGTACGAGGAGTTTTTAAAATTCATAACTTTGTTCTTTGCATATAATAGCTGTTAGGGCACAAATTCACATAACTAATTTTTTAGGAGTAAAATTATTAATGCAAAACATTTTTCCAGCTATTAAATCAGTCGCCTGTTATTTAGTCGTATCGTGTCAATAAAGTTTTCCTCGTGTTTTGTGCAAAAAAATTAAGTTTTAACTATTAAAATTGGTACTATCCAAAAAGTATTATCTAAATCCACATTCTCATTCAAATTGAATTCTTATCAGTCAGGACCGTTGTTCTATTTAGAAATTATTAGATGTATCTTTTTTGCGAATTAAATTTTCAAACAGTTCAAGGCTCTCTGCAAGGCCAAACAACGCACACGTTGAGATCTACATGCGCCATTATTTTGAATGGTCGAAATTCACAGACCTACGCATTTCTGAGGTTACAAAGTTGCTTTTATATTGGGATTAATTAACATTTTTCTAGCTCACGGCCGTATTTACACGTAAATACGTTTGGTTGTATCACTTGTTGTTTTATCTTAGATCCTGGTTGTAATCTGGATGTAAATTTCAAAGTATAGTTATAAAGTTTGTATGTAGTTGTAATTAAAAATAGAAGTAACTCGTTTTTCAAATGTTGCCTAGTTTTAAATAACGTTTTAGAAGGAATAATTTTCTGTGCTAAAATTTTTATCAAAAATTGAACACTCGATAGATAAATATTGTGTCCGGAATTCGAACCTGTACATGAGGACCACGTTTATTATAAGAGATAGAAAAATGAGAATATGAGGAAAGTTTTAGACAATTTTGTTAAAATTCTAATGGTACTAGCAGATCGCTTCTAACTATTCCGGTTTTGAGATATTGAGAAAAAAAAGAAAATAATGTATTTTTAAAAATATTCTATAAATATTTTACAGGGTGTCCCACTGAGAAGTAACACATTTCGCAACTTAATAGCTCAGAAACGAAAAATGATATCGACATGCGGTTTTCACCAAATAGCTTAGAGCTGCCTAAAGTTTCTTACTGGCTATGTTGCCAAATTTTTTGTTGTCCTAGTGTCGCGGAAATGGGCACTTTTTGGAATAAATTGCTGTTTTACTTTAAATGGAACACCATTATTATGCCCCCGCTAGCTTTCAAAAATACATAGTTTGGATATGCTAATTTTACATTTTTAAATTCTTAAATTAATTTATGAATCTCCTGCTTTGATCCAATTGCACACCAATACAACGAGCGAATTATAAATATGGGTATATTAACAGGAATTGGCGATCTTAGATTTTACCTATCAATAGTCGACAGCAAGTAACATATCGACACATTTTAATTATCGATAGGTATTTATACCTATCGATAGTTATTAATACCTATAAAAAGAATAAAAAAGTCCTCGCTTTTAAATATGTAAACCAATTGATATCTAGCGATAGGTATCAGATAAGTATCGAGTTAACGGATAACTATCCAGTTATCGTATACCTTTCGATATTTTTTTATTTATATACATATTATTATTCGAATCCAATAGCCTATATGCCCATGCCTAATAAGTGATGGAGCTGCACAAGTGGGTTCAGTGGATGTTTTTTGTTAGCCATAATGCAGATTTTTTAAAAATCAAAACACGTAATTTTGTAAGCAGTCTGGTTCTCATTCTAAACAGGAAATTTCCATACGCATTTTGAAACATTTCCCGATGAATTATTTCTATAACATTTCTTATGTTAAATTTAAGTTTTTTCATATTTTGTGGTAGGGGCTTATAACATCTTTCCTTTACGTAGCCCACAGAAAAAGTCCAGTGTCGTTAGATCTGGGGAATATGGTGGTCATGATATAGGCACAGCTCAAATTTTTAATCTGTGATATAGGTCCTTTCCTGTACAAAAACTACATCCAATGAATTTCTTGTAATATTTGAATAGCATGCTGGGACGTAAATTGTTGAAAGTATATGACTTCAAAAATGTTATTGATTTTGTTTCTGCATATGTAATTACTAAAAATGTTTTTTCGATTTGGCTAAATATTTCAGAAATTTATAAAAATTACAACTGAATTAAAGTAAGAGTTTTACAAATTAATTTTAAAAATTAAAAACGTAAAATTAATATATAAGAGCATAAGAATATATTGGGTGTTTCATTTAAAATAAAGCAGCAATTTAGTCACAAAAATGTCTATTTTCCGCGGTTCTAGGAAGGAAACTTTGGGCAAACCAAGCCATTTGTTAAAAACCGCACTTCCATATCTCTTTTCAGTGGGAGATCCTGTACCTATTTCTCATTTTCAACCAACTCAGTTTCAAACCAACTTTGAAAAAAAATCACCCTTTGTGATTTTTTCAAATATTTACGTCTCAAGGTCCGTAGATGACGAAAAACGTTTTCTCGATTCCGTCGGTCTGTCTGTTCGCGACATAGCTAAAAATTCAATATGGCGAAACGAAATAGCGGCCTAGTGAAAAACTAAAAAAATAATATTAAAAAACTAATTATCCAATTTACCTCAAATTTTGCAAGATGGCGGCGTAATCAAATATTTATCAAATCAGCTTGAAAAACTAGTCATTAGATTAATTTCAAATTTTTTTGCAAGCATTATGTGTGACATAAAAATAAAATGGTAAAATTGTGGTTACGAATTCAAGATGGCGAAACATAATGGCGGCCAAATATGATATTTACAAAATCAACGTAGAAATATCTTATTCAGTTGATTTCAAATTTTGCAGAAACATTTAGTGTGATTAGACATAAACTGGTATGGTTCAACATGGCGGAACAAAATGGTGGTGTTAAAAAAAATTGGTGTAAAAATTAAGTATTCAATTTAGTTTAAATTATGCCAAAAAATCGAGTGTGGCATAGGTAGAAACTCGTAAAATATTGGTACGAATTCAATAAAGTGAAGGCGCCCAATAAAGAAATTTGACGACTTAATATACGAGCTCTAACAACATATGTTCGAACGATGCACGCAATTTTGTCTTCCTGATAGAAAAATCCAGTCACATACTCTTTACCTAATATTTTATTTCTTTTATTTTGCATACACTAGATAACAAAATAACAAGAACATAACAAATTGACTGACAAATAAATATCAGACACACTTGAGTCTTATAATTTAAATCAAACATTAATATGAGGTAACATCACGTTTTGTGGCACTAACGGCTTGTATGCGTTTTGGCATGGAATCTACTAAGTCTTGCAATATTCAGGAGTGAAAGAGTCCCAAATTTGCGTGATTTTTGCCTTCATCTGATAACATAAGGTTTCAATGGCATTCAAGTCGGGGCTACTAGATGGCCACGATAAAATTTTTAAATTATGGTCCCCAAACCATTTTTTTTGTTTTCGCAGTGTGGCAGGGCTGAAATATGAAATTGTCATTTCCAAAACTTCCGGGTAAAAGAAATTCACCGATTTTTTTAAATAGTGACCTGGATTTTTTATTTTGGTTTTAGCAAGCAATTACTTCTCAAAATCATAATTAATTAACTCGAAATATAAAAAATGTATTACACTTAATAGCGGCCTTTGCACGGAGAATCTTGACCGCCCGAATTTAATCGTGTTCTTTCATTCGTGCGGGTAAAATTTTCTGTGTATACGATTAGATCTAGCAGGCTTGATTTTGCAGAAAAAGCGCCCGACTGGAATTTGACAAGTTTACAAGGTGAAATATAATCAAATATGTCATATGCCGCAGAACGATTTGCAGACACCAGTCTTATGGCATTTTGATATCTTATTATTTACAAAGGGTAGAGAGTTGCCAGAAAGCATTAAAATGCTTACGGCTGATTCACATATTCTAGTGGAAAATTTTAAAATCTTTATAAGAATTGCCAGTGGCTGAAAATTTTAATACGGAATAGCTTTTTTATTACTTTGCCAGTTTTTGTCATTTTATTTCTTAAAATATTTAACAAACAGCTGAAAACAAAACTATTCATTCCTAAATATTTTTTTTATAATTTACAGGATAATTCTATCCTAAATGCCGAATTAAAGCATCATATTCTCATACTGATAACTGAAAAATAATTTATTTTTCTACTCCAAAAAACAATTATGAGAAATGTTATTTCGTCATTTTTTATGCAAAAAATAATCACGTTTTGTCCTTTTCCCAATATCATGGTTAATCCTGCTGCGATAATTGCAACAAACACCACAGCAATTCCGAGTAGGGATGGGCGATTATAGATTTTATCTCGATAGAAATGTCGATAGTTATCGATGTATCGATGTTCATTTCATTGCTAACTGTCGGTATTTACGATATGGTAGTAACCTATCAATATATTTGTATTTATCGATAGGTAGTAACCTATTGATATATTTGCGACAAAGTTAGCTTGAAAGCCAAGCAATATTGTTGTTGTTAGTTTTTCCTGTTATATAACAGGACTTTGGCTTTGCTGCAAGGCAATTGCCAGATTGCTCTCCGTCCGGGGCTCAGAGTCGTTAAATCGGCGACCCTCGAAGTCATCGGCGACCCTCGAAGTCGACCCTGCACCTTAATCCAGTTTGGAGACGTTATCGGTAGGATCTCCGGATGGCGAGCTCTAGACTCCCGGATTTCCTGATTTTTTCCAATACTTCTTAGTTTTTCCTCTTTTAATTTCTGAAATGCATCTTGGCTTCCACTAGGTGCCCCTTGAGAGTACTACTGATATCACGAGATGACCCTTTCTTTCAAGCTATCCCCTTACCCCTCCCACTCCCACTCCCGCCACGTAGCGGCCGTTACGCTAATATTCTATGTAGAACTGCGGCAGACGAACGGGATAGAATGCAGGAACAACTAGGCCTCACACGTTCACAGCGTATGCTCCCTTTCTAGCGGGGTCGTTAGTTTCCACACTGAGCGGTTGAGTCTCCCTTTTCCCCCCGAAATAAAGCAGCAAAACCGAACACGTGGCACCACTTATGTTATCAACACAGAGGTCTGCATTCGACGAGACGAACCGGAAGACTCTGCAAGAAATATTGAGCAAAAAAGTCGTTTAAGCAAATGTGTAAATCCGTAATTGTCGATGTTCCCGGCTCCCTATCGGCATTATTGAGGAGCTATTCGCAATTTTATATCGATATATCGATATTTTTTATTTACCTGTTATTTGATATGTCGCTCACCTAATCCCGAGTGATTTAACGCAATTTTTCACATACACGTAGAGTTTTGCATGCATGCGCGATACTAAAAACAAATCTTAACAGAACGCAAGGGTCTGTATGTAAAATTTTGATACAACGGTTTCTTAGGATTAATCGCACGTTCTCGTCAAGCGGTTAGGACGCCTTGTGAAGGTCTCTATTGTTTGGATAGCATATTTAAAATTTTCAGATAAGCGTCGAGTTAGGGAGTGGCGGAAAAATCAGGATCTCGCTGAATTCACCAAAGACAATTTCAAATACTTTAAATAAACGATTGGATTACATCATTGGTTTTGGGACGTCAAAGGATTGTAGAAAAAAAAAATAAAATCCGTGTCCTTATTAAAAAAACTAAATACGTCAGATTCAAAATCTTACTAAACCGTAAAAATTTTATTCAAAAAATTGCTTTAACAATCTTTCTCCAGATTTAAAAAGTTTCTAGAAACCAAAAAGTTATAGCATATTTTTCAAAATGTAATATTTTATTCCAAATATTTCTAGAACTCGGATAGCTAGAAGCGATGCGCGGGCATCATTAAATTTACAAATTTGTCTAAAACTTTTCATATTTAACCGATTCTCAATTTCTTGCTAAGACAGATTCCCATGTAGATATTCTAATTCTGGACTTACTGTTTATAAACTACTTACAAAAATAATTTAGAAGCACACACTCCAAACGTATAAATTCCAAGATACAAAACAATACAGTTTTTATTTTTTTTTTGTTTGGGATATATTTATATTTCATTAAATTATTTTTGTTACTTCTTTATGAAATGTGGTTTTTTATGTTTTATTCATGTTGATTAAAAATAAGGGTTTCAACATGTTTAAAGCATCATTACTTGTCTTAAACATTTTGATTAAAAACCTGTTTTTAAACGTGTTTAAAAAACGCAATAAAAATATCTATGTTTAAATCGAATGAAACAGATATTTATGAAAATTGCATATCTCAACATGTGGACTAGTGTACCCTAACAAACTGAGCAACAACACTGACAAATTTTAAAATTATGAAATAATTTCTATTATAAATGTTTCTCTCTTACGATCGGCGTACTCATGAGTCCCTACAGGATGAGCGAATTTGTATAACTTCTATGTGTCTATAAGAACTGATGGTAAATGACATAATTTCTTATTTTTTATATATATAATGTGTTTTATATTTTGTGTTGAAACATTCCGTGGTCATATTAGTATAAATGTTTATTTGTTTCGTTCAATTTAGAGTTAGATATTTTTATTCAGTTGCGAAAAAGTCAAAAAGAAATTTGTTTATCATTCTAAACGATACCAATAATCTGCACACATTTAAAAACCAGCTACTTGTTTTAAATAGTTTTTTTTAAATATTTTGATTAAAAACCAGTGTTTTAAACGTGATTAAAACATTGTTACTTGTTTTAAACTTTAAAAAACTTAAATTAATTTTTTTTTCTAATTGGTTTAATATAAAGTTAGTTTGAAGAACATATTTCAATAACAGAAGATAGTTGCAGAGTGAATTCATGTTTAAAGTATGTATTTTTTGTTTTAAACATAATTCTTACCTTGGAGTTTAAAACTATAAAAAACTGTTTAAAACACATGTGTGTAAGTGTTCGTGCCCCAAATAGTCTTCGATTCTAAAGTTGGAAACATGTTTATTCTGTGTAATTTGTTTAATACAATAAAGAGTACGAAAAATTCAATTATCCTGTGTTTAAATTATTCTTCTCATTCATAGATACAAAATATTTAAAACAAGCAAGACTGATTATAAATAATACCGTATATTTGAAAGCCAGTACAATTTTCAGTCTAAAACATTTACGTGTCGCCAGCGACGACGTTCTTCTGTTGTATATTATTGCCCATCTTTTGCCGCATAAAAATAAAATTGAAAAATTCCTATAAAAAATAATTTTAGCTCACAGATTGGAAAGGTGATTGTCCCTCTAAGTTCCTGTTTGCTGAACGTCGGTGGCAGTAATTTTATTATAGTTTTGAATAAACATAATGTTCTATTTCAGTTTATCGTGTTACCGTATGATATTTCTTTCCATTTTGCGAAGGATATCACACTTGTTTGTAGTGATTTTAATAACATGAGAAATACAAGTTTTAATCATTTGAACTTGTTTTTTATAATAGAAATGATTCTTATTTTGGCATATCAAAAAGTGCAGGAAAGACTTTGAAGGCCAAGTATTCAATTCTTACCATATTAATCCAGTGTCGGACTGGGCCAGTTTGGCCCCGCAATCTGTTATTTTTCTGATCAAAAAAATGAAATGTATAAATAATTTCGTTTGTAATATTACTTTAATTTTAAGAATTTCTACTAGTACACTACAATGCAAAAAATCGGTGAGTTTCTTTTACCCGGAACTTTTTCATTATAAAAATATTATTTTATTAGGAATAGTAAACTATGACCCGTAGTCATTTAGTAACACATATATAAATTGCGTTTTCTTTCCCTTTTGTAGACAAAGGAAAAATTTGGGGAATTTCCAGTTAGGTTCCTTTCCAGATTGTTTTGAGTTGTTTATAAAGATATTAAATCTGCGAAAATTGCAATTACCAAAAAGAAGTCCTCATGGTCAAATAAAATACAGGATAATCTATTAAAAATATAAACGTACGAAAAGGCATGCACAAATATAAACGCCTTCTCGTAAGACCTTATATTCTTTAAAATATACGTAAAAAAATATTCGACCTCACTAAAGAAAAAAAAATTAAGAAAATGTCCGTGTTTAGTGAAACTCTCAACATGAAGATTGTGTTGATAATCAGTAACGTAATAATATCATTAATATTGATATTTTTTTATTTTGGTACCGCTTCCTGTTACTATATAATAAATATATACTGGTTTATAATTTGGAGAGTTGAATAAACGATATAACACGTAACTATAAAAATTATTTATGCACCCTTTTGTATATAGTGTGGCAGATCTTAAGGAGAAGATTAAAGAAAAATGCAAGATTTCCCTAGAACAACAAGTGCTCCTTATAAACGGCGGGGAACCACTAGACGCCCAAAGGAATCTCTGTTCGTATATGGCTGGTACCGACACGAATCCTATTTATCTGTTCTCCACTAGCTATGACGTATCAAAACTAGAAACTTTAAGGAATCTGAACTATGATGATGCTGGTAAGTAGCGATGGCCGATTTTGATGTTTCATTTCATCACTATTTTATTGGAGAAGAGAACCAAAAATTCCAATCCCATTGTTCATTTCGGAAACTATTTACCTAGTGGTTAAATAAATTTTGTGTTCCTTCATCTTGGACTTTTCTAAATGGCGTAATGTATCCTAACACTACCCACATATCCACTATTTGACTTGTTCTATATTTGTAAAATTTTAGCAAACGGAGATACAAAAATAGGACCTGTACTGTACTGTTAGTAACTTAGATTATATTAATATATTAAAACTATGAAATTATTTATATTCAGCTATCGGTATTTTTATGGTAATTATTTGTAAGAGAATGAAAAAATAAAAGAATTTTTATTTTTATTTCATAAAATTAAAATATTAATTTCATAAAATTTCTAGCGAGGTACCTATAATACTAGGGTTATGAGAGTCTTTTTTAAAATGTATCTTAAATCTGAAGCTAGGTAGTTCTGAACTTCTTGCAACTTGGCTTAGAGAATATAAAAATATCTTTATATCTTCACTTGTACATTTTAAAAAATAATATACATAATCTATAATACTTCAGCTTAGTTGAATAAATTTTTTAAGATTTTAAATTTTTTAAAATTGAAATTTTTTTAAAATTTATATTGTACTCTTTAATTTGTAAATTGTTCTTTTTGACAATTTTTGCACTTTTTTGATTCTATAGTTTTATATTAATATTATTTACTTATATCACTAAATCTGAATTGTAGAAATTCTATATTATTGCATATATAAACCAATTAATATTTGAATATGAATTTAAAGCATATGATCAATTATTGTTGCAAGCATATCAATCATTTTGTCTGCTATATGTTTTTATTTTCTATACTTAATATAGAGAAACTGTTTAAATGTTCCTGACTAATACTATTTACCAAAAGAAAAATTATATTTATTTATATTTATTGAACGATCGTTCAGCTGAAGTGAAAGTAAAAGGAATTATCCAAAATATTAAAAGAGTAATATACACATCTGGGACATTTGATGGGGGATGTGATGTTTAGAAAAAAATAGGAACAATCAACTCATTTATTGTTGATAACTTTTCTAAATCTTATTCAAAAACTGAGCAAAAAGTAACCGTCTGATCGGGAAAATTATAAGATTTATTTTTAAAACTTTAGCTTGTGTAATATGTAATATATAAATATATTAAATTTATCTACGATATTTTCAAAACCACAGAGTCGATTTTACAACTGCGATGCCATATTTATAACACTATTAACTATTTATTTTTTTAATTCGTCGTCTGCGCTAAATTTTGTGTCACAGCAGAATTTGCCAAAGAACTTCTTAGCAACCTTTTGTCATTTTTAAATAAAAAGGAGCTTTTATATATGTAAAAAATATATTTTGTATTTCAGTATATTTAGTTAATTTGGCGCCTATACTGACGTATTGTATATTTTTTATTTGCGCCGTACACGTAGGGCTCAGTCCTTACAAATAGTTACTGCTTTAATATCATATTGTAGAAAAAATATGTGTAGAAACTATCCTATACTAAAAGATAGTTACTATAGTTCTCAATTTAGTGGTCTAATACCATTTTATTGAAACCCGCTGCATTTCTACTTTGTCATTTGGACGAACGGAGTAGGTAAAGACTGATAATATGGGTTTCACACAGGATATGGAATCTATATATGTGTCCTGAAGCTGCAACAATAAATTTGCGAAACGTCGACTATTTAAAAATAGAGTTTTGTTTTTTTTACTGGATCCTCACCCGAAATAATATACCACTCTAATATAACAAGAAGAGGATTGTTAATGAAAACCATTTAGAAACTTAATGTCTGGGAAATATTTGCGGACCAACGGAGTAGGTAATGACTGATAATATGTGTTTTACGCAGGATATAGAATCTATGTGTCCTGAAGATGCAACAATAAATTTGCAAAACCTCGACTATTTAAAAATATACTTTTGTTTTTTTTACTGGATCCTAACCCAAATAATATACCACTCTAACATAACAAGAGGATTGTTAACGAAAACCATTTATAATCTTAATATCGGGGAAATATCTGCGTAGCAACTAGTAGGTAAAGACTGATAATATGGGTTTCATGCATGATACACAATCTATATATGTGCCCTGAAGATGTAACAATAAAGCTGCGAAACGTCGACTATTTAAAAACTTTTTTTTTACTGGATCTTAACCCCAAACAATACACCCCTCTAACAATTTTTTTTAACATTGTTCCGCCATATTGGATTTTTATCAAAATATTACCAGGTCATCCCCATATGACCCTTAACTTTTGGTCAAAATTTGAAGTCAATCGGGTAAGTAGTATTTAAGCTATGCCGCGACGGACCGATGGATTTGATAAAACATGTTTTTTGACATCCAGGGATGCTAAAACGTAAATATATGTAAAACCTGAGAGGGTGCTTTGTTTCACGATTACAAACATTTTTTTTTGGCAGCCGTTTTGTTCCGACGTCCTGAATTAGGAAGACAGTTTTACTAGTTTATACCACAATTAAATGATGGCACACAATTTCAAATCAAGCCATTAAGCAATTTTTTTAGGCTGAATTTTTTTAAATATTTTATTCAGCTGCCATTTTGTACCGCCATCTTGGATTCGTACCATAATTTTACCAGTTGATTCCAACATAATACTAATGTTTTTGCATAATTTGAGATAAATTGTATAAGCAGTTTTTTAATAATAATTTTTTTAATATTTCACTAGGCCGCCATTTTGTTTCGCCAAATTGGATTTGTACCAAAATGTTACCAGGTCATCCCCATATGACCCTTAATTTTTGACTAAAATTTGAAGTCAATCGGATAAGTAGTTTTTTAGGTATGCCGCGAACAGACAGACCGACGGAATTGAGAAAACATGTCTTTCGTCATCTAGGGACCCTGAAACGTGAAGATCTTAAAAACTCTCGGAGGGTGATTTTTTTCACGATCACACAATACTTTCCATTTGTTACCAATTTAAATTATGTACCGAACAAAAACATTACAATTCGTCACACGCATCGCGACAGGAATATTTGACTAGTATTGAATTAAAATATTGTCGATTTCCTGCCATTATAATAATCAAAAATACAATTATATAATAAGAATGTCTTGTAATAATTGCAATATCTAGCGGCCAGCGACTAATACATTTCTAATGAACAGCAACCGCGAATTTCTCCGAAATAAGTTAGACGGCATTCGGTTTTTTCTGGATCTCACGCGCGTAGATTGCGATCCAGGCCATTCCTCTAAACAGTCGCAATCATCGGCAACCGCGCTGTCTAAACAGCGAGATTTGAAAAATTCTTGACTGATCATGTAATAATTTTGTCGAACCAAAAGATGATCTGATTTCCTTCGAACTTCTGTAGCCTTATATTTTTCTGTGGTTTAAGGTAACATATGCAAAAATGGGACAAATATTTTTTCTAAATGTATCAGTTGCTATAGATATGTTTGTAACAATGGTAACACACACAATCTAACTGATAAAGTTTTAATTGTCATTATAATCTTTTAATCCTTTTTAGTGAATTTGGGGGACAAGATTTTTGCCTTATTAAAATCGTTGAGCCGCACTAAATTTCGACTACTCAAGCGGTGATTGCTACTCGGCTATGCGTCGGAGCGATATAGTATTTACAGTCGCGAAGTAATTGTTTTTAGAAAACTGATCCTTGTTGATATGATATACAGTGTGTATCAGCCAAATGGAATAAATTCGATAATAAATAAATGGGGGCGTGTTCGGAAAAACGCTTGGACCCTTCGATTGGTATTTTTAGTTGCTCATTTTCTCCAATGAAAACTTTTTATACAGGGTGTGTCCTGTAACAGTGGTCAATGCCAACTTTCTTATTTCAAATGCAACACCCCGGATATTATTTAATTTTTGGATTCTTTAGGAGATTCTAAACATATTTTATGTTCAATGTCCTATACCTATCTTCAACTATTTCGGCAATATTAAGTGTTTTCAAATTTATTGCAAAAATTAAGATTAAAAAAATAAAATTATTTATTTCTTCATAATGTATAAACAAAAGTAAAAAGTTAATTTAGGAACTGTTGAATATGCTCGCCGCGAACGTCTTGGCAAACTCCTAATCTTAAATAGAAATTTCTTCTAACGTTGTTGTGACGTTAACGTGACCGATCTAATCGCAAGCGTTATTCGTCTTCTTAAGTCAGCTAAGTCGAGAGGTTTAGTTTTGTATACAACATTTTTAATATGTCCCCATAAGAAAAAGTCTAATGGCGTCAGATCAGGGGATCGCGCTGGCCATTCTATCGCTCCTCGTCTCCCTATCCGCCGATTTGGAAATATTCCGTTGAGGTACTGCCGGACATTAATTTGGTAATGGGGCGGTGCTCCATCTTGTTGAAACCATATCATATTCGCTGGAACTTGTGGGTTTGCTGGATCCGGATACAAATTTGTCAAAGTTGGCACGACATTATTTTGGAGCAGTGCTAAATAATTATCGCCATTCAAATTCAAATTCAAATTAACCTTTTCAGGATATTGAGTATGTTCTTCGCTGATCCAGTGAGGATTTTCCCTAGACCAATAGCGGCAATTTTGACGATTTACATGACCGTGAAGTGTAAAGGTGCACTCATCCGAAAACAAAACATGTTCTAATTGAATAACATTGTTATCTAACATAGCCATCATTTGTTCACAAAAATAAGTTCTCCTATCATAATCGTCTTCCATGAGCTCCTGAGTTGGTATCACTTTATAGGGATGCATTTTATTTTCTTTTAATGTTCGAATAATCGACGAATAGCTAATATCGAACATTGCGGCGGCTTGTCGACTAGAAATATGTGGGTTTTCCTCAAACTCAAGCATAATATCCAATTTAGTATCATCATTTATTGAATTGGCAGCTGCTTTTTTTATCTGCCTCACATGTCCAAGCTCGCGAAACAGCTTTTCTATTTTACTAATTGTCCCTTGGGATATATGCGGCAAATTTGGAAATTTTTCACGAAATAAGCGAGCAACTTCCACTTGTGTTCGTGTGTTATCTCCATAACCAATCATTTGTAGAATTGTTATTTTATGCATTTCTGTTAAATGAACCATTTTTCTGATATTAGGTATTATGCAGTTAACGAAATTCAAAAGACTATGACACTGACACTGACAACTACTGTCTTGCAAAGAGAAAGGCCAGGCATTTTACACAAAAGTAAACAAAACTTAAAAGTAAACAAAACTGGCTCTTTTTGTTCCATATCAATAAAAAGGAACGCTAAAATGGTTTTTGCTTACATTCTTAATATGAAGACCTAAATGGTAAATAAGTACTGAGTGTGTTGTAGCGAATTTTTGTAATCAAATAAATAGTTCAGTAACCAGAGCCACTTTCATGAATAATAAAAAATTCGAAATAAATAAAATAAAAATAAATTTGAAAACACTTAATATTGCCGAAATAGTTGAAGATAGGTATAGGACATTGAACATAAAATATGTTTAGAATCTCCTAAAGAATCCAAAAATTAAATAATATCCGGGGTGTTACATTTGAAATAAGAAAGTTGGCATTGACCACTGTTACAGGACACACCCTGTATAAAAAGTTTTTATTGGAGAAAATGAGCAACTAAAAATACCAATCGACGGGTCCAAGCGTTTTTCCGAACACGCCCCCATTTATTTATTATCGAATTTATTCCATTTGGCTGATACACACTGTATATGATATATTGTTTTTTATTTATTTCAGATTTAAAACAAAGACTGTTAGATTGTTTAAGCTTACCAATAGCATTATCCACTGTGAGGGTACGTGCAGTGATAGCGCAGGATTTTTTTAGTGTAGCTAAGCGCCAGCTAGAATTCTGCGAAAATATGGTACACGAGCAACATCTGCAGCAACAAGGTAAAAAAGCTATATATTATAGAGCGGAGGCTTTCACGGCTTTGGTCCATTAAGAAATCATAATTTTTGGGATTACACCGTGTCAAATTGGAATTACTATCCGACGTTGCGCCTTCGATCTTCAGGGATCTTTCCTCGACGAGATCTGAACACTGAGTGAGCTCGAAGAGATTCGGGCGGGCTTTAATACCCGACTTTTGCTCGCTGAGCCGTGACCCTGTGTTAAGATCGGTTTCCACGTGTGATGTAGACCGTAACCCGTATCTCTATTGAAATTTTTTGTATGTTTAAACATTTCAAGAGATTCCCTAATTTTTCGTTTATAAAATCCAGGAACCGATGCTAGAACCTTGGTTTCCTTTACATTTATAATATGGCCAGTGGTATGCTGGTCAGCTACAGCAGCTTGAACAATTTGTTTCTTTTCAATACATCGTTCATGTTCCTTAAGTTTAGTTGATATTGAGCGTCCTGTTTCTCCCACATACACTTCTCCACAGGAGCACACGGTTTGACAAGGTCTAATCCCAAGAACCATGATTTCTTAATTAAGCTATATATTAATTTTATTGTTAACACAAAAACGTGGCAAAAACAAGGTTCTAGCAATTTAGAAACCCTACTAATTGAGACATGTAAGTCAAGAAATTTGTTCTAAAACATTCGGTATCCAATTTGTCACTTTTTTCCATTAGTGCCAGAAAGCATATCATTTGCCCATATTGCAGGTGTCTAAATTTGTTCCGTTAATAGAAAAGTTGGTAAAAATGTAATAAACAAAATTAGGCAACTTTACAGATTAAGGTTTATTATTTCTATTAAACAAAACTAGCCTTTATTTTTATCCATTTTCATTTCGTGGTATATAATAAATTCAGTCAAAAATAATTAAGATTTAATTTAATAAATTAAAATAGTTTTTATCTATTCTGTAACACTTACGTATTCTGTTTGTTGCAGGGTGGTCTGCGGTCATAGCTAATTTAGAAGATATTGTTTCCGAATTTAAGAAAAGATGGGAATTATTTTTAAAAATGTATGAAGACTTCATAGCAGATCGTGATGTATACAATAGTTTTTTATTGAGGTATTTTTCTATTTTAATTAAGTCTTGATTTCTGCCTAACGAAAACTTTTTACTAGATATATAAATAATATTAGAATTAGTCAGAATCAGTTAAATGTGAAATAACCGTGTCATAATCTTCCATTAAGCGAGCTTTACAGTTTTGAGTTTACAAATAAACATGGGAAAAAATAATTTATAATGCAAATTGGTAAACACTTAACAGGTTCTAACAGTTCTCACATTTAAAAAATGAAAATGTTCTGTAGAATGTTCAAGAATAAATAAATTTGCATATATAAACCAGTGGCGGCTCGTCAGGGTAGGCAAGGTAGGCGCCGCCTACCCTTGAATAATCGTGCCTAAATACTGCCCAAAAAATCTAATATCTCATATCAATTAAACAATATTTAACCGTTTAACATCACAAAATATACAAAACTTTCGAAAAAACCCGTGCGTTTCCCTTAGAAATTCCTAACATTTAAATAAACATCGATTACATGCGAAACCTATGTACGTTTAGAGGCGATATATCCCAACCGCCTAAATTTAGATGTTCTCTACGGCAGCCAGCCAGCCCACGAAAACGCACATCGCCGACGACCAGCGACCGACATACAGAGAAAATCACGCGAAATAAACTACTACAGTAGGCGAAACGATCGTCCGCCTTCGGCAAATATTTGACGTCTTCGCATTGGATTCCAATATTGTTCATCTGGCAGTGTTGTCAAATTCTCGAATTTTCACCTGAACTGCTTTACGTTTTTAGAAAATATGCATATGCATAAGGCTACCAACTTTTTCATTTACGAATGCGGGACACAACAAATTTTAGTATGCGTTGTAGGCGCATTAACCATATTCTAAAATTCTTTATTTTCAGCATTAATTTTTTAATTAATTAAATTGATTATCCGAACATTCTGTTATATACTAAAGCAAAAAAATTAAAGACATTAAACATAAATGTTAGGTTAGGTGAGGTTTTTTTAATAATAATAAAATGAAACATGTTTCTACACTTTGGTATTTTTTTTAATTAAGGCTTATTTATAACACATAATTTAGTTTAATCAAATCTTCTTAAAATGGTACTTCTCTGTATTATTAAACCGATAAACATGGGAACTTAGAATATGATTTGTTGCAATTCGGGACTTGCGGGACATAATTAGAGAATGCGGGACGATTTCTAACCTTATTTGTAACGCGGGACCTTAAAAGATAATCCGGGACTGTCCCGCAGAATGCGGGACGGTTGGCAGACTTACATATGCAAACATTGCAAACCATAAAAAAAAATAAAATAAGCAGTTTCAATGTTGTTAGGGTGGTTTTGAAAGGGTTTTTTAAACAAAATCTAGGTACATCTCAAGAAAAATAAAGAAAGTCTTCTCAGGCTTGCGAAACCGTATTTACAAATTTTGCGTTTGGCAACGTTGGCCACCTGCTACTATTCTCATTAATCTCATTTATAATTCGTAAAAATCGTAAATAGTATGCATGATGCAATATTATCGTTCGTTCGGATTTCCGGTCAAGTGATTTGAAATTTTGTCAATTACATTCTGACCGCTCTCGTTTTCTGATATCGATCAATAAATAAAAACATTGGACGGTGATACGTGTGTGTTTTTTTGACTATTATTTTACGACCGCGTCTAGTTTTTCTGTGCTTTAATTTGTGATTTTGGTTGTTTATCGGCATTGGCCAGAAGAAAAACGAAGAAATCCTGATAAACGGATAAGTATTTTTGTTTTATTTGTTTCTAATAGACATATTTAGGTATTAAATATTTTGCTTTTAAGTGTAGTTTCGCTAGTTTTAGGGGTTGGACGGTTCATATTCGATGAATTTACCATCGCGTCGACCGTAGGTTAAGTGCGTTTTTTCCGGTTTGTTCTATTTTATATAGGTACATTACGTTGCTTTGTTTTTTTTTTAATGGATTTTTAAAAAGTCATGGCGAATAATCCGGTGCATGATATTGTTTGCTCTTTGTGCGAGACACCATTTTCGCGTCTAAACGAAAACGATCGAAAAGATGTTATTTATTTTGGCCGCCCCACGCCACTTCTCAATATTTTAAAGCCTGATAAAAAACAGGGCCAAACTTTTTCACGATCGTTTAAAGCTCAATGGTACGAAAGTCATCAATGGATATGTGGTAGCTATTTTAAACAAAATTTGTTTTGTTGGCCATGTTTACTTTTGGCAAAAGGCAGAAACAATACTTGGGTGCGTCAGGGATTTTCTGATTTGAAAAATGTATCTGCGGCCATAAAAAAACACGAATCATCTAAAGAACATTTAAGCAGTTATCTTAGTTTAAAGCGGTTAGAAAAAAACAGTAGCACTATACAGGATGCGCTACAATTACAATCTTCTTTGTCTCTTAAATTATATAATGAGGAGGTGAGAAAAAACAGACTTCTAATGAGCTATTTGGTCGATGTTACGTGTCACCTAGCAAAGCAAGAATTATCTTTCAGAGGCCATAATGAAAAAAGCGATTCCGTTAGTGCGGGAAATTTTCGGGAAACTTTTAATCTGTTAATTAAACGTGATAACGAAATACAACAACATTTAAAAAAAATTGGAAATATTTTTTCTGGTTTATCAAAAACTATCCAGAATGATTTGATATCCTGTATTTCCGATTACCTTGCAGATACAATTCATAGGGAGATAAAAGAGTCGTTGTTTTTTGCAGTGCAAGCTGACGATACTACGGATATTTCTGAGAAGTCCCAATGTGCGATTTCAATTCGGTACGTTAATAAATACGGTGAAATCAAAGAAAGTTTCTTGGGTTTTCATGACGTTAGCGAAGACAGAACAGCGGACGCAATGTATGGATTAATTGTTACAGTCATAGGCAATTTCGATTATAAAACAAAATTAGTTGGGCAATGCTACGATGGTGCTAGTGTGATGGCAGGTTCATTGAATGGTTTGCAAAAAAAAGTTAAAGATGATGCTCCTTTTGCTTTGTTTACGCATTGTAGTGCGCACAGATTGAATTTGGTTTTACAAACTGGTTCAAAAAATATAAAAAATTGCCGAATTTTTTTCGCAAGTGCGTCCTCGATTCCCGGATTTTTTCATCAGTCTGCAAAACGGACATTTACTTTAGATTCGACGATAGGAAAGAGGATTTCTTCCAGTTCAGACACCAGGTGGGCTTCCCGTTCTAAAATCATTCAAATCTTGCACTCTGAATGGGAAGGCCTAAAATTAGTTTTTTCTAAAATTATTGACGACCAATCATCATCGGCTGAGTCAATAAACGGGGCCAAGGGATATCTTAAATTTATGAACGATTTAGAATTTTCGTTTCTTACCGCTGTGTATAAACATATTTTTGACATAACTGACCCCCTTTTCAACATTCTACAGAAAAAATCATTGGACATCACCTATTGTAAAAAGCAAATATTTATGGCAAGAGATCGTATCAAGTTATTGAGAAATGAGACAATGTTTAATACAATATTTGAACAAGCCCAAACAAGGATTTTTAATAATAGGGACTCAGGGCAATTGTCAAAAAGAATTAAGTTATCGGACACCATTAAAGGCGATGAGCAAAGTTCTTTACGCATTTTATTTTATGAGATAATTGGCAATATTGTGACTCAAATAGAAGTTAGGTTTGCAGATATGTCTCAGTTATTATATTTTTCTTTAGCGGATTCCTCAAAATTCGAAGAATATAGCAAAAATTTTCCGCTTGAATTTGTGACGAATGTGACCAACTTTTATAAAAATTTCTTTGACAAACAAAAATTAATTAATGAGCTTAGTGTAATATATCTCGATGAACAATTTGCATTGCTGAGCGTCGAGGCAATTTTAAAACATTTCGTAAAAAATGAACTTCAAGAAATATTTCCTGAAAGTTACAAACTTTTTGCGTTAATTGCTACCATACCTATTACAAGTACCTCAGTGGAAAGACATTTCTCTTGTTTAAAGCGAATAAAAACGTATTCTCGCAATACAATAAAAAATGAACGTTTATCGTCACTTGCGCTAATTTCAATAGAAAAAGAGTTGTTCTGCTCCTTACAGAAGGCTGATAACTTTACGGATGTCATAATAAGTAAATTCGCCCTTTTAAAAGATAGGCGGATAAATTTAATTTATAAAACTTAGTTGTCAGCTAAGTGTGTACGCGGCTTAACGTTTTCTTATAACGTCATTATTCTTGAAATTATTGTGGTTGTCGCCTACCCTAGCCTAAACACCACGAGCCGCCACTGATATAAACTCTAATGTCTACGAACCTTATCTTTCATATACCCGACGTTTACAAAAAAAATTTATCACCAAACCAACTGGGATAAATGTAAAGCTTTCTGAAGACCTATAAATGAAAATAACTGTTAGTTTAGAATTATCAGCGTAAAACATATTCAAGACAGTTCTGTGAGTTCACAACTGTTTTAATGTTGCTATCATGTGTGCTGTATCTCAACTAACAGCTTCTAAGTACCTTGTGTACATTTTATTTTAATTTAGAACACATTTTCCAAGGAGAACCATATAGTGCTAGTATTTTAGGATTTTTATAATGATTGAGGGACCGGATAAATAATAATGTTGCCATTACTTGCACATTTAAATAGGGGCTATGGATGTTATTATAGAGATCCTAATATTTGTAACAATCCAGAGGATTACAGCAATGAAATGCCAGACATCAGGATAGATTTACTGCAGAAGTTACTGAAACTTTTATAAACTTATTAAACCTTTCGAAATTTAAGAGTCACCTAATTATCAAAAACTCCGAGCCTGAGTTTCTTGTCTTTAGTTTTCTCATAAAAATAAAACCTGAAGGGGGCAGTGGCAACAACAAGTGCATATTACAAGTCTCGTGTGAGTGTGGACTCACTTAGACTCTATAGACCAGTGCACCCGTTAACATCATGTCTGGCTGTACACAAGTAATTTATAAGATTGAGGCTCAGGAAATATAATTGGAACGTTGTAATTAAATATCTAATAAAGTCCGACAAGAAATGGAAGAACATAAAAAAAATTTAAACATTTTTGGTCAATTTTGGTATACAGGGTGTTAGGGGTTTGACTACAAAACATTTTAACAGATGATAGTATGCATGATTTTAAACAAAAAAATTTTATATACCATCAATAAGTTCTGAATGGTTTTCGAGATATTACAGTTTAATATGTTTAATTTTGGAGAAGGTTTAAATTAAGTTTTTAACAACATGGCAACGTTGCTATTCGCTTTTAAAATACGTGATCAGTCATTAGTTGTGTTTTGCAACAAAGAAATATAAAAAACCCATAGGTTTGAGACAGATTCAATGAATTTTCTTTGTTTATCTTTTTGGGATGTATGAATTAATTATTTAATAAAAAGGATAGCTGTTTGTTGCATAATATCGGCGCGTATAAAAAGAGTAGAAACACCTTGTCATTGAAACTAAATAATAATACTTTCTGAGATTATTTGTATAGTTTTAACTGCCCAACCCTAATTAAGTTTAATACTCTATAAAAATTAATAAAAATAAAATCTTACCATGCATTTTAATTTATAGCACTAGGTAGGTGATTCATACACTAGGAAAAGTCTTTGAAAAACTTAATATAAATGCGAAATCGAATTGGTTTAAGTGCTCATATCAGGATTTTCCTTCACTAGAACTAAACTATCTTCCTTGTTATCGGATGCTATTTATCTGTGAGGTCTGTCTGTGTCGTATTTTGAACGTTTACACTTCCCGTAGCCCGTACTGGCACTCTGTTGCCGTTTTTGAGTAGGCGTTTTTAAGGAAAAATTAAATAGGTAGATACGTTTTTAATTCTGTAAATTTTATATTGTTGATATATTTTAGTAAGAAAGAAACTGTAGGAATTTCGTTAAAAATGAAATAGTTAATTGTTTCACATAAAAAATAAATAAAAATATTAATGCTGTGTTTAGAAATTAATAAAACTTTTAAGGCCAATTTTCTCAAAATTGGTAAGGATAGACCCAACGTTATATGCGACTTTTTTTAATCAAAATGGGTCATACTATTATGTGTTGAAATATTTGTAGTCAAGCTCCTAACACCCTGTATATTTGTAGAATATATGTGAAAATAATAATGTGAGATGTATTCATCAGTACTTTTGGTAAAACCATATATGCTATAAAATTACTCATATCGAACCATTTTCTTAATACATTTTTTTCTTATGGAAAAAGCACTTTATTAGAGTCTATACGAGTTGTACAAAAATTGCGAAAATGCCATCTAAATTAAAAAATAGTTTATTCAAAACAACATAATATATCAGCATCAAAATCACTCTATAATATATTTTTTCGAATCCATAATATTTTTAATTTGAAATATATACCAAAGAAATTTCCTCGGCGTTTGTTTTCTTTAGAAATTTGCAGTAAAAAACGGGATTAATTATTTTTTCCCTTCTAGGGCATCATTTCATTATTTTGCCCAGCCTCGAGTCTTTAACTTTGATTATTTTTATTGTTTTATAAAACTAATATTAAATCGAAATAATTTGGTGTTAGTTTTGAAGAGGACAAGAAAATTTTACAAAATATACCTGTAATAGACACCTTGTTGAATTCGCAAAAGGATCAATTAGATATTTCGAAAATATCGGAAACAACCACTAGTACATCAGAAACAGAACCTAGCAAAGAAATTAGTTTATATGAATGGATTTCATCCTCTGATAGCAAGAACTCTTTAGATGAATTATATGTGCTTTGTAGATCCAATCTAAAAAAGGTAATTTTCATGATTATTGTTAATATTTGGTGAGATAACTTGGGAAATATTTAGTTTACGATATTTACACTTACCGTCTAACGATTTGTTCTTTTAGTTTGAAGATGAAATTATGCCATCTTTACAGAAGCAAATTAGTGATACCTTACAGTCAGCAGAAAAACCTGAAAGGAAAGAAATAGAGGGGCTAGGTAAACGTCTGTTTGATTTAGAAGAACTATTAAGAAAAATTAAGAAATATGTTGAACATCAGTCCGACATGGCACAAAGTTTTATGCAAGTATGTATTATATAATATTTTCTATAATGTATAATTCATGTCGAATCGGACCGATTAAATAATTAATCTCATTATATAAAATTTACTTAATCTTGAGATGATACGTTTTTGTTGTTTTAGTTCCAAGTTTTTTCTGCGGAATTTTGACAGTAATAATTATTTTCACGTTACACCAACGTCATAACAAAAATACTATGATCCCTGTTTGGAAACTGCCAATAGCGATTAAAAGCTCATTACTAGGAATAGACTAGCGAGAGCCGTGTAGTGTATCAGATAAATCACTTTTATCAACATTTTTTGGTGTTTTTTTTTAGATGCAGAAGAAGTAATTTAAAAGATTTTAAAAAATAGAACAACGCGGTCAGGTAACATTCATTTTTCGTGTTTTGGTATTTTGTAATTGGGAGACGTTGGCTTAATAGTGCCACATCAGTTTTTGGGAACATGGCTCATTGTAGGTCACCAACCTGTTGTTTCTTACTTAATAAGTAAGTCGCTTTTGCTGACTTAACTAAGCAGGATATGGATATGGAGTCTCTAATTGACAGCCAGTTGCTTAAAGCTACTGGGGTTGCAATGCAACGCGGCACTAAGTCAAAATATGCACCGCAGACAGGCATCTATTAATTGCAACAATTATTATAATGAATCATAAAATATGTTTTTTAAAAATAATACTTTTTGTCCGAAAAATGATGACACGATACATTTTGTCACATCATAAATTATAATTTTTTAAATACCATCTTTCCGTTGAGATTAGGCGATTACAATTAAACTTCTGTTTGTGAAGAAGTTTGTAAATTGCGCTACAATTATAATGAAATTCGATCTGTGAAGCTTCGGTTTTAGCCAGTTGGAGTATTCAGTGGCGGACATTTGATAAACATGTTATCCAATATTGTGTTATATATGTTAAATATTGTTTTATTGAAAAACTATTCTTTATTGTCTTTACTTCAGAAATGTAATTATTAATTTATTCTTGAAATCACTAAATATTCTATTTCATTAAATTCACATGATAATGTAATATAGTATTATTATATTATCGAAATAAGTCATATATTACTATTTTTTGTAGTAATAAAGAATTTTTTTGTCCAAACTATTCCGTTTAGAAGTTAATGTTTCTGATTTTATGCAATCTAGCGAATTGTCGAAGTATTATTTGTATTATTTTTTCTTTAGAACCAAAATAGTGTAGCAAATATGAAGGATACTTCAATATTACCAGATCTCTGTGCAACACATGTTCAACAACTAGAGTTAATTAAACACTGCCATCACAAACTTATGGATGATAGGATTAAAATTGTTAGAGCGAAATATGAACTTAGCAAAAGTTTAAGTGCCAGAATAGGGTAAGTTTGTCATTTTTATACTCTTCACATTCTCTCCCTTTCTTCTGCGTCGCACAAAATATCTTTTATAATAAATCTTGTTTCTTCTGTTGCTACATCCATACATTATGACAAAATAAACATTAGTCGACAACTTCCCTCAAATCTCGCTAAAATTATTTCTGTATGCACATTTCTAATATTGTTATAACTCTTTTAGTTGGGTCCAAAATGTGGAAAACAAACTTTATGAGCTGGATTCGTTGTTAGTATATTTCCATGAACACCTGCAAAGGTTACGAAAACACTTGGAGGTGTTTCAGCAGCTTCACATGGCTCCTATTATTTATATGGCTGCGGTAGTGGAAGTGGTGAGAAGGCGAATGTTTTCACAGTTATTTTTGTTGGTGAGTGAAAATGTGAATAATAAAAACTTTTGTCGGCCTTCGCATGAAATCTCTATAGCAATTTTACATAAAGAAATATAGATACACAAACAATCTTTTTATATAATAAAAGGTACATTTTAGAAACAAAAGGATTTTCGATTCCTATATGTTTTCTGAACCCATATAACCTAATTTATTAAATTGAAAAATTGGTAAAATTATAAGGCAGTGGGTATACTAGTTAGATCCAGGGTTGGAAAAAAATGTTTTTGTTTATTTTAAGTCAAACATGTGTAGAATATTTTAAACATGTTTAATTTAAAAATAAAATGAAAGTTCTGATATTACATTTATTATTATTATTACCTTGATTACCGTTAAAAAATATAGTAGTGATGTTTGTTTTAAAGCCCTCTTGGATCATTTAACAACATTGTCTGATAAAATAATTGTCTTGGGAGATTTCAATATTGACTTTGGAATGTCTTCCCCAAATGGTAGCTGGACTGAATTAATTTGCTTAATATACTCATATGGCCTGCAGGTATGTATTAACGAACCCACACGTGTGAATCCAACCTCAGAAACCTGTATTGACAATATATTGACTAATTTGAATGAATCTTATTTTAATGCAGAGGTCATAAACCCCTGCCTTTCTGATCATCTGGGACAGGCAATTTACATGGACCAGAGTTTCAATCAAACGGAAACGACTAACGTCAAAGTTCGAAATTTAAGCGATAAAAACCTTTGTAAATTTAAACATTCTCTGCAAGAGGCAAACTGGGATCCTTTTGCCGACCCCAGTGCAAACTCAAACACTTTGACACAATGTATTTTGAACAATTTTACTGGTATAATAAATAAACACTTGCCTTTTAAAACTTTCAAAAATAGTACCATGCAACCGGTGAAATGGTTTAATGATGATTTACGGAGAATGCGAGATACTTTATCAGCTCTTAAAACAGTCAGTGACGTATCTAAGTCTCTCCAGGACTACGATGTGTTTAAATCATTTAAAAAAATATACCGACAAGAAATCAGTAATGCCAAAACCGTAGCGTACAGGGCGTATTTAACTAATTCAAGTAGCAAATCAAGAGATTCATGGAAGTTGATAAAACATGAATGTAATACCTGCGAAAAGTGCAAGAGTGTAAAATTGATGTTAATTGATGATAATAATAATGTTAAGTTTAATAATAAAATTGACGTTGCCACAGCTATCAGCAACTTAAAAAATTCTAATTGTTTCGATATATACGACATTAACACCAAAATGATTAAAAGTTGTCTGGAAGTCATTGTGTCATACTTGTACTATACTTACAAATAAATGCTTTGAGGAAGGGAATTTTCCTGATGTACTTAAAGTGGCAAAGGTCATACCGATTTTCAAAAAAGGCGACCCCAATCAACCCGACAATTATCGACCAATTTGGATACTGCCTCTATTTGGAAAAATAATTGAAGCAATTTTGAAGACTAAACTTGTTTCATATTTTGAAAATTTCAACTTGTTGGATTCTGGACAGTTTGGTTTTAGGGGTGGTCGCTCCACTATTGACGGAATTCTGGAGGTGGTGGGGGCCATTGTCGAGGGTTTGCAGGAGGGTCGGCAACACGCTGCTGCGTTGTGCGATCTCAGCCGAGCCTTTGATTGTGTATCTCATCCTATTTTACTTGATAAACTTAGTTATTATGGAATAAACGGAATACCCCTCCTCCTAAAATCTTTTCTACATAACCGCATACAAGCGGTGGCTTTGAACCAAAAACAGTCAGATTTTCAGGGTCTGAGGACAGGGGTTCCCCAAGGGTCTATTCTGGGGCCCCTGCTATTTATAGTCTATATAAATGACTTTAGTCAAAGTATTTCTCCTAATAAGTGTGTTCTATATGCAGATGATGCGACACTTTTAATTTCAGCCCCCAAACACAATAGCGCACTCGTCCAAAATATTGAATCCACCCTAGTAAAAGCTCAGCGTTGGTTTTCGAGCAATAACCTTAAATTAAACAACGAAAAACCCAGATCATTTCATTTAGTTTCAATTGTACACTTGTTAAAGGGGCCTATGTTAAACTGTTGGGTGTCCTTTTGGATGACGGTTTAAAATGGCATCCACATATAGACAATCTTTGTTTGAAACTAAGTAGTCAGATTTATTTGCTTAAGCAATTAAAAAAATCATTTGATATAGAAATATTGCTAATGGTATATTTCGCAAATATCCACTCCTTATTGAGCTATGGTACTGTCATCTGGGGCGGTTCATCGAAAAGTTACAAAGCCTTTATCGCCCAAAGCGAGCAATTAGGACCGTTGAAGGTTTAAAAAATATAATATCATGACACTACCTTGCATCTACATATATCAAACTCTTCTTGAAATTAAAGAGCATTTCGAGAAGTATACTCGTCTCTCTTATAACCATAATTACCAAACTAGATCGTCTGAGTCATTTCTGGTTCCGAGGCATCGCCTTGCGAGTGCATGACGAAACTCTGTGAATATATCTATTTATAATAAACTCGACAACACCGTCAAGTGTTTAAATTATTCTCAATTTAAAATAAAAATTAAAAAAAATACTACTAAAGCATTCTTTTTATTCAGTCAATGAATATATGGAGGCGCCAACCTTGAGTTGAATTGACACTAATTGTTTGTTTATAATATACATATATATTTTACTCTTTTCTTAGTTTGTAAACAATGTTATACGTTTGTATTTTTACTTAGCTTATATGCTTTTTTTGTATGACTTGCAACAAACATATTTTGTAACGTTGTCAAATAAATGTATCTATCTATCTATCTATCTATCTAACCTATGGAAGTTGATAAGTTACACTAGAACTACTCGTTGACAAAATAATATAGACTACGGTTTAAAAAATGTAACATATATAACAGAAATAAATCCTAATGTTATAAATGTTTTATTAGTTCATTCAAATTCGAAAATTTTAAATTCCATCTAGCGTATATGGAAATTGCTTTATTGTTTTTACCGGCAACTTTGGACGTTCAGATTTTTTTGTTTTTTTACCCTATATTATTTTGTTAACTATGTAGGTGCAGTGTAATTTTGATTTAAAAAAAAACTGTCATATGTCGTGAATGTGTTTTAACATTTATTGTTTCAATTTAAGTGATTTTATTTCCGTCCATATGGTTTCCAAATTCTGAGGGATGATGGTATTTGTCACCCAATTTTGAAACCAATTTTTTTTTCATATGTACAAAAAGCTTTATAAGTTACCTTTCTTTTTTTTTCTTCATAAAATGTACTTCACTCTGGAGAATTACTTCAACAATATTTATTTCAAAAAATGTGCTTTTTATTTATATATTCTAAATACAGGTATTACCTGTAATGTTGATCTTCATATTTTTAATTAAACTAGACAAAAACTATTTTATTTAAAGCTTCATAGAATAAATATTTTATTTATCGGGTGTGTAACGTAATTGGCAAATGATATAAATACACAAAGCATTAGCTTCCAAATAGAGAGTTATGGGTTGCATTATAGTATATTTGATTTCTTCAGTTATTATTTTTTATAATAATATAAATATAAATAGTTAATATATGGTGAGATGTACTGCTTGCGGAAACTGGATTTGCCTGTTTTGAAAAGCTTTCTATAGAAAAAGTTGTTCGAAAGTCTTTTTTCATAGTATTGTTACTAGCGGAATTTTACATGGGAAGGCTAATTAACGCGTTCAACATTTTTAAAGCAACAGGAAGTGTTTTCTTAAAAAACGTCTTACCCAACTTAACATAGTTTTGTATATTGGAACATCTACACATTAAATTGCTTGCTATAATAAAAATCTCTTTTATGGAAGAAAATAATAAATGGTATAGCTGATTTTTTATAGATTATGTAAATAAACTTAATAAATAATGTAAATAAACTTAAAAAATAATAAAAGAAACAAGAATAAATTAATGATTAATAAGAACAAAAAAAAACGATATACTGGAATGTCGAAACAGTTGTTTTATACAAGTAGATATGGTAAGTAAATGAATGTTTGCATTTACATATACATGTATGTATATTAGATCCGAACAAAAAAATGTTGTGTATATGAAAAAATGTATATTTGTTGTATTCTGAATGATTTTATGTGAATAAAACAGATGTATTATAAATCCGCATGAGCAAAATAATTATGTGAACGATGACTTTTGGGTTGATAAATGTAACATATAAATGTAGCAATAACCCTAGAATGTATATACAAAAACCGTAGAATGTATATACAAAAATCAAGACGAAAAATAAATTTAAAAAATCGGCTATATCCCTCATAACGGATTCCATAAGACACAGATATATCAGAGTTTGTATATATAATTCACTTTTCGTAATAAAACGAGAGTTTTAATATAAGGTAAGTTCTGGATACTGTTAATACTGTTATTATCAAATAACTATATGCATATATAAACTGTTATATGTGTACTGAAACCCGTTACGAGCAAAGTTCCGGGTAAAACCCAATTTACCGATTTTTTGCATTGCTGTTTAGGTAATTTTCTATTTCTTCAATATCCCCTTTTTCTTTTATTTGACACTTAGAGCCTTTGTTATCTCCTACTCCTCAATTATTGTTCTCGTTTAGGTTAAATAACTTGACCAATTTTTGAATTATTATACTTTTAAGATTTTTTTTTAAATTTTAGTGGGCATCAGAGCTTGCCTGTCATCAACTGACAATCCACAATGAAGAAGTAACACGTAGGAAAGAATTTAATAGCCAGTTCGAAGGCCACTTTCTTAATTCATTGTTTCCCGGGTTGGAAGACTTTCCTCCACCATTTGCCATTGAGGCGCCTCCTATGTTCGATGCGAAGCTACCGAACATCTCCGAAGAAGATGTAGAAAATCTCAAAAAACAAGTGCCGGATTTCGCTGAACATTTAACGCTGCCCGATATGACCCATGTGCTAAATTTTTTTAAGGGGGAATCTTCGGAGAAAGATAGGGATGATAAGGTAATTTTAAGTAAACTGCCATATAGGATTAATTATAATTATTAGTTGTTTTAAAATCTGTTGTATATTCGGCAGTAGATTGAAAATTGTCATTCCATATCAGAATTCGCCGATAAAACTACTTAACAGGATTTTTAAGACCTAAGCTAATTACGTGATACGTGAAGACAAGTATCCAACGTTTCATTATTTTTTTAAATATTCTCTTGAAATTGTTCTCAATTATTTTTAGTTTATTTACCAATGAATTTATCAGATATCTGGCCAAATCACATGGCAAAGGCATCTGATATGGCCAGAAAATTGGGAGGGTTTATCTTTCAAATATTGAGATATGGCATTACACCTTCCAGCCAAAGTCTGGGTTTGGGGAAAAGTCTCCAGAATCGTTTATTCAGTTGATCTCAAAATTTGATGTATGCGGCAGGACGATGATGCGAATACGATAGTTGTACTGACGATGTCAGTTTTCGAGTAAACAAAAGACTTTTCTTATGGATGGCCATGTATTTTATTTTTTCATAAAAATATAAGGGTTAATACTTATATATTCAAAGGCATTATCCTATTAAGTACATATTATTGAATGTTCTCTTTCTTTGGAACACCTGTCGTATCGCGTCCGGGTTTTTATGAGTTTTCTCGGCTGTTTTTATAAACAAATCTATCAAACCTGCCATATTTATATCTAGCAAGAACAAACCCATGCAATGTATGTATTGTGTATTTTTTTACAATTTAAGTTTTTTTTATAGGTGGATGATTCTAAAGCAGTAGAAGACAAGTTAATACAAGCAGTATCTGATGTTGGGTTAGCAAGCAATTTAGACAAAAATTTGTTAAAAGCCACTGGCAGCGAGTCCTGTGTAGTATCAGCGTCTGGGTTACCCAATCTCAAAGATGACAAGTAAGTAAATAATTAATAACATTCATTTAAAAATTACAAATATAAGATAATAATAGAAATGCTCCTATGCCCCCCCTCCCCTTGAGTACGCCACTGCGCAGTTGACAGATGTGTTATCATCAATTATTATTTCTTTAGTTATACTTTTCATTTGATTTAATCAAGAGTAAATAATTTAATTGGGACGCTGCTGTCGGAAAATTCCCCCAGAGTTGCCACCCAGCATAAGAGAATATCCCGTATGTTAGGTGAAAACTCATATATTTTTTTGGTTCTAAATTATGTTTTTTTTGTTTTTAATAGAAACATGGAAAGTTTCATTGTTTTTTTCACCTCAAAAGTGAATTAGGACAGTCCCGGCAGTACCCAGGTTAGGTTAGGTAACATAAATGAATTCATTTCATCATGCCTTATCATTCTTTGGATTTGTTGTAAGTTGTTATCAGTGTCAGCTCCTCAGGTGCGGCAGGGTCGGCTGGGCCATACCAGAAAATATACAGGGAAAATTCTCTTTTTCAAAAAGTAGGTAGATATTTCTCAAAAATAATTTTGTAAACATCCTAAAAACGCACCAAACCAAAATGTAGTTCATTATTTCCTTGGCATATAGCAAAATAGGTAGGTGTCCCTATTATCGTTGCTTGACTAACATACAAATAACGCCATTAGCAGTCCGTGGGCCACCGTCTCACATGCTAGACTTCATCTCACATGCTAGACTTCAGCGACTAATTCACACGGTAGGTAGTACGTTCGCATACATCCTCATGCTATAACGTTCGTCGTAGCTTATATCACCCAACACCGGCCCCTCTCGATGTGACCGTATCCCCGGAATTTTTCCCAATTGAATATTACCATTTTCAGGTATTAATTGATATTATTATAAAATGATCTTACTTATTTTTAATTGTTAGTTCTTTACATTAGTTATGACTAATGATGGTTAATATAGTATATTAGTAATTTTCACTCCGTGGTACATGTTTAAATGTGGTGACGAAATGTGAAGCAAATATTTTAAAATATCATTTGCAATTTGTTTTATAATTCGGTCGTGTGGTTGTGTATGTAGCTTTCACTTTAGCATCTATTTTATTATCCTCTTGAGACAAGATACATTAGAATATCAAA
The DNA here is from genome assembly GCA_030620095.1 of Kuschelorhynchus macadamiae. Lineage (NCBI taxonomy): Eukaryota > Metazoa > Arthropoda > Insecta > Coleoptera > Curculionidae > Kuschelorhynchus > Kuschelorhynchus macadamiae. The sequence continues at coordinate 1,565,999 of JAUTXW010000794.1, forward strand.
AAACTAAATTGACTGACTAGAGCGTTTTACTAATATTTTTTTCTTATTTATTAAATTTATACTCTAGCCTAGATCTGCTATATATAGGTTGGTGCCTACCTAAATAACATTGAAAAAATAATTGGAAAATAATAAGACTAACTAGTATTTAATAATATTTGGACGCAGCACCAATTAACACTACTTTGATCTCAAGGGCGATTTATTTTAATTTAAAAAAAATGTTTGTTAATATATTTTATTGTAAATGGTATGAGAATAACATAAATACCCATATTTTTTATCATACTTGTGGCATAAGTGAAAAAATAGTTACAGAATAACGTCCATTTTTTTCCTGCAGTAAATGTGTTAATTAAATTGTTTATATTTTTATATTCTTATCTCTTTTATCTGTGGATATGCAAGAGACCCAATCCAACAGGTTGCTCTTGTGCTATAGTGTTTCCTAGCAAAGTTTTTAATCGTAATTTTCACGTAAAAATATGTAAATTGTACATGATGTTTGACCGGTCTGGGGGGTAATTACCTCATTACCCCCACACCGTAAAACTGCCCTTGAGTGACCTTGAGTCTCGGCCGACCCTAAACTTTAAAGTGTGAGCCGTCACTGCTTGTTATTGTGAATTATTTATAGGCGGGATTATTAGAAGTGCTTTTGGTTTATAGTTTTATCGTGTTAGGTTAGGTTAGGTTTATTATTAGGAGTTGATTTTGTCTAATCTATATAGATTTAAAAGTTGAAATATAGCCTAATGTAAATGCTACTAAAAATAGTGAGAATAAAGCTGACAAATGATTTGTAAATATTCACACCGCTAAATATTCATGTGGTGCAACTATTTATTTTTATCACGATTTTAGGTATAATTTTAAAACTATAGTTGGCGCCATATTAAATACCAAACTAAATACTAAAGCAACAAACAGAATTTTGTGTGTTTAGTATCTATCTAAATTTATGTCAAAACCTATTTAAAATATTTCATCTGAATTTTTTATTGATTGTCAACAAAAATGGGGCTCTTTTGTGACAACTCATTCAGCATTGTTTAAACTAAGATCATTACAGAACATATTGTAAAAACTATTATGTATTCATAATGTATGTCATAGCTGGCAAGGAAAGCGTCCTAGAGTATTGTCCCTATTATACCTCTGAATAATATTTAATCTCTAAAACTTGCAATTTCAAACTTTTTGTAGTTTATACTTTTGGAATTCTATTCGAAATCACTATCTGAGACTCATTCTTCTATCTCTTTTAATATCCATGTTTAATTCTATTATGATAAGAGCATATATATGTTACTCTAGAATCACTATACTAATAGCAATTGCAAGATAGGGCCTTTGAAGAGTCGGTGTCAGGTGCATTTTATTTGTACAGATTTATACTTTCTATAATCTTAGTTACTCTTACAAGTAGTTCGTCGTGGATACCGGTTTTGTGCTTTAATATTAATATAATAAAAAATGAATTTTAATGCTTTAGTGTACGTTAGTTGTAAAATTTTTAAGCTACTATTTTTGTTATTTGATTGTTAGAGGCTGTGAGTCGGAAACGGACACTGAAGAGTTCGAAAAAGTGGGACAACAAAGCCCTCTCGAATTCACTTTTCCTCAAGGGGTAACCACAGCACCTGAACCTAAAATTGCTGAAAAACAAGATGCTTCGACTAGCACAGAGGTAAGAGTTTATGTATGAGGTAGATATCATATTTCCTAGGTGCTACTTTAGTTTTATCTGTAAAGGCGGAAAACTGCAGTAAAGATGGAGAAAACTAAAAATAACTAGTGTGTTTTTTCTGTGACATTTTGTACTACAAGATATACAAAAATTATAGACACAATAATAAGCAAAGGGGCAGCTAAGGACTTATTTCAATACTGAAAACATATCCAAGGTTGACTAAAGTTGGAGATTATAAGTTCTCCTGTCAAATAATAAAAAATAAATAAATTTACTAATAGCCAAATTATGTCATTACAGACATCTCTACCCAAGTAGCTTGTTGTGTATTATTTAGCCTGAAACAATACAAACATGTAAACAATAATCACTTATTTATTTTTACTTTTAATAATAAATCCGAGTACATTGCACGACGCAATACAGTATACTGTCGAACTATATATATATATATATATATATATATATATATATATATATATATATATATATATCTATTGTGTAGAGATAAACAAGCTACATAAAAAAATGGTAAATACAATCAGAATTCGCATCATAAAATAAACCTAAAATATATGCCTATATAGAACATCCTCCCCTTTAATCAAAAGAATTAACAAGAAAATTCTAATATATTTTTACGCCAACAAAAAAAAATGTTTTCTTAACTTATACCTAAGTTATCTAATTTGTAAGGGATCTGGTTTTTTAATTAAACTACGTCTTCTAAGCACTCGCGACTCAGAATTATTATTGGTAGCACTTTCACTATTGGTAAGATTACCTGTTTCTGTTACATTACTGACTGAGACGTTTCCATTTCTGACCATGTTCTACCTCTACCACATAAGTCCTTCTGCCTAATACCATAAGTATACATACTAATGTAAATAGAATTGAAATCAAGTTCGAAAGTCTACTTCAGTGTTTACTGTCTCTAGATGTGAAAAAGAGTGCTGGTCCTGATATGCTGCCGAATGTTATGCTGAGGGAGTGTGCTGTGTCTCTGTGAGCCTCTGTCGTTTATTTTTAATAGGTCACTATCTTGTGGTGCTTTTCCAAACAAATGGAAGCACTCCTATATCTCCCCTATATTTAAGGCTGGGAACAGCAGTGATGTCAAGAACTACAGACCTGTCTGTATACAGTCTGCAATCCCCAAGGTTATGGAAAAATTGGTTTTACCCTCCTTCGGTGCTTTCAAAAATTATATCATGGAGGAACAACATGGTTTTGAGGGTGGCCGTTCTACCGGAACCAACCTTTTCCTGTATACTAATTATATCAGTGCAGCTATGGATGCTGGCCAGGAGGTACATGCAATATATATAGATTTCAGCAAGGCGTTTGACCTCATGGATCAAAGGGTTCTGCTTGACAAGCTATGTTTTCTTGGAGTGGGGGAGCCTTTTCACTCCTGGTTGTCTTCGTATTTGCGGGGCAGAACTTTGCAGGTTAGATTGGTGGGATTTCTTTCACCTATGTTTAATGTTGTCTCTAGAGTGCCTCAGGGGAGTCACCTGGGTCCTAGACTGTTTCAACTACTGGTGAATGATATACGAGAAAAACTAGTCTCAAAGTACCTTTTGTTTGCAGACGATTTAAAGATTTTTAGGGCAATCGAGCGAGGACTGTGAGCTGCTTCAACGGGATTTGGATACTCTGGCTTATTGGTGTCAGGAGAATAATTTGGCACTGAGTGTGGCAAAGTGTACTTATATTGTCTTTGGTCGCACTAGGGATGGTGGGGAATATGGGTACAATATAGGGGGAAATGAACTCCAGAGAGTGAATGTAGTGAAGGATTTGGGAGTGTTGCTGGACGGTAAGCTTCGTTATACGGACCACTATGAAGCAATTATTAATAAAAGCAACCGTGTGTTGGGTATGATGATAAGATTGTCTAATGATTTTAATAATTTGCCTAGCTTGGTTGCATTGTTTGTGTGTGATGTGCGATCTGTGTTAGAGTATTGCTGTTTGATTTGGAGTCCTTACTTTGAGGTGCACCGTGGGCGTCTAGAGGCAGTACAGCTTAAGTTTGTGACCTACGATACAGAATGGCGCGAGCAGGTTTACAGCTAACCCTGGAGGAGGTAAGAGGGTATCATGGTTTGACCACGCTGGAAAGTCGCAGACAGTATTTCGAGGTCTTGTTCTTTTATAAAGTAATAAATAACATAATAACATCATCCAGTATACTGATTAGCTTTGATTTTTATATTCCACCCAGAAATTTTAGAAGATCACCCCTCTTGTCTGCTACGCATTGTAATACTAGGCATGGTCAGAACATGCCCCTAAATAGAGTCATTACTATTGTGAATATGTTTCCTAACTTGAGTTTTTTCAATGTGTCAAAACATGCTTTCAAAAAAGAGTTGAAAAGTCTGATCTTGTGATGATGTATGGTCCGTATTTTGTAATAATTAACTAATTTTTTATTGTCAATATTTATTCCGAAATGTAAATTGTAAAAATGGTGTAACCGTTTGAATGAATAAATAAATAAAAGATTTGCACCATTTTATTGAATTATCCCGATAATCGCGGGCCCAAACATTGTCCCCGACCTTGAAAGAAAACTCACGATGCCTACCCAATTTTTGATCAATTTTATTTTGATTGTTGGTAACTCGATTTTGCAGAGAAGGTAGCAATAAATCAAATTTAGTTCGTAGGTTACGATTAAATAACAATTTTGCGGGACGTTCCCTAGTTGTAGTCTGGGGTGTGTTACGATACTGAAATAAAAAGGCATCTAAAATTAAATTTATGTCTTTAATTCCATCATAGTGAGCCTTAAGAAGTGCTTTTTTCATGATTTTAACTCCAGATTCGGCCAAACCGTTTCGGGGTGATATGGGGCCCCGGTTTTATGAAATATACCCAGTTGCTTAAGAAATTCTTGAAAGTCTCTGGAGGTAAATGCAGTGCTATTGTCAGTACATATTTCCTTAGGGATTCCAAAACGGGATATTAGTCGCCTAAAACAGTTTATCACGGTGTGGGAACTCAAATTAGGCACTAGAAAACACTCGAGCTACTTCGAAGTTGCGTCTTCAATTACTAAAAAATATTTATTTAGGCAAGGGCCAAAAAAGTCTGCATGCAATCGAGTCCACACTTTATTGGGGTGGTCCCATAATACTAAGGGCGGTTTGGGAGGATTCGGTGCATACATAACGCAGGAAGTACAACGTTGCGCAATTTTTTCGATTGCATCATCCAATTTTGGCCACCATACATACGAACGGGCAAATGCTTTCATTTCAACAGCCCCCATATGGGTGGAATGTAATTCTTTTAAAATACCGCTTCTAAAAACGGGGGGGACAATCAAACGATATCCCCACAACAAACAACCTTGTTCTATGGAAATTTCATTTCTTCGTATGAAATAAGGTTTGATATCATCAGATGGACACCTTTCTGGTCATCCCTGGAGAACAAAAAACAATACCTTATTAAAAATGTGGTCTCGGGAAGTTTTTTTTCTTATAATTTGAAAATCTAAAGGAAAATTAGGATTTTTTATAAAATTAATGTAGGATATTTGATCATATTTATCATTCCCTAGCAAAAATGTCTTATATGCATAATTTTGATTTGTTTCTCCACTAAGACGTGATAAAAAATCAGCATAATTATTTTTTGACGTTACGTATTTTATATCGTAATTAAAAGCAGAAAGGATATATACCCAGCGTTGTAGCCGATTTGCTGCAAATATTGGTAAACCATTTTATTTCCAAAAATTGCTAAGAGAGGTTTGTGGTCTGTACAAAGGATAAATTTAGAACCATATAAATATTAATAAAATTTACGAAGGCCGAAAATTATTGCCGCCGCCTTTTTTTCGATTTGCAAACGCTATTGGCCTTTCCGTACTAGAAGCATCTACCATAGGCTTTACGGATCTATTAGGGCCGAAATGCGTAAGAATTAAAGGTGATTTAAGAATTTCCTTTACCCTTGAAAAACTTTGTTCACATGGCTTCGACCACCACCAAGGTATATTCTTTTTTAGCAGATTATACATAGGCTGCAAAATTGTTGAAGCATCCGGTATAAATTTACAATAATAATTGACCATGCCAAAAAAAGATTTTAACTCCGTAATGTTGGTAGGCTCCTTGACCTTATTAATAGCTTCAATTCGCTCTTCCGTTTTGTGCAGACCGTGCTGATCTATTTTATGCCCCATATACGTAACTGAATCTTCAAAGAAAACGCATTTATCCTTGCGAAGCCTCAAACCACATTTTTTAAACACGATTTCAAGCCTATCTAAATGTTCCTGGGAGTTTTTACCTGTGATTAAAATATCATCTAAAAATGCTACTACCCCAGGCACGTTACTAAATAATTGATCTATAATATTTTGAAATATCGAGGGAGCGCAATGAATGCCAAAAGGGAGCCTTTGATGTGAAAATAAACCCTTGTGAGTGGATATTGTTACCAATTCTGTAGAATCATCATTCAAAAGCACTTGCTGATATGCCCCCGAAAAATCAATTCTTGAGAACTTGCAACCTCCCTCCAACTGACTAAATAAATATTCTATCCTAGGAAGCATTTCTAATTGCGGATTAAGAGTGATTTTAAAATCGCCACAGATTCTCAATCCACCATTTTTCTTAAGAATAGGGACTATAGGGGTAGCCCATTGTGAAAATTCGACAGGTTTTAAAACACTATTTTTGACTAAACGATCGATTTCAATTTCTATTTTAGGTTTAAGAGTAATAGGAACGGGACGGGCCTTAATAAAGCGCGGCTTTGACTGATCTTTTAATTTTAAAGAAATCTTAAACTTATTGAATTTCCCCAAAGAGCCATCAAAATTTCCTTATAATTGTGTAACAAATTTTCTAATCTGACAGAAGCACACATAAAAACTATTATCTAATTTACAAATACCAAAATTGAGCATTTTTAAACCGTTGCGGCCAATTAAGGGTGGCCCACCGCTTTGTATTACATAGGTTTTTAATATATATCTTTTTTGTTCAAATGAAATATTTAAATTTAAAAATCCTAACGGCCTAAAGGTAACTCCAACATAATCTTTTAAAGCTAAATCATTTTTTAATAATTTTAAATTTTTAAAGTATTTTAGGTACATTTTTCTGAAATTGCCGCATGCGCAAAACCAGAATCAATTTCGAAATTTATGGGTATATTTTGAACTAATATTTGAATATAAATAGGTTTAACATTTGTCTCAGAATTACAAGAATCTATATTTAGATCTCTAAAAACATCAAGAGAAAAATTAGAATTTATTAAGGCGCTATATTTAATATTAAACATATATTCATCGGACAAGTCCGAATCAGACTCATTATTATTATTATTATTTTCAGTTTCTAAAAAGTTTTGACGAGTTGTAGTTTTACATACTGGAGCCAAATGGCCCATTTTGCCGCACTTATGACATGTATAATTTTTGTACTTACATTCGAGGGATCTGTGATTTGACCGGCTACATACTAAACACTTAATTAGAGTATCACTATACCTTTTTTTCTGAGGAAGTCCCTGCGCACTATTATGGTAATTTTTTGACATTTGGCTTTCTCCCCTGATTTCGAAACCTCTGACCCTGGGAAGAACCTTGCTGCGTAAAAAGCATATTATCTTCACTTTCCCTTTTCACTTGCACGTTATCACTCTGAGACAACGAGGGTATTTCATTTCGCTCCATCAGGGATGCCTCTTTAGACAGGGCTATTCTTAGGACAGAAGAAAGTGTGACGTTTGCTTTTGTAGCATCTTCTTCAAAGATTCTTTCGGATATACGGGTGTCACAAATTCCGATAGTAAATATATCTCTTAGAAGTTGATCCAGAGATATGCTTGATGAAAATCCACAATTTGCAGCCAAACTCTTTACTCTTGCTTCCCAGTCGCGAACGTTTTCATCGGACCGTTTTTTTGCATTATAAAACTTAAGCCGTTCACTAAAATAAGACTTTACTTGGGAAAAATTTTTCAAAAGGAGCCTGTCAAGTTCATCCTACGAAAAATCGGCAGGTGTTTGCGGCACACACAATTTTTTTAATAAAACGTAACATTCTTCGTTTAAAGTATTTAATAAAATAGCCCGTTTTCGATCACCAGAAGTTATCTCGTTGGCTACAAAAAACTGACCAAGTCTTTCGGAAAATACCGTGTAATTTGATGCTTTAGGATCAAAGACATTTAATGCTCCTAATAATGAAGAAGACATATTTTCATCTATAAAATAGCCTTCACTTAACCACTTGTACATTGATTTTTAACACTAAATCCGTGAGTTCATTGTAAAATTCTCGTCGCCACTGGTGTGTATTATTTAGCCTGAAATAATACAAACATGTAACCAATAATCACTTATTTATTTTTACTTTTAATAGTAAATCCGAGTACATCGTACGACGCGATACAGTATTCTGTCGAACTATATATATCTATTGTGTAGCGATAAACAAGCTACATAAAAAAAATGGTAAATACAATCAGAATTCGCATCATAAAATAAACCTAAAATATATGCCTATATAGAACATAGCTAAAATGTCATTAATCATTTTCACTCCTGTCCATATCGGAGGGAACTCATTTTCATGCATTTCATTGACCCTTCCCCACTTTTTTGAATCATGCTTATGCTAATATAATAAGTATTCGGTATTACACTTACTGAATACTTAATCCGGTGGCATGAAATATTAAAATATTAGCAAGACTTGGAGGCCAAGGGAAAAAACTGGATTCAGGTGTGAAAAGAAACGCAGGAAGAAGAGGCAAAAAGTAATCGAGAAGAACAAGAAAAGGATAACAGGATCGGTTCCAAAATATTTTAAATTGCCAAAAGACCAAGAGGCTGGAAACAGAATGCCACATTGAGTTGTCGGAGAAAAAAACAGGAAGAAGAGACCCAAACAAAGCTGGAACTACTTTGAACGCAGGTGGGATTGGTGTGAGATACTGACCATTAGTACATATAAATGTTGATAGCTTTTGCAATACAAAAACCTCTGATCTATCGCGCATTGTTTAACTTGTCTGGTACAGCAAGCTAACAGAATTATATTCTTTTTTTACTTTATTTTGCCCCATTTACAAATACATGAAAACATTAATATATTTTGAAGTTATATTTACTTATTTCATTAGGCACTCCAGCGATCTGTCACTGTCATGTCATTTTTGGGTTGTCGTAGGACAAACAAACGGATTTAACCAATGAGGCTTAAATATTGGTTTGATAAGTCAAGACAAGTTTACTATTTTATCATTGGTCAAGTTGCGTTAATTTGATTTTATGTAGAATATGCCCTGTTTCAACAACTAACCTGCATTTTATCTGCAACAAATGCCTCATTGAGTTGAAAATGTCTCGAACGAATACGTAGGATACACGCAAAAAAACGCAACCTATTTAAAAAAAAGTTGTTAATTTATAAATTTGTATGTGTTGAAATCATAATATTTAACAAGAACCTAAATATACATTTTTCGCTGAGATTAGAGTAAATCAGATATTACATAAGAATTAGAATATTACCACAGATTAACTATTAATCTGTGATATTACTTTACGTTTAAAGAGTTTGCTAATTTAACGCTATGTGCCGACAATGGAACTTACCACATCTGACCACAAACAATGCACTGTTTAGTCATTATGAGGCTAAAACCCTAAACACTAGAAAAAATCGCGTTTAAAATTTTAAACTCATTTAATTAGTACTAGGACCACTATAATGATGTAACCCTCATAGGGTGAAACCTCAATACCAAGCATCGTGACTGGGGATGCAGCATGACAAATACTCGTGAATTGGTATTGAGTAAAAACCAGGAAACGTTAAAATATAATATTTTAACAGATGAACCAACTTATGTATGGGAAACAGGCATTCACCAGTAATTATAGATGGAAACTTGAATGATAAAAATGGAGAAACATTTCAACAACTGGTTTAAGTTTCACAATATTTAAAAAAAAACTCTAAACCAATAATAGAAATAAACAACAATTATCGATAAGAGAATGCAGTAATAGAATTAACAGATAAAATTGATTTAGCAATAGCAAAGCAACGGTCACAAAAATGTCCAGATATAATAATTACGGAGAACTTCAACCAGGTTTAAGGGAAGAAATTAAACAAAAAAATAGACTTAAAAATTTAGCCTGGTGGACGGGCAGTCCTGAGATAAAAAGATAAGCTAACAGGGTCCCAGATCAAAAATAACTAAATTAAAAAACCTATATAACTTGCAGTGGGAAAATAAATCAGAATCTTTGAATGTACAAGACAGTTCATTATTTAAACTTTCAAAAAGTGTTACAAAAGGTCCGAAACTACCAATGCCTCATATCTTAAATAATAACACAGACGACATACAAATAGATATCAGGATTGTTCTTGTAATTTAAATTATAAACAATAAATCATATGGAAATTACTCTTATAATTACTTCTGCTCACATCTAGGAAATTACCGAAAACCAAAACTCCAAAAAAGCTCCAGAGGACATGGCAACTAAAAAATTGCGAGAGTCCACCAAAAAAGACCTAGCATTAATATAAACCAAAATTTTTGAATTTGGTTACTTTCCATCCACTTGGAAGAAATCAGGATCATTTTACTAAGATAAAAGGGGAAACCCCAACATTACTAAAAGCTGTAAATCAATCAGCTTACTTTCTAGCAAGCAAAGGAAAAATGGTGGAAAGATTGATATTAAACATTCTTATAGGGGAAATAAATGGAAAAACATTTTACCAGTGGAACAATTTGGTTTTAGAGCTGAAGTCAGCACTATAAGTCAAGTTACTATACTAACCATGAATATAATAAGGGGGTTTAATAAAAGAAACGGCATCACCCAGGAGTAATTTTTTTAGTTGTAAGTAGGTCCTTTGATAAAACGGTCTGATTTTTAAATTCGTTAGGTATGGTCTGCCCACTTTTCTTATAAAAACTATTGTTTCGTCGTCTCCATCGACAAAAGGGACTTAACAAGAAGAGAAATAAGAACAGGACTGCCCCAAGGCTCCCCGCTATCCCCCATACTTTTTAATTATACTTATATGCCAAAACAAAATTTCCCAAACTTGTATCTTTACGAAGATGACCCACCAATTTCCTCAATGGACAAAAGATTAAATTTCATCACCACCAGACTGCAAAAACTCATGACCTTAGTAGAAGAATGGATGAATAATTGGCAGTTAAGATTACAAGGGGAAAACGTAGGCGATTTGCGTTTTTTGCAAAACCAAGTAAAAAAGATTCAAATTAATAATTTTCAAATAAACTGGGCAGGCCATGCGAAATATTTATGAGCAATTTTGGACAAAATACTATACTGGTCAAAAAATATTGAAAAAAATTGAATCTTTTTTTCAGTTTAGTTTGAGATTTCGAAGTTTTAACAAGATGACTTGACAGTGACATGTTTTAGGTTTTTTTTGTTATCATTGTTAGCTATAACCAGTGGCGGCTCGTGAGTATATTGAAGGGTGAGGCTACATGAGGTTAATTTTGTTTAAATGTGAATAAATTTCCACGTCACCCATGATGTATTATTCTGCGACGCGTTGACCTTTTTTTTTTAATGGACGTCATCGCCAATAGCCCTACTAAACCATTAAAAACTAAACAAATAAACTCTAAAAAAAGTAAATAAAAAGTAAACAAAACAAGTAAAATATGTACACCTATCACTAAAATATAGCGGTGATTGCGATAATAAAAACATAATTTAGTTTATTAAAACTTAAAATAAATAGTTGTATGAAATAAGATAAAAAAACTACTTTTTGTACATTAAATCTATACGTCTGTCTTTTAAGGTGGCAAATTTATCTATAATTTGGTCGTAAAAGTTTTGGTCTTCACTAAGTTCTGACAGTAATTCCTGCTCTATTGACATTGCTAAACCCGAAAGCCGTTCTTGTGTCATGGTGTTTCTTAGGTAGGTTTTGATCCGTTTAAGACATGAAAAATTTCGTTCGGCCGATACACTTGTTGCGGGAATAGTTAAAACTAAATTAAAAAGCTTATATGCTTCCGCAAAAATTGCTTTAAAATCTTTAAATAACAAAGCTAGACTTTTTTCGACATCTAAATTTGAAAATTGTTCATCCCTATACAATACAGAAAGCTCATTCTTTAATCTATCTCTGTCAAAAATGTTTGGATAATTTTTTAATAAATTATTTAATAAGTCGTCTGGAAAGCATTTAACATATTCCGAATATTTTGTGCAATCGACTAAAGCAAAGAAATTTAAATTATTTAAATTTTCAAACCGCGTCCCTAATTGAAGAATTATACAATCTATTATTTCGAAATATAATATTTTATATTTAGTAAAAATATCAAAGTCGCTAGAACATTGCCATCGACGTGTGTTAGTTGGCAGAATAGTGGCTTTTTTAGCAATATTGAAAAGTTCTTTGAAATGGTCCTCGTTTCTAAATTCAATAATTCGTTGCTTGGCAAGGTTTATTTGCGAAATGCAGTAATTTATATCTAAATGCTTTAACTGTAATATTTGAAACAGTACATCAGTGCAACTAAAAATTTGTTTATAAATATGCGTTAAAAGGCAAAATTCGAAATCATTAAAATGCTTTAGAAATCCTTTTGCACCATTAATAGATTCTGTTCCAGAACTTAAGTCATTAATAATAGTTTCAAATACTATAATTAAATTGTCCCATTCATTAGCCACTAAGTTTAAAATTTTAGACCGTGTATACCATCGCGTTTCTACAGCTCGCGGAATTCTTTTACCTACTATCTGATTAAGCACAAAAGACCGTTTTGGTGATTGGTGGAAATAATTTGGTATTCCTAATAAAGTGGCAAAAAATATACGACTTTGGGTAATCAGTTTTGTTCCCTGTTGTAAAACTAGATTTAATCTGTGGGCGCAACAATGAGTAAACATAGCTAAAGGAGCAATAGATCTAACTTTTGTTTGAAGCCCATTTATCTCACCTGCCATAACACTAGCCCCATCGTAACACTGCGCGACCAATTTATTTTTAAAGTCATAAGGCTCTAAGCTGTTTTGTATTAAATGAAAAAGGCTCTCTGCTGTTCTATTATCGCTAACGTCAAAAAATCCTAAAAATCTTTCTTTTAAAGATCCGTTGGTCACATACCTAACTGTTATCGAACACTGTGATTTTTCTGTTATATCAGTACTATCATCCGCAATTACGCCAAAAAAACAACAATCGGTGTCATTGATTTCTTTTTTTATATATTCTTGAATATGGTCATGTATGCAACCGATTAGTTCATTTTGTATAGTCTTAGATTGTCCCGTAAAAATATTACTAAATTTAGCACAATGTTCAGTAAGTTCGGCATTTCTTTTTATTAAGCATGCAAATATTTCCTTAAAATTGCCTGATTTTAAGGAAATATTGAATTGAATCTGTTGTTTCATTATGACCTCGAAATGCCAAGTTCTGTTTACCCAAAGTAATAGTAACATCAATTAAATAATTTAATAATAAACGGTTTTTTCGAACATTTTCATTATAAACAATTTTATTAAGTCTTGCATTTTCTTGTAGTGCATCCGCAATAGTCGCCCTATTTTGCTCCAGTCTTGTAAGTGCTACCGAATTTTTAATATGCTCTCTTGAACTTTCATGCGATTTTACTGCTCGTGAAAAATTTTTTAAATCCGAATATCCGCCCCCTGAACTCCAATTATTTTTGACGCAACCTAATAAAATACAAGGTTAACAATATAAGCTTTCTTTATAAATACTTCTGCATAGCCACCTATAAGTTTCGTACCAAGATATTTGAAAAGTTATTGAATATTTTTTACCTTGCCTCTTATCGTTAAATATTGCTAAAATTTTCGGCGTCGGACGGCTACCTAATATCTGTTTCTTTTCAGTTTCGCTTCTTCTTAAAAAAGGCGTTTCAATTAATGAAGCAATAATGTCGTGAATAGGATTCATTTCAAAAGCAAAAAGCAAATACAAAAAATGGAACGGTCCAACTTACCAAATCAAAACAAAACAAAAACTTACTCACGCGTATTTATTCACCTTAAAAGACAGAACGCCCTTAATCAGCGATTATCGCAATCTATTTCCTATTTCTTTCTCAGCCGCACGCACCACGTAAAAAGAAGCCGTTGGAATATTTCGCTAGTCATGTGATTTAAATAACCAATAAAAGCATATCCAAGCTACAGATTTATCGCCTCAAGAATGCAATAGAAAACGCGTGCATCGGCAATCGCCATCCCGCTCTGTCGTAATCAGGTGACTCGCCGGCCTCGGCACCGGCCGTTGATAAATAGGTCAGAAGTCGAAACTTTCCAAGCTAAAATTATTTCGCCTCATTCGAGAGCACTTTCTTTAGGAATGGGTTTGCACGGATTGCACGGTCGGTTTTTTGATGTGGTCAGAATTTATTTTCTAAAATATTTATTATGGGATTATATTTTGTTTTTTTTTAATGTTATTATGTTGTAAAACTGTTAAAAAGTATATTTCTAATTGGTAATAGATAAAAAATTCTCTTTTCCTTTATTTTGGGGGTGAGGCGCGGCCTCAGAGGCCTACCCTGACGAGCCGCCACTGGCTATAACCAGTATTTACCTGTGCTATCTGTAAGCTGTGTTCTGAATAAAAGAAGTGAATTCAGAAACTACGTGTTTTTACGTTTGGTGTCGGAAGTGGGATTAGGATCCCGCTAAAGCTAAATAAAGAAGTAAAAAATATTTTCTACCAATAGCAATAATCATGTCACCAAATTTGGACTCTTTGATGAACTTGATTATTGCAATACATAATGACATTCAGCAAGAAGATGTAAAACAAGAAATGAAGAAGAACCAAGAAGACATGAAGAAAACCCAAGAACATGAAAAACAAGAACACAATTCATGAGTAGTTCCGCCAGAAATTACAGATAGAAAGCAATAAAATTAAATCGTGTTGTGATTTAAGAGTCAATTACAATGGTTTGGTTATAGAATCCAAAAAGAACTAAGGGACGATCACCGAAGTTGTAGAAGTCATGTGAAGGCCCGTATCGTGTGATGACCCAGATGAATGACCTGGTATACCGGATTCAGAAGATTCCTCATGAACAAATCACCGCTGGCAATGTTGCGAATTTAGCCCTAGTTATTGGTTTGTTAAGCTTTAAGTCAATTTATTTGTTATTTTAATTAATTAGACTGACCTTAGTTTTTGATCCACTTTACGTCAATTTTTATCGTAAAAAATCCTTCTTACATGTTCTATTAGGCTTAATTATTTCCACCGTGTCGTATTTAGATCATTCTAGAATTTTCTAGGATCATTTTGTCCTTTTCTAATGACTATATAAGCGTGCCACAAGGCAACATTTTGATTTAGTTTAGTGTGAGATTTCTAAGTGCAACAAGTTGACAGTGACAGGTTTTAGCATAGGTAAAGTATTGGTCAGTTTGGTATAATATAGATAGGCAACTTAATATACAAAATCGGTCCCGTATTTGGCTCCCTTTAGCGTTTGTAGTCTTCAGGATTTTTTTAATAAATAGTACAGGTTCCAAATTATTGCTCACAGTATGTTTTTTTAAGACTTAAGGTCAACAAGTTGTAATCTTGTAAAATGTATATGCAACCATGGAACAAAAAATATTTATTTAGAATAGTACATACAACTACAATCTGACTTGTTAGCCTTAATATTCGAGGAAATGGAAAACTTGCTTGACATTCCCAATTTTTTGTCATTTGATTACTTTATAATATTTGTGCGGTATTAGAAATTTTATTAGGGAAGTGGTATTTGTTTCAATTTCTCTAAAGCTAAAAATTTTCAAATAGTACAAGAAGTTTTAGCATAAACTTTCTTAAATGAATTCACATACTTAGTTTTGCAATAGTAAACATACTACATATAAATACGCTACCAGCATCAATTTGGAATACACTGTTGTAATAATGATTAATCACTGATAATCTAAAAAGAAACAAACAAATATAAAACATATACTTAAATTAATTTCGTAAAATTTGAATAACTCAAATTCAAAAATGTCAAAATAATGTGTGTTGTTGTTTGTATTCCTCGTTTCCATGATAACATAGTTAATGTGCTGCCTTCCAATGTACGTAGTCTACGTAGAACGAGTATACGGGATGCCTGATATTAAGTTAAGTTAGCAGTTGCATGGGTTTTAGGTTACTTTAGTCAAATTGTTAGCTATAACCAGTTTTACCTCTGTACCTGTAAGCTGTCTTTTGAATAAAAGGAGTGTATTCAGAAACTATGTGTTTGGTTACCTGCCAACCTGAAACAATATTTTCTTTTGAAATACTATTTTGATAGGTTTTACACAACAAAAGCCTCCGATCTGTCGCACTTTGTTCAACCTGTCTATTAGAGCTAGATAGCAAGTTCACCTAATATCACAGATTTGTTATATTTACCTAATAGGGCAATTTTTAACGTGTAATCATAAAATTAAATTTAAATAAATAACACAGCAAAATAAATAAAAATGCTTACTTTTAAGATTTTAACGTAAACTACTGTCCTCAAATCACGATATTTCTAACTCAGTGTATTTGCTTTCCAGGTACGAAATCAGATACTCCCCCCCAAAAAACCTCCTCGATCCTTCCGCGCAACCCAATCCTTCGACACTGATCCTACCCAACGAACGCTAAGCATCAGTACGAACGAGAGTTTCACCAATATAAAAAACATATCGCTCGATTCTATTGACGAATTGTCTAGTATTAAAAATTTCTCAAGTACCACTGATAGCTGTTTTAACTCGCATTACAATCAGAGTGCTTGCAAAGACCAAGTCGGTCTTTTAACCAGCACTAGTAATAGTTCTTTACATCTGTCAGACGTTACGAGTTTCACGCTTTCAAAGGCGAACATTACATCACACTATCAGAGTTATGGGACTGGGACTTCGAGTCTGATGCTTAGCCGGTCAAAGTCCGTGTCGCCACAGAGTCCGAGGGATTCTCTGTTTCAAGAAGGCCATTCTCCCCAAACGGGTCACCAACCCGATTTCGCCACTGATGAGTTCTATATTGATGAAAGCCTGCCATCTAGTGTTGGCACCGGGAACAGCCAGGGTTCCGAATTTGTGAGGCAGCTGGATACCGCGAATATTGTGGTTGCTATGCTTCAGGTATCTGTCTCTGATTCTAACGCTGTTCCTGCTAAGTTTGATATTTTCGTTTGTTTAGTTTCTTCTGTTTTTTTTGCTATATTTCTTTGCATCTTTCTAGTTTTGTTCCTTATAATGTTTAGGTTGGTTTATTTGCACCACATGTTGATTTTGACATTTGCTTTGTTTTGTAGTGCAAAGTAGTTTTTTTGGCGGTTTATATTATGGTTATATATATATTTTATCATTTGACACATTTGAAATATATCAAGCGCCAAAAAAGTGCTGACATACAGCGATTTCACATATATAAACTTTAAACTTGTTATACATACTTTAATAGTTCTTAATATAATTATTTTTTATTATTAGGAAAGGAAGATGTTGTAGTTTTTATTTGTTTTCATTGATAATTATAAAATCGTTGGTAAAACAAGCTCTAGGATAGATAGATATTTATTAACCACACTACAATTACAAATTGTTTATAGCACGTCATAAATTACAATGAAATTTATAGCATTTAAAATTTAATTTATAACACAATCATATCAAATTAAAATTATAAAAATTTAATAAATTACATTAAACAAATGACAAGTACTTGTATAAGTCAATACAATAAAATACCAACAAAACAAGGAGATTCCATGCAGATACCCAGTGCACCTCATGATATAATGGTCTGACAACTATAGTATTCTTCTAAAGAACAAAATGGATTTGCTAACAGAAACCGTTTTACTACAGTTTTAAATCTATTCTTACTGGAACTTCTCAAACCAATGGCAATCTTATTAAACAGATTTAAGTCTAAACTGTTCATTTTTGATTTTGTTAATCTCAATGCAGGAATTCTCAGATTATTACGACTCCTAGTACTATAATTATGGTTGTCTGAGTGCTTTTCAAGAAAGATATGGTTAGAATGAATCTCCAAAAGACAGAAATAGATAAAGACGGATGGTAGGGTCATTATACCAAGCGCCACAAATAATGGCTTGCAGCGCTCTGCCGGCCCCACCCCAGCCAGCACTCTCACCGCCCTTTTTTTAAGAATACGAACTGAATGGCACGATCGACCCCATAAGATTACCTCATAACTCAAACGAGAATGGAACATGGCCAAGTACACTGACCTTAAGACGTCGAAATTTAGCGAATATCTCAGCTGCCTCAGGAGATATATAGTGCTTGTCAATGAGTGACTTAATGCCTCGACATCATCGATGGTTACCCCCTAGAGTTTACTAGTTTTTCCTGTTGCAACCTTATTGTTGCTAGATATCACCAGAGTTTGGGTTTTTCCTGATTATGCAGAAGATTGTTTGCGGAGAACTAGCTCACAGCCTTGGCCACTGAGTGTGATGACAGTTCAGTCAGCCTGTTTAAATCAGGATCTGTATTTAAGAGACTGGTATTATCAGCAAAAGGGAAACACCCAGCCGATTCAGTAACACAATGGCAGAGGTCGTTAATATATATATATATATATATATATATATATATATATATATATATATATATGATAAAAAGCAGTGGCTCCAGAACAGACCCTTGTGGCACACCATGAGTTACTGCTCTAAGATCCGAGTGATCACTATTGTCATATGCAACAGTCTGAACTCTATTGTCAGCCGAAGAGGTGTACCCACCACGCCATAATATGCCGGCTTGTGAATTAAGAGGTTTTGAGAGACACAGTCGAAAGCCTTGGATAGGTCACACATAGTCAAGAGTGAATGCGAGCCAGACTCAAGGCCCCCGACTAGGCTCTCCACAATTACCTGCAGGGCACTGATAGTCGACTTTCCTCTACGAAAACCGTGTTGTGAAGCGTTAAGTGGATCCTGCTTTTCAAAATAATCTGTGAGCTGGTTTTTTAGAATAACCTCAATAATGTTTCCAAAAAAACACGATAATAGAAATAGGTCTGTAGTTATCAATCAGACAAGGGTCACCTTTTTTAAAGATGGGTGTTATTTTCGAAAATTTAAAGTCCCTTGGAAAAATGCCCTCAGAATTAATAAGTTCAGTGAAAGGATTAAGTATAATGTCTTTTATTGCTTTAATAATCTTTGTATTCATTCCATAGTAATCTGTAGTGGCAGTATTTTTAAGACTATCAATAGCATCCGACACTTCCTGAGGGGAAGCAGGATCAAGGTCCTTTCAGCAACCATGGCAAAATAATTGTTCATTATATCCACCGGTATTGTAACATTTACAGGAGGTGATTGTCGCCTATTGGATTCAAAGTTTAACAGTCGCCAACTGTCCTTGGACTTGGTAGCAGAATTGGACAAAAAGTCACTGTAAGCTTTCTTTTTTTGTTTGTGTGATGGTCTTTTGTAGTCCTTATTAAGGGATTTATACACACTCCAAAAATATTCGTCGCCACTATGGTTACATATCATTTTGATAGAAGAAAGTATATTTCTCATATTTGTTAGTTCTTGTGAGAACTTTTTTACAGGGGTTTACTAAAAGTTGACTTTTTCAGTGGGAAACAATCATTCATAAGAGCTGAACAACTCCTAATAAGTTCCGTGGTCTTTTCATTAGCTGTATACGGTTGTGCGTAAAACAAACCCCAATCAAGCTTTGAAAGCTTCAATCTCAAAGCCCTACAACCTAAAGAAGTAATAGATCTGAACATTTTCACACAATTATTGACCCGTCCAGCATATGTAACAGCTATAAATTGGCCAAGGTGATCGGAGAGACAAGGATCCTGTACACCCGTGAAATTCACTCTGGTCAAAGTAGTTTGTTAAAATGTTGCCGATGCAAGAGGAAGACTCTAGTATAATCAGATATAGTAGGTCTCACATCATAGCATTCCAAAAGAGAAATGAGCTGGGTGAGGCTTGAAGAGGTAGCCTTGAAATTAATATTAAAATCTCCTAAGATTATTAGATGGTTTGTTTTACCAGTCAATTTATTAAGCACGTTATCTAGATTTGAGATAAAAATCTGAGGGTCACCCACACAAGATCTGTAGCAAGTTATTAGTACTACATTGAGAGAAGGTGTTTCTATTGCACAGAACTCAGAATGCAATTCTACACAATATCTACTCAACGGAATTGGTCTAGTCTCAATCCCATTTTTAACAAAAATACAAACCTCTCCATGTTTACGTTCAGTTCTACTAAAGTTACCAGCCAATTGAAAGCCGTGAATACTCACTGATTTTAAGGTAATCTCTGTAAGCCAGTGCTCTGAAAAGCAGAGGACATCAAAAACATTTCGATTTAGAAAGGCATTAATTTGATCCGTTTTGTTTGAAATGCACTGGATATTTACATGGAAAACACAAAAACTACTACGAGCTCCTTGCACCCTTTCTGTTACAATGCATTCGTCATTGTCGCTAGGCGATGAAAAAACCTATTTACATGCACTCCTTTGGGCCAAATTTCTGGCGCCATGGCCTCCTTTAGATGAGAGTCCAAATTTGTTGCCTTGAAAGATGAGTAGTACCTTGGGTATTTAGACTTGATTTGTTCACAGGTTACCTCCGGAAACATTGGTTTAAGAAAGTTTAACAATTCATTCACTGTGGTTTCCGGATGTAATTTGTACACATGCAAGAAGCATAATCTTTGAGTAACATGGAGACCGAAGTCAGCATTTACCTCCTGGTTACCAACCATAATTTGCGTGGCATTATTTTTTCTTTCCCTACCATAATTAACTGAACTGAAGCCATCATTTATTTTTTGGACACTTTCTGACGAGCTGGATTTTGGTTTTAATGTTTCTTTTACTTCCAAAATAGCCGTTTGTAGTTGTGTTGATGTTATAATTTCTTGGTTAGAGTTTTTAACTTTATTTTCATTTTTGTTTTTTCCTGATGGGCGGGGTTTATTTCCTATTACACAAAATGTTGTTTAAAACCAAAGAAAAACTAGGGTTTGGAGCTGCAGGGGGACTTCCAGTGTTGTTGTTGCCAGCGGCTAGTATAGCGATTTGCCTCACTGACGTTATATTCTCCCTTGGTAGGTTTGTTTCTGGTTTTGCTGTATTCTGTATCTGTGCCACAGAACTGCCGGTCTTCGAATTCACATTTATGTAGTTTTTTTGCGGGGCTGAAGGCGATGCTGTAGCATTTTCTGCGGATTTTTCAGCAATCCTATTAATTTTGTTGCACAAGATATCCAGTTTTGATTTAATTGGACTTATTTGTAAATTTAACAGTTCTTCAATAAGATTCTTTAATTGGTCTGTGATTATCACCTGGTTTATGTTATTGAACTTTTTGTTTAACCGAAAATTTTCATTCTGTAGTTCTTCATTTCCCAGTTTTAATTCGGCAACTTAGTTCGTTAAATCTTTGTTTATGTTTGTCAAAAGTTTAATTTCAAACTGTAAAGCATCCTTAACTACTTTAAAGTTAAGTTGATCGTCGTCAACTTTGTCTAGGTCGGCTTCTGGAACTGTTGTTATTGTTTGTTGTTGTTCATCAATTGTTGCAAAAACTTGAATTTTCACAACACTTTTTCGTTGATTTACTAGCACAACTGTTATGGAAAAATGTAAGGCAGTTTATACACTTGACTCTTTTTGAAACTGCCCTATTTTTGCAGTAAAAACAGAACGTATTTTCACCGACTTCTTTTCCGGCCATGTTAATAACCTTAATTATTTCAAATTTGATTTTCGAAAACAATTGAATCACTTTTTCTCGAAATACGTATCTGAATATTGCAACTACAGAATATTTAGAGTGTATAAAACTTTCGGAGAGGATATATTATTATATTGATTGCTTGAAACTGGATTAATCAGTTTATCACATAGTTTTTCGCCGTTATTACTTAGCTTACCTTAAAAATAACTTAACTAAACTATGACTTTAGGATTTGTAACAACTTAAGGAACATGATATGTTATTCACAGTCCAAAATCACTATCCAGTGTGGCATAGAAATCCTTTTTTATTCTGAATAAACATTACGGTATATTATTCATAGTTAGAACTGAAAAAAAAACAAAGAAACCCAAATCCGTATCCAATTTGGTATACAAATCCATTATTATACTAAGGAGTTAATTCAGCAGTATATATACTTTTAGCAGTATATATACTGTCTTTTCAAATATTTTTTAGCAGTATATATACTGTCTTTTCAAATATTTTTATTGGGCGCCATTTTGTTCCACCGTATTGGATTCGTACCAATATTTTAACAGGCTCTACTTATGCAACACTTGATTTTTGGGCATAATTTAAATTAAATTGGATAAGAGGTTTTTTTAGGGCCGACATTTTGTTCAGTCATGTTGAATACGTACCAGTTTATTCCTATATCACATTTAATTTTTGTGCAAAATTTGAATAGAAAAATTTTTCCTCGTTGATTTTTTAAACATTTTATTTGGCCGCCATTTTGAATTCATACCACAATTTTACTAGTTTATGTCTATATCGCCCTTAATGTTTGTACCAAATTTGGTCTTAATCTAATAAGAAGTTTTTTTGAAATATTTTTTATTTGGCTGCCATCTTGGATTCGTACCAAAATTTTAACAGTTTATTTCTATGTAACACTTGTTTTCTGGGCAAAATTTAAGGTAATTAATTTCTTAGTAATAATTTCTTTAACATTTCTTCAGACCGCCCTTTTTTTCCGCCATGTTGGATATTTACCAAACGTTACCACGTCATCCCCAACCTTAATTTTTGTCAAAAATTTTAAATCAATCGGGTAAGTACTTTTTTAGCTATGCCGCGAACTGATAGAGACAGGCCGACAGAGACAGTCCGACGGAATTGAGAAAACAAAAAAATCTTGAAACGCTAAAACGTGAGAATATGACAAACCTGATTTTTTTACGATTACAAATATTTTTTTGTGGCCGCCATTTTGTCCCGCCATCTTGAATTCGTTTCGCAATTTTACCAGTTCCTCTCTATAACACACTTAATTCTTGCACAAAATTAAAAATCAATATAAATAGGTCTGATTTTTTAAATATTTTAAATATAGGGTTCAACCGTATATTTAAAACCCTTTCGAATTAAAATTTTACCAATTGATTCCTAACTAATAATTGATTTTCAAGCAAAATTTCAGGTAATTGATTGAATAGGTAATTTCTTAATAATCATTTTTTTAACATTTCACTAGGTTGTCATGTTTCGCCATATTGGATTTTTAACAAAATATTACCAGGTCATGCTTCCCCATATGACCCTTAATTTTTGACCAAAATTTGAAATTAATCGGGCAAGTAGACCGACGCACAGATTGGGGGAATTAAAAAACCATTTTTTGGCATCTAGGGACCCAAAAACTCTAAAAACCAGGAGGGGTGATTTTTTTAGGATTACAATACTTACCGTTTTACGAGGGACGTAAAAAAATGATTAAAATATAATTAAAGCCTGCTATTTATTAAATATGTTAAAATATATGTATATGGCTAACGCAACACAAACTCAGTAAATAATGAATAATAACTGTAAATATTAAATTTTTTTCCTTCAGAATATTTAGCTGTTTATTTATGTTGACCGCCTGATGTTTATCTTTTTATCATTTTTCAATGATAGTTTTATCCCTTCCATGTGTTTTTTTTTGTTTATTTATATCATAAAATGCAATGCAGTATTAAGATATTTGAATAACACTTCGCTAATCCATCCATATATAAAATCCCTTTCGTTGTACCATCATTCATTCATCATTATTCTTAAAATTAATATTGTTTTAAATATACATACATATAGTATATATCATATAATAGAAAACTAAAAAAAATCTACAGCTTAAGCCCATATAAGTCTAATGTAAGAAAAATGGGGAAAACGGCTCGGCCACTGTTTAAGTAATAAAAATTTGAGATACATGCTCCAAACATTTAGGTCTGGAGGCGGTGTTGTTTTTGTCAGGAAAATAAACAAATACACTGCACACCTCTCAAGTGGAACTGTGTTAATTACTGAATATCTACAATATATTTTACTTGAATTTTGTAGATAGTCGTATTTGGGTACCTGCTGTTGTATTACAGAATAAAAATATTTCTTATGTAAAATTATTTATATGTGGGTGGCATATGGCGTCGAACATTTGTTTACAACTTTTTCAGTTATGTTATTTGAGTGATTTAACTCCCATATCTAGGCCCTTTCGATAATACGCTGTTACCTGAATTTTTAAGAGTGACTTAAAAACATTTCAAATTGAATGGTTCAGTTTTAACAACTTCTTATAGTTTTTCAGTTGTTGTGTTGTGTTGATTTTACACGGTAATAAAAACATTCAAAATTCGGATCGGAAAGCAGGTGCATTCTTTGTTTATGAATAACTTTTTCACTTCTATCTGTTAAATGGTAATGGTTGACACATCATAAACACGTATACTAACGTTCGCATACGTTTGTCATGTCGTGGATATGGTGAATCAAAGGTTTAAGACGGAAATACTCAGTCGGTTTTGGCTTTATCATGTTCTAATAAGCCACACATTCACGAACGTTCGCTCACATTTTCCAAACCATTTGGATGTGGCTTTACCCCTTACCTTTATTGGTTAGACCTTTAGCAATATTCATATGTCTAATAAACTTTTGTTCATTTGTTTTCACCGTATTGAGCACTGATGTTTTCCAATTTTCCCAGTAACACGTGGAATTCCTCTTCGTTGTTTGTAGTGAGAATAGTATCATCAGCAAACTTAAATTACTTATTTTAACACGTCCTCTTGTTACACCGCCCTGCCAATCTTCAAGGACTGCTCTCTTTAGACATTGGCTGTAGATGTTAAACAGTAGAAATATTGCTACACCGTCATGCCAATCTTTAAGGACTGCTCTCATAACACATTCGCTGTAGATGTTGGAAGTGATAGAACTCAATCTTGTATAACCACCTTCCGCACAGTACATAGTTCCATCGTAGTGTTTGTCCAATCTTACATTATGAAAAGCTTTCGATACTCTACGAAGCACAAATACACAGGGATATAGAATTTCTCCTTTTCCTGCTACTGTCTTAGGATTAATATATGTTCGCCTGTGCCTTTACATTTGACTTTCAGTCTGCTCTCGAGATATTTCCCGTAATATATAGTGCTGCAATCAGCTTGGATGACGTAAAACAGAATTTTGCTGTCATGAGATATTAATGCAAGTAGTCTAAAGTTACCGTAGTTGTTTGTTGGTTTTTTATTGTGGAGATATACAAGGATTGAGGAGCTCCAATCATCGGGACATATACCAGATTCCCGTACTTTATAACATATCATGTAAATAATGTCCTTGCCTTCACTTCCAAGCGTTTTCATCGTTTCAGCAGTTATCTAATCTGCACCAGATGCCTTGTGCTACTTCAGCTTTAGACTAGCCCCTTCTATCTCCGAGTAAAGTATAGGTGGTTCAGATACAAAGTTCGGTTACAGTGGCATTTGTTGAACACTATTTTCATATAAAATCCCGCAGTAGCTTCTCCAAACTTCAACCACTTTGTCGATATCAGTTGTTAAGATACCATTTGAGTCTTTAACTGCTCATGTTTGGTTAACTTTTTGAAAAAGATCTCGGCTGTTATTTTGATAGGCGTGATACTAGTTCTTTATATATTTCTGAAATATATTGGTTTTTGTTTCATCTGCAACATGTCTGAATTTATATCGTGCGGCGGTGATACTCATCCAGTCAAGTCTCGCTTCTTGAACATGAAGCTTTCATTGACTTGCGATTCTGGGCCAAATCAACAGTTTCCTGTACGGTTCATTAGTGTTCTAAGCATGAGGTCTCGCTGTTGTGATACCATTCTTCAACATTTTTCATAAGTCGTTGCTAACTTTAGAATCCACAACTAACGGAAGCACTCATCTTATGGTCCTTGAAAATCTAGTTTGAAACGTTGCTATATCACTGATGAATGGTGGGAATTTGATCCTTTCTTTGTGACATGTTTTAAATGTATGTTTGAGGATGCAGATAAGTAACTGGTAATCTGACCAGGTATCAGATCCAGGAAATGTTTTGCATTATGTTATGGATGTTTTCCAACGAGTTCATATGAGGATATAATCGATTTGATGGCGAAATCTTCCGCAGAGTGAAGTTAATGTATATACTCGACAGATAAACTGCTATTGATACAGAACCGAATTAAGCGTTCACACCTAGTTTTACAAGTACTTAGTCAAATTTTATCCACAGTAGATCTATACGGTTCGGGATACCATTTAGCACTGCTTCTAGTTTAATAGGGAAACATTCTTTTTCAACATCATCTGCCATTGAAGCGCATATAACTGAATGAAAGTGATAATAGTTGGTTTGGCATCTATACGTAAGGAAATAATCTTATGACTTTTTGAGTTATAACCTTCCTCGTTTTCTCTCTGGTTATCCAGAAACAAACACTACCCGAAATACGAGACTCGTTTGTCTCCAATTATGTCAAGATCCTGCAAAACTTATATAATAGCTGAAAATAAAAAAAATGCACTTTTATTCTATTTAAAATTCAAATATATACATAAACAAATTAAATAAGAACCTAATTTCAAAGCGACCGAAACTAAATCGACCCACTTACATTTTTGAGCATTTTATGTAAAATGAGACTAAGGGAATACAAAACATAAATATTTTTGTGAGTTGAAGGGAATATTCTCCCTGTCTTAGATCCAGCAGAAACCGGTTTTTTAAAACGATTATGGCGTCAAAATATTGCGTTTAATATAATTACGTCATATCCATTCTTTATTAGATCTTTGCTATTGATCTACGCAGAATCCTAATTTTCAGACAATACCATAATAATTTGCATTGGCATTTTTTGATTTCTTTGATATACATTATAAAAATAAATTAAATTTAAACTGCTTCAGTATCAGTCGAAGAACGATTACTTTTTATGTTAAATAAGTTGAAGATCGTTTGACTTTGGCTGAAACCAGTTTGAATTGAATTGATTGAATTTTTTAGATATTTAAAGATGGGTGTGAAATCCTAAATAGTACTCCTACTTTGTAAATTGAATGAAATCAACGAAGGTAGTTCTAAAGGATTATAAGTTTTGAATCAGTTTCTCAAATAACTATAACAAAATTAAAATAGCCCTGAATTTTTTAAAAAATTGTATAAAGCAAAGTTCTGTTACTTTCTTTACAGACAAATTTAATGATACCCATATAATTATTTTGCTCTCGGGCCACATATGTAATTTTGAAATTTGAGAACGTTAGTAACCAGAAAAATTTTACTGAACTTTCGGACAATGTTGATACAAGAAAAATATTTGCTTATTTATGTATTTTATTAGTCATTTTTGCTTCCCTCGTAAAAGGGCCGTATTGTAAGCGTGAAAAAATCACCCTCCGAAATTTTTTCAGATCTTTAAACATCCAATATGGCCTAGTGAAATGTTAACCAAATTGTTATTAAAAAACTACTTCTCCGATTTATCTTAAATTTTGCACAAAAATCAAGTGTTACATCGAATTGAACTGGTAACATTTTGGTATGAATCCAAAATAGCAAAACAAAGTGGCAACATAGACATAGACATAGGCAACATAATAAAATATTTAAAAAGTCAGCATGAAAAAACTACTTATTAAATTAATTTCAAATTTTGCATTTACTTTAAATTTTGTAGAAAATTTAATTGAGATAATGATATAAACTAGTACGAATTCAACATGACGTAACAAAATGGCGGTGGGTATCCATGTAAAAACTACTTATTGAATTTATTTTAAATTATGTCCAAAAATCAAGTGTGGCATAGGTAGAAAGAAACTGGTAAAATATTGGTAAGAATACTGTGAAACAAAATGGCCCCCAATAAAAATGATTGAAAAGATAGTAGTACTGTTACTAAATGACTGTGTACTGAACTAAATTGGGTCACACATGTCTATTCCTAATAAAAGGAAAGACTCATAACAAGGGAAGTTCCGGTTAAAGGAAATTTACCGATTTTTATATTTTATAATAACGGCTTAATTTTGAAAAGAAAGTAACATTATAAAAACTTTATGAACATAGGTGCTGAGATCATCAAATTTTTGTCGCCAGTCTAAGAAAAATATTTGGATAAAACTACACGTACCTACCCAAAAAAAGTTTAATAAACATGCTAGATCTATTGTAATTATTCTTTTTTTTTTAATTAGTCTATGCATTGACTTGCTAAGTAACACCTGTGAGCAAAAGGAAAAAAATCTCTGCCAATTTATTTGTCCTAATGTTAAACCCGTATTCACTAAAGAGATTTAAATTTAGACTAGGTCTAATTTGACAGTTGTAGGTTTAAAATGACATAAGTAGAAGTTGGACAAATAGTTGTTTGTAAATGTCACATTACAAAATGACAGTGACATACGCAAAACACAACTGATGAGCTAACAGTTTCAATTGTCATGGCAATTAGATCTGGTCTAACTTTTAAATCTTTTTATTGAATACGGGGGTTAATTTTCTAGAAGGGTTGTACATGGCACGATATTAATCAGAAACCCATTGTCTAGTCTTGTGATGTAGTTTAACTATTTCTTATATTTGACTAAATATTTTATGATATTAATATATAATTTTGCTATTTCTTTTGATACTTATGTAAAACATTTTTAAATATTGCGTGTTTCATAATATTTCCGTTTTTAAGACGGCCTTAACTTTACCCTTCAATATTTATATCATAATTTAAATCCATAGATTCGTTACGTAGCAACAGAGAACAATGTTTAAAAACATGGATAAAAGCAAGCCAAAAGTTAAAATTTTTTTAATGTATTAGAATGATTTCTTATGTATGTAATGAGTGATTTTTAAACCACTTATCCAAGCCGCGGGACCTTAAGACAGCTTGATAAGGTTGATTTCAGGGAGGTTCGTAAGAGCTAAAAAAAATTATGTGTCAAAGCAAAATTACAATTAACAATCCCAATTATGTGATCTAATGCGTAAATTTAAAAGTCGGATGCTAGTTTTAATAGGAAACAGATTTAGTACAGTTTAAATTATGCATAAAAACAAATTCCCTGTAGAATTTACCTAAATAGTTACTATAGAGTGTACTCAGATATAACTAACAAAATGCGTAATCCTACATTCCTGTGTTTCTCTTTACGAATTTAAGTGTCGAGAAAAGTCTTGATCAAGATGTTGCAAGATTGTATCTATAGTTTTTCATTTTTCTTTAATTTTAGGTTTCTAGTAATTGGTAAATTTGCTTTAGCTTGTTATAGCACTTATTGGTTTTAAATCAACTTTATTTTATCTTGTTAGAGAAATAGATAGATACCTGATAGCCTAGATATTGATATTGAAAAATAGATTTTAAAATGACTTATTAGATTATAGCTCATTCATTATTGAACCAACTGTCGCACATGTTGGCGATCCTTTTTTCTTTATCCAATTTTTTGCATGCATGTGCTTTGTCCAATTAACCCGCATACTAAATCCATATCACATACTCAACTTTATTTATTTAATTTTTTATGTTAAATATTTATTTGCTTTTGTTTTAAGAATCGTGACTTGTATTAATTCAGATATTTTCCATAATAATTAATCCTGTTTATCCATATTAGGAATATTTTTTTAAATTATCGGTTATTCTAATATATAGATATACATAGTGCGACGTAACTAGGTCCAATTTTTATCTTTGTACAATATACAGGGTGGTTAAATTTGTTTTAAAAAAACTATAAAAAAACTATTAAAAAAAAAAACGCTATTTTGGTCAAACATTCTATTTTAATTTATTTGTATGTAGTAAAACTATGGACTCTATGGAAACTATCCTAGGGTAATATTATACAAAACATAAAATATTCGAATTTCATTTATATACATATTTCCAAAATAAATTCTTTTGCTGATTCAGACTAATGTAATTTTTGGACATATTCATAGATTTTTCGTGGGTGGGTTCTTACCATGTATAAACGTTTTTGTTAGTGTTGGTCTTTTTTTCTATTACACTCATTATCTCGACTTTCAGAATTCTTGTTTAGTTTCATGATTTTCAAGAGCAGTTTTCCGTTGATGTGTACAGCGTAAAATTAAGTTAATCATTTTTTCAGTATGATTAAACATATATTTCAAGATGCATCGCGAAAGTAGAAATTTGACATGTGATAAATGTGTTTAGGTACTCGTATTGATGGAAGAAATTTGGAGCCACTACAGAATAGCAGACTGGTTTGGTGTGTCACATAATCCTCCTAGAGGTCTGGCGTTAACGGTGGATCATCGTAGAGCTCTGTAAACTCTGCGAAAGACCCTGACGATTGAGTAGAAGTTGATTGAGAGCGATAGCACAGTGCATGCAACATTATGAGTGTCAATAATGGTGTGGGGAGAAATAAGACATATGGGACACCGCTGAAAATAATGTCGTTCCATTTTTGTTTATGCATGATATATATAATAATGCCAGGCCTAATGTTGCTTGGGTGGTCCAAAATTATCTCTTGGAGATTGAAGTTAACACTATGGCCTGGTCAGCCCGAAGCGAAGGCTTGATCACTTTTTCATCGAAAATTTTTGGAACATGCTGGAGGCGAATTTATAAGGGTTCTAATTAGGAAGCTTAAAATGTAATTAAATACGTTAAAATAAAGAATGTCTTAATTTCTTGGAGCAGTGTATATAAGATCAGTTTAATCTAATTATGACGGTCACTTCACACCATTTTTAAGTTACTGAATAAAAACATATGTTTGACTGGATTTACAAGCTTTTTTAAATTTTAAATTTTTAATTAGCTTAAACTGAAATATAAATATCAAAACTAAGCTTGTTATGTGTTTCTTTTTTTTTTTAAACATGAGATAACAGTTAGGATACAAAATTAGGGAGCACCCTTTTTAGTAAATTTCGGGTATTCAGTACAAATAAACATTTTCTATCGTTAATATAAAAATTATGAATAATACTTGGATGTGAATGGTAGCTGCTGATGTTATTTATTAAAAAAAAATACTATTATTTATTATTATTATTATTTATTAAAAAAAAAATTAGTAACATATCTTTATATACTGTTGCCTTCATCCTTTGTACACATGTGTGTATAAATATATTGTTGTTTCAGACCATATTCCTCTCATATTTATATCTTTTTAATATGTATTACAAACACCGCGACCTTTTTTCTAGGACAATTTGCAAATCTCCAGATCGGAACACGACAAACTGAAATCCATGTTCTTAAATATGAGTAACATAGCTAAGCTAGCGACAAAGCATTTGCGTATTGACCTGAATGAATTCAAAGTGCAGTTTTCAAACGAGTCACGAATTTTGGGCGAACAGTATGAGGATTTGGGCACTTCGTGGGAGACATTATTACTTGAGGTAGATCGGAACGAAAAAGAGATAGTGGAATGTATGAAAAGGGAAAACGATGGAGAAAAAGAACGTTTCCGATACAATTTGATGGAGAAAGAGGACGTGATTAGGAGGTTGGAAGAAGATAAAAGGGTGAGTGGGAATATTATTTCTTGATTGTTTAGCTACAAGGGTAAAATAGTATCAGTTGGTTTTCTTTGTTCGTTTATTTTTAATACTTTTATCTGTATACTCCAAATTACTATTTTGTTAATATACAGCGTGTCTCAGAATAGGTCGGAATTCGGAAATCTGGTAGATGTAAAACTAGGATGTACAAAACAAATATTTCCAAAATAATTTTCGTATCGTATGTTTTACTGATTATATCTTTTCTTGTCCCTCAGACATTAAAAAAAACTACATTATCAATTTTGAAATATCGAAGAGTTTTCGAGAAGAAACACCTGTAATCTGTAAGAATCTGTTACTTTATAACATAAATCTGTAGAATTACATTTCTTAATGGGACCTAAACTATTATCCACAACAGCTTCGACAGATAAATCTTCTTTTCTTCTAAGAATTTAAATAAACTTTGTGTTTTATAACATATAAATTTACCATTACACTTCACACTACAATAAATGTTTTTTTTCTCGTTAAAATCTTTTCAGTGAATTTCTCAGTTGTAGAGCAGTAGCTACTAGTAGTATTTCTGGTTGCAATCTTTGTTTTTAAGCGATTTCCCACCATTTCTAGGAAACCCAATTTATATTTTTTCGTTACCAAGATATAGTTTATGAAAACATTTTAACTGTTTAAATCGTCCTTGCTCTGAAATTACCTACATTAAATTTGTACTGTAATTTAAGATTTGTCTAACTTTAGGCCGTTGAGGACCGAATCCAAGCAACTTGCAAAGAGTTAGTAGCATTAGAAGAAAACTTAGCCAAACAAAATAATGAAAGCACAATTAAAATCAATGATCTCTTAAGGCAGCTCCATGAAAAAGATTTAGATAAGGAAAAATGCCTGAAGGAACTTAGCGAAAATTTGAAAATGGAGCATCGAGCGGATTTAGATAATATAAAATCACGGTAAGCATTAAAAAGCCGGTTTAGTTACAGTTTGAGCGATTATGTAAATGTTCCACATCGAAAATGTGGTTTACTTCGGGTTATTGTTGGTTGGAAAGTTGTTTAAGTCATGCTCTTTTAGATGTTAAATCCCAAAGGGAAGAATGTAAAATACATATATCTACAACATCTTCTCTATTCACGATCCTTGCGACGCCGATAACGCCGTCGCAAGGATCGTCCCCGTCTTTCCCATTCGACTGACAAATATATATACTGACAATTAATAGTACCATTATAAATATGGATTTTTGATCTAAGAGCAATTGCTAGGAAATTGCCCGGATTAATACTTATCCGTTCAGGGATAACTATAGTCATAAGTTCATACATAATGTAAGGGTGAGGTTTTTTTAAAATTTAAAGCTGCGTTAAACCAGATATTGTTGTTAACTTTTATGTACTTAAAATGTAGGTTTGGCATTAACATGGCCCAAAGCAGCTACTTGATTCATTTAGTTTCTCACTATTGAGTTTTATAGTATCTTGCTTACTTAATATAAAAACTGTATGGGTTAACAAGGCACACTTCATCTACAATTGTTGAAATTCTCAATTGGTAAGTTTAACATATCAAAGAATTACGACCAGGGGCCTGTAACACAAGCTGTACAAGTCCTACAATTGTGAGAAAATATTTTGCACTTGTAACTTTTTCATAACACAACTCATCTTGTAACTACCCGCATGGCGCCAGTAATTACGGAAGAATTTCCACATATGTAAACCTATTCTGTAACACAAATTTCACACTTGTATAATTGTGTTACAGAAATTTCTACAAGTGTAGATAATGTTTTACCTATCTTCATCCCTGGGTAAATGCACCGAATGCACAGTTTTACGGCAATTCCCGTACGTTAAACACGTAAAATATCGTCCTCAAAATGTGGTCAAGTGATTCCGAGAGTGACTATGAAGATTTGCCTAGACAATATCGTTTTAATATAAGGAAAGACTTCGCTTTTCTTACTGATACCGAATTCAATGAAAGATTCCGTCTAAACCGACACCAATTTGAAAATCTCCTTCGAGATATTGGACCAAGGCTTGCAAATAGAACAGCTCGATGGTATGGGTTGACACCACCGCAGAAAACATTAATTGCCCTGCACTGGCTGGGGAATGGAGGACAGTACCATGGTGTTTGCGATATGCATGGGGTGTCAAAAATGACTGTGTGTAGATGCGTACATGACACTGTGAAAATTTGACGAAATAGTGACATGGCCCCATAATATGTTGGATGTTGTACAAAGATTTTATGCAAAAGCCGGTTTTCCTGAAGTATGCGGTGCAGTGGATGGAATACTTGTAAATATAGACGCTCCTACAATTAACGAACCAGCCTATGTGGATCGCCATGGTAAACACTCAATCAATTGTATGGCTGTTTGTAGTCCAGATCTAACATTCTACTATGTTAGTGCCAACTGGCCTGGTAGTGTTCACGACGCACGGGTACTTCGAAATAGTTCCTTATTTCGCAGAATGGAAAATGGTTGGAGACCCCATCCCAATGGTGTAATTCTTGGAGACTCCGCTTATCCACTGAAGCAATGGTTGATTCCACCAACATATGAAGATCCATTAAATCCAGCTCAGAATAATTTTAACAGGGCACATAAACGAACAAGAAGATTAATTGAAAATGCATTTGGTATTTTAAAAGAAAAATTTCCTTGTTTAAAATATCTACGTGTGGATCCTGTATTTGCCGCAAATATTTTTAAATGTTGTACGACTCTATGTAATATGACAAAAGATGATCACGAAGATTTCGCAGTACAAGATGATGAAGACGCCCTAGACGAAGAAAATAATGAAAATCCCGAAGATAATGCACCTGCTGCCGGGGCCCAAGCTAGATTACAAGTACTCATCAATTTTTTTGGGAGAAATTAACTTTATTTTAGTCCGAACATGAACATAACATAAACATAAACATATTAGATTCTCTTATAAGTAGTTTATCAAATACATAATATTTATAAATCAACACGTTTTATTATTTCCAGAATAAACACTAAAGTAATATAAGTAAATAGTTACTAAAACATTACTGCAAATTTTGATATAACCTGCCATTTTCAATTTCATAGTTATGTTTTGGTAACGTTGCCGTAAACTCGGACATGGGCAGTTTAAGTTCTTTTTCTAATTTTAGAATTTCCAGTTTAGTTCTATAATTCTTCAGTTTTAGATATTCGACTTGCAATGTGAGCTTTTCTTGTTTTATAGCAGATGCATTGTCTGTAGAGACATTGTTTCCGGTAATTCGTTTTCTTTTTCCTATAAACAAACATTATTATATTTAAATGGCTTTGCCACCCTGAAAAGATTCAACGCAGTATACAAGCTGTCTGGTAAAAAAACGCCCCAAGCTATAACTCCGTTATCTTTAGTTCGATTTTAAAAAATCAAAGAACTAAATTAATGCCTTTAAAAACACTACAATTTGACAAGGAGGTGAAACCACCCCTTAAATATTTTAATACTTATGTTTTATTTAAAATACGGTTAGTTGTTCGGAAAAACGCTTGAATATCTCTTTTTCATATTTTAGTTTTTTACATATTTTAACGTTTTTTTTTTAATCCAGAGGCGGTCTGAGTGGGTGGAACCACCCATTAAATATTACACTATTTTTATTTAAAAAACGGTTAGTTAGGTATTTGAAAAAACACTTGTATACGTGTTTTTTTATTTTATTTTTTTATATATTTTAATATTTTTTAAAAATTCATACATTCATTCATTCATTCAAGAGGTGAAACCACCCTTTAAATATTATAATATTTTTTTTATTTAAAATACAGTTAATTATTCGGAAAAACGCATCACTTATAAAATATGATTGAAATTTTGTATATAGAATCCGAACGAATATACAATAATATACAGGGTCCATTTAAAAATATCCAAGTTGGGTTTGCAACGGCTTTGTCTGCATTATATTAAAATTTTATGTCAAGTTGTAGTGTGGTGGAAGTCATTAATTTAGCTTTTTGATTTTTTTTAAATCGAACAAAATATATCGGAGTTATAGCATGGGGCATTTTTTACGAGACAGTGTGTATGTTGTCAACTATAGTAAAATTGAATATGTATTTTTAATTTAGTAGGTTATTTACTTACAACAATCAGGAGTTTCTAAAATGTTTGTAATTTTTATTCATTCTATTTAGTTTTTGTATACAGCCTCTTGTGAAAGAAGTCGGCACTATTGCTAACTCCGGTATTTTTGGAACTACAAGGTTGGTTAAATTAGAAAGTAGTATTAGTATTTTTGCTGCTGATTTGGAAGGTAAAAACAAAACAACACTTGATCATCCAATTTTCGAACGAATGGGAAAAACGTATTTTGGTAAAAGGGAACATCCTGTATATGTTTAGCTAGAAGGATATAGATCTTTTTGTTCTCATTCCAAAAATACCATACATCTTGATATTTGATTCAGTCGCTTTTGCGATATTTGGGTCTAATGCTGCCAATTTCAATATTAATCAATGAAACTTAAATAGGGCAAAAATGAAACAAATATCGATATGTATGATATTTTTGAAATTGAAATAAAAAGATCTACCATTCGAGTTAAAAATATACAGGGTGTTATATTAAAAAAATGCATTTTCCCATTTATTCTAAAATGCGATGATCGAATTGTTTTTTGTTTTTACCATCAGTCAGCTGAAAAAGTACTAATAGTTTGCTAACTTTGTCCTAACTTTGTAGCTACAAAAATAACGAAGTTAGCAATAGTTCTGACTTCGTTTGGAATAGGCTGTATACAAAAAATAGATAAAATGAAGCTTCAGCAAAAATTTCAAAAACTTTTTTTATTTACCTCTTTTTTATGTTTTTAATGCATACTGACCAAGTTAATGGTGTTGTCAGTTATAATTAGACGCCCTTTAAATCAGCATTTTTTATGGCATTATGTAAAAATAAAAAACTTATGTTATGTTAAAAAAACCGCTGCAAATTGAATCAACACTTCCACATCATCTTTAACTCATAAATCGACATATTACTTGATTTTTATGAAATTTTGGATTTTTATCACCTCCACTCCATAACCTCACTTTTTATTTTTGTAATTTTTGCCAAATGAACTAAAAAATTGACATCTGTATTCATGTCATTTTTATCGAAAGTGCATGGTGTTCGACCTGTAATGAGCTAAAAGAAGTTTAATGAAAATTCATTAACCCTAACCCCTTCTTTTCAGGTTGAAATGAGGTCTCGAGTTCGAATCTCAGCAAAAACACTTTTTCTTTTTTTTTTAAATAAATTAAATTAAAAGGTTTAAATTGACTAAACAGACTAAACAGCTAAATATTTTCTGTTTGTTTAAATTGACGTTCTTAATTTGTTTTTTTTTTCAAA
The DNA here is from genome assembly GCA_030620095.1 of Kuschelorhynchus macadamiae. Lineage (NCBI taxonomy): Eukaryota > Metazoa > Arthropoda > Insecta > Coleoptera > Curculionidae > Kuschelorhynchus > Kuschelorhynchus macadamiae. The sequence continues at coordinate 1,602,713 of JAUTXW010000794.1, forward strand.
TATTTCATAAATCAAGAACTTACTAAATAGGGATAATTTGACAAATATCTTTTTGGAAATTTTTAAATAAAAAAGACAATTTTTTAAAAACAACTTTATGCCATCTATTAACTTTTGAGATTGATCAATACTCAGCTGGGAAAGTGTACGATCCTGTATGGATACATTTATTTCTATTATTTTGCTTTAGAGCTGCTTACCATTGCCTTCTTTTGAAGTAGATGCAGTCACGTGATCACTGATTGGTCGGCTTTCATCAATAATGCCTCCAAAGTCACCCTCTCGGGCTGTTTCACATGACCGTTCCTGAGGATTTTCAAACGACTCAGCTACTCCCAGCCCACAAATTAAAGGAGACTCTTTTCCAATTATTTCTAATACCAGATTATCAACTTCGGTTAACGTCCCCATTCCACCAGTTCCAGTCTTTTTCGCATTATCAATTTTAAGCTAGAAATATGTACCACAAGTTAATAACAATGTTTGCAAGTTACAGTAGTTCTCACCATTGCAGTTTTCTTTAAATTCTGCCAGATTGTATCCCTTACTTAGGTCCAATCTTTATCCGCGGGAAGTAAACAGATACTTTGGGCCAGTACTGCTATTTCTTTCCATTTTTCTACCTTATCTTGCTTTTTCAGTCTGTCGGAGAATGCACCGAAAAGAATGTGTTTATTTTCTCTAATCTTATTTAAAAATTGCATTTTACGGTCAAAAACAATTTGTTTTGAAGACATTTTATTTCACACGGTGGACGACGCCGCAGTTCCGGAGTACATGTATTTAATGATTAGTAATGATGCCGCATAACCATTGCCCGAAAGCGTGTTGTGACAAGTCTGCATAAAGCGACAGAAAGAATTATAGTAAAATACCACATTACATGTGTAGCTACATATGTACAAAATTATTTAATTTCTACAATTGTAGCAATATGCATTGTGATACAGAATTAAGTAGGACTTGTAGCTACATGCACATTACTTGTAACTTGTAGACTTGTTACAATTGTATGGTTTGTGTTATAGCCCCCAGGAAACGCCAGTTATTTTCTACATTACTAAGTTAAGGAATCCTCTTTCGTGTGAGCTGAAATTCCCAATTTTTCTCCCTGTAGTTTCAAATACGAATTCTGCGACTAAGTTTGCAATGGTTGCCTTAGATTTTTTACGATTTTATGTAATTGCTGTTACATATTAAAATGCCGAATATTGAAAAATATTTGTATTTAGGAATTTATCCAGATGAGATTCCTTTACAGTCCCAAATATAACTTGAACAACTTTATATTTAAACATGTTTTGTAAAGTCATTTAACTGGTTTTTGTCTAAGTTATTTAAGTTTGAAGCTCAAACGTTCAAGTAAACTATCAAGGTAAACTTTTGTTTCTTTTATATTTTATTGTTATTGTTTTTATTCTATATTATTGCTTCGAATATTTATTTATGGCATGAGAGTTAAACACAATTTGTTGTTTATATGTACTTTTATAACACAATATTTTACTTTTTATGTTAGATTTAAATTTTATATTAGATTTAAGTTAATGACAATGGAAAGAAGTCCTTCGTTGACGTCATTAGAAAAAGAAAAGTCTGGAGATTTTACTAGTTTGCCTAGTCCAACCTTATTACTACAAATGACAGAGAATTTCGAATTAGATAAAGAAAACGCGGTATCAGAAGAAAGAAGAAAATGGGAAAAGGTACTGGAAGAAAAAACTAAGGAACTGTTACAAAGGTAAAGAACTCCCTCCCCAAATAATAAGATATCATTATTTAAGAGCAGATCAAAATTACTTTAAAATTTTTTATTCCAAACCAACTTTAGAAATTCATTATATTTTGGAATGTAACTTATAACAATAAAAATAATAAAAAAAAAAATTGTAATAAATTAAAAATGCCTATGTTATAATTGAATATAATATAAAACTAAGTTGAAATGCAAAAAAAAATCTGTTTATTTTTATTTTTGCAGAAACTAGTTTTTAATTGCTTTATTTATATATATATATATATATATATATTATAATATTGAAAACTTTGTTTTATATATATATATATATATATATATATATATATATATATATATATATATATATCCATCGTGCATAACCGATATATGGTAGTTTATAAATAAATTTTTAACAAATTTGTTTTTTTTTTCGTATTTAATTAAATTAAAAATCTCATAATCATTTAAGATATTTTTTAAGAAATAAAGTTAAAAACTTCTCCATTAAATACAGTTAAATCTTAGTTTCAGTAATATCTGCGACAATTCCCGAGAAACGGCTTTCTGAAACACCGTAACATGTCTTACTAGGGCTTTAGTATGTTATTATTGTCGGCCTGGTAATAAATTGTACAAGGTTTACGGTTATAAACATTTTTAATTAACACTATTTTTAAAATCAGGTTTGAAGAAGAAAAAATTTTGCTCAGCCAAGACGTTGCCAAGCGCGTATCTGAAGACAAAGATAAGCAGATTGAAGTGCTCAGAGAACGTGAAAAAAATCTTAATTTAGAAGTTATTAAGCACAAGACAACCATCCAACAGTTAGCTGAATATCAAGAAGATAAACTGGAGTCGGACTTGTATGAGCAAATTGAGACCTTAAAACGGGAAAGGGAAGTGCTTCTTGATGAGTTGAAGAGAATGAAAACTGAAACAGAGGCAGTAATCACAAAATCAGTAGTTTCTGAAGGTAACAATTTGGTTTCCGCGAAAACTAATTTATATTATAGACATTTAGATAGATTAGTGTGAAAACTTTTAAAATAAGTTTTAAGTATTTAATCAAGTTTTGAGTTAAATTGACCCCTAAAATGAAGATCTGAGATTTGAGGGTATGATTTGTGAAAGTTTCGGAAAAACAGAACTAAAGGGGTTGTTAGCATCTTATTGAATCTCCATAGCAAATTATATATTTTTTGTTTGTTTATGATTTTTGAACTGCCTGGACATTTAAATTGAATTTTTCCAAACAATTTGTTTGGAAATATTAAAAGATCTAATAAAGAAGTTCATTCGGCAGGCCTGCTGACACACTAATTGCCGATTTGTAGTGTGTTAGCAACCTTGGCCGCGGAAATCTATCGATGGATCCCATGTCTACTGATAAAGACTAAAATTGGGATTCTTTAATGGAGACTTACTTTCATTCTCATTTATATTTTGCACATAGTTATCCAGCAAGAAATAGTTTGTTTCTTTATTATTATATTGCCCGTATGCGGAACGGTAATAAATGCGAATTTTGTTTGGTAAGAGAGAAAAGTTTGTTTACATACAAAACGAAATCAAAGAAACAACTACTCCGCTGGTTTTAAATTCCGTCTTGAGTTCTGATTTGATATGAGTGTGGTTAATTTTGGTTCTTTGATGGAAGCCCAGGTATCTGTATATTTCTTCTATGAGCATGTTATCTATGGTTTCATTGTTGGTTGTTTCCGTCGTAGGGAAGTCTTTCCACTGTCCCTTGTTATTATGAAGTAGCTTGCATTTACTTATACCAAATACCATGTTGATGTCCAGGGTAAACGTTTCTGTGATTTTAAGGAGTTCCTTTAGCTGTGCCTTTGTGCTTGCGTATAGTTTTATGTCATCCATGTACGAAGAGTTTATTTTGTAGGTTATTTTTTGGGTGTTTAATTTGGAATCCGAAGTTTGTATTATTCATTGTGTTTGAGAGTGGATTGAGGCAGAGGCAAAACCACAAAGCGCTGAGTGAATTTCCCTGGAATATACCTCGTCTGATGTAGATCTCTTCTGTTTGGATGTGTTCTTTTTGTGTTTTCAAGTTGATTTTAGTTTTCCACTTACTCATGATTTGCGTAAGAAATTGCCTGTTGTTTTTATTGACTTTATATAATTCTAGCACTCTGGTTAGCCAACTGTGGGGGTATCGAATCAAAGGCTTTTTTATAGTCTATGTAACCAGTATGAAGGTTTCTATATTTTTTCCTGGTTTGTTCCATGATGACGCTGTCTATAATTAGCTGATCCTTGCATCCGCGGCTGTTTTTCCTGTACCTGTTTCCTTTTTGCTCTTTCATTCGAATGTTTTTGTGTGCTAGATGTTGTTCTATTCTCCTGGTAATTGTGGCTGTAATGGTCTTATATAGGGCTGGAAGGCACGTAATAGGTCGATAATTTGACGTTTCTTAGTGTCTGAGTTTTTGGGTTTAAGGTAATGTTATTCCTTAGGTGAGAAAACTGGGGAGTGTGCTAGGTTTTAAAATAATTTCATTAATTTATTCAGTGAGACCTTCATGTGTGGAGGTAAACTGTTTGTACGAGAAGTTATGAATGTGATCTATTCCAGGACATCTCCAGTTATGTGTGTATTTGATTGTTTCTGCAACTTCTTATGTTGTCATTGCAAAGTCCTCTTGTTCCTCTAAGGACTTTTGTCTGTCTTCTTCCGCTTCAATCCATGAAGCGTTATTATTGTGTAGTTTCGGTTCTGACCAAATGCTTTTCCAGTATTCTGTCATTCTTGGTTGAGCAGTGGTTCTATTACTCATGCCTTCTCATTGCTTATGGTTTTTTGATAGAACTGTTTTTCGCTTCTTCTAAACAGCTTGTTAGCGTCCTTTCTTTCATTTGACTCTTTATATCTTCGGAGTCTAGCGGCATATACGGATAGTTTTTGCTTCAGAGTGTCAAGGATTTCTGTAAGTGTGTGATCAGGAGATGTGGATTTGACGATGTCCCAGTTCTTTTCTAATTTTGTTAATTTTGTTTTCGATCCTTATCTGCCATTCGAATTTTGGCTTTATGCTGTTGGTGTTTCTGTATTGTGACAGGAGTTTTTTATTGTTCTATGTTATCGTGGTTATAGCTGCTGTGGAGATCACTGTTTGAATTTCTGATGTTCGTTGATAGTCTTTAGTATTTTTTCTGGGTCCCGTTTGAAGATTACACGAGGAATAGGATCTCTTATTGTAGGATCGGTGCCTGACCATTTGTTTAGGTGTAATTCCATTTCTACTTTGGTTGTTTGTGTGAGAGTCGGTCCGCGGTGTAACTATGTGGATGTAGTTTGTCCTGTGTGGTGCTTGTCATCTGTGACGGGTTGTTGCTGGGAGCTTTTCCCATACTAAGCATTGAGTGAGGTTGCAGATCCTCTTGTGCAAAGTTGGTCTGATTTGTATGTGGGATCGGTTTGGTATCTTTCCCACTGTCCTCAATGTTTGGTTGATGAATGTTTAGTTCAGCAGTTACCATAGTTTTGATGTTTTACAATTCGAGTGGTGTGAGCTTACTGGTCTTAGTGATGACTCTTTTTTGATCTATTAGTGTCTGTTCTGTGACAAGTGATTGGTATTCTGGATATTGTGCTATGAAAAGTGTATGCAGTCTATCTCTGTATCCTGATGAAATTGTCTCAAGTTTGGTTCATTTCGTCTGTCCGTTTTAACCTTTTCCTTAGTTTACCTGCCTTGGTAGTTGCAGGTAGTGTTTGCGATATATTCGTTGTTGTAATGAGCTCAAGTTGTTGGGGTTGGCTAACATCTGTGTGAGATGTATTTGTGTATTGCCTTTCCCGCTTTGGTGGGTGCCAGCTTAGCCGGCAAAACTCTCTATGCTCGTTCCGTATGTAGTGGTTTTGCTCATGAACTTATAATAGTTGCTGAAGTCCTTCATGTCGTCGTCGTGAAATAACGAAAATATTTGAACTTCCGACCAGTTTTGTTGTAGGTACTTGTAGGTATTATTATTATTATTATTATTATTGAGATTGACAATCAATTTCTCAATAAATGGTGGATTCTAAGCCCATCCCGGATGCATGCATCAAAAAGAGTGGGCTGGTTTTATTAGATCTATGTGTTGTTCTGTAAGAATGTTCTCACTATGTGGCAAATACTGAGCAGGACTGTCTTCTGGATGCCGATGAAGGTGTTAGTATGCAGTTCTATGATTTTCAGGTTCTGTTTTTGGAACTAGTCCAGTTGATGATACGATGATCGGTATCACATCTTTATTCAGTCGTTACATCTGCTGTATCTCGATGGCCAGCTCCGCATATTTGGCCTTTTTCTCGTGATATATTTGGCCATTTTCTCGTGACATATATAACACGTTGTTATTGTTGGGTACAGGCCGATTATTCCTCAACCGTCTGTCGGGGATAATTGCCCGGTCGTTAGTACAGTTTGAAGGCATTATTTTCAAGCACTGTTAGGATCTTGTACATGGTGGGCAAACAGGTGATGGGCCTGTACTGGGATGGGTCTTCTGTCCTATTGCTTTTGGGTAGCATAGCTGTAGTGCCCGGCATTAGAAGGGCTGCGGTTGTCTTCGGATTATGCATTATTTTGGTAAAATGACGGACCATAGCTTCATGAAGGACCTCAAATTTTTTATATCAGAAATTGGGAATATGGTCAACTCCTGGCGACTTTCAGTTGCTTGTTCCCTTAATAAAGCTGCTAACTTTCTCCTTGGTGATAGAGTCAAATTTCATTTGTGGTGTTAAAATATAACTAGAAACCTTGTTCCTCTTTTGTCTGAACACAACTGTACTAGAAATAAATGTAACAAAGAAAAAAAATCTGTTCTTTCAGTTCAAATTCTAAGTTAAACTCTAAAGTTATTACAGACTTCACTTTTTCTTGTTAAGAGCATGTGATGATAACGAAATAACCCTATAAGTTTAAAAACTCCTATTTAGCTTTATTCGAATCGACAGCTAGTACAAAATTCAAAAGGGTTATTATGTTATTCACATTTTTATATTATTTTAGTTAGATTTTTCATACTTATAGTAAAAAAGTAGTAAGTGAAGTATTTTTTTGTGTTTCTAGTAATGAGATACTGCAGAAAACTGAATTATTTTAATTTTAAGACATAAATTTACGGAGTAATATTACAATTTTAAATATTAAAAACATTTCTATCCTAATCTGTATTACATTATGCATATAAGCATCTAAGCTTGTGTAGTTTTGATTACTTGGTTCGCCCTGCAAAATGGGCGGAGGTAAATTACTCACCAAACGCAAACTTCTAAATCTTTTTTAAATACAAAAGAAAATGTTACTTGCACATTTGATGGAAATCACTGTACTAAATTGTCAAAATCATGATTATAATGCTAGAAACAATGAAGCTTTGTCTCAAAAACAAACTTGTTGTACGACAACTTAAAAGAAAAGACAAAGCCGGAGCAAGATAAAAAGACGGTCTGCTAATTAACAAAACACGATTACATACAAAATTACGTGTACGGAAATTCACGGAAGCGAACACCTGTCATATAATCAAACCCTTTAAAAGTAATGAACGCTACTTATAATTTAATAAATATTCACTGTGTGATACAAAAAAATCTAGTACCGCCTATGTCAAAGAATACAGATAAACCACAACAATTTGACTTGCCTGTGAAAATGGTCCTTAAGATTCATACAGTCTACATTTTTTCACTCTTGATACTTACTCACTATAAAGAACTTGCACAAAATATGTTTTTTTGTTTTCAACACTTAGTTCTATTTTCATGCATGTAATGTTTTTTAAATTTGCGTATGCTTTTCTACAACTGAGAAATATAAAGGTTGACGTCTTTTTAGCAGCGACCTTATATGTATAAAATTAAAAGCAGAATAGTTAAATAATCGTTTATAAATTTTTATAATGTATATATTGATATTACAAGCATTTTAAAAATGAATTTTGAAGTAATATCTTTGGCAATTTATGATCGAATTTAAATCAAAATAATCCCATCTCCCCTTAATGTCGATTGTTATACTCTTGTATGAGTGCTAAACATCAGTTGCAACTAGGCTATTGAACGTTAGTTGGGGCTGAGACTACTTGATATTTAGTTATTCCCAATCAGTCAGTGGCGGCTCGCAGGTGAAAAAGTAAGTGATGTGCAAATGAAGCAAGAAAATATGGCAATAATTTTTTTTCCAGAATTTTTTTATATGTGGAGGGAGTAGAATATTTTTTTACGACTTACCTAAATTTTGTATAGTAAATCAATTCTCCTATCCTTCATAGCAGCAAATTTATTTATAACATCCTCATAAAATGGATGAGTTGCCCTAATCTCCTCCAGAAATTCCTTTTGAATTGACATATTGCCAAGAGATTTAAATCTTTCTTGAGATATTGTACTTAAATAAGTTTTTACACATTTGAAGCAAGAAAAACTTCTTTCCTCTGAAGCACTTGTCGACGGTATTGTCAAAATAAGAGAAAACAATTTATATGCTTTGGTAAAAATATATTTATTTTTATTAATTTTTTTCACTTGCTCTTGCATGGAATATCATGCCAAAAATAAGACCAAGCTCATTTTTAAGTCGTTGACTTTTTGAAAATATTTCCCCATATAACTGTAACAAATTTTCAAACGGGCCAGTCGGAAAATTTAAACTATATTCGGAAAATTTAGTTGAACCTGCCAAGTTTTTCACAATCTTGAAATCTTAGTGTCATTTACATTAAAATATGGTCGAATATTTCATTAAAAAGGGTTCTATACTTAGCCCTAATTTCTTCAGGTGAAAGCTTAGCAAGCTCACGTTTGTAATGATTTATTTCTGTAATAGAATTTGCTTTATCAAACATGGTATTAAATGTTCATTTCTTTTTTTACAGAGCGCCTCACGACAGCGTTTTATATTGGATATGCAAAAATGAATGTCAAGCGATTTTTTTTGAAGAACGTCAAATAGTATATCCGTGATGAAGAAAATATTAAACACTCATGCCAGAAATGTGAATTCAAATTCGTTCATCTCACCTTAAAATCCTTTCGCAAGGCGGATTGATTTTTCATCAGATTTGTCACAGTTTGTAATAAATTCAAAGACGTCTTTTAATTTATTCTAGTCTTGAACAATCACATTTACTAACTTCGAATTTGAAGTTGTAACAACACCAAAACACAAACATAATAAAGTTAGATTGCAAGTTTTAAAAAGACATGCCGCCAACGGTGAAGTAAAATATTTATTCGAGATGTGCAGAGAAGTAGTACTTCACCAACTTCATCTGAATAGCCGCCACTGCAATTAGTTTATATTGCGTATCCATTCATTATTAGATACGTGGTTTGGTTACATTGCACAAATAATAGACACTTAATACTTAAAAGTTGTTCTTTGCCGCCACTTTCTTGTAGAGAAAAATAATTTTACATTACCCTACATCCAGTGAAAACAAATTCTACACAGATTGTATGTATATACCACTTTTTTATATTACCTTAATTTTGATTCTTTCATTGTTTTGTTTTCGTTTGATTAATGTTAAATTATGTTGTGCTTATGTTTTAATTATTACTAAATTTACTTAATTTTTCTCTCTTCTATAGGAAAACCTTACTCTACAATCAGCCCTCCATCAAGTATTACTAGTTCTGCCATGTCCAAAAGCGAAGTAATCTTAAATAGACCACATCGGTTGAATATTGATAGTTGCAAAGTGGGCGACATCGTTTTGATAGTATGGGATCTAGACCACGAGAACTTTAGAGTGTTACAGTTAAAGGTAAAAGTACCATAATTGCATGTTTCCTTGTATGTTAAGGCCGTTTTACATGTTGCAATAGTCTTGAACAAAAGCACGCGCCGTGGCAAGACATTTGTACCTTTTGTCAAACTGCGCATGCCTTTGTTCAAGACTATTGCATATTGCAAAGAAGAATTCCAGCATGTAAAACGGCCTTTAGGAACGCCTATCTAAAAAGTTAAATTTTGTTTTTAAATTCTTTAAATGACATTTAAAGGAGTTCGAAATTTCAGATATATATATATATATATATATATATATATATATATATATATATATATATATATATCCAATTTTGATGTAGCCTCTAGAGAGCGCTACGAGGGCTGCTTTTCGTACTTAAAAATGTTCTAATCTTTTTGTATATAAAATTAAGGAACTTTGTATAGGAACAATATGTTCTGTTGTTTTTTCTTTTCAAAAAAATTTATAAATCTATCTAAAGTTCTCCATTTACGAGATATTTGAGGTTTTATTACTTGACGCAGCCGTATTCATGATTTAGTATATTAAGTTTTTTAAAAATTTGTAATAAAAGCCTACTTTATAAAAATTATAAAACTCGAATATCCTAAATGGTGAGTAGACGGGGCTGTTTCAAGTAATAAAACAGCAAATATCTCGAAAACGGTAAAATTTAGGTGGATTTAAGGCATAGCTCTTTTGTGAGGAAAAGATAATAGAGAATATTTTTCCTATACAAAATTTCCTAATTTTGTATTCAAAAAAATTAGAACATTTTTAAATACAAAAATTTGCGCTCGTAGCGCCCTCTAAAAGCTACATCGAAATTGGAGGCGTATTATTATTAGTCGTTATAAAAAATGTTCACTTTAATATCTCGAAAACTAAGGATATTATTTAATAAAATCGAAAGTTAACTACGCAATTGAAATGAAAGGACTAGCGATCCGGAGCCGGCCTTAACGCTTTAAGCAACTTCAAACTTCAAATCTCGATACATAACTGACTGACTTATTTATTTCACGTTATTCCAATGAACTATAACCAGTGGCGGCTCGTGAGTATATTGAAGGGTGAGGCTACATGAGGTTAATTTTGTTTAAATGTGAATAAATTTCCACGTCACCCATGAGGAATTATTCTGCGACGCGTTGACCTTTTTTTTTAATGGAGGTCATCGTCAATAGCCCTACTAAACCATTAAAAACTAAAAAAATAAACTCTAAAAAAAGTAAATAAAAAGTAAACAAAACAAGTAAAATATGTACACCTATCACTAAAATATAGCGGTGATTGCGATAATAAAAACATAATTTAGTTTATTAAAACTTAAAATAAATAGTTGTATGAAATAAGATAAAAAACTACTTTTTGTACATTAAATCTATACGTCTGTCTTTTAAGGTTGCAAATTTATCTATAATTTGGTCGTAAAAGTTTTGGTCTTCACTAAGTTCTGATAGTAATTCCTGCTCTATTGACATCATTGCTAAACCCGAAAGTCGTTCTTGTGTCATTGTGTTTCTTAGGTAGGTTTTGATCCGTTTAAGACATGAAAAATTTCGTTCGGCCGATACACTTGTTGCGGGAATAGTTAAAACTAAATTAAAAAGCTTATATGCTTCCGCAAAAATTGCTTTAAAATCTTTAAATAACAAAGCTAGACTTTTTTCGACATCTAAATTTGAAAATTGTTCATCCCTATACAATACAGAAAGCTCATTCTTTAATCTATCTCTGTCAAAAATGTTTGGATAATTTTTTAATAAATTATTTAATAAGTCGTCTGGAAAGCATTTAACATATTCCGAATATTTTGTGCAATCGACTAAAGCAAAGAAATTTAAATTATTTAAATTTTCAAACCGCGTCCCTAATTGAAGAATTATACAATCTATTATTTCGAAATATAATATTTTATATTTACTAAAAATATCAAAGTCGCTAGAACATTGCCCTCGACGTGTGTTAGTTGGCAGAATAGTGGCTTTTTTAGCAATATTGAAAAGTTCTTTGAAATTGTCCTCGTTTCTAAATTCAATAATTCGTTGCTTGGCAAGGTTTATTTGCGAAATGCAGTAATTTATATCTAAATGCTTTAACTGTAATATTTGAAACAGTACATCAGTGCAACTAAAAATTTGTTTATAAATATGCGTTAAAAGGCAAAATTCGAAATCATTAAAATGCTTTAGAAATCCTTTTGCACCATTAATAGATTCTGTTCCAGAACTTAAGTCATTAATAATAGTTTCAAATACTATAATTAAATTGTCCCATTCATTAGCCACTAAGTTTAAAATTTTAGACCGTGTATACCATCGCGTTTCTACAGCTCGCGGAATTCTTTTACCTACTATCTGATTAAGCACAAAAGACCGTTTTGGTGATTGGTGGAAATAATTTGGTATTCCTAATAAAGTGGCAAAAAATATAAGACTTTGGGTAATCAGTTTTGTTCCCTGTTGTAAAACTAGATTTAATCTGTGGGCGCAACAATGAGTAAACATAGCTAAAGGAGCAATAGATCTAACTTTTGTTTGAAGCCCATTTATTTCACCATTTATTTTTAAAGTCATAAGGCTCTAAGCTGTTTTGTATTAAATGAAAAAGGCTCTCTGCTGTTCTATTATCGCTAACGTCAAAAAATCCTAAAAATCTTTCTTTTAAAGATCCGTTGGTCACATACCTAACTGTTATCGAACACTGTGATTTTTCTGTTATATCAGTACTATCATCCGCAATTACGCCAAAAAAATAACAATCGGTGTCATTGATTTCTTTTTTTATATATTCTTGAATATAGTCATGTATGCAACCAATTAGTTCATTTTGTATAGTCTTAGATTGTCCCGTAAAAATATTACTAAATTTAGCACAATGTTCAGTAAGTTCGGCATTTCTTTTTATTAAGCATGCAAATATTTCCTTAAAATTGCCACGGTTAAAAGAATCTGTTGTTTCATTATGACCTCGAAATGCCAAGTCCTGTTTACCCAAAGTAATAGTAACATCAATTAAATAATTTAATAATAAAGGGTTTTTTCGAACATTTTCATTATAAACAATTTTATTAAGACTTGCATTTTCTTGTAGTGCATCCGCAATAGTCGCCCTATTTTGCTCCAGTCTTGTAAGTGCTACCGAATTTTTAATATGCTCTCTTGAACTTTCATGCGATTTTACTGCTCTGTGAAAAATTTTTTAAATCCGAATATCCGCCCCCTGAACTCCAATTATTTTTGACGCAACCTAATAAAATACAAGGCCAACAATATAAGCTTTCTTTATAAATACTTTCGCATAGCCACCTATAAGTTTCGTACCAAGATATTTGAAAAGTTCTTGAATATTTTTTACCTTGCCTCTTATCGTTAAATATTGCTAAAATTTTCGGCGTCGGACGGCTACCTAATATCTGTTTCTTTTCAGTTTCGCTTCTTCTTAAAAAAGGCGTTTCAATTAATGAAGCAATAATGTCGTGAATAGGATTCATTTCAAAAGCAAAAAGCAAATACAAAAAATGGAACGGTCCAACTTACCAAATCAAAACAAAACAAAAACTTACTCACGCGTATTTATTCACCTTAAAAGACAGAACGCCCTCAATCAGCGATTATCGCAATCTATTTCCTATTTATTTCTCAGCCGCACGCACCACGTAAAACGAAGCCGTTGGAATATTTCGCTAGTCATGTGATTTAAATAACCAATAAAAGCATATCCAAGCTACAGATTTATCGCCTCAAGAATACAATAGAAAACGCGTGCATCGGCAATCGCCATCCCGCTCTGTCGTAATCAGGTGACTCGCCGGCATCGGCACCGGCCGTTGATAAATAGGTCAGAAGTCGAAACTTTCCAAGCTAAAATTATTTCGCCTCATTCGAGAGCACTTTCTTTAGGAATGGGTTTGCACGGATTGCACGGTCGGTTTTTTGATGTGGTCAGAATTTATTTTCTAAAATATTTATTATGGGATTATATTTTGTTTTTTTAATGTTATTATGTTGTAAAACTGTTAAAAAGTATATAATTGGTAATAGATAAAAAGTTATATAAAAAAATTCTCTTTTCCTTTATTTTGGGGGTGAGGCGCGGCCTCAGAGGCCTACCCTGACGAGCCGCCACTGACTATAACCAAAATATTTTAGATAAGATCAAATAACCACTTAGCTAAACCATGATTTTATTAAGCTCGTTGGCGTCGGCCAGACATAAACATCTATCTGTCCTAAAACTATAAACCAAGTTGCATGACGCAATATTTCTTTTGATAAACGTCTAATAAATCAGGAGCGCCGACACGGGGCAATTCTGACATGTCGTACGTCTTCGTGCGCTACTTTGTTTTTCATTGTTTCACCTGGAACCAAACAAAATATCTAATTACTTCTGTATTCTGCAAATTGTAAATATTCCTGATTTTTTTAGTGCTCATTAGCTTATATTTTTCTTGATATTTAGATTAGTTTTATTTAAAAATATAATGAAAAGATTGTGTCTTTATTTGGTAGATAATTTTGTTTGTCTTTCTGTCTGTTAGATATCAATAATTTCATCGTGCGTATTTATACAGTAAAGTGTATATGCTTTTCTGTTATTGTATTTTGATTCTATTACAGCAAAATGTCTTTTCTAGGAGTCCAAACATGCCTATTTTTTACATTCTGATTCTCTGGCCCCCCTGGATTTGACGGTATTGGAAGGCAAACCCAACAAATATCATTGCACCGGAGAAGTGGTGAGCAAAGAATACTGCCAAATCCGTAAGGTAAGTCGTATGAAATGCCTCCAAAATTGTCAATAAGAAATGGGAAATATTTATTTTGTAGAAAATATATAAAATCCGCTGGTCAAACTTTAATAGCATTGGATAAAAATCCCAAGCAGTATCTATATTCTATAATTATTATATGATATATACTTAGTATACGTTCAATTCCATTGAATCTGTTTAAAATACCATATACGACGAGATTAAAGAATTTAGAAAAAATCTTAATTAAATTCTGGTTTTCTACTACTACCTTTGGGCTGATAGTTAATTAAAAAGGTTAAACTATTCATATCCTTGTATGTAATACGTTAATGATGTGTTTTTACGATCTTAATTATTTTAAACATTTTTTCGCATACATTTTAGTTAGATAAATATTAATGTATAAGGGCCTTATAAGTAAAATTCTATAAAACTCCTTTTATAAAAAGTTTTAGCGCATTTATTTGTTAAAGAAGTAGCTCTAGTTGGTTTATTATGCAAACAGGACGCGTAGGATAAAACGAGGCGTCGTGAAATAACTTTATACATTTATACTTTATATTACAAATTAAAAGCAATGAAGACAAATAAAGAGGTTTTAGGTATCAATCAAGCTCGACTACCTTATTTCCCAAACCTTAAATAAATACTACAATCGAAACAACTTTGAAAGTTTTTAGGGGATCTAGATATCCTTAGATATGGAAGACTGATTTTTTTTTTAAATAAAACGCTAAAAAAACTGCATTATAAACGTAAAAAAATATTTTATATATTTGATTTACTTTGGTTTCTACGTCGGCGTTTATATTTAATGTTTCTAGTTTTTCGATATTGCGTTCTGCAGATAGTCAATGCATACATGCCGTGATTTGTCTTTTACAGAGTACTAATCGCTTTAAAGTCCCAGCTGGGGAGAAATTCTTTTTGGTGAAGGTGAAACCAGTGACTCCTCTAACTCGCAACCTTAGAGAAAAAGGCCTTTCGCAATCCCAGAGTACATCCCAGGAATTGGGGCGTAGTGATTCAGAAGGTCAGCCATTAGAAAAGGACAGTGCTTCCGCAAATGCTCAAATTGTACTTGAAAGTGACCAACTGGTAGAAGTGGTGACTATCGAGCAGCCAGAAGAATTGTTACCTAAAACTGTAGAAAAGCAATTGGCAGAGGACAGTGGTATTGTTGATAGTGTCGAACATGCCACTGCTGCGCTAGATGACAGTGATCGGTAGGTTTATAATTTCAAGCGAGGTCGGACTGGGCTTTAAATGTTCAGTGAGAAATTTAGTTTTTTTTTAGAATTAATATACAGGTACTAGCGTACCTGATGAGCCCGACCTTGTTTTCAGATATGTGTTTGATTTTCTTCTTGTTTAGGAATTAATTTAAAAAATTGTATGTATAGAGAGATGTTGTATGTACGTTGACAAGATATTGGTAATTTTTTAAAAGTTTGTTTATTGATAGATTTTATTTTAATAAAGATTATTATATATTTTTTGAAAGATTGTTTTTTATTATCCTCATTTTGAAGTGTTTATAAACACTATATCCAAATTGCTTTGTTAAACATTTTCACAAAATATATTTGTTTATCTTGTGTTTTTGTTCAGCAAGTAAATCAATGTTGGGGATTGAAGGTTTATTTTCGTTTTCCGTTGGTAGGTAAGATTCATGTTTTATTCATATAAGTTATTTTTTTTTACTTTATTAACGTTGAAATTATTAATAAATCAATAAACAAACTTCTTCAACTTCTTAATCATTTTAAAGTCGCTTTTTTATTTTGGTGCAATATATTTAATGGTTAAACTCAATCAAAGCATTTACCAAACGCCACCATCAGTTACTAAAAATTGCCTAAATATTCTGCTATTTATATTATTGTCACACTGCTTTTGCACGCTTCTATATCTCTAGCACTATACAATTACATAGAGGAATCTTTGACATTACGCCATCATTGATAATTTGTATGCTTTTACATGTCATATGTTATTGTATGAGAAGTAGCAGATTGTTTATTTGTTGCTGTGAATGGGCATCCGAAAATTTATTGGTTTGTTCATAGACTAGCTATCCGTCAATTTGTATCTATACAAAGCATTGGTATGTAGTTCCAAAGATTATTTAAGAAGACAAACCATCTTGAACGGTATATCTGATTTAAGAAAATATTAAACAAAAGTGTAAAAGTAACTGGAGTACAGTACTAACTGGCACCCTTTACAGGATATTAAGAAGTTTTGGGAAAATTCTACATAGTTGTAACTTATTTTCTTAACATTTTCTTTTTAAGCCACTTCAAGTTAACAAAGAATCTTATACTTATCTAATAAGTGCTAACAGCACTAACAAATCACAGTTAAAGCACGTAAATTTCTTAACAATCCTTTTGTGAATACAGCCAGCGAGACATTAAATATATCCACAGAATCGTTCATATTATTTAGCATAACTGCCCATCTATAGGTTTGCCATAGTTCTACGATGAAAAGTACCATAGTGTGTAACATGAAAAGTGTTTCGCAATATATCCTGATATTTGAGATTACATTTTCAATTTAGAATAATTTTTTAAGGTTAATAAATAACGTATCCAGTCTATGGTAATTTGTCCAATCCACCCCAAGCTTAAAAGCACTTTAAGTCATTTTGACTGCAATCTCTCGATGTCTTGAAGATATGCTTGGTACTTGGGTTAGGTTAGGTTAGGTTACTTACATAATCAAAGATCAACAAATAAATAACAGAACAATATAATAAATAATGACAATTAATATTACAAAGGTTAAAATGACAAGATAAATGTGTCGTAAACATTTTAGTTTTGTTACGTGATGCATTCACGTAAGAACCACATTCAGAGCCAAACCTCAAAAACCATGATTGATTCTGAATTTTTTTGTTGGTACGTCAACATTTTATATTTCGATTTTTCTTCTTATACAAAATATTCTGATTTTATTTGTATTGATCCAACAAATAGGTTAAATGCGATAATTTATCCACAAAAAGAAAACAGCACACAAATGTAATGTATATATTATTTTCAGTACTAAGATCGTCTGAAAATTGCCCCTCAATCTGATTTTATGCGCAACAGAAACTCATTTCTATATAGTATTGAGTGCTATTAGATGCACTCACAATTAATGTAAGACACTCGTATTAAGATTGAATATCGAAGAATTTATTTTCGATATAGCCTGTGATAATGATTACCAGTGTAGTTTTGTTTTGCTTGTTTGGCATGCTGTTTCATTCTTAGTTTGAATACGTGTAGTCGATGCAAATGTGACATCTGTATGCTGGGTACGGATTGACAATCAAGCCATTTTAAATATTTATTATTAAAGATACGATTTCCGCAATTTTAGAGGTAGGTATTATCTTAGCGTATTAAAATAATCTGTTGTTATGGTTATTTTTTAAGCCAGAATTACCTCATTATAAACGCTTTGGCCCTCTAGGCGTCAAATCTTTATTTTATTAGTGTAACCTGCTAAAAAACTATGATCATAAAATAAAAATCAAATGGATAAATAAAATATATATTCTGACAAAATATTAAAATATATTTCGTCTGTAGTATGTGTGCTTGTAAAAAGACAAGAATCGAATTTTAAAAGTTAAGGAATTGTTAGTAAAAATTCACAACCAAGAATTTCCACAAGCCAAATATGACAACACGGGCAAGACGACGTATTAAACAATCGAAAAATCCATAACAGATTCCAAAGTGTTAATTTCTGATCGTCTACCAGCGGAATTGGTTTCCAGTGCATTTTAAGTGATTTTTTTTATACAGACTTTCATTTTTTGTGGATAATATAACTTGATTACAAATTCCCAGACCTTACTATCTGTAAGTATGACTAAACAACTAGCCAGTGACGTCTGGCTGAATCAGAAGCAATTATCGAAAAAAAGTCCCACGCCGAGGGGTCGCAGCACCTTCTTGTATCAAGGGTTGGTTTGGAACCCTGGAATTATTCAAATATTTTTCTAATAGTTGTCATTTTATTCCATTTACAGTTGAGACTGAAATATAGCAAACATAATAGAAATATTAAAGCAAATATTTTTCCCTGTTTTTGTCTTATTTTGTTTTTAGTTACTGCACAGTGTTTAATTTTTTTACATACACTACCTATAAAATATTATATAATTCAACTTCTAAACAATAGCATGTAATTATTTCCTTTAGTGTAGTTTTGTGTTATTTTCAAAATACTTTAAATATCGACAAATTCACATTAATTTCAGGCATATATATCAAGTGTTAATAATACTTTTTGTTTAATCATATTAACTTTATCTATGAAAATTATATTAACGAAATTGTAGTTAATTGTTTAGATCCTCGCACCACGCTGTTGTCTAAAAATTTAGTTTGTACTTGATTGTAACAAAAAAAAATTACTGACAAAATTTAATCAGGAACCACTTCAAAACTGCGCGCAACTGTTTAAATGGAGACGTCATCACCCTTCTAGATTTTTGCAGATCTTTGCATTTTAGGTGTAGGGTTCCTAGATACCGAAAAACATGTTTTCCCATTTCTGTGGTTCTGGCGTAGCTCAACAGTTACTTATTCGATTGAATTTCAGTTTTGCTGAAAAATAAATGGGGATGGAATATGGAAGTATGGCGGCCTAATAAAATGTTAAAAAACTCACTTATCCAATGGATCTTACATTATGTGCCTGGTAAAATTTTGCCATTATGACGGAGCAAAGTGGATCTGAAAAATTGTTAAAAAAATCAGGGAAGAAAAGCTGTCTGTATAATTAATTGACACAACAAAAGTGTAGTACACTGCACTGTAAATCTGTCTCCAAGACTGAAATTGATGATAGGCATAGGGTCATGACTTTATTCCTAACCGAGGACCTCATTAAAATCGTAGAATGGGGAGCAAAGAACCTTGTTCAGTTTAACGCCACTAAGACGGAATCATGTTTACTGTCTCACAAATTGTTCCCCAATACCCACACTATTCAAATTTATAATCAAATGCTTGAAGCCAAAGATTCCTTTAGCCTACTTGGTCTCACTCGGAAAGGTCTTCGCTGGCGGCGATCACTTCAATTGCTACAGCAGCGGCGAAGAAATTGGGTTTCCTTTTTTTGCCAACATGTATACCCCTTAGACTTCGCAAATCAGACCCAGCCTTGAGTATTTCTCGTACATATGGAGAGCAGCCTCCCCTTAATATCCTTGACCCTATCCAAAGAAGAGCTATTCGCCTGATTGATGATCCAAACATTATAAGCTTACATACTAGAGCATCGCCGAATTATGGGCGATCTGTCCGTGTTTTACAAACACCACGGATTCTGTTCTGATGAATTATCCATTATGTACTTACTCATTTCTGCCAGGGACACACGAACTTCGACCATATGCATCCCTTCACCGCCAACTACAAAGACACTTTACGCTCCTTTACTCCCAGACTGTCCCGATTAGGGATTCTAGTACATGCAAATGCCCTTTTTTCCTAATCTCCAAATCTTTAAATCCCGCATCAATAAACTTTCTTGGTCTTCACATAAAGTAACGTCGGTACCTAGTACTTAGGCCTTTGTGGATTTCTTATGGATATAAAAATAATCTCGCTCATAAAATAGTAATAAATCGTCGGATCACGTCAGGTTTTATTATTACATTGAAGATTATATTAATAAGTGTGAAACGTGCCAAATTAACGGTAGATCTTTACAAATAGAACCCTTAAAGCTAAGTTTCCTATTTCTAAAGAAGCATTAAAGCCCTTAAATATTATTTATTTTGAATAAATTCGACAAACCTGGAAAAAGCTGATTCAAAAGCAGAATTATGACTATAATGCAAAGGACTTACCAAAATTTTATAAAAATGAAAATATACAAAAAGGTAAGGTTTGGTTGGAAAGAGAGGTACTAAACGAAGTAAATGCTAGATCATACATCATTAAGGACTAATCTGGTACTGCCTATAGAAGAAACAGAATATTTTTAAATCAAATTAATCTCAAACTCAAGACCCTTGATACCATATGATTTTGATTTGCCAACTTAACCAAACAATAATTTAAATAATGACTCAGACTCTGGTGATAGTGACTATACTGATTCTAGATCTAGTTATTCTGATATTGAAATGTTTATACCTACTACTACTGGCTTTTGTAGTGCCAATAATGATGTTTATTCAGTGATAGTGACTATACGGATTCTAGATCTAGTTATTCTGATATTGAAATGTTTATACCTACAGATGCGGGTTTTGATAGGAACATCTGGAATGTTATAGAATAATGACGTTTGGTTAACTATAAAAAATGATGAACCAGGGGCATAAATCATTTTAAGATCTAAGAGTTGTCTTTAACTCAAAATGTATTGATAGTGAATTTAGCCTGCACTACTTATGAATGAATTTGGAAATACATTTTATAACAAAACACAATGAATGCAATCCATTTAAAAGGCGTCGGTATGTTCGATATATAGTTGCAGGTAAGTAGCTATAAAACGATGGTAATGATAATGATAACTCCTGTCATTAAATTCCGTGAGGTCACACCAAACTGTTTAACTCTAACTAATACTAACATCGATTGTGGAAAACCACAAGGCCAATGTGATTTTTGAGTATACATTACCACAGCTGATTGAACCTTATTTATTCTGAGGTAATGGAATATAATATTACTGAAAATATTTCGGCTATAAAGTGTCTCCTTTATATATGTTTTTCTAAATTCGTGTTATTCGACCTTCGACGCATTCCTGCTCGGTAACGGCACTTCATAGCAGTCGTGTCAAATATGCACCCTTTTTCGTAGCTCCGTCAGAGATTTCAGATTCACGTTGCAACGATAATTTTTCGAAGAGGGGTATTTCTTTAGGATTCCTGTGCAATATTGGATCATGAAATACCGCTTAAAGAAAATAAAAAAAGAGTAAAAAAATAATGACTTGAGGCATTCGAAACCTTTCAAATCTTTTTAGACAAGGTGAGATAGGAGTTCGTTATGGAATTTAAAGGATGTTCGAAACGAAAATATGTAGATGCGTTGTAATTAATCGAAATAAAAAAAAAAGACTAACAAAAAATATCTTGCCAGTAAATTATTCATACAATTCACTGATCGGACGTTATTTAAGAGATTCGAAATTATCCCTAAGGAGTTAAAAAGTCATGTCATATTTACGCTTCTACTTTTACGAACCATTTTTTATAGTGGAATTATTTTATTCTCAACACAGCAAAATGCAATAATATAAATAATTAATAAAAAGAAAAACTTAAAATTCTAGGTACAGTTTTGTAAAGAAATAAGAAAAAAAAAACATTAGAAACAATGTTTAAAACTTATAAAACAAATTATCTACATCTATTATTTTTCTTCCCATCTTAATTTTATCTTGAATATCCTAATATTTTTGAGAGCTTTTATTTTTTATTTCACTCTCATATACTAAGTTACCATCGTGCGGAATTAATTTGTTTTTCAAAATTTATTTGTTTTTTTTTTCTATATAAAATACAAAACATCAGATTAAAAAATATACAAATAAAATTTAAATATACTATAATTTTTAAACATATATCAAGAAATAAACTCGAACAAGAATCTACAAAACTGTTATTAAATATATTCATTTCTAAAAAACAAGTCGCCTCAGGCTGGTCCTGAAGTTATTAAATTCAACAGCAGAGAAATCTGTGTGGGGGTATTCATTAATATAAGAAACCAATCTGTTCATCGATACGTTCTGAGCATGGTTGGTGTATGGTTGGTGTTGCAAAATCTGGAAGTTAGTAATGGAAGACGTCTCAAATTTCTGGTGGGATATGAAACGGTATACTTCCCAGAATAGCAGGTGAATCAATAATATTCAATATTTTAAAAATAAAGAGCATATCAAGATATTTGGTTTACTTATGGTCTTTTAACATAAAGGGCTCGCCCACCTGTAGCACCCTGCTACCCATTCTATTTATAGATATTTCGGAAAATCTCCATGCGATGTTTATGAACCTCATAATCTGAATCATAAGGTTATAGTGGTATCTGGAATTAAGTGCATCACCCAAACAAAACACCCAAGTCCTTGACCATAGTTACCTTGGCCATTAAATCATCCGCTATTTTATAGAAATAAGTTCTTACATTTTCCTTCGAGAAAAAACCACATATGAGCATTTTTCAAAATTTAATTTTAAATTATTTATGCCACATCACTATTAAGGTATTAATATCTTTTTGAAATATTTTGCAATCGTCCTCTGATTTTATACAATGATATATTTTTCATTTTAAAAAGTAAATAATTAAAATCAAATCGTTGTCCTATATTGTTAAGCGAAAGTATACTCACAAAACAAAACACATCTATTAACTCTAACTTGCATATCTGTTTTAAATGAAATTTTTGTGAGATGTAATAAAATAGGTATAATTTCACTGATTTAATTCAGTCGTTATTTATTAGGAGATGCTTATTCTTTTTTTTTTCTTGATTTGATTTGTTCGTTAATATAAGATATAAATTATTCCATAAGTTTTTTTGACCACAATTAAGAAATTTTTGATTATAATTATCTTGTTTTGATTTTCTTATAGCCCTTTTTAGTTTTTTTTTATGATCTTAATATTGTTTTTTATAATTTTATTGACTTGAAATTTTCTTAATTTTTTCCTAAAATTTGCTTCTAATTTTTAGCATATGTCCTAAATTATGGTTCAAAAATAGATAGATAGATTTGGATTTATAAAATATAACTTTTTTTTTAATTCTTTTGGTCAGTTTTTGATTTTGTAGAAGTTGAAGTTTATTATGAAATAATTTCTCTATTAATTTATTATATACTAATTATATAATGAATTAACGAAAAAATGAAACACTGCTGTTGGCCTCTCTTTTAGCAATATTTGTGTCGCAAATTTTGAGGTTCTTTGTCTAGTAAATATCTAGAAGTCATCTCGAATTTTTGATTATTTTCGAGAATATTAGTCTCCAATAACAAAGCAGTCCGAATTTAATTTTGTTAAAGTTCCAATGTTTCATCATTAAATTCAAAATATATTTGTGACGATAGTCTGTAAAGTCCGCATAATATAAGCAATTTTATCTTGATCGCAATGTAGGATAATTCACTTTCAATTTTTTTTTGAATTTCAAAATAATAATAGTTTTTTTTAAATATACATAATTTTCCTCCACGATTTTCTCTACTAGCAAGTACAGAAGTGTAATTGTTGAAGTTAAAATTTTTTTTCTCTTTGTTTATCCATGTTTCAATTATTATAATATCTACCTGTTCTTTATGTGCCAGTATTCCAATTTCATCTATTTTCTTTTTTATTGATCTTGAATTTAGATATAAAAATTTCATTAAGTCGAAATAACTATACTAATCAGTTGGTAGGGATTGTTTTTCTGAATAATCATCAATATTTCCCTTTCTTGAGCCATTCTTTTCTTTTTATGTATCTTACATTTACTATCGAATGCGTCATGTTTCCACAGAGATTTTTATTATAATTTAAATTATAGTTTTTACAGTTGTTACAAGTAGGATTTTGATTAGTGCTTTTGAAAAAGTATATTTTCCAGAACAAAAAGAACAAATTTGAAGGTTTTTGGAATATGTCGATTGCCTTGTATAATTATTTCTGAAAGTAGAAGTTTTATTAATACATTGTAATGCTCTTAGTTCCTCTATTAGTTCTGGTTCTGTGTAATTATTTCTTGAACTTATTGACACTAATCTCGGCGATTTTAATTTTGATACATTCACCCTGTATTTATTTTGTTTTGAGATAATTCTTTAGAATTTGCTTTGACAAGTAGGAAGTCACCACAAATAACATACTAAAATGTTCAATATTATAGTACATAATGTTTTTATAATATAATTATGGGATCAAACCTAGGATGTAATTTTTTAAAATCTATGGATTCAGACAAGGCTTAAGTACTAGATACTGTAAGTCACAATATGTCTAAAAATACTTCAATACTGAACTCTGACATTAAGTAAGCGAAAATGGTTTCTACTTTTAAAAATAATTAATAAGTTTGAGCACAACTGGTTTCACGTATATTTTTGAAGCATGTTATGATAGAAACCTTCCTTATAAAGTGTAAAAAAAGGGACCGCTCTATAACAATTCGGGCATGCCAAAGTGATCGAAATTTCTTTTTGGGATTATCTCAAAGACTTATATATAGGCTTGTTTAGATATAGATGAAGGGTTAAAGCAAATTCTGCTTCATATATATAGAACGTCATTTAAGATTGATTCTGATTTGAAACGTTTATTCTTGTTACTATGAGAAAAGTACATTGTACTCGGATGATTTTCTGTCCTGTTAATCTGTTTAAATCTGAACATAATTTCGTCGATTTTGTTTGGAAAAGTCGGTATTAGCGAAAGAATTAAATTAGCGGAATGATTTAGAAGTACATTTTCTGCGAAATATAAAAAAAATGTAGCTGTTGTTCTAGAGATGAAATTAGTTTCAACGTCAGACGACAACGTTAAACAGAACCTCTTGCAGGAAATATATTAGTAAAAGTACCTCAAACGAAAACCAAACTCATATCAAAACCATTTTAAATCTTTCCTCCATTGTCAAACAATTACGACGAATTCTTACAACACACCCAAAAAATCCTTTGAACTGGGAGGGACCTCCAGTAATCGTCCTGCTTTTTTTAAGCGCGTATTTCAAGTGTTCCACCACAAACGCATGTTTCTAGGAAGTTCATAACATTGCTCGTACTTAACGAAGTATCAGATCTTTAAATTGCATAATGTGAAAAGAATCTTATGACGAAAATGTTTTTTCTTCTAAACGAACTGAATAAAAGTAACGGTGGTCAATACTGATTTCGAAATAAGAACAGGAGGAAATGTCAAGTTAGAAGAAGAGCGGGTCATTTAGGTATACTCCGACAGACACATCGAAGGCAATCATGAAACCAAAGATAGGTTCAGCTCTTGTTCAGGAAAGCAGAGAGGGTCTAGAAGAATTAGCGAAATTTAAAGTTGTTAGAATGGGCATAGTGGTATCGAGGGCTGAACGGTGAGTTGGTTGCTTCGCACCGAAACGTTATTTTAACTTTAAATCTGGTTCAACACAAAGGAATATTGGATAAGGGTACAACGATGCAGTCAGGTTAGAGAATTAACCCCGAATCCGAGCGACCCAACAGTACCCACTCCGGCAGATGATAAGAGACCTGATTAGGAACTTAAAAAAGTTGCAGACTGTATGGTTAATATATTTTATTTCACGCTACTCTAACGTTATAACATCCCTACCTGGAATATGTACTGTAATGTCGCACCGCAATGATCTATTTTAGTCAAACGTTGATCATGATTTCGCTCTTTTTGGAGCTCTTCAAGCTGTTATAGACTTGTGGCATTAGCCAGCAGAGTAGTTGTTTCTATTATTCCATTTTATACCTTTGCCCTACACGGGACTCGATATCATATGGCGGCCTGATGAGGTCTAAAAATAGCGAAATTACGACCGTCTTTTGAATACACTGGATTATTGCGCTCGCGACATTGTAGGAGATACATACAACGGTCATAGTATCCTTGTTAGACGTTGGTGTAATGTGAGATAACATTATTGTTCCCAATGAAAGTCAGGTATTAACAGCGTAATTCAATGCCGGTCGTAGCATTAGCCAGCGGAGTAGTTGTTTACGTGATTCTGTTTTGTAGCGGCCAGATCAATTTGTTTCAAATTTGTACCTTAAATATATGAGATTTGAAATTCCTTTACGGTCTATATTACCATACCAGTTCTATAGCGATATATCATTGTCAGTGGAACAAATATAGGTGCCTTTGTGCCTACAATTTAAATGAATTGTTGCTTCATAAGCATATATCGCGGTACTTTGTCGGCAATGGTACGTCGCTGATATTTATAAATGTGTATAAATAAATAGACTCTGAATACAGTGTGCCCATCTATAAAGTATCACAATTTAACAGGTTATATCTCAAAAACGAATAAGGATATTAAGATGCGGTTTTCACTGAATTTGTTAGAATTGCTTCAAGTTCTCGCCTACGTTGTTGCCAAGTATCAATAATTTTCTTAAAATAGCAAAAAAAAAAGTTTTTTCCAATGCAGAATAAGGGCTTATTTCAAATGGAACACCCTGCATTTCTAACACTCATTTAGAAGCCTGATTCTTCCCCTTTCTAACAACATATAATTTCTTATAACCTTTCAGAACAAAAAACAACAGAAACAACAACAACTAGTCTACATTAATTTTATTAGATACAGCAGAACAAACGCATTAATTAAATTAATAAACTAATACACTACTGAATATGACTCCATTTTCTTCAATACATGTACGTAGGGGAGAAACAAAATTGGCAAAAGCATTTTGTAGCATTTCTGCGGTAATCGTATTTCAAATATTAATAACGTTATTTCTGAGTTCATTTGATATTTGCTCGAGTAGGACTATAGCACCTTTCCTTAATATATCCCCATATAAAAAAACCAGGTATTGTTAAATCAGGAGAACAGGGAGCCCATTCGATAGAGTCAGTTCGACCAATCCACTTGTTTCCAAAAGTTGTGTTTAATGCATTCCTTGCTATTAGAAAAAGTGAGGTGGGGCACCATCTTGTTGCAAATATACATCATGCACTATTCCTTCTTGTTCCAGTTGAAGGTACAAAAAATTTCTAACATATCTATAATTGTTTAGTGTTGCAGTTTTCTCTTGGAAAAAGAATAAAATTTTGTTTTTGACGCACCACACCATACATTTAACTTAGAGGCATCTCTTTCAAACTCGTAAGCTCTAGGATTTTCGTCACCCCAAATCCTGCAGTTATGTTTGTTTACTCTTCCACTTACGTGAAACGTTGCTTCATCTGACATTATTAGAATTGTATCCGGGTGATTTCTAAACAGATCTAGTAATGTCTCACACATGATGTATCTCTTCTCAATAGCATAATTTTCAATTTTTGGATAAGTTTGTATCTTATACGCTTTAAATTTAATTACTTTTAAAAGATTATGTACATTACTCTTTGACATGTTTAAAACTTGGGCGATTTTTCTAACAGTTATTTTATTATTGTTTATTGTTAAAACTTCTTTGACCTATAAAATTTCATTTAAAAGATTGTTTTCAGAGTCTCTGTTTCAGGTTAAGCAACGTTTCACCTGAAAATTTTGGGTGACAAAAAACTTAGCTTACAACGAGTTTGAAGGAGATACCCCTAAGTTAAATGTATAGTGTGGTGCATTCCAAGAGAAAACTGTTTCTAATAAAATTGATGTAGATTAGTTGTTGTTTCTGTTGTTTGTTCTGAAAGATTATAACAGATTATACGTTTTTAGAAAGAGGGAGGATCAGGCTTCTAAATGAGTTTTAGAGATACAGGGTATTCCATTTGAAATAAGCCCTTAATCTGCATTTAAAAAACTTTATTTTCGCTATTTCCAAAAAATTATTGAGATTAGACAACAACGTAGGCAAAAACTTAAAGCAATTCTAAGACATTTAGTCAAAACTGCATCTTAATATCTTTACTCGAGTTATAACCTGTTAAAATGTGATACTTTATAGATGAACACCCTGTATTTTAGGAGTCATTTAGGGGTACAAATTTATAAAAAAATTATTTTTGAGAACAAGTTAACGGATCTGAATCAAATTGAATACAAACATTGTGAATTTACATATCTAGGTGTCACCGTGGGCCGTGACCGTTTGCGTAGATTTTGTGATTGTCAAAAATCTTTAAAACGCGTAAACCAGTTTTGGTAAAATTGATAGGTAAATTAGGTTATATTAGTAGTCAATATTCGTGCATTAATATTGTTATTAATCGGTCTGCACGAGTTCACGAAAACTTTGGTTCGCCAGTGCCGAAGCGTGCGTACTTCTTTAGTGATTCGTCCAAAAACCGACTGCTGCAATCCCACATCATCCACGCTAAGCAAAAATTTGTAAATCGTTGCATTAGATGGATGTATCAAAGCAGGCTTAATGTCGCTAATGTCTTGCAATAGATCCAAGATGTTTGCAAAATTTATGAGCTGACTACTCACTATGCACGATGCGGTGCGTCACTGCTATTCGTTAATCTGAATCGACATGCATCAATGAAATGGCGCATATAGCATCCACGTAGTATATAAATATTGTAAATTCATCTGCATGAGTGCGCCAAAACATTGTTCCAACGGATAGCGGGCTTCATTAGAATTGTTTACGTCCCAATCCGATCAACAATTAATACGCGACGTTAATATTTTAACTAAGTGGAATATGTGTAAAAACTATTTTAAATTTAATAAAGTTACCATAGCAGACTGTACTAGGCGCGCCCCCATTCTGACGTTTAGAAAGCACAGAATCTCGTGGTCACGATAATTATGCTTTTCTATGCTATCCTGGTACCTAAGTATATTTACGTTTTTGATCTAACTTTTTTAGATATTTTTAAATATTTCATTATATAGCTCTTAAGATGTGGTAGACGGTCCATTTAATCTAAAGTATTTAATCGGTGCTATTATGTGCGTATTAATTTATTAATGTAATCATTTCAACAACAGGTTGGTCGACATAGGTGATTCTCTGGCACAAGATAAGTATTTATTGCAAGAAAATGATACGTTGGAAAACGAGTACCCCGAAAGAGAGCAGATATACAGTTTGGAAATTGTAAGAGACAATACAGACATTCAACAGTTTGAAAATCGGATATTTGGGGAGGTGGATATACTAAAAAGAGAAAATGAGCAGCTTCAGGGAGAACTCGCGAAACTTCGAAGTGAAAAAGAAGCTGCTTTGTCATCATCTGTAGCTATTTATGAAGGTGAGTTTATTAACTTTTTTACGAAGTTTTGTTTAATATTCTCTGTGTATATATGTGAGTTTTGGTAAAACATTTGGAGTCAATTTTAAATTCCATCCACTTGATATCTAAATTAACCTGTCTTTAATTTTCTGGCCGGGTCTGTCCTGGGAGATCGGTCTGTCCGGCTTGGAATCCTCTTACGAGGCGTTTTGTGTGAAGAGGTTCTTCACTACGTCGTACAATAGCCAAGTACTGGTTCTCATTTCGGAAAAAAACACTGGCTGACATTGAAACCTACATCATTCGCGAGAATCAATTCAAGCGACGCGACGTTTCACTTTAGGGTTGAGTATCTGATGGATCAAGTCTTCAGTATTTTTATTTGTGTGGCTGGCTCGGATGGCTTTGTTGACGTTATTTCTTTCGGTGGAGAAATGTTTTGTTTTTAGTTTTTGTATGTGTGCCAGCAGGTCGTAGTGTTTTGTGTTGGGGAGCTACTAGCCCAAGTAACAATTTAAATTCCATTTAGTTTTTTCTTGGTTTGACGAAAGTTTAATTTTTTGAGAAAATTAAAACTTTGGGTTTTAAAGTAATACAGCTATATACCAATGTGGTAACAGCACTGTCACTGAATGCGGCAATGAGTACTGATGAATTTCAGTATGTCACTACAGTAAAAACTTGGTTATAACTTAACGGGGAACTTAAAAATAGGTACGATATATCAAAAGTTCGTTAGAAAAGAATTAAAAATATATGCTTATATTTTTATTTTTATTATGACAAAAAAAAATGAAAACATATAACGAAAGCAACAACGAAATAACCACATATTTTCTTTTAAAACAAAAACACATAAGTCTTAAGATATACACACATATGTATTATTTTGTGCGTAAGTACCTAATATGTAAATATACATATTAAAACAAAAATAAAATAACAAACAACTTTGTAAAAAAGTCTCTTAGACGAGTTTGTTTTCGGCGATTTACAAGAATATTTTGCTGTAAATACATTTTTATTTCGAGCGATGCGCTCAAAATACGATCTTCTGTAGTGCTTCTACTTTCTAAAAATAATTTTTTATCCCTATCATGGCAACATCAAAAGCTGGGGACATTTCATCTGGCGGTTCTTCTTTATCTTTTTTATAACTTTCTAGCTCTACAGTTTGACTAGTCTGCGCAATAATTTCCTCTTCTGTAGGCATATTTGTGTCGCAAGATCATCCACTTCAACGAAAGCGTCTACCATAGTGGGACTGTTAAAATTATTTTTGCTTAATCACACACTTAAGTGCAAGTTATCGTCATCCACCTCAGCTTGTTTGATAAGCCACTAGGACGCTTGTTTGCTGCAGAATTAACTGGCAATTTTTGTACATTTTTAAAACACTTGGGTTTGTTCAACTTGCCAATAACTAATTATTTATGTTTTTCATTTATAGTCATGTTTGCGCACACAAGAACTGTTATTCTTTCCTTAGAAAGTTTTTCCCCAACGCATTTTTCACCTATAAAGTTCATTGTACGATCTGAAGCAAATATGTAGAAAAGACCAAGTTCATCACCATTAAAAATGTCATTTTCATCACAGTTCTTAAGTGGAACTAACGTTGATTTGACTCAATCCATCGTTGATGTTGCCATATTCACACTTGCAGCTTCTCCATGGGTTTTACTGAAACTTATTGCGCCGCTTTTTGAATCTATGTAACCAACCCGAATCACAAGAAAATCCAGGAATTTTAAATAGTTTTGCAAACTCTTCAGCCTTTGCCCGCAGAATGAGCCTACTTATTGTGGTATTCATGGTTCGTTGATACTTAAACCATTGAAGTAAAGCTTCATTGATGTTCTTCAGCAAAAAATCGTGGCCGGCCTCTTTCACTTCTCGGAATGTTTGCAGACAAAAAACGTTTAATCTCTTGCCGCCACGCCGCGCTGTCCAGTGTCGAGAATAAAAAGATTGTTGATAAAAAGTACTTATATATGCTCTTACGACTCTCTGGACTTTTTACTTGGTACGTAAGCGTGGAGTCGTAATAAGCGTATAGGTTATAAGTGAGTTTTACTGTATATATTTACTTCTATAAATATCAACAGGAAGAGGGCGGGCAATGGTTGCGTATATGATGCAATTTTTTATTGTATGAATATAACTAGACAATAGTGCAGCAGACTTTATTTTCGCAAAAAGGCCATTAAGCATAGAGTTCATTGCGTAAAGATGGCTTTTCCTTTAAGCGTGGAACACTATAAAAGTTACGTCAAATATTTAGGTCAAACGTTATTTTTCTTTGTTTTTCGGTGTTTTGTTAGATACTTTTTTTGAAATATGGGTTAAAAACGGTTCTAGTAACGCCATTTTTGTACTACAAATGTGTACTTCCTTTTTAAGTTTCGTTTTGGTTTTTGTTTTTGCAATAAACTTTTACGGGATGTGCTTTGTAATCCAGACTTTAGTTGTCAGTTTATGGAAGTATTGTTGGTTTAGTTGTCATTCGAAGTTTATTGATTAGAGTAAAAGTGAATAAATGAATAGTAGAGCATCGTTTACAGATTTCGTGTTCAGTTCAATGTTCAAGACCTTGGCTTGACATGTATCCTCTTCGTATATGTCAAATGCATCGTTATGTTTGATGAAGCATATTTTTACCTATCGGGAGCAGTCAACAAGCAGAACCGGAACGGGACCTCCAAACAACCAGAATAGATTCAATCAGAAAAGGTTACTGTTTCGTGTGGTGTAGGTGCTTTTGGAGCCCTTCTACTTCTTTCAAGAAAATGAATGAACTGTATCCTGGCGAAATGGCAGCTCTGTGGTTCCAATAGGATGAAGTAACGCCATATACGACCGCTGCTGTTATGAATTGTCATTTCTCATCGTGGCAACATTAATTGGCTCCCAAGGTCACTTTCGACCTCATTAGTCTGGATTTTTTTTAAATCGAAAGTGTTTACTAATGGTCCTGAGACTCTTGAAGAATTGAAAGTCGAAATTACACGAGGGGAATTAATGGGTAGATTTTAGAATGGGTGATGCGATATTTTCAAGAAGAATTGCTAGAATGTATTCAAGGGCGAGGCAGGCATGTATCTAATATTATTTAAAAAAAAATAGAAATATTCTTGAAAACCACGTTATTTTTTTAATAAATTAATATATCTTTCGTAGTTTTATTTTATTTAGGAATATTCCAAAATATATTGAAATTTGTCAGTACTCATTGCCGCGCCCTTTAGTATATAAATTTAATGTTATGTTTTACTTCCATATTGGTGTTTTACAATTTGTTTTTTGGATATATGGCTTTAAAGTTAGAAAAGTTGATATTTTAAAATAAATTACTTAGATAAAAAAAATTCCATACACAAAATGTCAAAAAATGGAGAAGCCATGGTTGATATGGTTAAAACCTGAAGGCTTTAAAAATTAAATGCCTATAAGGGTCACATGCGTCTTCTTTATAACCATATAGTTTTGTAGTAGATTTTCTGCGTGTAAATCCCCATAAGAAAATTTAAAGTCCTATTCCAATTTTGGTGCCATATTAGGACGTGGCATTTTCTACTCATTGTTGACAGTCGCGAAAGATGTTTTTTCTTTTTTTAACTATGTGAACACAATTTAAAATAAAATATGCTTTATTATACTAATTTTATATGTATGTAATATCTATGAAATATATGGGATACATCTCTAAGCTTAGTGTTCTGTTATTGATGAAGGAGTGTATTGAGGTGCTAGATAAAACATAGGGAGTTCTATTTGCAATAAAGACATTTTTAAAGGTTTCTTGATATGTTTTTTGCAAGTTTATATTCACTGTTGTTTTTTTTTCATACTATAATCCAAAAAACTACAAAAATCTTTAATTGTTTAGAATACCATCTGCACCTAACTCAAGATATTAAATTGATTTGGAATATTGCTTCGTTTAAAGGTATTTTTAATAAAGTACCTCTTTCTGTAAAGGCCTGAATTAATAAAAAACTACAAAGTTCCCGTTTATTTAAAAATAATATAAAACATAAAAATATATTATATATATATATATATATATATATATATATATATATATATATATATATATATATATATATATATATATATATATATATATATATATATATATATATATATATATATATATATATATATATATATATATATATATATATATATATATATATATATATATATATATATATATATATATATATATATATATATATATATATATATATATATATATATATATATATATATATATATATATATATATATATATATATATATATATATATATATATATATATATATATATATATATATATATATATATATATATATATATATATATATATATATATATATATATATATATATATATATATATATATATATATATATATATATATATATATATATATATATATATATATATATATATATATATATATATATATATATATATATATATATATATATATATATATATATATATATATATATATATATATATATATATATATATATATATATATATATTATATATATGATAGTACGTTTTCATTCTACGTAGACCAACGTCATAGCAAGAAAATGATACTTGTTTGGAACATGTTCTGCATCACAGCAGACACAATGATCCATTTTCGTCAAACGACACGATCTCGATTTCGCTCCTATTAGAGCTCATCAGTCCGCTATAGACTAGCGAGCCTCGTGTAGGGCAAAGGCACAAAATGGAATCACAAAAACAACTACTCGGCTGTCTAATACCACGACCGGCACTGAATTACATTATGACTCCTGGCTTTCGTTGGGAGCATTAAATGATAGTATGTTTTCATTCCACGTACACCAACGTCATAACAAGAAAATGATCCTTGTTTGGAACATGTTCTGCATCACAGCAGACTATCTAGCGACTTAAAAAGTTCTTTTTTTAAGAAATTGTTATAAAACTGGGAAATTTGGGAGGCATGCATACAAAATTGAATATAGTCTTACAAAATAATTCATGGTTTTTTAAGATAAGATTATTGAATTTTTTTTAGATAATTTTGACATAGTTTATTGCAGTTCCTTTCTTACAACTTAATTTTGCATTAGCTGAACTATTTTATTTTATTATTATTTTCCTTAAGGAAAACATGATGCCACTACAAGCCCCATGACCACGACTCAGTTAACAAGAGACCTGTCAAAAAGCGAAATAGTATCGAACCGCCCACATCGACTGAATATTGACAGCTGTAAAATCGGAGATATCGTTTTGTTATTGTGGGATCAAGGTCATGAAAATTACAAAATACTGCAAGTAAGGAATTAACTTTTTATTTTCTATCAGTCACCTTATTTTTTAGAAACCATTCAGTATTATTCATTATAGTATAGTATAATAAAAAATCATTCATGATTCCAAAATTAAGTCGAATTAATATTCAGTGAATTAACACAAAAAATCTCGACCTTAGTCAAATACAATACAAAAAAAATTATCGCATGTTTAGCCAAGAGCTGCTAGAAGTACTGAGAAATTATTTCGTGTACAAGTACCAAATACTCATCTCATTATCAACAAGTACCAAGTAGTTTAGAATTTTAACAGAGATTTGAAGTAGACATTGAATTGAACTACTAAAATGTAATAAAGTACTAAAAATTTAGTGAAATAAAACATTAATTTAGGTTTGTGCCTTGAATTTTTTTAAAAAAGAATCCTAAATCTGAGGTGACTAAAAAGATGTTTTGTTATAAACAGGAAGCAAACTGTTAGCTGACGGATTTTAGAAATAATTATAATAACTGACTGCTATGTTTGCGATTCTTGCTGCAATAGATTTGTTAAGAATACATCGAGACAATTGCTTTAGAGTTTAGGATACCCTTATATATTTTTTTGTATTATATGAATTTACTTTTTAGGATATACATTTCCAGTAGATAAATACATTTTTATAACTTAATTTTACTGAAAGTTGTTCATATTTCCATATGTAAAACCGAGTATCATATTTCCGCATATTTGGAGGATAATTTTCATCATATGCTGTTTACTCTGACATGTCACCAATCAAAATTATTAAAATTTATATTTTAATCTAGTAGGTTATGACTAGGTAGAAATGTTGAGATAAAAACAGTTTACTGAAATTCGAATTTCATTGTTTTTTTTAATGTCACACATTTGTCTATTCGCCGCTCTCTTTATTATGAGGAAATGGTTCTTCTTCTACATCCCAAAAAAGTGTTTCATTAAATAAGAAATATGGAAATTTTATACCGGGTTTGTTCAGTTTTAGTTAACAAAGGAAAAGTTATTTTTTTGTATGACTTAAAAAAATTTCCCATATAAAATTAAAGGTGCGAAAAATACGTAAACGCAAACATGAGAAACAAAAAAAGTGAAATAAACATTTCTGATATTAGAGAGAGTAAAAATATGAGTTAAAAAGTCATTTAAAGCTTTTTTGTACGTGGTGTAATAGTAGGTAATTTAGTGGTCAGTAAGTCGAAAACTTCAAATGACTAATTTTTATATTCTCATTGTTAATTTTGTCAAAAACTAACCTAACCTAACCAAAAATGGGTTTTTGACGTGTATTTGCAGACACTTTAATTTAACTGCCTCAAAAGATTGTATTTCAGTGTTTTTTTTGTTTTGCAAGCCTATTTTTGTATTTGTTTCGTACCCTGTATATCGTCACATTTTTTAAGATTAACCCTATTTTTAAAACTTTTATAACATTTTTATAAACAATAACATTTTTTGTTAAAGTTGGTAATAAAAGTCTTCCATTTGTTAAGCAAACATTGAACAGAGAATATCCGAAATTTGCCTTAACAAATAAGGTACCGAGAAAACAGTTTTTTAAATAATGTTGCTAAATATTTTAGGTTATTAAAAACCGATGACGTTGTCATCGCCAACCAATCTCAACGTAATTTAAAAAAATACCCAATAGTGCTCTATTTTGTTTTTTGACGTAAGAATTCTCAGTTTAATAAAAACTCATTAGAATAGAAAAGAGGTTACATGTTTAAACATGAGAACTTTTCTAGATTCAGCCCTAATTAAAAAAAAGGAATACTTTGTTTTGTAGTGTGTAGAGTTAAAAAGTACAGTTTTTGTTTGAAATATAATTTAAATTTAAATTTGAAATACTTTTAGTGAATTCGAAGAAATTAGTTTTGTTTTATATTTTGCAATATTTGAAATATCGAAAAGTATTTCAATTACGTTTTCCAAGTATTTCCCAAGTTGTATAAAAAACTGTAATACCATATGGTAAAAAACAACCATAGTGGATTCTAGCACCATATTAAAACATATACTAGTAAAGGCTCTATTAAGCCTGAATCGGCCCGGTACTTTAAATAGTTTTCAAAACATACTTTTAAAAGAGTAACAAAATGTATACATCATTTCCAACGTGAACATGCAGTACTTGCTGATTTTCTAACAATTTTCTTGATTTTCCCATTAACATGTTAAGTTGGGTGGTAGCGAACTTTAGCCCCCTTTTAAGCTGCGACTCTGTTGGCCTTTCCTCATTTTTATTGCTCTGTGTCTAATGTGTAATTTATTTTTGTACTTTGTGTATATTTTGACTTAAGATTTATAATGTATCCATAAGCACATATTTTAACTGTATTGTTATATTTGCATTGCCATACCTATGACTAATATCATCATTAATACTAGGGCTAAGCTAGCCTGTCTTCATAAAGAAACAGTTAAAGTTAATTAGGTTGCTAGGTCGGGGACGGCCAATTTTCGATTATTTAATTAAAGTGCCCGGTTCTGAGACTTTATTATATTTAATATTTATATAGGTTTTTCATTCTAACATTTTTTGGGTCATATTAGAATGTAATTTTTTCCCTTATAAATATATTTTTAAAAATTGTCTTGTTGCAGGAATCAAGACACACTTATTTTCTTCATTCAGACTGTTTGGACAAGTTAGGTTTAATTATATCCGAAGGCAAACCCAATAAAATGCATTGTACTGGTGAAGTAGTTGATAAAGAATACTGCCAAACCCGTAAGGTAACCTAAAAATATATTTTAAGTACTTAAATAATATAACAAATATATTCATACATATTATGTAAAGTAGTTTATACTGAAATAACCACTGTTACTGTCTTGATTTTATATTTTTTTTTCTTTTAAAAAAGTAAATACTGGCAAATTTAATATTCCTCTCGCAATAGGTCAATCCCTCAGTTATACTCCCAAGATTTGTCTATATAACATTTTTTGATCTGTTTAAACAAATTGTTAATATAATTAGTTCTTTTTTCCAGTTAATCTATGCCGGTCAAAATTTTCGTTGTATTTATTTTTGAATCAATGATTTTTTTTAAAGCGGTGTTTAATTCACGTTCTGTCTAGTTATCACTCTAAATTTGCTTGTTTACGCCACAATGTATAATACCTAAACCTTATGAGGGATATATTATACAATTCTTTTTTTTTAGAGCGAAAATCGGTACAAAGTTCCAAAAGGAGCCAAATTTTTCAGAGTTAAGGTAAAACCAATCGATCCTCTCCGCGAGTCCAGAGACCTCTTGCAATCCTCGTATTCAGCGAGGCACTTCCCTGTTATGTCTACCAGCCAAACGGTAATCACCACGTTCGATCCTTTAATTGAAGAAAGCCCATCATCTGCGGACCCGAAAAAGGATACAAAGTGTAAATGGCCAGTCAGCGAACCAAGTATGACTATCCAAGAGTTGGAAGAATATGACCAAGAGGAGAGTGCTCGTAGTGAATCTTCACGAACTGAGTTTGATAGCCGAATCGAAGGCCAAGGACAGTCTGAGGGACAAAAAATGTGTGAAAATCAGATGGAAGTAGTGAAACAAGCCGAAGTAATGCCGAGTGGTAGCGAAAGACACTTTGAAGATAGTGGTATCGAAGAAGCGACTGCTGCGGTAGAAAACAGTGATCGGTAGGTTTAAGTTTCAGTTTATTTCCTTTAGCGCTAATTTCAAATTTAAGACAAATTTTAGTCACTAGTGTTTAAGAATGTATATTTAAACGAGGGACGTACCTATTTATGTGACTAGAGTGAATAAATATGTGATGCAAACATTTAGGTAAGTTTTTGGAAGTTATTGATAGATTGATATTTATTGGTTCCCATATAATAAAAATATTTTTGTAGTTTAAAGAATGAGTTATTTTATCACTATCAAATACGGGGTATTTCAAAAGCAGTTATTCTATCTAAGTCTTGAATAGCATAATTTTGTATTTATGTCATAAATGTTTCAAAGTTTTTGGGGTCGAAGACATCATTAAGAATAACAAAGTAAAGAACTCAATTTGTTGAAAATTTGAAAAATCCTGTATTTTATATATATTAGTGTTTATTTTGAGCAATATTTTGTGATATTAGGATGTGTTTTTTTGTATTTTCAATTATTCGAAATCAAAAATATACTTTTTTCTTATCGATAAGCAAGAGAATGATTACTGAAAAGGATATATTAAACTTAAACTGTAACGTCGTTGTAAGTATAAATATTGTACTGCATCATTGGTAGATATACCTTTCATAGCTTTAATTTTTATACTAATCAACCCTAGGATGTTCAAATTTTTACAATGTGTCGGTAACGGGGCCGACGTAAATGACGTTTTTATAATATTTATAATAATTATAGGCATTTTTTGTTATTGTTTAGCTGATAAAAGTACAGCGGTAACTCTGTAATTTTGTTTGAGTTTTTTTTTTGTAATTGATTCGCTGCAGCATGTTTTTTATCTTCGGCTATTTTCGGAGCATGTGAAGGTGCCTTTAAGTTATACTGCATATCGTGATTTTACAAATATAACTCTAGGTTAACTCACACCTACCAGTTTTTCACTTAAACATGACAGCATCATAATTCAACGTAGTTTTGCAATCAGAAGTCAAAACCTCATATATCAACAATATATCATTGACCGAATTTACAAAATTTATTTTTACATTGTAAAACATTTATTAAAACTCTTATCAAGCGCTTTCGGCTATTAATTCATCAATAGGGCAGGTTTTGAAACTGTTAGAATATATTGAAGTTTTTCCTGTCAGTTTAAGGCATGGTTCTTGGGCTTAGACCGTATCACATTGAAATTACTTTCAGACCGAAATGCCGGAAAATAATTCCAATTTGATACCTTCTAAACCCCCCTTGATTTCTTAATTGATTCCAGCCGTGAAAGCTTTTGTAGTATCTTAAATTATGTTTATATTGGGAGTTAATTTGGAAAATTTACAAGTAATTTATGTTTGTACGGATTAGATACAATTTTATTTAAAAAAAGTGACTTATTTATTCCATGTACTTATTTGACTGTGGAAAATATGTAAATCTTTATTCATTTATAAAGAAAAATGCAACAATCAAATTATGAATTGTTTTTTCAAATTTCATTTTGATTTTTGCCAGGTGTGAGGGTGATTCATGTAGAGAAATGGTTGAACAGTCGACGTATATAAGCACAAATTGGTTAGAAGCAATGTTTCGAAGCATGTTTAGCAAATAAATTCTCAAACGTATGTACATTTTGGTTTTAGTTTTTTTGTTTGCTTGCTGCACTATAATGAGAGTATGTAACTGTAGATGCTTCTATTAATTGATTTGTTTATTAACACTTGTGCTCATTTTTAATTTAACTTTTTGAAAGTAGCTACATTTTTATTTTAATAGTATACATTAATAACCTGTTTTTATTTGTAGTAAGACATAAATATCTTTAAATATGTTTGATTAGAACAAAATACCGTTTGAGTCAATTAAACATTTGACGTCATTGTCCCTTCAAAACTGTCTTTATTTAATATCACTACATTTGTTTAAAAAAACCCGGTTAATCGACGCTGTCATCTTTTGATTCGCCACTACCTTTTCTGAAGACAGCCAAATCTAACAACTCTTCTATTTCAAAATTATTTTAACACTGCATAATTTTCAGACTTTGGAACATGCTTTGTTTTAAGTTAGATTAATAGAAATTTTAACTTGTTTTACAATGTTATACTTATACCGTATGGTCTATCGCTTCGCGGGACGTAGGAAATCCCAAACTAATTTTATAGAAACATTTTATTTGGATTTTTTGAAGAGATTGATGAGATTCACGCATTGTCTATATTACACAGTTAACGAAAATCGTTTAAGATTTATAAAGAAAAATCCAACCGCAAAATGTTTAAATAAAATAAGGAATGCTGATCTGATGTTTTGCAGTTTACATAACA
Source organism: Kuschelorhynchus macadamiae (assembly GCA_030620095.1). Taxonomy (NCBI): domain Eukaryota; kingdom Metazoa; phylum Arthropoda; class Insecta; order Coleoptera; family Curculionidae; genus Kuschelorhynchus; species Kuschelorhynchus macadamiae. Next base: position 1,643,123 of record JAUTXW010000794.1, read on the forward strand.
ACAGTTTTCCGCTAATTTTAATAATGAGTTATTAAGCAACCCAAGAAAAAATAACCATTATTAAGTGGAATTTTCCGGAAACAGCTTGACAGCTGTATCCGATGTTTTTATCTATAATTCAAAGAATAATTGAAACGTTTGAAACCAAAGGAAGTAATTGATATATGCACTTATAATGAAAGAAAAAACAAGAGCAAAGTAGGTGTTACTTTATTTAATAGAAGATAAAGGAGTTAGTACAAGAAGCTTAGGGGATGTATTAGGAAAACAGCGATCAACGGTTGCGAACCTTAAAAAAATACAAATATGAGAAACATCAAGAGCTTGGGAAAAGGAATGAAATCCTCCGTTAGGTGTTTTGTTTGGAGATAATGGAAAAGGCTGAATAATAACAGAGATTTCTTAAGAAATATTTGTTCTTCTGTTGAGAGTACTTTTACATTAAACGGCGAACCAAACATTCAAAAAGGTAAACGCTTTGGCTTGATTTTTAGGACAGCATATTAATTATTGTCCCTTTTTTCTGGAAGAAAACCCGACATTATTAGCATTTCTAGATTTATTACTTTTATGGGGCTATTTCAAAAATAGACTACCAAATGTCTACTACGAGAATTTAGATTAACATGCAACTCGCGCAGTCTGTGACAGGATATCTTGTTATAAATTGAGCAGTGCGAAAAAGAATTTTATGATTGATTTTGATATTGTTTGGCAGTTAATGGGAGACTATTTGAACATTTAATTAAAAGTACTTAGTTTTTAGATACTAAGTTTTTAATATATTTTGTGTTATACTTTCAAGTTCTGTTTAACCCTGTTGAACTTTTAGTTATATAATTATTATTATCGTGTCTAAGTTTTCTGACTTCGCTTTTATTGTTGTTTTTTGATCCATCACAAGTGAATTTATCAATCACAGTTCCTTTGACTTCAGATTTTTCAGTTATTCTTTGAATTGTACATTTTGTCGGGATATGTCAATCAACGAAGTAAGCAGGATAATTATGGTTTACTATTTCTAGCAAGTTAACTCTATTAAACTCTTTTGCATGAGTGAATGGAAGAGATTTGCGTCGCATGCTTCCCAATCTTACAGGACATAATATCGGACAGAATTATAGCATCATAACATTGGTTATATTATTTACGTCGAGCATTAGTATCAGAGAGCTTCTCTTTAACTAAATAAATTAAAAAATAATTGAAATTTTTACAGGAAACGAGGATACGCGACAGTATGATTGATGTGAATTGAGCTTAAGTATTTGCAAACGGGTCGAACTTTTGATTATCTTCAAAAAATCCAAATAACATTTTCCTCTGCATTTGAAAAGGGAGCCTATATTTCACCACCAATATTCCGTACGGCGATGCATCGCCCAGTATATTAGAACTTAAGATATTTCGCCTAATGGTATGTAAATGGTGACCTGACTTTGGTATTAACACCAACTTCGTTATTGCATTGCTAAACTAATTTTCACCTTGACAGCAAGCAGAGCCATATGATGAACGATTTTTTTCCTGCTTAGAAGGCACAAGTGGCGTGTTTACCATGAAAGTTAGGGAAGCACAGCTTCCCTTAAAAAAATTTGATAACGGTTGTCTACTAAAAAATTATCCTTCTGAAAACGAGCATACTTAATTGCATTTTGCTAATTGACAGCTAGTAACATGCATGGTTATAAGCTGCAAATTTGTAGAAGTGGACACAGGTTACCACAATTTAAACGTCGTTAAGTGTGTAATAATAAAAGGATTTTATTTGTGTCGCTATATCTTTTGTTATTAGTATGCATAACAGTATATATAAATGTAATGAAGATTTTATTGTTAAACGACAGCAGTGTCACGGTTTTTAGTTAATTAATTAAAAAAATGGGATAGAAAAAGTTACGTTGTTAGCATATTACAGGCCAAAATATTGGAGTGGGTATTTTTTCGTATAAATGTGTGTTTGGGTTTTTTTTTCAGGTTAGTAGTTATTTAAAGAATGCTTTTATTTATTTTTGTAATTATGATTTTAATATAAACAATAGTAAACATAAATATTGTCAGCTGTTAGTTGGCAGATTACAGGCCAAAATAATGGACTCAGAAGTAAGCCATCCACGATCTTCGTTAGTATATGAGTGTCATTTTATTGTTTATCTGCTAGCAAGGAGTTTTTTAGTTTACGGTTTTGCATTTTACTTTTACACCTGGATATTCTACTGGAAGGCACATATATTCACACAGTAATCAAAAACGACAGTTTTATTGTTATCATAGGCTTAGTTGTTTTCCAACAACGAAAAGCTATTAGCTGATGTTTCTGTCTTTAAACGGATGTGGCATATGAAATCATATACAGCATCCTTGCTATAAATTATACAGAATTTCGATAACGAGAGTCGAAAGGTAATTTTTAAATACTTTAATTTTTCAGTTTATTCTGCTCAGTTTAATTTTTTTCAACACTAGTTTTTAACAGCAACATTGTGCATTAATGAAAATACCGTGTTTGATTACTCTTCCTGCCAAAGATAATAGTTATATGGCGCTGATAATCCAACCAGAGACAAAACGACGGATATAGAATGTATGGGAAATATTTTGATGGCACAATGTGATGATTATTGTTAAAAACTTTCCATGTCGATTTTTAATATTTTATAGTTAAAATCGTTATAGTAATAACTTTAGATGGCTTACTAACTTTAACCTTAAGTAAAAAGCATGAATTCCTATCTACTTATTGTCGATCCCGGCAGTTTCCCTCTGGTACCTATTACATTAGGATGTAGGTGTGGAAGATTTCTCTCTATTGTACCCAAAATTATGTTGCATTTTATTAAACCTAACTTAGTTTTATTTGTAGAGATGATGTATTAAATTACTGACATAATTTTGTTTCTGTAACTTTACAGGTAGTCCCTAGTTACCGCTTGCTTTTGTCCTCGGCAGCCTCTAGGTGATAAATTTAAATAAATCTTAGAGATAGATGACTGTAAAATATGCAAAGAGTTGTTTTGTGATATTAAATGCCTTTTGTGACACGTATAAAAAAGAGAGGTTGTACTCCGACGTGTTTTATTTTTTTTTAAATATTATTTTTGTAACAATAATGTGTTTGTATTTTTGTGGTACCAGACATATCCATTCTTTTGGGTAAAGTGTCGACCATTTTTCAAAAATGGTTTTAGAAGAGTTAATACATATTAGTTTCTTTTCAGTATGTTCTCATAACATTTTTAGTTATAAAATGTAACGTATGCGCTTTAGTAAGTTGATCCAGGAAATTTTTAGCTTTGAGAAAAAAATGTCAATATTTATTTTTTACATCTTATAATTAAAATTGTATTGATAATAGTTACTTTAAAATAAACCTAAAGTTAATTCTAAAACTACTGACTTATGTAGTATAGTGGGCAATGATGTGTTCATACTGGGTTTTTTCTTTTATTTTTTTTAACAATGGTCATGTACCCAAGCCTAAGAATTCTCAGCAATGCCCGATCTTTATGTTTCGTCCTTTTCTGTTTATTTTCTGTAATCTTTAAATCTTCCATCATTTATTATTTTTGTTACAGGATCTCACAAAAATGCGTAGTAACCCTAAAATACATTTTTTTAATGGAATACATGGTATATTGGTGCCCATCAAATCGCTCGCGTCTTGCTGATTATATGTATACTAGGCTTAATACCTTTATCTTCAAGGTCACCCGAGAAATTTGACAAAAACCTTGTCATAGGAGGCATTGTGTTAGAGAGATACGAAAAACATACTGCACAGTAGTGTTAGTGGGAATACATTGTTTCTTAGGATAAGGTTTTGCTCAAAATCAAACCTAGTATCTTTATAACCATCAAGAAGTGACCTATTTCATGGATATATATAATGTTGTGTCTGCAGCACATTTTTGAGAGATTTTGTATACATAAATAAAAAAGTTCTATAAACTACTTAATAAACTCTAAAACTTATATTTAACAATTTTTCCTATCTTTTAAAATTAAATCAGTATTAGGTGTGACGAATTATGAGAAAAGAACACATACTTACCACAGTTTCGCAGACTTAAATTTAAGGAAGGCAAAAAGAGTCAATAAAATTATTATCGTATAAACATATTGCCACCTTATTTCAAAGTCCAAATATCTAGATAAAGGAAAAAAACCAGTATTATAAAACCCTTGTAAAAGTACCGATTTAGGAATATAGTTATACAAACAAACAAACACAGTAAGAGAACATGATGGGCCTTTATTAAGAAGAAAAATTTCTTATCATAAAAAAGCGAATTAAGACACAAGTTTGTAATGGAGTTTAACATTATTTCTAACAGTTTTATACGGATGAAATTATACTTCGCTATCACCATTTCTTCTC